>OY728132.1:1738394519-1739612082 GCA_963277665.1 Viscum album | reverse complement strand
GACTCAACCGTTCTTTAACCTCCTGAATAATAAACTAGAGTTAATATATACCTTATTAAGAACCATTTTCAATTTAATTATCCTTTTTATATCACTTATTACAATGATATGAACATTATGTAATTATTTAAGTTAATAACAGTCGTTTTGTCGATCTTTGGTACTTGAGTCAACAATAAACTTCTTATAATTACAAGTTGTTTATGTGGTAGAATATCCATTATCTCTAGAATTATATTCATGATTTAGATGTCATATATATCATATATATCCAGTATATACATTCATTTATAATATTAATTATCATTTAGAGGTACGAAATGAAATGCACCGTTCATGGAGACGGTAAGTCGTACGTACGCATGAACGCTGCTTTCATTTCCATTTCGTATTTAATGGAATGAAATCATAATGATATAAATGTATAATATAATTACAGTATAATATAGTGTATAATACCATTTACTCCATCCTTTATACATCCCACATATGGCATTAACGATTCAAATCACTTGTAGGGGGCGGTAGTCCGCACTTCCTAAAATGAAATTATCGCGTTTACCCATAATGGAAATCATAAATTATGCCATAAATGAGAAATACAGATGACTAATTAAAACATAAACATATTATATATCATATATAAATATAGTGACATCTTAATGGCCACCTTTGAAGGTGTTATATGAGTGTTGAACAATCATCGTTTCATGAGGCAGAAATTCGCCATCCACAGAAACCGTATGTTCTTTAACCATTAGATGTAGGTGTGTGTAAGTGTAGCTCTAATCCTTGTTATAAAAACATCCTAGTATATTGAGGATACTGGTGTTGTTATAAAAGAAATGAATAAAAAGAGTTTAGTGGGTTGGAGAAGAAAAATAAAACAAAACAACATTAGAGAAGACATTACCTCAAAATCGGGTAACTCTTTTGGATTTGAGCCAAAGGATTCCTTGGGAAGAGTTATGCCAAAAGTGAGGCTTCTAGGAGTAAGAGGGGGATGTTGGGAGAGTATTTGGGCAGAGTTTGGCTGAGCCAAATGGCTTGAATGTGTGAATGAGGTGGTAGAGGTGGGGGCCTTTTATAAAAGGAGAGGAGGGGAACTCTTGGAAAGTAAGGAAATTTTACATTATTATACAATGCTTTTTGGAATCTAAAGGTCCCACACTTATATAATTCGTGGATAAGGTGATAAGGGTTCCAAATCTACCCATCCAATAGTCTTTGGACAAGTTTATGCCTTGGATTGTACAATATCTTTTCATTTTATTTAAATCGTTAAATAATGAGGTCATCGCTGCATCATAATGATGTCATAAATAATTTAATTTATCTAATGTCTAAAAATTATAAAAAAAAAATATGATGTAGTAAATCTTTCAAATTTTAATGAATATTTGTAGTCAAAATTTGGACTTGTGTAACCCCACTTAAAAACTGTTTTAGTAAAACAACTCATGTTTGTGTCAATTTAATTTTAACAATAAATAAATATATATTAATTTCATTTTCCAACTAAAGTGGCTCCATGGGGTCCCCAAGTTGACCCATGGGTTGTCTTGGTCGTCCATGACTCACCCAATAGGAGTAGTACAAGTTTCAAGCTCATCTCATATTATTAAAACATTATTTTTACCTTAAACTACACTAATTACCTCTAATCGCGATTAAGAACTTAAAAGTTACTATTAACCAAAAAATTATTCTAATCTCATTGAACCACATTTTACTTCTTAATGAAAACCATGTATGTCGGATTTTTGAAAATCAAATCACAGAAGGTAGTAATATTTCATTTTAACGAAAAATCAGTTTTTAACAACCACTTAGGGGTTTCACTATTCATCAAAAATTGATGTTTTTCAGAATAATGCCAAAATTTCACCCTACTCTATAATATCTATTCTAAATTAAAAAATGATGTCTATTTTACATAATTCCAAACATATATGTTGTATTAACTAATTTTATAATTAATTCCCACTGTTACAACAAATAGCGTGTTTTTAAGAGACAATTTATATCAAAAGATTAACAATTTCTTATGTCCAATTTCAAAGTGAAATTAATTCAAATGAACACCATTGGATAAAATTGTAAAAATATATTCTAATTATACATTAAAACCACTAAATAGTATAATTTATCACTATAAATTATTTTTATTAAAAAAGTTGTTTTTATGTATTTTTCACTATTCATAAAAAATTAGATGTTCTCAGAAAAATACCAAAAAATTCAACTTTGGATAATTTCGATATTACGAATACAAAAATGAAGTCCATTTTGAATTATAAAATTTTTATAATTTAAAAAAGTGGTTATTACTATTTATAACGGCTACTTTGATTAGTCGCGGTGTTTTAGAACTCGAAGTTGCGTACAATGCAAGATATTGCATTATTGAATGAGAAGCGTATCGTGGAAGCTCGGGGTGTTACATTCGTGATCATTATGAAAACTATGGGATTGTTACCCATACATAAACATATCTTTAGAGACATCCCTACACATTTCTTTGCAAATAACTCTAGAGATCTCACTAATGATTTCACATCCTAGATTCTAATTGTTGACTAAAAAATTTCTATAACACCAACTATATGACTCATGCATGACATACAAAGATATTAAATCATTTTTTTTAATACAAAAACACGCACCTCATGATCATACAAGTTTATTATCTTTGGAAATATAGAACACAAAATTGTAGTCCAATGAAAGGTCTCCAGTCTTTCCCAAAAAGTTATTACCCTTTATTACTACTACCTAAATACTTTCATTTTAACTTATGGAAAAGATAAAATAGGAAAAGGGTGAGCTCATATACTCAGTAAGAGTAAATTAGGGAGATATGAATCATAATATAAACATAAGGATATAACAGTATGTACATAAAATTATACGCTATATATCGAAGATCATTATATTTAGTCATAAATATTCACAAGACATAAGTCATTAAATTACAAATTTTATATAAAACATGGAATTTAGCAAAAAGTAGTAATAGTAAATAATTACAAAATTATTCAAGGATATTTTCCTCGACCATCCTAGACGAAAACGTTCTTTACAGAACTGAGTTCACAACCCATTCCAGCCCTGCATTACTGAACTATGATTATTTTTTTCCTGTCCTATATTAATGAACATAGAATACTCACATTCATGCCTTTTATTATTGATCCAAGACTAATCTTGTTCTTGTCTTGTATTACTTAATCATTATTACTCATGTTCCAATCTTGAATTACTGAACCTAGATTACTCCCATTTCATTATTGTACAACTGATCCATTTTCCCTTCCCATTTTAGTCTCGTATAACTCAAGATATATAGGTCATTACCCAATGAATTGGATGTAGATATTGGTCCCACCTATAAAATATGAAAAACACTACATATGTGTCCCATTAGAAAATAAATCACTTATCTATTAAGAATCCGTTTTGTGAAGTAAGTTTCATAAACACCCTTCTATCATAATATAACCCACAAGAACGAAACGGTTTTCATAAATATCATTATGACATGAACATAAACCACCCATTGTAATTATAGATATAGTACCATTAAAATTATCCCCATTAAAACATAAGTATCATCAAATAATTTTCTCATATATGGAAAATAATTTTGAGAGATCACATGAGAATAATTCTTGGGGAAAATATTGTTTTATCTTACAAAACATTGTTTTTAAAATTCATGAAAATTTATATTTAATTTTGTTTGAAATTAATTTATAATATTTTAAGGAAATATTCAATGGATTGTGGAATTATGAAAGAGGAAAAATATGGTCATTTTGTATATGTCAAAAAAATTCAATCAATATTTTTGTCGAAAAATTCATTAATTACCACATTTGGAATATGATAAAAAAATTTATTTCAAAACATGTAATTAAAAGTAAAAATGGGTAAAATTGAATATAAAAAAATATTAGAATAGTAAAAATTTTTATTAAAATAATTTTAATAAAACATGGACATTGATGATAATAATTCCACAACAGATACCTAAAATGAAACAATCTCCAATATTTAAGTGATTATGAAATAAATATGTACCACATTATAATCAATAGAATATTATTCCCCATTAAATAATGAAAATTATAAGGATATGAAAAATAAAAACTTATTTTGGATTATACTCATGAAATACATTAATGGTAAGTATATATACAATATTGACGAAAGAAATAGTGTATAGGACATGGGTCTCCCAAAAATAAAGTCAAGGACAAAATACCATACCTTAGATATGATTAAAATTTTACATATCTAAAACTCATGTATTATGTTTTAAAAAATGATATTAACTTATTACAGAACCATGTACATATTTATGATATCACATACGATAATATTAGTACCTATTTGTTAATAAAAATTCATTATTACTTTTATTCCGAGTGTTAACTAATTCATTTTCCTATGTTATATAACTCTCAGTTCATCTTAATATGGTATAGTTATATAATTTCTAGAATTATATTATGAAAATTCATATAATATATACTCATTATATTCATTTATATAATCATTTTTAATGGTTAATATATAGAATGAATCTCATTATGTCATGGAGAAGGTAGGTTCTGTGTATGCACGAGGAAAGATATAAATTGATAAATGCAGAAATGATATAAAATTGAAAGGGATATTTCTTTACAGAATAAATATTTTTTTATAATAATAATATATATTTATTATTTCTATACATATACCCATCCATGTAATGTTTTTATGGGAAATATTTTACTATGACATAAAGATGGTAGGTCAAACACTCACACATTGTGACTATGTTTCTTGTAGGATGGCTAAAAGGTGGAATATGATTTCAACATAATCATAATAACATATTATAATATAGTTAATTATGTATTTATTAATTTGGATTGGAAACATCATAATATGGGTATGTATAAAAATAATAATTTTGAAGGTGTCGATAAAGATGATTACTTATTCTTTTGTGAACCTCCTTTGGATCTCATCTTTGGGGAACCGGGGTTGTTGATTTATGAAGGAAATCACCTCTATGATGTTTATAAGTAATTATATAAGATAAATGGTCATGGGTTTTCAATCTATACGGGTCAATGAGATTAAATGAGATGATGGAGGAGGTTCTATTTTATAGTTGAGGTGATGGGCACTTTTTGAAATCTCTCAAAATATTAATTTAAAAAAAATTAAATCTCAATAAAAATACCACCAAAATGTCATGTATTCAAATATAATATGGGATATGGTTGTATTATCATGCAAGATTATTTTTGATAAGTTTCGGTGTTATTGTAAACCATGTCATTTTGAATAACACTTAGTCAACCAATTAAAATTTTGTGTAAGGTACCCCCATGTTCAATATTAATTGTTTGTAATATTTACTAATTTGGAATAAATTAGACCATAAATGAACAAATTATACATTTTCAACCATATAATAATAATTTTTTTATTTTTAATGATGTTTTATCATTATTATCTAATTGAATAAAATTTTAATGTTCCCAAATATCATTACTGTCATTGTTGAAAAAATTCTTTATTTATCATTTTAAAATTATCATAACAACAATATATATTCGAACCAACTCTATTATCTCATCCCTAACACATTAAGGTCCTCGAAAAATTTATTTTATTTCCTTAATTATAGCAAATTATATTTATTTTATCTTTTTTAAAATCATTTATTTGATATTTCCATTAATTAAATGGTCACTACATCGTCATTGTATAAGCATTTAAGTTAAAAATGTATTTCGAAAAAAATTAATATATATTATCATGATAAATAACAACATTCTATATATAAATTTACTATTTATATTAATATGTATTTTCTATATAACATAATATAAAAATTTTATTTCTATAAAAATATGATTATAAAATATTTAACATTTCAATAGATACAATATGACAAATGTCATGATCTCACACAAGTGGATTGAAATGTATATAATCTATAAAAATGATTGTTTTGGTCGAAACAAAATCATACAAAGAAAATTAGGGCCACTATTAGGGTATTCTTATAATAATGATAATATTATTTTCTTACTATTATTAACTTTATTTACCTATTACTATGTTAATAAAAAATGACTAGAGTTACAATATATAATGATGAAGGATTAAATTAATATATTTACATAATTTTAACCCACTAATTCGAAATATAGAATCCATTTTTCCAAATTAAAAACACACAATTTTCAGTTACTATTTTAAATGTAATCCCATTAACGAGGTGAGAGAATCAGTTATTAATGTTAAAAATTCAATAGATTGAAACATTTTAATATATAAATAAAATGTAAAATTTATGATAATGAAATTAATTGTATTATAATATAAAAAATAATTTAAAAATAATTTAAAATAATTCAATAATATAATGTATCCCTCTAAATAAATTTGATTTAAAAAGTTGGTTTCAAATTAAAATTTAGTATTTCATTTACTATTCAGAAAAACATAAAACTTATTTGCAAACCCCAAAATATTCAACCAAATTAAATTTTTATAACCCACATTAAAATTGAATCTTTTTTATTAAAATATAATAAATAAAAGTGTCAAAAATTAGATTTAAAGCGTGTCCCTTGTTAAAATGTTGTAAAATTACTATTTAAGAAATTAACTTTTTATTCATTGAATTTTATTTAATCTTATCTTAGGCCTATAAAATATATTTTATTAATATAAAAAGTATTTTATTTAATTTATAACATATATATTTCATTATTATAATTCAAAAAATTTAAATAATTTAATTTATAAAAACAAAATGACTATAGGATCATTAAAATAGTATTCTTTTATATTTAATATTTATATATTTTCATTTCTAATGAATTTGAACAAAAACTTTCATCTAATAAAACCAATATTTTCCTAATCTATTTAATACTATAAATAATATATATTTAAATGGTTAGGTTGATATGTTATGTAATTAATAATAAAATTATTTTTTCTTAGAAAATCTTTATTACATGTGACATAACTTAAGAAGGTGTTTCATGTAACACAAGGTGGAAATGAAATGAAATGGTTTTAAAATTAAATTTCATCAAAATATAAAGGTATTATTAGGGTATTATATTATTAGTTTATTTTTTTATCATATAGTGAAGCATTTGATGATTCACGTTCAATATGTGATGAGTATGACTTTATTAAATAACACATTAATTTTTATTCCAAATTTTATAATAATATAATAAATAATCCTATCATAGTTATCAAATACATATTTGATTACCTCAAAGTAATATATGATGGAAATTTACAATTGGAACAGGTAATTGGTGTTATGGATAAAAATTTCTTTTAGTAGTTTCAAAGATCCAATTTTCTCACACAACATGTTGGATCCAAAAAATAAAAAATTATTAAATGGAAATGAATGTCTCTTCTAAGTATAAGAAGAGTTACGAAGTTATTTTTTTGAGAATGTAGTGAAAAAAGTTTCCTCAATGAGATGATCTATTCACCTAATGATTCTCAAATTAAATAATTAATTTCAATAACTCTCATTTTGAAATAAATTCCATTGAATAGAAATTAGTATTATATTAACAACAACCAACATATAAAATGACGTAAAGGAATGTTCTATATCAATTTGTAACATAAGATTAAATATAATTAATGATGAATTGAAATAGGATGTTTATGTGACTGATTTTATTATGAATTCTTTTGTAGATGTTATACATGAATTTTTTAAACCATATAGAAACAACATGATTGTTAATGAAGTATGTCAATTGTATAAAATATGAATAATTAAATGTTTTGATAAATATATAATAAATGAAATCAAATTTATGTACATTAGAATTATAAAATAATGTGTATGTGTATTGAAGAATTGAAAAAGGTTAAATAATTGAAAAATACTCTCAACCTAAGGTTTCATCAAACGGAAGTGAAATTTAAAAATTAGGAATTAACACAATTCGAGACATCCCATGTTGTTGAAATGAAAAAGGCCACCATGATTAATTTAAATTATTATTAATCAGGAGAAGACTCATTCTAATGTCATTAGGTTCTTGAATTATCTAATGATAATCTTATGGGAATCTAATTGAAATAGTTAACCCTTAACAAACAAGATATTATTTTTATGAATACTATTTTGTATTCATATAAATGTTCTAAAATTAAATATCATAAACATGTTTAAAAAGATTCATAAAAAACCAACTATATCTCCAAATGATAATGTGAAAAAACAATAGAAATCCCTCTTCCCCATATAACTAATAAAATATAGATTGATTTTCCTAAAAAACAACAAGATATCAAAGTCATATAGATCATATCACAGTAGATAAAATACTGATTTGTGTATAAAATTAGGGTTTTGGACATTTAGGATTCATTATATTTATTATTGTTATAGTTTTTCAATGCAAAATAATAATAGATGTACTATATTAAGGGGACGTAGATCTATTCAGGTGAGAAATCTTACCAATATAAATCCATGTGAATATATAAAGAAGAATAAATCTATCAAGATCATATTAGGGTTTCATTAATATAACTTTTTAATATTTAGACGAAAATGATAATAATTATTTCGGTTGATGGTATATACCAATGATTCTCTATAAACATGATGATATGAAGAAAATACCACAAAAAAATAATGGAAAAATGAATATATGTTACTTCTTCGTTGGGGTATAATTTAAGTAACATAATCATGTATTATGTTAAATGAGATACACTGTAGAATAAGGGTAAAAGATGTCTCCCACTAAATAAAAAAATCTTCTACTCTGGTAATGTATGAAATATCAAGAACCATTACAAATGAGAAATAAATACCAGAGTTAGTGTATAAAATCTAAATTATAAAAAACAATAAATTTTTGAATGAAATAAAAGTGTTGATTTGGTTCATGTCATTCAATATGAAAAGATTGAATTTCATTAGTGGTTGGGTAAAAATTATGGGTCATTTTTTGTAAAAATATTTGCTAGAAGGTGTAAATTGTATAGAGAAACTTTAAAGTGATTCATGGCATAAATACCGCATTAGATGTTGTTATCATAAATTAAATATAGTTAAATAATAAATTATTATACATAAAATGATGTTGTGAAGAATAAATCTACACATAGGAAAAAGATTGAGCACTAGCCAGACTAATGTTTAATCATATTACCAGACCAACAAAAATATTTTAGGATGCTAAATTAGGAACAAATAAATAATATTTCACGACTTTTTAGTTGGAAATATCATATTCTATGTAAGATGTAATATGGATAGATCAAGAATTCTATTGGCTCCTAAAATAATAAAACATAGAAATTAAAATAACAAGAGAGTATTAATAATATTAAAATATTTAAAACGGAATTGAAATGTGTATGTGGGTATAAAAATAAATCTCATCCCCAATTCTCTAAATGAAATGCATTGAATAACCACTTCAATCCCATATATATATTTTTTTTTCTTTGGAGGAAAATGTAAGGTTTGTATTCTGGGAGATACATTAAGACATATATGGTGTGAATAATTATATGAAATCTAAGTAGATACCCATCTAGAGTAATTTACTTCAATTATTCTTATGATGTTTTCTAAAAACACATTAATTGATTTCAAAACTGTTTTTGAGTTCGTTATGGATGAAAAAAAACAATGATGAAGAAAATAGAGAAATTGTATCTATTCAAGGGAATGTTGTTTTAAAGAACATTCACAAAATTGTTATGATCCCTTTACCTTGTTATTATGAATGTTCTAAACCATGTCATGGTTTTTCATTTAATGGACTGGGTAGGTTAAATAAGTTATTAGGAGGACACCTATATTGGTAATGTCATTTATTTGTTGGGTTCTCATATTTAATAGGCCCTTTTTATAGTATGCTGAAGAAATTCAAGACGTTTAGTATAGTTAAATTCCATTTAAGAATTAAAATGAGAATAATTCATTTTCTGAAAAAAGGATATTGGTTTTTTATGAATATGTGATTTATTAGTTTCATGATGTGTAATTAGGTTACGTGTTGTTTAATAAATCGATAATTTATTTGAAAAAGAATCACTATGGATTATCAAAGTTTTAACTCCTCCAAATTACATTGATCTCAACATAGAGCCTTATCATGGAATTTTTTGGAGTCTCCAACCATAAAGAGACTTTTTGTTCTGTAATTGAACATTGTGATGATTGTCGTGGGACATTCTATGTAATAATCTTTCATGCCTCCCCATATTTTTACCTGTATACTTGTTACATTTTAATTATTCTTCCTAAAATAAAGGGATATGAACTTCATGTTGTTGAATGTTGTTCTTGGTTGTGCTCTAGGATCTTCATATCCTATTTTCATGTTGAATGGTTTCATTATGGGTGTTGTGTTTCTATGTGGAAGATGGGTTGTTCTGTTACTATAACCAATTTATATTAATAATTATTGTTATTTAATTTAAATTGTATGAATTAAAATTAAAATTTTGGATTTTCAATATGTGGATTTCAGTAATTTTTTTTGATAAAACACAATTCATGTGATATTGGGTTTTTTTAAGAAAAATGGTTTTTTTGAATGGATTTGAAAACTATTGAGATTTAAATTGTTTTATTTAAATTTTTTTTATTGAAATTGGATTCACTAAATGGTTTAATTTAATTTAATTTATTGATTAATTGGTTGTTTTTTTAAAAACCCAAATTTCAATGATTTGGAGGCTATGATGAAATTGTTGAATTTTTTATGAATTTAATGTTGATGAATTCAATTGAGTAATGGATTGTGAAATTTTCAAATATTTGTAAAAAAATCATTATTTTTAAAAAATGGATTAAATTTTCTGATGGAAGACGTAATGTCCAATCTGAGTGAAAAATGAATTTTTTTATTTATAACTGATTATGGGTTTATGGATGAAAGTGGAATTTTTGATATAGGGGAATGAGATTTATTTATAATTAAAGTTCTATAAAAAAAATTCCAATCATTGTTTTTACTATATAATATGAAATCTGTAGGTAGTTAGTGTGTTATATCGGACAACAAATTATGAATTACAATTTTTTTAAAACATCATATCAGTAAATCCCATTCATTAGGTGATAGTTATGAGTCTTCTTATTCTTAGTCCTAAGGGGGCATATGTACATACTCACTGTTTCATGATGTTGTGTCCCTAAAACATAAAAATATTATACCTATTAGGAATATGGACCTACTACTCATATGTTTGTATTTCACATTTACATATTCCATTTTTTAACTATTTTACATGCCTTTATAATTTTTATAAAAAATTTATAAAAATCCATTTATATATGCTATTTTTTTCGAAAGTTACATTTTCCTAAAAAACCATTTTATTTAAGGTAAATTCCATATTTTGGAAGGTATTTACATAATTTGAAATCTGAATCCTGAATTTAAAATTTATTACCATCTTTTAGATTGTAAATAATTATTTTTGTATATATTAATTTAAAAATTAAAACCCTATTTATTTGTCTAATTTAAAGCACAATTGTGGTTAATTTGATTTTAGCATAATTTCATGGAATCATCAGTGAAATTATAATAGGCTTCGGCTCAATCCATATTTGTGCCTTTGAGTGTGTGTAGATTATCTCTTTCCATGTTTGAGAAAGGGGAATGTATCTATTGTAGGTGGATCCACCTAATGAACCTTGGGCTTTGTGAGTTGTTTCATTAGGGAAACCTGTTGTTTTCCTTATTTGGTACTGCGGATTTAGTAGTATAGAATCATTTATTCCCTTTCATCTTCGTGTACATTACTCCTAGTGGATTTTCATTTCATATGCCTAATGCCTTGATTCTTTTACTTAATCATTATTAGTTGAAAAATCATATTGACATCCATATTATTTGATTCAATGTCTTAGTCGCCGACAAATGGTGATCAGTAATTCCCTTCAGGCAATGTCAGGACTAACTTGGTTACCAAGACACCTAGGTACCTAGGTTGGTTTGTGACAAATTAGTTTGAATGGAGGTTCTTGATGAGGCTTTTTCGTGAAGTTAGTTTTCATTTTTGACATATTTTTGGGAAATATTAGATTGATTTGGTTTAATTTATTTCCATTTTTCAATGTAATGAACCTTAATTCTCCATGAGGAGATAGAGAAAGGCATAATGTGAATTAGTTCTACTAATTTCCTTATTTTGAAATTGATGGAATGAAATCTAAATCTTGTCTTTTCTATTAGATGGGATAAATTTCCCATTACTCTGTTTGAGCACTAATGTAATATATTCTTATTGTCTTCTGATGTAGTAGATCATAATTCATATGAGAATATGAGAGAATCAGATCTAGGATTAAGATGCTACTGATCTTCAGTGAGAGAATCATTTTGTTGACAAGAATCTAGTAGAGATGATAGTGCACACAATCCATGCTTTGGGACATGAACAAACTCCAAATCTCATTAAGGCCCAGTTATGGAACCTCAGAGGGACATCCTCAATGGTCTCTCTCAAGAGTTCCTTTTATACAAGCCATAACTATTCAAAGGATCTCACGATCCTCAAAAGGCTAATGAGTGGTTGAGAAGAATGGTTTATGTGTTTGGGTTTTTGGACAGACCCATTGAGATCAATGTAATGTGTTCCACAACCATACTAGAAGTAACGGGAAGAAGGCGGTTGGAATCAATGGTGAGAATGAATAAGAATGATGTATTAATGTGGAAATATGTCAATGTTCTTTTCTCTGAATAGGTCTATGTATAGCCGATGGTGTTGTTCAAGTCTATAGAGTTTTTCAAACATGATCAGGCTGAAAGTACTGTGAAATAATATGAAATCCATTTCACAAAGCTAGTTCATTTAACATAAGGTATAGTATCAAATGATATTATGAAGGATTAAAGGTTCAATTTTGGACACCAATAGGATATTCATTTTTAGATTTTCATGCTGGAATTGGATTATTATAATTATGTACTAGATAGAGCGCTAATGGTGGAGATGGAATAGTCTAGAAGGTCAGGGTTATCGTGAGTTTCATCCTCTCATAATAGATGTTTCCATTTATATATGTAAAATAGGATGTGTAGTTATTTTCATTATGGTTCTGGATGTCATGGTTTTTCTAAACCACTTTATATTCCTAGAATATGACATTTTGTTTGTCACTATTGTAGAAATTCAGGGAATTCAAAGAGTGTTTGTGGATCCTGTGGAAATTCAGAGAACTTCTAGTAATTATTCCATAGTCAATCCACTATTCAAAATGGGATGAGATTATAAAATCCTCCTAAAACATTAGATAAATTTGATTCCTGATGTGAAAATGTGTTCCTACCATAGGGGTTTGAAATTAAGATTATTTATACAGTGGAAGCGTCTCCAAAAAAATATATATGGCTCAATCGGCTGTCATAGGTACCATTATTATTGCATAGTCATTAGTGAATGATCTACATGATACTAGTTCTTCTAATTTGTTTATTTCAACATCTTTAGTGAATCTTATAAATATATCGATAGAGTTTTATCTTGTAAAATGGATATTACTAAAACCCTTAGTACCTAGAGAGTATGGAATTTATAGTACCACTTGTATCTTATCTCAATCAGATATCAAGATTGATTACAGTTTTCTAGTTCTCTACATGATAATTATTGATGTCATATTTGGGATGGATTGCCTCATTTCCAACAAATAAAAGATTTATTGTTATATATTTGGGTTTAAGATTCTTCACTTAGTGGTTTGTGCAGTGTATTTCAAGGATAATGGGACCCAAGATCAAGCTGAGACAAAACATATTATCCTAGTCTGTGGAATGTAATATCAGTTCATGCCTCTATTATAGAGTGGGAATCATCTAGTAGTTATATCCCTCTAATTTTCATTGAGTTTTCTAATGTATTTTTGTAAGCCTTTCTAGGTTTTCACCTATATGGTAGGATGCATTTTACATTAACTTAATTCCAGGTACTCTACCGGTTTATATTCCCTATTACCATATGGAACTAATATAAATGAATTACTTGAGGTACCAGTCACATGGACATTTTGATAATGGAAACTAACACGGGGTGTGTCACCATGGGTGACAGTGGTTCCCTATTCTATGAAAGATAATGGTTTAATTTGGCTATGTGTTGATTACAGAAAACTCGGTCAATTTAAAATAAAATAACAGGCATTTTTTCCATGGATTGATGGTCTATTTTTTACATTAAACTTACAGAAGTGTTTTCAATGGATGAAATTATATTTGGTTACCATCAGATGAGGATAAAATACTCTAGTGTTCAAAAAACCATCTTTCGGAGCATGTATGGTAATTATGAGTAGCTTTGTAGTCCCTTTGGTCTAACCAATGACCCTTCTGTTTTCATGCCGTTAATTAATAGTATTAATTATGAGTATATGGATATCTTTTTTTATTATTTTTGAATGAAATATTAAATCACTCTAGGTCTGAGTAGGACCATGTACATCATTTAAGAATAGTTGTGAGTTTTCTGAGAAATCAATGACTTTATTCCAATGTTTCAATATATTATTTCCACATTTGGTAAGTAAAACTATTGTAAAAAATGGTGTCAAAACAAGGAATATTAATTGATACTGAGAAGGTGAAGGTCTGTATCACTTGGAAGAAACTTGGAAATGTCTTCAATATTCCATGATTATTGGGTTGAGTAAGATAGTGTCATTGGTTCATCAGGGAATTATCGAAGATGGATTCTCTGAGGGATAGTCAAATTCAGAAGGGGTGAAGTTTTCATGGGATGATAAATGGTATAATTAATTTCTTAATCATAAACTACTTTGGACTATTGTACTGATGTTGACAATTCCAGAGTCTCGGCATGGATATGTGGTTTTTGTGAGGCTATGTGTTCAGGCTTGGTGTAGAGACCCGAAACCAGACGTAAATTGACATTACATTACTTTTGCGGAATACTTAGTACATAACAAAAACACACACACAAGGATCATAATAGTATAGTGTCTTTGGAAACTCAGAATAGAATCTTCTAATCATGGTGAAATATCTTCAACATCTCCCATAAAGATCATCATTTTTTTAACTAAAACATTTCTTTATATCCTGGGGAAAATAAAACATAAAAGGGTGAGCTCAAATGCTCAGTAAGGGTAAAAAAAATAAATATCAATCACATCATATTAATGAGAACATATCTTTTGGAAATCCTAACCTGCAAAAGAGATCATAATTTCATAACATGGGATAAATCATAGTAGTGAAATGTAATCACAATAATCATAACTTAAAACATGAAACTTTGTGGCAAACACACATATCAAAGAGAATCATTTCTTGTTAGTCAAGACTCATTGCCAAGACTATCTTAGTGGACTAAGTCCCTTTCTGAACCGAGTCACCCTCATTTTAGTCCTGTTTCACTGAACCGGTATAACCTACCGTTCCAGCCATGTCTATCTCATGAGATATAAAATCTTTACCCAATGCATTGGAGGGAGATATAGGTCCCACCCATCTCATAATGATACTATTCTTATGTGTGCCACAAAATCATAAATCATACATCATTGCATAACCCATGTAATACAAATGGGAATCTTAAACATCATGACATCATAAAACAATTCATATAAGATAAAGGAATTCATAAAAATAATTCCATCACAACATAATCAAATCAATGTAATAATAGGGATAAAAACAGAACCCTTTATTATCTTAGATGGAAAATAATTTTCATAAAACACTTGAACTCCATTCTTGAGGAAAATATCCTTTCTTCTTCAAAAACATTTTTCCTTTCTTAACATGTCATTCAACTTTAAACTAAAAGAAGATGATTAAAAATAAACTTGAAAACTTGTAGTGGAAGCTTCTTGGAAATAATGTTTTAAAAATCCATTCATGCCGTATAAGTTAAAAAAACCTTCTTCGTACTTTTTTCGGAAAAGTCAAAAAAGTACCTCGTACAAAAAAATGACAAAAGATTTCTTTCATATCTTTTACTAAAAACTCACGGAAGGGTAAAATAGGATTTAAACAATTGTAGGTGGATGGAAATAATATTACATATTCAGGAAACATGTATGTGGATGATAAAATACACCCCAGTAAATGCCAAAGTATAAACAATCTCGGATAAAAATGAGATTGTGATATTTTCCCTTACCTCAGGTCCGACATGCTTTGTAAGTGTCCGAACCTCCTGTATAATGATTTAAATAATGTTATTGACTTATTCCAGAATCATATTCATTGTTATGATATCATATATGGTTCACTTATGACTTTATATTACTCGTTCTTTTGTAAATTCCATGTTAAAGAGCGTTTTGGGTAAAATTGATTCATTTGTCGTCCGTGTTTTGACTTGTAATTATTCATATGATTACTTAGATCATGATTACTTAATTCCAGAATATAAATCATGATTTATATATATATATTCAGAATATACATATATATAATAAATCAGTAAATGGAAAGAAATACACCGTTCATGGAGACGGTAGACCGTTCGTACGCATGAACGATGTTTTCGTTTCCTTATTGAGTTGAATGGAATTAAGTAGATGACATACATATATATACACATAAATACAGTAGCTTTATAATGTCATATATTTCATTATTATTTCTTATAAATACTTTATAATCATTCTTAAATGGTTAACATGGAGAATGAATCTTATCGCGTCGTGGAGACGGTAGTTCGTACGTACGCACGATCGATGATATCATTTCCATAATTATTGAATTGAATTGGAGTGGATGATACAATATATCAGAATCATTATTATGTTATAATAACTATGTATAGTTATTTTTTACACCATAATACCCATCCATGTAAGGTGTTGGTGGAAAATAGATTACACCACGGCGTGGAGACGGTATTGCGTACGTACGCACGCGCGGTGATTTCATTTTTCCGTAGGATGGATAGAAGGTGAATTAGGGTTGTTTCATATTTATAATAACCTATCAGTATGTAAGTAATACTGATGTTATTACATTATCATGAAACAACTAAAGAAGAAGAAGTTGAAGAAGAAATAAATTGAAAAGATCGGTAATGGATATTACCTCTTCTTTGAAACGCCTCTTTGAATCCTCTACTTAGGGAACTAGGATTGGTATTTGAAGAAGACCAGGAACTCTAGGATTATTATAGGGAAGTGGAGAAGGGATTTTGGCAGGGGTTTTCCGAGCTTGAGTGCTCAAATTGGTGTGAGGAGGAGGGGGAGGAGGCTCCCTTTTATAAGGGAGGAGAGGGGCACCTTAGGAATATCTCAAAATATTATTTTATATTAAAGACAAAATCAGTTTATAATGGTTCCAAAGGGTCTTATTTTGAAGGTAAAGTGGGTATGGGTATAAATTCTATCAAACAATAGGATATAGACAAGTTTAGGTTATTATTTTAACCTTATCAATTAGATTTAACTCTAAGTTAAATAATTTAACTTTTACCGTGACTTTTTGTTTTCTTACACTATATGGTTAATACACTTACTATAACATGCCAAAAGAACCCCAAGTTGTTTATTATTAATATATATATCCTTATCTAAGTCATTTGGCCGAACCATGGTTTTTTAGGAATAAAATAACAATTAATAATATAATATTTGATTTAAAAACTATTTTGTGTCAATTTTGCCACTATTTGATATATGATTTTTTTGAAAGTCATAACAAAATTATATGTTGGAACCAAGTTGATTAAATCAACACTCATATATCATAGTAACCTAGAAAATTATTGGAATTCCTAAAAAGTTAAAAATTACATTTATTTGAGCATTTATAACATCAATTATGTTAACATTTCCTTAAAAGGGTAATTACTGCATCATCGTTGTGTCATAAATAAATTAATTTATTTAATGTATAAAAATTATAAATAAAATATCATGATGTAGGAAATCTTTTTAGCTGTCTAATGAATATTTATAGTCGAATTTATCTTATGTATAACCCCATATTAAAAATGTTTTAGTTATTAAACTTTGATTTTAACTATTTTAACAATTCATTAAATAAAATAATATTAAATGTCATAATCTAATCCAAGTGGACCTAAATGGTCATATTATATTCATAAGGTTGTTTTTGGTCGAATTACACTATTCCAATAGAATTAGGAAATGTGTTAGGGTAATAGTAATATCATATTTACCCTTAGTTGCCCTATTTACTATTAACCGCGGTAAAAAAAAGTAAAAAGTTACTATTCACCAAAAAATTATTTTTATCTCATTGAACCACATTTTACTTACTGATATCAACCGTGTCTGTCGGATTTTCGAAATTCCATTCACAGAAGCGGTAAAATTATGTTTTATGAAAAATTCAGTTTTTTAACTACCACTTAGTGGTTTCACTATTCATCAAAAATTGAAAGTTTTCAGAAAATACCAAAAATTAGGCCTAAGCTATATTTGATATTATGAACTCAAAAATGATTTCTATTTTACCAAATTCAAAACATATCAGTTGCATTAATTAATTTAAAAATTAATTCTCGTCGTTAAAACAAATAGCGTGTTCTTAAGAGATAATAACTATCAAAAGATTAACATTTGTTTATGTCTGGTTTAAATGTGAAATTACATCCAATGACCAACATTGTATTAAATTGTAAAAATATATTCTAAATGTAAATTAAAACCACTCAAATTAATAATTTATCACTATTAATTATTTCGATTTAAAAAGTTGTTTTTAATTAAAATTTAGTAATTTTCACTATTCATCAAAATATGAAAGTTATCCGAAAATCACCAAAATTTCACCCTAAGCTAATTTCGATATTAAGAATCCAAAAATGAATTCCATTTTGAAAAATAAAATTACAAAATTTCAAAAGGTGGTTATTACTATTCATAACGGCTAGTTTTAATAATATTTTAATAGCATATTGTTGTTTAGTGAAACTCGTTATTGCGTACTACACAAGCTATCAAGGAAGGTCGCGATTGCATGTAATGCAAGGCAAATCAAGGGTGTGTGTTGTGAAAGCTCCTTTTGGTGCAGCGTACAACACAAGACATTAGTGAAATTAAAAAGAATATTTTTCATAAAATCTGGGGGTGTTACATTCTACCCCCCTTAAAATGAATTTCGCCCTCGAAATACGTCGGGGTTATAAATAGTTAACTATTCGAAAGTTTCTTTAATAGAAACTGACATCGTAAAAAGGAATACCAAAACCAATCTTTAAAAACGAAAGTATGAAACGTAACGGTTACCCAAATAAACTAATCACTGGGTTTCCACATAGGTGAAAATATGGATATGGAAAAAAATCTAACCATCATGTTATGATGGAGAGTGTTAGAGAACATGGCTATGGAAAAGCCAACAATCACAAATCCATAAATTTGTGATGTTCTAAGGTACCATCCGATTAATCAGATATAAGAGTACTAGGACAACTTTTTTGGTTTTCAAGATCGTTTCCCTAAAGTTGAATAATTTGAATTAGAATAAATACTTACTTTATTTTGGTACAATCTCACTGTTGTTCGTGCCTTGAACAATTTCCACTTCATCTCTTAAATAAATGAAGTTGAATTTGTTATTCGTGAAGTGATAGCAGATCATGTGATAGAATGACGGGTCATTCCATCTGTCTCAAACAAAAGGTTAGCAAAAGTTATTAAATATACATAAGTCATTCTATAGTGATATTAATCATATATGGTTCCTAAAATGGACTTATACTTCATATATCATACTGCTTAATATAATAAAACTAGTTTCTACTAAACAGGGACTTCCTGTAGGTTAGTGGTAGGCGATAAAGGCTAGTCGCACTTCGGTTGCGGGTTCGATTCCCACAGCCTTGTCCGACGCGATGGGCTGTCGCCCGTCCTGCAGGTTGTCTTTTTTCTAAAGCTATATTACTATAACATCCCATCAATAATATCGAAAAAAGTTTTATCCTAAATTATGTCCAACATAATCAATTCTAAGCTTATCTAAAATACTTCGTTCCAAGCTCATAGTATAAAGAAAATGGTTACTTGAAATGTCACAGAACAATTACGTGAATGCATTCATTTATCCCCCATATATCATAAGATATATCTTGTTGGTCAAATTACAAACATGTGAATACCTTAATCATGTATTCTCTTGAAAAATTAATACCCATTGAACCTTAGTGAAAACATGAATGCTGACAAAAGTTAACTCTTTCCACATACCAAAATCCAAAAATTCTATATACTCAAACCATGATATCACTTAGTCCTTATATCAATCATGAGCTCATTAATACTGTTAAACATTTCATTTTCTCGTTTTCCCTTCATTATGCGCATATCATCTTATTTCCAAAAATATCTCAATCACTTTGAATACCAAATTAGACCAATACATAAATATTCCAATACTCCATGATACAACATTATTTTGCAATCCCATTACATAAACACTTAATCATTACACCACATCGTTGTCATATTCAACATCACCAATAGTGATCGCATGTGACTTCCCTTTGTCCTTTTCCTTAAGCGGTTGCTCATGTCGATCATCACTAACCCTTGGATTAGGGAATTTATTAGCATAATGCCCTATTTCCTTGCACATGAAGAATTGAAGTGTTGGTGGTGCGTTCTCTGCAGTGTTTTCTTTATTCACAACATTAGAAATCCTTTTTCCATTACTTCGACACTCAGCTGCTCGATGACCTTCTTTTCCACACTTAAAACATTTTCTATTCCCTTTAAGACAATCTCCACCATGCTTCTTTCCACACTTTGTGCATAAGGAAACATTCATCTTTTTTTTCACCATTATTCTGGGATTTCTCCTTGAACTCCATCTTTCGTTTCTTGTCAAAACCATGAGATGGATATGTAACACCAACTTCCATTTCTACCTCGATAGCACAACACACAATTTATTCATTGCTACTGAAGTCTCTTATATCTAATTCCCTTCGAAGAATTGGTTTTAAGCCACTGAAAAATCGATCAACTTTACTTTCAGGTGGGATGATAATTCCAGATGCAGACCTTGCAAGTCTTGTAAAATTCGCTTTGTATATACCACTAGATTCATCATCCTTCTGCTTCAGCTCAAGAAACTCCTTTTCCATCTTTGTTCGAAGAATATGAGCGAAGTACTTACTGAAAAACAAGTTCTTGAACTCGTCCCATTCCATGGACTCAATTTCATCTCTTGGCCTTGTATTCTTGATAAGATTCCACCATTGATCAGCTTCACCTTCCAAATGATATACTGCTAAGATGACATTATCATGTTCAGAACATTGAAGAACTGAAAATATCTTTTCAGTGGTACTGATCCATTTTTCAGCAATAAGTGGATTGGAAGTCCCACTGAATGAAGGTGGACGTTGCCTCATGAAGGACTCAATAGAATATTGTTCCCGTCTCTGCTCATTTGGAAGTCCAAAATGATTCATAGCTTGTGTAAGTATAGCAATAAGATTTTTCACTCCATCTCCCATAAAATTTGTTTGTTCAGGAGGACAATCATTGCATTGTCCATTGCATGGATCAACACGGTTCCTTCGGGTTCCATCCATCGTCTAAAACCCAAAAAGAATAGTGTGAGAGGAAAAAATCATGCTTGGGAAAACAACATTATAAAGGGGGAGTATCCTCAATATCTAACTTCTTAGGTTTAATTCTATGATCGTTACCATAGGTCTAGGACTGTATCTTATACGTATAATTATCCTTAGGGACATCCCTAGACATACCTTAGAAATATCTCTAGTGATCTCACAAACGCTTTCACATCCTAGTTTCCAAAGGTTGACTAAACCTTTCCTCTGATACAAACTGTAGATACCCGAAACCTGACGTACATTGACATTACATTACTTTTGCAGAATACTTAGTACATAACAAAAACACACACACAAGGATCGTAATAGTTTAGTGTCTTTGGAAACTCGGAATATAATCTTCTAATCACGGTGAATGATCTTCAACATCTCCCATAAAGATCATCCTTTTTTTACCTAAAACCTTTCTTTATATCCTGGGGAGAAGAAAACATAAAAGGGTGAGCTCAAATGCTCAGTAAAGGTAAACAAAATAAATATCAATCACATCATATTCATGAGAACATATCTTTTGGAAATCCTAACCTGCAAAAGAGATCATAATTTCATAACATGGGATAAATCATAGTAGTGAAATGTAATCAAAATAATTATAACTTAAAACATGAAACTTTGTGGCATACACACATAATCATAGAGAATCATTTCTTGTTAGTCAAGACTCCTTGACAAGACTATCTTAGTGGACAAAGTCCCTTTTTGAACCGAGTCACCCTCGTTTCAGTCCTGTTTCACTGAACCGATATAACCTACCGTTCCAGCCATGTCTATCTCGTGAGATATAAAATCTCTACCCAATGCATTGGAGGGAGATATAGGTCCCACCCATATCATAATGATACCATTCTTATGTGTGCCGCAAAATCATAAATCATACATCATTGCATAACCCATGTAATACAAATGGGAATCTTAAACATCATGACATTATAAAAAATTCATATAAGATAAAGGAATTCATAAAAATAATTCCATCACAACATAATCAAATCAATGTAATAATTGGGATAAAAACAGAACCCTTTATTATCTTAGATGAAAAATAATTTTGATAAAACACTTGAACTCCATTCTTGAGGAAAATATCTTTTCTTCTTCAAAAACATTTTTCCTTTCTTAACATGTCATACAACATTAAACAAAAAGAAGTTGATTAAAAATAAATTTGAAAACTTGTAAAGGAAGCTTCTTGGAAATAATGTTTTAAAAATCCATTCATTTCGTATAAGTTAAAAAAACATTCTTCGTACTTTTGTCGGAAAAGTCAAAAAAGTACCTCGTATGAAAAAACGACAAAATATTTCATTCATATCTTTTACTAAAAACTCACCGAAGGGTAAAATAGGATTTAAACAATTGTAGGTGGATGGAAATAATATTACATATTCAGGAAACATGGATGTGGATGATAAAATACACCCCAGTAAATGCCAAAGTATAAACAATCTCGGATAAAAATGAGATTGTGATATTTTCCCTTACCTCAGGTCCGACTTGCTTTGTAAGTGTCCGAACCTCCTGTATAATGATTTAAATAATGTTATTTACTTATTCCAGAATCATATTCATTGTTATGATATCATATATGGTTCACGTATGACTTTATATTACCCGTTCTTTTGTAAATTCCATGTTAAATAGCGTTTTGGGTAAAATTGTTTCATTTGTCGTCCGTGTTTTGAATTGTAATTATTCATATGATTACTTAGATGATGATTACTTAATTCCAGAATATAAAACATGATTTATATATATATATATTCAGAATATACATATATATAATAAATCAGTAGATGGAACGAAATACACCGTTCATGGAGACGGTAGACCGTTCGTACGCATGAACACTGTTTTCGTTTCCTTATTGAGATGAATGGAATTAAGTAGAAGACATACATATATATACACATAAATACAGTAGCTTTATAATGTCATATATTTCATTATTATTTCTTATATATACTTTATAATCATTCTTAAATGGTTAACATGGAGAATGAATCTCATCGCGTCGTGGAGACGGTAGTCCGTACGTACGCACGAGTGATGATATCATTTCCATAATTATTGAATTGAATTGGAGTGGATGATACAATATATCAGAATCATTATTATGTTATAATAACTATGTATAGTTATTTTTTACACCATAATACCCATCCATGTAAGGTGTTGGTGGAAAATAGATTACACCACTGCCTGGAGACGGTATTCCTTACGTACGCACGCGCGGTGATTTCATTTTTCTGTAGGATGGATAGAAGGTGAATTAGGGTTGTTTCATGTTTATAATAACATATCAGTATGTAATTAATAATTATGTTATTACTTTATCATGAAACAACTAAAGAAGAAGAAGTTTAAGAAGAAAGAAATTGAAAATATCGGTAATGGATATTACCTCTTCTTTGAAACGCCTCTTTGAATCCTCCACTTAGGGAACTAAGATTGGTCTTTGAAGAAGACCAGGACCTCTAGGATTATTATAGGGAAGTGGAGAAGGGATTTTGGCAGGGGTTGTCCGAGCTTGAGTGCTCAAATTGGTGTGAGGAGGAGGGGGAGGAGGTGCCCTTTTATAAGGGAGGAGAGGGGCACCTTAGGAATATCTCAAAATATTATTTTATATTAAAGTCAAAATCAGTTTATAATGGTTCCAAAGGGTCTTATTTCGAAGGTAAAGTGGGGATGGTTCTATATAATATCAACCAATAGGATTTAGACATGTTTAGGTTATTATTTTAACCTTATCAATTAGATTTAACTCTAAGTTAAATAATTTAACTTTTACCGTGACTTTTTGTTTTCTTACACTATATGGTTAATACACTTACTATAACATGCCACAAGAACCCCAAGTTGTTTATTATTAATATATATATCTTTATCTAAGTCCTTTGGCCGAACCATATATTTTTAGGAATAAAATAACAATTAATAATATAATATTTCATTTAAAAACTATTTTGTGTCAATTTTGACACTATTTGATATATGATTTTTGTGAAAGTCATAACAAAATTATATGTTCGAACCAAGTTGATTAAATCAACACTAATATATCATAACAACCTAGATAATTATTGGAGTTCCTAAAAAGTCTCAAATTACATTTATTTGAGCATTTATAACATCAATTATGTTAACATTTCCTTAAAAGGGTAATTACTGCATCATCGTTGTGTCATAAATAAATTAATTTATTTAAAGTCTAAAAATTATAAATAAAATATCATTATGTATGAAATCTTTTTAGATTCCTAATGAATATTTATAGTCGAATTTATCTTATGTATAACCCCATATTAAAAATGTTTTAGTTATTAAACTTTGATTTTAACTATTTTAACTATTCATTAAATAAAATAATATTAAATGTCATAATCTAATCCAAGTGGACCTAAATGGTCATATTATATTAATAAGGTTGTTTTTGGTCGAATTACACTTATCCAATAGAATTAGGACATGTGTTAGGGTAATAGTAATATCATATTTACCCTTACATACCCTATTTACTATTAACCGCGGAAAAAAAAGTAAAAAGTTACTATTCACCAAAAAATTATTTTTATCTCATTGAACCACATTTTACTTAATGATATCAACCGTGTCTGTCGGATTTTCGAAATTCCATTCACAGAAGCGGAAAATTACGTTTTATGAAAAATTCAGTTTTTTTAACTACCACTTAGTGGTTTCACTATTCATCAAAAATTGAAAGTTTTCAGAAAAATACCAAAAATTAGGCCTAAGCTATATTTGATATTATGAACTCAAAAATGATTTCTATTTTACCAAAATCGAAACATATCAGTTGCACTAATTAATTTAAAAATTAATTCCTGTCGTCAAAACAAATAGTGTGTTCTAAAGAGATAATAACTATCAAAAGATTGACATTTGTTTATGTCTGGTTTAAATGTGAAATTACATCCAATGACCAACATTGTATTAAATTGTAAAAATATATTCTAAATGTACTTTAAAACCACTCAAATTAATAAATTATCAATATTAATTATTTCGATTGAAAAAGTTGATTTTATTTAAAATTTTGTAATTTTCACTATTCATCAAAATATGAAAGTTATCCGAAAATTACCAATATTTCACCCTAAGCTAATTTCGATATTACGAATCCAAAAATGAATTCCATTTTGAAAAATAAAATTACAAAACTTCAAAAGGTGGTTATTACTATTCATAACGGCTAGTTTTAATAATATTTTAATAGCATATTGTTGTTTAGTGAAACTCGTTATTGCGTACTACACACGCTATCGAGGAAGGTCGCGATTGCGTGTAATGCAAGGAAAATCAAGGATGCGTGTTGTGAAAGCTCTTTTTGGTGTAGCGTACAACACAAGACATTAGTGAAATTAAAAAGAATCTTTTTCATAAAATCCCGGGGTGTTACACTTGTGCTACATTATTATGATAGTTGATCATGTCATTGACCTTGCAGATGTGATCTATGTTCTTATGAGTTAGTGGAATTAAATTTAAGATTGATTTTATATTGAGATTTATGACCACAAGATTTTGAGTTATATATTTTCCCAACAAGTTTTTAATCTTCCCCAAATTCATTTGGTGTAATACCTTTATTAATTCTATTTCAACATCACTTATACCCTAAGGATAGGGAATGACATTGTCGATGCTTTGATCCAGAAACATACAAACCATGTTGTTAAAGAAGATTTGGAAGATTGGAAATTGAAAGAACTCTCTGCACAATTTTCTATTTATGTTTAAGAGAAAGGTTATGAGGTTTCTCTTTCCATTTTCCAGTTCACCTATTTTCTTCTCAAATTGATTTATCAGGGGAAAAACTATTCTGATGAGTTTCATATAATTAGATACTATATTAATGGAGGGGATAATGTTCCTTATTTTTCATTCTACAAAGAGATAATTATATTCTCTCAGAAAAAATTTGTGGTACCATATTTGGTATGGAAGGCTCTGATGGGGGATTTTCATTGTTCTCAATGGGAAGAAAACCCAAGTACAATGAAGATGTACTATAATAAGACGTAAACGCTATGGTTTCATGGTATGATATAGGGAATTGATGAGTTTGTTTATCGTTGTTATACATGCAAGTATGTTATGTTCAATAACAAAAACCTTGTGGACTTCTCCCGCCATAACCAGTCCCTACATAAAAGTGGGATGAGATCTCAATGCACTTTGTGGTTGGGTTTCCAGTAACCTAGGGAAAGAATATTGTGATATGGGTTTTGATGGATATGCTGATGAAATCAGACCATTTTATATCAATATGTTATATAACAAATGTTGAGGATTTGGGAAATATATTTGTGAAAGATATTGTACATTTTCATGGATTTATATCTTCTATAGTATCTGGTAGGGATCATCAGTTCCGTTCTTTATATTGGAAATTCCATTAGAAGGCACTGGGATCCTAAATACATTTGGGTACCGCATACCATCCATATTTATATGGAAATATAGAAAGATAAATATATATTTTTGAGGTTTTTCTTCTTAGTTATGTTCTCGACATTTGTGGAGCATGGGATGATCACTTTGGGATTGATGAGTTCTCTTACAACAATAGTTACATGTATATGATTAAGATCATTCCAATTAAGTCTTTTTATAATCATGCTTCAAAATATCTGTCGTGTTGGTATGTGGTTGAATAAATCTATATTTTTTGGAATATGATTGGTGTAGGAGATAACAAAAAATAATCAATTAATTCACCTAAATATGTAACAGTATAGAGTCGGTAATAGTCTTAAGTTGATCATTGATAAAGACCGTTGGAATACTAATTTGGTGTTCGATTGTTATAAAACGTACCAAAAATATTTGGATCATTGATATCCTGAGAGGAAAGGGAAACATTATCCACATTTTATGGGACCTTTTGAGGCGGATTAAAAGTTGGGGAATGTTTTATATCATTTAGAACTACTACTGCATCTGGCATTGGTACATAATGTTTTCCATGTCTCATATCCCTGAATGTATATATATAAGACCTCAAATATTCTGAGATGGAGTGATATTGATGTTAAACCTAATTTATATGTGACCGAATGACCAGTCAGGATAGTTCATTCTAAAACCAAGGTAATTATTAAGAGGATTATACCTTTTGTTAAAGTATTATCGCATCAGGATTCTAATTTTCATGAGACATGGGAGTGTGAGGCATTCATGAGAGAGAAGAAGCCTCATATTTTTTGCATGTAGGCTTCTTTATAATATTTCTAAGCATAGATATTATCTATGGTGTGGAGTTCTTAATATCCAAATACCCAATTAATAGGTGTGTTCAAAACCATTTCATGTATTTTGATTTCGTTGAATTCTTATGGGTTAGAAGGTATTATAAGGATACTTATAATGCTGAAGTTAGATATTTTTTGGGTTTTCTTATTTAAACATCCATTTCTATAGCCTACTAATAAAATTGAGGACATGTAATATGGTAACACCACGTCTATATCCTAATGTCAAAATAATTCGTTTTTTAATAAAATTTATGGGTGTTTTGGAAAATATAAGACTTATCAATTATACGATGTGTAATTGGGTTACACATCATGTAATAAAACCATAATTATTTTTAAAGAGGAATCAATTTTGATAATAAATTTATACCACTTTCAGGATTCCATTATCATAAATCAAAGCCTTCCAATGTCATTTTTGGAAACCAACAAACCCTCTTGGACTTTTCATTCTCTTATTGATCATTGTGATTATCGTGGTGTGAATTTCATGGTAATTTTTCTTCATGAATATCCATCTCATTCCCCTTCTCCTCCTTCTATTTTAATAGATAATTTTGAATTTGACAGATCACAACTATGTGTTGTTGAATCTCATTCTATGTTGAGTTCCTAGATCTTCTGCAACATCATTCTTGTTGGCAGGTTTTGTTGGGGGAATTGTGTTTCATTAGGGAATGTAGGTGGTTCTATTAAAAAGGCCAGTTTATATTAACCCATATTATATCTTCAATTTGTATTTTTTGGAATATAGTATATTTTTTCTGGATTTGAATAATATTGGTTTTAATATATTTGTTGGAAAAAAATCAATTCTGGTGAATTACAGTTTTTATGAAAAATGTTTTTTTGTCATGGATTTGAAGATTTGTGAAACTTAAACAATTTAATATATATATTTGTTTTTATGGAAAACAAATTTATTATATTATTAAATTAAATTGTTGAAATTGATTTTATGGATAATTTTTTAAAACACATAATTCTTGTTAATTGGGGTTAGTGATAAAATTGTTGGATTTGTTTAAAAAATTATGTATTATGAATTTAATTGAGTATTCGATTGTGATATTTTCATATATTGGTATTAAATTAGTATTTTTCTAAAATGGATTATTGTTTTTTGATATTAACCTTAAGGTTTTTACTTAATGAATGGGGATGTATTTTTATAAAACAATGTTATGGTTTATAAAGAGAAAAGTGGAATACATTAAATGGGAAAATTTGATTTAATTTAATTTTAAGAAGTCTTAAAATAAATTTCTATTCATTTTTTGTACTTGAGAACATTCAATTATTATATAGTCAGTATTTTATATTGGAAAACACTTTATGATATACACTTTTCCAAAACATCATGTCAGTAATTACCCTTCTTTAGTTGATTGTGATGAGTACCATTTTTCTTATCCCTAATGCGGTGTACGTACATATATTCCATTTCAAAACACGGGGTCCTCATATCCATGAACTATGAAATCTATTTGGAGAATGTCTATGCTTCTCACTTGTTTTTATTTCAAATTTATATTCCATTATTGAAGTTTTTTAGATGCTTGGAATATTTATATAAACAATTTTATATAAATGTTTTTATTTAAGCCAATTTTTTTTAAAGTTCCATTTCTGTAAAAAAAAAATTTAAAGGTATATTCCAAAATTTTGAATGTATTTCCATCATTTAATATGTGAATAATGAATTCATAATGTAATTAAATCTATTAAATTATAATGAATGATTATTTTAAATAATATTTTGTAATTTAAAACCTAATTTTTTAAAAAATTGAATAATTTTTTTGGTTAATTTGACATTGGAATATTTTATAGTAATCTTTGGAAAAATCATATTAGGGTTTGTCTCACACAAATCATGTGCCTTCGGTGATTTTAGAATAACTCCTTATAGGTTCTAGTAAGGGGAAATTATCTCATCGATGTGGACCAAGCTGGTGAACCTTGGCCTTGGTGAGTTGTATCCTTAGAGACATATGTTTTTCCCTATTTTGTGAATGGGTTATAGTTATTTTGTAGTGTTTATGCATGTTTACTTCTGGTACATTAATCCCAGTGCATTTTCTTTTGATATAAATATTTACTTGTTTCTTTTACTTCTTCATTTTTAGTAGAAAAACCGTTCTCACATTAATATTGTATGATTCCATTTCCTATTTGCGGACCTATTGGGATTGTGAACACCTTTCATGCTATATTAGGACTGGATTAGTTATCGGATTACTAGGGAACCAAAGTAAGATCGTGACGAAATTTATATATCTCAATTTTAATTTCAATTAGTTAATACATATCACAAGATTATTTCAATATAGGGATATATATGAAGATTTCATTTTTTGAAATTCTATAAATTTATGATTTTCATTGGAGTTGTTTTTCCTCTTACCTTTATGTGAAAAATAATTTTGAATTAAAAGTGTTGAGACTATTTATTTCATGTTCAAATATAAATTCATGGAAAATTTGAAATACATTTGTATACATAAATTCAAATAATATATATTTTTATTCGACTAATTGAAATTTATTGAAAATATTTTTACCATCCCCTAAAATGAGGTTTTAGTGCAGGTATATCATTCTTAAAATTTGTTGAAATAATTTTTTTCTACATTGATCTCTTTTATTTATATTAAATTTTCAATCATTTAATCATTGATTTTTTAACTAATGAATCATTTCATTATGCAAATTGATGTCGTACTTCTCCAAAAAAGTGATTTTTTTTCTCTCAAGTGATATATCTTATGAAATGATGATTCTCAAGGATTAAAGATGAAAAGGTCAGTTTTGGAAAAATTATATGAGTAGAAAATTCACTTATTATAATATATTATCAAAAATTACCAATAATAGGAGAATAAATAATTGGATTTTTATTTCATTTGGTATTGAAAAAAAATTCATTTCTGTATATTGAAGTACCCTAGTGGATTGAAGTAGTTATTGATGTTTTTTGAAGTAATATTTATTTTAAAGGGTTTCTATAATAGAAATTTAATATTACTAAGATATAATTATGAATTTACAACCCTTAAAAGATACATGTTCGATTATTATAAGATTTAAAAATAAGTTTTGAGATAAACAAATAATGATTATCAATAAGAAACATCAAATTGTGAAGTTTATAATGTGGTTCTCATAATGTAATAAACATATCCAATATTTTTTTTGAGATGATATTATGTTATAACGTCTAATGAAGATTGATTGTATTATAGTATGAACATATATATACCATGATATTATAGTATTGAAAGTTTTTTTGAGGGAAATAAATATAGAGCTTATTTCTTAATTTAAATGTATAAATTCCATACTATGAATATTGTTTGGAATTTCATAATTCGTTTGATAAAAATATTTATAGTATTTTTTGTTTTTATCTTTATTTTTTAATGTATGACAACTAGTATGTGTGAAAATGTACTTAATCCACCTTGCATGTGAAGTGAAATCTATGACAAATGAGAGATTTCTTAGAGATATTTCATAGAATAGATCAATTATTCTGTTAAATTCCATCATAACAAAGAAGATATGAATAAAAGATTACATAAGAGGTAGCGGTGCATTATGAGATGAAAACATGGAGGAATGGAACATGATATTGGATGAGGGCCTCATTACTCACATAAATTAAGTTTGGAGATCTCTTTCTTTATTAAGTCGAGATATGATGACAGATCTATAGTTTTGGGATATGCATGACATATGGTCATTATTAATCTATTTAAAATGTTTTACTTGTAATATGGGTCATTTGATGACATTGATTTGGATCATCTCATACTGATCAATGATATCTTACACCTTGGGCCACCATAGTGATAATGTTCACTGTAATTTCCATGATTTAATAACTATTAATCATGTAAGTAATTAATTTTCATGGGGGAGAACATTTCATGGTATTCTATACCACATAAAAAAGAGTAAGATTCTATCTTATAAAATCTCCACTACATTAGGGTATCTAGTTTCCGGATGTGATTTCTTCATGTAGTGTATTGGATGGTGGCAAGATTATGTTATAGTTGGATGAATCTGAATTCAAATACCTATAGAGGATATGTGATGATATTGAGATATTTAAAAGGTTTGATATAATGTGAATTTTTGGAGTAAGATATATATTTTGATGGTTTGATGGAGGTTGATTCAAGCTGTATAGAATAAGGAAATTTAGATCGAATAGTAATCAGTTGGTGCATGTAGATTTTGAGGTAGTAAAGAAGGAAGTTTCTCATTGCCTAAATATTTCACTAATATCATCAATTGAATGTATTGTATGAAATATAATTCTATTTATAAATAAAGATAGAAATTAGTGAAAAAATATCGTATGTTTTCAAATATACATTGAGATATCCAGTGATATTCTCTACATTCCCATCTTGTGAAATAGTGAATATGAACCTTGAATTGTATAAGTATACTTGAATGAAGTATTATAAATCTGTGGTTTATTAAAATAGTAAATAGTTCTACACTTTTTTATTTTTTCAAAAAAGTAATGACCAAATACAATGTACCTTATTACATAAGATTTACATGAACTTTGTGGAGTTTGAGTGTGTTAAGTAGAACTATTAAATGAATTGTGAAAACAGAAAAAACTATAGTGTTTTTGGAGGAATTAATTTACACTGATCATGATGATTTGTAATGTTAATATGTTAATATAGATAATGATTAAATAATCGATATAAATTACCATTAAATGATTATAGTGAGATGAGATGTGTGTGAAACACTACAATTTGACAAAGGTTATCAATGAAATATATGTGATAATGAAATTTTAATATTATTTACATCTATTTAACGAAGAAACATGTATTTACATGCATGAGAATAAAAAAAAATTAATATGAATAATAATATAATTTTTTATAAATACTAATCCGGAATAAAATGATTTAAATCATTCATCAGAGATTAATGTGTACAGTTCATAATGGAGATTAATTGAAAATACAATGAATAAATTTGTTTCCATGCCAAATGAATGTATGAAATGACAAATATAATATCATAATTATTTACATGGGAAATGAGTAAGTTTAATTTGGATGTTTTATCTTTTTTTTATTTAAATACTTAAGGAAGAAGACAACCAGTAGTGTATTTAGGAACATTAATTTTTTCAACATAATCAGTATTTGAGATGAAGTAGAAGAACGATATTTTACAATTTCCGGAAGTGTACAAGGTATACATCCATACAGAATTGTTGATTATATTTTTTGGATTTCAATGACTTATAATGGAACTCGAAATGTGAATATTCATCTTTTCATAGTGAATCAAATAGGAATATCATTTTCTATATTGTTATCCTGGAGAACATGTGATCATTCTCATTTTGTTGGTTTTGTATTTTTATACACATTTGGGATTACAGAATAAATAACAATTCTTAGTTTCTAGAATAAAAAACACTGGTGGGATTCTATTATAAATCTTTAAGTGGTTCAAACATGATCATTTTTGTTTCATAAGGATACATAACTTACCCACTTTTAAATTTATATTGACTTTTTAGTCGAGAATATATATCTTGGATCATTCCGAGTATAGAAATCTTGTAGACACCATATTGGGGTTGAATATTATAAAAATATTATTTTTCATTCTTAATTTAGATTATTTCTATCATGTGATATGATTTTTTTATAAAAGGGAGGATATATTCATTATTTTTGGTAAAGATGATCAAATTTAAAATTGTGTAAAATGTAAAATAAAATAAAAAGGTAAAACTGGTGTACAATTATTCAAAATGTCCTCTCATTTTACATTTACAATACAATAGGAATTTCCAAATGAAAACATTTCTTGAAATTTGTAATGAAATTATTTCAAATAGATTTTTAAACAACTAGTTATCATTTTTTATGGTTTTGATATGTTTTTATAAAATTAATTATGTGGTTTTATGATATTATATTTCATATTTTTTAGAATAGTTTCATATTTATAAATTAATGTTTTTCAAAGAATTTATGAGAAATTTCAAAGGATTAATATTGAATTCCTATTTGGTACATTTATATTACACACTACGAACACACCGTTATGTGTATTTTTTCCTTGTGTTTTATATTATGACATAATTAATTCTATTTAGGGGAAAATTTCCCTAGTTTTCTTGTAACTAATTTTTTTGCGGTATGGAGGTGACCCTGAGCAACATGGTAATGATTTTTTAGTACCCGAAGATTGTAGTATATCTTGGGTACCTGGTGCATCTAACACATTATCAATATTCATTTCTCTTTTTATCTTATCTATTACCATTATTTATCTGTTTGATGTTTGTTTTCAGATGTGGGTTTGGACCATTATATTGGGTGTACCCTTTCTGGTTTATATATACATAATTACTATTTATTTCATCTTTCATGGGTTCTGAACTAAATTGAACAACATTATTGATTTTAGAATAAATATATGGTTTATATAATGAAATTGTATGTCTGAAATCATTTACATTAAGGTAATTTTTATGTCCTGGAATTAGTTTCAATCATGGAGTGATCAAGAAAATGTCTTGGTCCTTAATGGTGGATGAATCCAGATGACTTGTAAGGTTATCCATGAATGAATTATGAACCCAATTCCACTATTGTTTTAGATAAATTCCTGAATTCCTAACTATATGTATTCAAACATTTGAATAATAAAATATATTCATCACATTATAGAAAATATAATCCACATGTTTTGTGTTATCTTGAATGTATGTTCGCATTGAATAATTTTCATAGTTAATGTTACTAGGGGGAATTAAATGATCATGAGTTAAAATAAATGATAAAGTATAACCCTAGAAAATAGGACCCCTTAATAGATGATAAAACAACCCATTTTCTTATCAACAAATATATTCCATCACCACCACCGTGGGTGATAAAGAGGCCACACAATTTTGGAACTTTTGATGGTTTAATGGGACCCAAAACAACTATAATGATCCCATGAGGAATGGAAACTCAATAAAATACATAATAAAGATAATTTAAATTAATTTTAATATAAACCCCACTATTAATTATCAATTATGATATATCCCTTTGCACCATTGAACAATATATCCTAATGGTCTCCACATTATTAGATTAAGGCCATTGAGATGTCTCTTATTAGATTTAGTATAGCACATTAGAATATATAATCATAATAAATTGAAAAAAATTTCATATAAAACCAACTATTAATAATCTATTATGATGTATACCTTTTCAATATTGGATAATTTATCCTAAAGGTCTCCACATTATTGGATTATGTCCATTGATATGTCTCTTATGTGATTTTGTATAGTACATCAGAATAAATAAATGATTTATCTTATTTGATTTTCTTAGTGAAACAATAAAATCAAAAAATAAGTTGATACCTTTAGATAACATTATAATTTTAAAATAGAGAGTAATGTTTCTAGAGATTATCACCATGATTTGGTCATAGGCATCTGGAAAGACATTGAAAGCACATAGTAAGGTATAAAAGACCTTCTATATTTTATGAATGAATTGGAATGTTTGAATAACAGTTTTAATTACCTCCTCAAATAATATCTATGAATATCATCTTCTAATTATCTCATTTAAATAATTATTAACCTAAACTATCCCATATTATATGTTTTAAAGAGATATTTTTTATACTAAATAACTATCCATTTATTCTATTTAGCATCTATTTTGAAAATTATATATGAAAATGTATTTTCTTAAATAATATTATAGGTGACATGGAAATAGTTATTGTTTCATAGATAATTCCATTCAATGGTGCACGTTTTGGAGGGGGAGTCGGTTGCATTTCATGGTCCTCGCACAAACTGATCGGATAATGAAATAGATTAAATATGAAATATTTTATCATAGTAATGTATCCTCCAATATTTCCAATGAAATTTTTCAATAATTTCAATCCAAATTTTTTTTAAATGCTAAATAATTTTCATTATTTAATGAAACCATAGATTGAGTCAAATATTTTATAAATTAATTTGTTCTTTATTAAATAATAATTTATAATGGAAAAATGTTTTAGTAAAAGGGAATATCTATGGTGAGTGACAACATTATGTGTTTGGTAAGGTCATGGGGTACGAACCCATAACCCATTTGAAACATGGGAATATCTCATACCACTATCCCATGTTCTATCATGTTTTCATATTCCATAATATTCATATATAAGATTATAAAATTGTCACTATATGTACAAAAAAATTATATATATATATTAGTTTGATAACTATAATAATTTTATTAATGAATATATTTTCATGATTATAAATGTATTAAAATATTATTGTTAAAAAAATTTGTCACAAAAGGAATAACATATCCTACATTTTTAAATAAATTTTTGGTCATTCAAATTTAAAACGTTTTTTGTCAAATGTTGTTAAAATATTTCTTACTCTAAAAATTTACCTTAAAAATGATATGTATGATTTCTCATAGTAAAATAAAATTATGAAGTATATATTATTTTTATGTAAATATTATTAAATTATTATCCTAAAAATATTATTTTTAATGATAATATTGTTATTGGATAAATAAAATGATCATTGACATGTCATTGTAATTAGTGAATATAAATGATGTTATAGTAAAACTCTTTTATCTCAATTAATTATTTGGAAACTGAAATATTCTTAGTTAGATGAATAACATAATATAATCCATAGAATAATATTACATTAAAATCAGTTACAATAAACATTAAATAGGTATATATATACCAAACTATCTTATAATTAGATTATACTTTCTGAAATTAGAGTTTCAAAAATTTACTCACAAAATGAATGATTTAGAAATAAAGAGTTATTTGTTATTTTCACGTAGATATGGATCCTTTTTTGGAAAAAGAATATATTATTTGTAAATTAGAGGGAATAGAAATCATCAAATAATGATCATACTTTCATGTAGCCAGAAAACTATCATAAAATTAGTAAAGAAATGTTTGTATGGTATTCCTAGATATGACATCCCTATTTTGATACTAAAAAATTGATTGAGGACACACCCTAATGGAAACAGGGGGTAATAACCCCAAATATGGTAGATTTTTTCCACTAGATAATCACCTAGTGAATGAAAAGTAGGTATAACAACACACCGTATTCGATACTCCCAGGTTATAATGTTGTGGGTAATTTACATTCTATTTAAGATCCAAAATGAATTATTAGAATATATGAATGAGGTTTACATTCAATTCATTTCTTTATACCATTAAATAAACCATCACTAAAACTTGATAAAATTTATTCACGTATGGTACTATACATAGAATATTTAATATTCATTAGTCTCTAAATTTGATTCTTGTATATTCACATAGAGATAAAAATTACTCAATTTAATTAGATTATTTCCCACTAATTGTTTATTTAATTATTATATTATCTATCACACTCCATATTATTTAGAGATTTTACCTATCTACACAATGAAAATGTTCTAATATAGACATGGTATGGTTGAAATAAAATCAATATGGGAAATGATCCATCACTACCATTGTATTTCCTTACCATAAGTTATTAATAAATTTCATTCCAATTATTTTACCTTATATATTGCATTGTAGACTTTTTATTTTTGAAGAGTGTTCAATTTGGTATCTATTTATAATAAACCTAGTTTTCTATGAATACTTATTAAATATTATTGGATGAATATTCATTATAATACAAAATTACATGCATGAGCATAGTACAAGTATAGTGTAGTTAGAGAACAAAAATAATATCATCTTATTTCGTGAAAGATACTCAACATCTGCCACAAGGATCTTCCATTTTAGTAAAATTAATTGACATACCCTACATAGAACCATTATTCAAGACCTAGGAAAATGAAACATAAGAACAGTAGGATCAAATTATTAGGGAGTGCAAACATGAGAGAAATCAATGAAAAAATAAGTATAGCATTACCATAAGTGTATAAAAACAATATCCTAGAATTTTAAAAACACTCCCTTCACATAAATGATCAGAATAAGGAGACATTGTATAAATCATGAAATTTCATAATACATGATTCATAAAGGAATAAATTAATTTGAGCGCTGATACAATAAATTTTTCATAAAATATATATTTTTTATAATTCAAGGATTACTTCCAAGAGTATTATTATGGATTAGGATCACTACTAAAATAATTATATTACTCAAGTTTCACCTTTATGACTATCATAGAGGGAAAGTACCCATATTAATATGGGTCCAATCCCCATTCAATGTCCATTTATTATATGAGATATCAATCATTAACCAATCAATTTGAGGTAGATATAGGTCTCACCAATCATTTATTATAACGTGACCATCATCTGTGGATATAACATAACAACCATCCATGGTTATAAAAAAATCACTCATCATGGTTTATAAAGTAACCACACGTAACATATTAAAACCCATTAATATGTGTGGAAAAAGATCATAGAACATTCATCACCTCAGAAACCCTGAAAATAATTGGGTTTCATAATCATTCTATAATATAATATCCCATGGATGATTATTGGGTTTCATAGACATTTCATAATTTCTTCATTGTATAAACCATGGGAGAGGAAGGAGTATGTGAAAAATCATGAAATTAGTTACATTAACTATACATATAAAAAATAAGGATGGTATCATTAGATCATATGCCATATAGATCTTATGTAACAAAATGGTTGTAATGTTAGATGGGAAATGATATTGAAATACATCTTGGTGAATTTTTTTAAGATGATATCCTTCTCACATTAAAAATCAAAATTTTAAAAATAAATTTTTTTAAAAAAATTTGAAATTATTTTATTTTAAATTAATATTTTATATTTATAAATTAAAATTTAATTCATCTATTTTTCATGATGATGTTAAATATTGTTCCCCTGAAACACATTAAAACAAAGATTCCATTCACATTTTTTGTAAAATTTTAAATTGGTACTCAATTTTGAGAATGAAAATAATATTTTGTTCAATCCAATTTTTTAAATTTCAAAGGTCACAAACCATCCTAGAAAGTTTTTTTATAATATTCAACCCTTACATGATTTTTTCATTATTGGAGGATTCAATTTGGGTATTCTGGAAACTTTATACCCTATTCAGGGTGGATAAAATTGTTAATGATCTAATATGATCTCTTATGGGTTGGTGTATCTCCTCCCGTGTGGTTAATTCCAATATATATGTCTCTTATATTTATATAAAGATATATTATGAAGTAATTGATTTATATAATCCTTGTTTTGTAGGATATTTATTATAGTTTGTATTATTTGTTCATTCACACCATCACGCTTCATTGTCGAGTCCCATTGCAAGTGTTGGTTCCTATATATTTGATTTAATGGTTGTGGTTCCGAAATTCCATTCAATAATAATTAAACCCTGAATTCCAGGATTAAATTTAATTAAATTTTTAATTGATTTTAAAACATTTAATTGTGCTGATTTAATCATTGAAATAAAATGGTTATTAGATTTTATAGAAACCCAAATTTTAATGGAATTAAAATTGTGAGAAAGTTTGTAAAAATTGTAGGCCTGATTTTGATTTGATTATATGATTTCATATCGAACATGATAAAATGGATTATATTTATAGATTATTTGAAATAAAATGAAATTATTCAAACCAATGAATTTGTTTTAGAAGATAATGGCATGTTTAAAACTGAAATTGGGAAACCATATTATGAAATTATTTTAAATTATTAACTTCCAATTTGATTGATTGATTGACTGATGAATATGTGGAAGTAGGTTGTTATTATGTAGTTATTATAAACATTCCATATCAATGGTCCCATTAAAATTGATTTATGATGTCAACACTATCTAAATCCTGTGGGATTGGGATGATCTGGATGAGTTCTCATATTAGGTTGTAGTTTGAAGGCCCAAAATGGGTTCCCTTATAGGAGTGGAATTTTTATAAATAATATTAATGAGGTATGGTCACTAATGAGAGCTTATATGATCCTATAGTTATTAACTAACATACATATTGGTATTTGACTATGGTGTTATGAGTTGTTTGATTTGATATTCATGTAATTTATTTTCGGAACGGTTCTATTCATAATAACATGTTTATGTAACAATTTTATAAAAATGATAATGTAATAATATTTGAAATTGATTTTGATATATAATTCATATATTTTAATGAAACAATTATTGGGTTTAAAATATAAAAATGTGATGAAATGATTTTTTATTTAATCATTTTACATAAATGGTAAATTATATGTGTATGAATTATATAACACTTCGTGATACCCCACTAAAATTTATATCTCACACCCTTACATTTACATTGGGATTTTCTAAACATTTTTATTCCTGGTCTAATAAAAGTGAGATAACCAAATAGAGATTTTGGTTGTTCTGTATCCTTTGGATCGAGGGGTGGTGATGGTTACCAGTGGAAGGGTTGCCTAATTTCTACATAGTTATTTAAAACCTTTTTCCTGGGTTTTGTTTTATTTTATTTTTATATGTTTATCATTATGTTCAGTACTATTATACATGTTCTTATCTGGTATATTTCCCTTTTTAGAGTGTTTAATATACTGAATTGTACTATTTTATCTCCTGGTGTTTGGGGAGGGGGATCATTCCCAAATGGATCTTGCATGATGCCATGTGATTGTCATGAACCCATGGGGAACAAGACTCCCTTGAAGATATCTCAGTGCTAGATCAGGTATCAGGGTTACAATGTATCAGAATTGTTATTTGATATAGTGGTATCAAAATTACAGGTTTATCATCTTTCTATGATGATATTATGGGGTTTGGGATGTCTTGATAGGACTTAGAAGTTAGTTGTGAAAGAGTTCATGGAAATATCTCATCGTAAAAACCCATAAGACTCCATGGTTGTTTGAGAAAAGTATCTTTCAATAATTATTTGATCTGATTCTAGTATTTGTGTTCTTTTTATTTGGTTATTTTTATGTAAAAATATTGAAAAATTATCTTAACAGATTGATTTATGTGTTTCTACTGTTTTATTTATGGATTTGAGTTATTATATAATGTCATCCTTGTTTCATATTGATATTTTGTAGAATTATACCTACGAGAAGTCATGTGAATAGGCCTTAGAGGGAAAATGATACCGAATTAAGGTTAGAATATCCTCACATGGAATAAAATCTAATTTTTAATTTTATGCATGATGTTCAAGCTATATAATAGGTACCTACAACAATTCTTGTTCATCCTCCAATAGAAAAACCTCAATGGGATGAATCTCAGAATTATGATGAAGAGTTTCTTTGATAAATACCACTTCACTTAGAAGGAAGTAATAATATTTGAGAGGATGAGGTTTTGTTGAATAAGATGGAAATATTTTTTTTATTTTCTTGAAATTCATGAAGATATTAAGGTGAAATAAGATAACTTTATGATATAAAGGCCTATTATGAGGTGGTGGGATGCAATGATAAAAATGAAAAAGAAGAGGGTGTGAACTGGAATGACATTATAGTTATTTTCTTAAATAAATTAAATCCAGAATCTATAGAAATAGTAAAGGATATAGAGTTTTTTAACCTTTATCTTGCATACATGACCTTGATGCACTATGAAAACATCTTTTCTAGGGTTATAGATTTTTCATTGGAAATTATATTTAATGTAATGTTAAAGGATTTATTATTCTTGATAGTCTATGAACTGATGTACATGCACATGTTTCCTTTTAAAAGAGAACTTCATATACTGACACACTAGAAGGTTTGTAATGGTTTATCTTGACATGGACGATAAGTTAGAATTTATGGAAGTTAATTTTTCTCTTAGTGGTAGTTCAATGGGTTTTATAAAATAAAATAGGATTCATGAGAAGTTTTATGGTGGTTAAAAATATATGAAATACTCTAGACCTTATACAGTACATGGAACATGCCCTATGACTTATATCTAGTGTGGAAAGATTGGGCATTTGATACATGTTGGTATTGAGGTGCCAATGATCTATAGTCTTTACGATCGTTCAAGGAACCTATATAAATTATTAAAATTATTTTCTACTTTTCCCAGTGTAATGGGAACATTTTTTTGAAATTTTAGTATAGTTAAATTAGATTCACCCTGAACAAAGGGGTTATATCCCCAAGAATATTGAATGATTCTTTTTCACATAATGGTTGAGTCTCCATAGGTCATTGGTATAGTTCCTTCAACTATTTGAGGTTACATCACTATTTATTCATCTATATTGACTAATTTATTTAATATAGTCAAATATCAATCATTTACATCAACATGTATTGTGAACTAGATAAATCATTCTATAGGTCCTTTATCTTATGTGATTGATATTACTATACCCCTTAGAATGATGTGATAAAAGAGTATTTTTTTCTTATTTGGGTATTATAATTATAAAAAATGAAAATTATATATAATTATTTAGTTTTAGATGTGAAATATAATACCTTTATTTTTAGGATTGATTGACTTAATTATATTAATTCCTAAATCAATTATTACATTGGACATGTTTTCTCCTTTATTCCCATTGGGTGTGCTGTGTTTTTCAATGATAATGGGATCCAAGTTTGAGTTGGGATATTCAATATTTTAGGTATTTAGGGAAAGTAAAATATGAATTTTATTTTTATATATAGTGAGAATCCTAATTAAATGTTCTCCCTCTAGTTCTTACTGATTTTCTCGACAAATTTCCTTCTAATTTTTTCTACTTCACCACTAGTAAGATAGGTAGAGTTCCCTATTGATTTAGTTACTAATACTCAGCTTGTGGGTATTCCATCAAAATTTATGGAACCATCTGAACTAAAATAGTTGAACACATGGTTTGATGAGCTATTATAGAAAAGATTTATACATTTATTTTTGTCCCCTTGTGTGACACATGTTCTATTTCCTAAGAAATATGACGGAACACTTCACCAATTTTTTGGTACTAGAAACTAAATAGGAATATAAAAAAAAATTATATTTTAATGAATATTAATGATTTTATTGACTATTTTAATGGTTAAAAGTAGTTCTCATGGTCTTAAGATCAATGTATTTATCACCAATTCATAATAAACAAATATTTCATTAAGAATACCACCTTCTAAAGTTTGAATATGCATTATGAATATCGTGCCTTACAATTTATTCCAACTAAATATTATAATTTCGTTATGAAATTTACAATCATAATATTACCTGAGAATCTTGATATATTCCTGTTAGTCTTCGTTGATGAAATCCAAGTGTACTCTTATTCCATGGAGGATCATGTGTGTCATCTGATAGTGGTTTAGGAAATTTTGAATATCATTGACTCTATGACAAGATATCAAAATGTGATTTCTAGATCGTGAAGGATTTGGTCTTTTGACATATGTTCTCAAAACAGGTTATTTTAGTTGATCTTGAGAAGGTGAATTTTTTTATGCCATGGTAGAAACCATAGAATGTTTTCAAGATTCACATATTATTTTGATTAGAATGATATTATCACAATTTTGTAACATATTTCTCAAAAAAAATCTATTATGATGATTCTTACTTATAATGGGGTGGGGTTCAATTCAGATGTAAAATTTTATTGTTATTTAGTTGATCTGAATTGTATTTGTACATATGTCCTATTCTTGACTTATTTAGTGGTCTAGAAAGTTTGTGTAGTATTAAATGACACATCATGATTTTATTTTGGAAATTTTTTTATACACGGAGATCAAATGGTTGCCTATGGTTCCCAGCATCATATTTCATATGACAATAATTATCCATACCATGACCCTGAACTCATAGCCTTGATTTATATTATTAAGATTCAATTACATTAACTTTTTGGAGAGGGGTTTACAATTTTTTGACCACAATATCTTGAGATATATCATCCTTAAAAAATATTTGAACAATAGACATAGGAATTTATTACAGTACCTACAATATTTTTAGCTGGACATTGCATATAGCACTGGATTTTCTTATCTAGTGGAATTCAATGAAAAGAATATTTTATATTTCATATCTATGATAACAATTTTCTAGTTTAATACATGATTAATTCCATGGATTTAGGGACCCTGTTTACGGTGGTGAGAACATTGATGAATGGATATTCTCTTCTAGTAGAATTCTATGTTTTTTGGAATATTATCATTGTGTATTTTTAAATGATAAATTATTTTATAGGTATTTCTATAATTCCCAGTGGCTAGTAAAACCTAAAAATAAAAATATGTTTTAGGAAATACGGTGATGATTCTGGTGGCTAGGTATGAGGTGGGACATTGCTGATTTTGTTTCTCATTGTTATATATTCCAACAGATTAATGTTGATCACTAGATACATTCAAGTATACTTCATCCATTTCCAGTGAGGACATGAAACTGGGATGATAATTCTATGGAAATTTTGGTTTGGTTTCCATGTACCCTTGAATACATTAATGTGATATGATATTTGATTGATCATCTAACGAAATAAGTTCACATCCATCCCATTTGATGTTAAACAAAAATTATGTGGAGTCAGGAAATCTATATTTTCAAGATATATTTCATTAACACAGAGTTTCTTATACTGTAGAATTTAATATAGATCCCTATTTTCCTTGAATTGTTGGAAAGGCCTTCAGTATGAGATGTGATCTTTGGTTCATTTGATCATGACATACCATCGACAGACATATGACCATAAATAGATGGATACATAGAGTCATGATGACATTATTCATGCCATCATCCTCGATTTTAAGGGATCATAGTATTAATATTTGGGATTGATTTAGTTTTCTAATAAAGATATTTACAATTCAACATTAAGGATGGCTCATTGTGAGGCATTGTATGGAAGGCCTTATAAATCTCAATTGTGTAGGTCATTATTGCAGAACGTTATTTGATTGGACTGATCTTGGTCAATGAAACAACAAAAATTATTCTTTTGACTAATTAGATAATTTATATGGAACAATTTCTGTAAAAATATTATACTAGCCATCATAGATTACCTATAGAGATTAAATTTGATGACCATGTGTTTTTGAGTGCTTTACCATTTTGGGCCAACAATATCTTTGGAAACAGGGGATGTTTTCACCATAGGGTGAGGGACCTTTTGAGGTCACTGTGTCTATGGGGACAATGACATACAGTTTAGAACTACCACTATAGTTAACATTTATAAAAAATGTGTTTCACATATCACAACATTATATATATCATTCAAACCCATCTTATATATTGAGATTGGACGATCATAATGTTGAGCCAAATATATATGTGAATGAGCATCCAAAAATGATAGTTGATTATAAAACAAAGGTTCTTCCTAGGAGGATGGAACTGTTGGTCCAATTTCTGTAGGATAATGGTCTTGATTCTCATGATATAGGGGATTTTGAGGAACTGGTGATAGAGTAGTTGTATCATCTCTTTCATATAGAAACTTATTCATAGGATTATTAGGGATAAATGGTTTTTATGTTTGGTATTTTATAGCAGCATGTTAACTATTTTCAAGTATCACATTATCCATTCACTGATATATTTTGATCTTATTCTTATGTTTTGTAATTTGGGGAAAATATGAACCTCAAATAGAAGGCATGTGGGGGCCAATGCTTTGGACACATAGTTTGTTTAAACATGTGTCTCTCCCTAATAAATATTGGTTTATTTTTAATTATTATGAATATGATTTTAATATTCCCAAAACCCTAGATTATTATAACCATATCTACCAATCAATACTTAATCGATTTTTAATCCTCGGAGGCTCTCTAGTTGCGATATTCCCCATAAAACCACTTTCATTGAAAATCAATGTTGTGTTGATCTCATTCGATCTACTCTAGGTATTTGGATCTTCTATCCTATTGTTTTTTCATATAAATATTTTTCTCACACATTATTATTTATATATAATCATGTTATGGATGGATCTAAACTCCATTTTGTTGGATATTGTTTATATGTTGTGTTCCAAGATCGTCCACGCAATCCTGATTTAGTAGAGAGTCCCAAATCATGTTTTGATTTTTTGAATAATTGATTTAAAAGTATCTGGTTAAATAATTATTTTCCATAAAATTTAATACTTGTATTGATTTATTAATTTCAAATGTCTTTTTATTTGATTATAAGACATGTATTTGTGATGATTAGAACTTTGATTTGAAATAAAAATGACATTTGAGAAAAATCCCAATATTAGTGGAATTTAAATTGTTGGTGATTTTAGGATAAATGGTAGCTTTATTTTGAAATAATTTCTATGAAATGGGTTTATTTGTAAAATGGTAAAATTTATTAAATTTAACGATGATTTGAAATGGTTTCAAATGAGGAAAACCTGTTATTTGATTTTGAAAAGATAAAAGAATGTGTAAAACTGAAATTGAGAAATTATATATAGTAATCATAAGAAATTATTTATGTAAAATTTTAATTATTGATTGATTTATTAATTAACATGGGATCCTATGAAGATATTATTTATTTTTGTAAAAAACTCTTGTATCTTGATCCCCTAGCATAGGATATAGGACATTGTAATATTGAAAAGTACTGAAATTTACTGAATGTTAAATTTTCATTTAAATAATTTATAATTTAAAATAAATTTTAAATTTGTGTTAATTTAATATTAGTTCCTTAATATTAAAATTGAAATTTTTTTTTATTTTAATATATTTTTATTTTAATTTTGATATTAACAATTTCTACACTTCTAAGAATTTTCTCTCTCGAAATCCATTTTATCATCACATCCACAAGTATAATTTTAAATTTGTTTTTACCTATTATATGAAATTAATTTGGAAAAAAGGACTCCATATTTTTTATAAGTATAATTTATATTTTTTGATAATGTGAATTTAATTCTTTCCCATTAATATTTAAAAATATAGTAAAAATTAATTACCATGTTTAAGCTAAAAACAAGTTTAATAGTTGTTAAAATAGGAATATAATGCCTAAAATTTACATAAAACATATAAAAACCCTATTAGATTTAAATATTTAGACCTTATCCCCTCTAGAGATAGATAATTACTCAATTTGGTTTTTTAATTAAAAAAATGTGTGTTTAATTAAATATTTTCAAAACATCAGTGTCTGTCATCTTCCCCACTTATAAAAGATCACCCCTCTCCTCCAATATTCATATATACGTATAAATTTGGTTTAAAAAAGACCAACCAAATAACTTAATTAATCCAATAATAACATCATAGATCTATTTTTTAGATCTCTGTCTTAGGATGGCTTTTCGTGTAATTCCGTAGAATTTGTCTTATGACGATGTTGTGTTCTTAAATTAATGTTTTTATTTTTTATTTTTCATCTTCCTCCACTTTAAAATATTATAAAAAATTATGATATAATAAAATCATTATATTTCATATATTATATTTATTTATGTGAAGTCAATGGACTATATCTATCCTTAATTTCACCACAAGAGAAATGAAATCATCGATCATGTCTATGGAGGACTACCGCCTCACGAACCAATGTAATTCGTTTTCCATATCCACAATAAAAGTATGTATCTATTGAAATTTATATCATATTATGATAATAGACTTCTAGAAAATATAATATCACATATACCTTCTTAATATCTGTTCAATTTAAAATTTGACAACCTATGTTGTGTGTATATTAGAATACCTCCTCGGATGGGATGAGACTCATTTTTCACATATGCATCACAAGGATGCTAATAATGAAAAATTAGTGAATACAAATGATATATTTGAAATTATATTGATTCTTGAAAATTATTATATCACACACATCCTTTCCATTTCACCAATTTAGGGAAACACAACATCGCTCGTGCTTACGTATGACCTACCATCTCCACAATGAGATGTGATCCATTCACCATGTTAAAATTTTAATAATGATTATAAAAATATATCTACAAAAAATAGGTGATATTGATAACATTATCAAAATTATAGATATTACATAACTATATAACACCCATAAGATCCAGAACATTCATGACAAAACATGCCAGATAAAACAAGGTAATGAACACCCAAAACATATAAAATAATGAAATATTCTTAACAAAATGGTAATAAGGTGTTACAATGGGATAATATAAGATATTTTATGAATATGGTTCTTTTATAAATTAATGAAATTATTAAAAAAATATAAAAATGGTTAAAATGTGTTCAACCAAATGGAATTGGAAGGTAATGGACTTCGTCTCAATTTCCATTCATTGAGTCTTATTAAAATGTAATTCACCTAATTTATTTTAAATAGTAAATATAATTCTTCTTTGGGAAGTATTATAATAACTAATTATTAATTTATTGAATTATAAGTTCTAATTTTAATTATTTCATTCATTGGATTTGACATAAAAGTTATATTACTTGTTCATTATCTTTTATATTCTAAGATAATGTTTTTATTTAATATTGAATATATTATGTTTATTTTAAATGAGATTTATGAGTATTCACATCTGATATAAATATTAAGTTCATTGATTAATACTCACATTAATGTTACAATATTTTTGAGGTTTTATTTCACAATATCATTTTTATATAGATTATTTGTTTTGGAATTTACATTAAAGGAAACTATATTATCATTGGATATTAAAACAAATTAATTTTTCTCTCATTTAGTTATTCAATATTCTTTTAAATTATAATAACTAATTTCCCACTAATCGGTACATAAATTTATTATGAAAATAGATTTTAATAAAATTTGACATTATTTCTCTCTTTATTTGGAAATTTTTTTTCATACAAATTTTTTTATTCTTCTAAACATGCCATTAAAATATATTTTAACCATTTATAATTTATTTATTAAATAATTTTTTTCCCATTGTGACATTTTTACAAAATTATATCAAATGACTCTTCATGATGTTTTCAAAAAAATCTCAATTTTAATTTTACTAAAAAAGTGGTAGGAATCATTATTTTAACATGTATCGAATGAAATGAATTTCTAGCCTTCATTACCACAAAATTTATTAAATAATAAAAAATAAGAATGAAATATTAATTTTAAATAATATTATCTCAAAAAATATATTCATTTATTTAAAATTGGATTTTCTAAGTAGATTGTAATTTTCCTCATAATTATCATCACTGATATTTTTAGGGTATTTATATTCATCAATGAAAAAAACCCATTATTTATAATCCATCAAGAATATGTTATATTGATACCTTAATTATTATTTATATTGTTTTTATGATCACTTTGACCAAGTAATGTATTTAAATTCTCTATCTTAGATCATTTTTTAATTACTAACATTCACATTAAATAAAGACATTTATTTTATAAAAGGATGTCAAATTCACACAATATATATATATATATATTATTTATCCTAAATATGATTATTTCATAAACAATTTATGATTTCCATATAAAATTATATATGTTGAATGATTTTTATTTATCTACATAAATATTGATAAATCAATATTCTTCACTTAATATAGATATTATATGATAAGTCACATTGTTCATGAATTAAATCAATTATTACATATATGGAAATTGATTCGGACATGCAAAGATGTTTGGGGCCTAGAATTATATATCCCCTTGATGAATCGGTTTTCAAAAGTAGTTAATCTGAAATATAGAATTTAGTGGGTTTATACCACTAGTTTCAACCATCATGTGAGAGGTATTTATTGTTGAAGAATCGCGATGCATGGTATAATTATGTCTAATAACTATGAATTTTATTCATTCTGAATTAATATATTATATTATACAAGATATTTTCATCTTTATATTATCTATATATTTATTTCATTCAAAATTGATGATTAAATATCATGAGGTTTTAGTTATTTAACTGTAAATATTGATTATTACTTACATAATCATGCGACTATATTTATTTAAAATTAATGTGTGTTTAATTATTTATCTTTTCATATTGATGTTCCTTACCTATGCATGATAGTAAATTATTTTAAATAGTATGTGTGTTGTGTATATAAAAAAAATCTATAATGAATAGTTATTACATAATATTAATAGTAAAAAATTTTAAATGGAATGTGTGTCTATTAGTTCAAATTTATGTGTTGATTATGTAAATTGATTCATAATAACATCCACATTACATAACTATTACTAAGCATTTTAACTCAACAATATTTTTCCATTCCCCGTTGATATAAGATGTGTTAAATGAATGATATGGATAAATATACTATAATAGATAATGATACTCTCAAAAATATTTATTTTTTAATATTTATTTGAAAATATAATATGGTAATAATTTATGTATCATTATTTGTAAGAACCTCGGTTTTGAGCCTGTAAGACTTTGAAATTTTCGTGTTGTTATTCCAGAATAGGGCGTTCAGAGGGCGTGCGATTCAGAGCCCCGGTGTGGCCGGAATTAAATTTGGCGTGCGTTCACAATAGATGCGTTAAATAAATAGAATAACTCCTGAACGGTAGCTCGTACAGGAAAACTGAGTGCACCATTGAGTCAGGAACGCGTCGTTTACCCTAGGAGGGGTATAATTTTCACGAGCGCGGGCAGCTGAGAAAAACGCCCCCAAGTGGCATTTTCGTAATTTAGCGGTATCGGGCATCGAATTTTATAACTTTTGAACGGAGGATCAGATTAAAATTCGAGAGCTCCATTGTTCCAAAGGCATGGAATTTTCCCAAGGGGAGGCTTAATCTCGGCCCTGACGAAAGTTTGGGTACGGGCCGATGAGTAGGTGGTTTAGTGTTCTTTTCTATTTAAACACACCACCCACCCTCTTCACCTCTCTGTGATTTTTTCATCCCTAGTTCCAGAGCTCTCAAAAAGGATCCATTCTCTCCTCCACCACTCCGGAAAGGCGCGTCAGCTCCAGCAACCCAATCATGAGGCTTCGGGCTACACCCAACGAGGTAGGAGGATTTTGTTCATCGATTTGTTTTCCGTTTTGTCATTAAATCAACTTTTCCTATGTTTAATTGATGTCCTGTCATTGAGAGAATTCCCTGGTTGCGTAGGGCTCGAGTTTATCTTCTCAATGATCCATTGGGATCAAATTTTGGAGTCTCGGGGTGCCCAGGGTGGCCCCGGGAAGTTTTCCGGCCATTTTCCCCGTTTTCTGGTGATTTCAGCGGAGGTCCGGTGGGTTCCAGCGGCGGCGGTGAGCTCCGAGACTGTGGTAGCTGGCGGCGGCTCCGGGATCCTAGCAGTGACGCGGCTCACGGTCGGTGGAATGGTGCCTCGATCGGGCGGCGGGGGTCGTCCGGGTAGACAGGGGTCGCGGCGCGACCCCTCGGTGGGGAACCGGGACCCGCTGGAAGCGGATCTCCGGGTAGACCGATGACTGGCCATGAGGGCTGGTCGGATGAGGCATGGACCACGAGTTCACAGTCGTCCCGCACGGCCGAACCGCAGGCTGGCGTTGCGAGCCGGGCCGGCAGGTGCGGGCCGACCCAGACTGGGTGGACTGGCCGGGCAAGGCCGGTCGCGCCCAAGGGGCTTTGTCCCCTCCAACTTTGGACACCCGTAACTTTCGCTATGGGTGTTTGTTTTATATTTCATCTGTGTTAGTTTAAACCTCAGATCGAGGACTATGTTTTGAGATTGTTTCAAGGATTTTCGATTCCCGAGATGGGAGCTCTGTGGAGCGGCACGCACGTTAAGTAATACGCCCTGATTCTTGTTTTAGATGGCGCTGACCCATCCAATGTCTGATTTGAGCATCGTCAGCGGCGATGCGACCCTAGAGTCGAAGCGGAGTTTTTCAGTATGGTTCCGGGCATTGATGTCGAAGTTGAGACATGGGCCATACGGGCCGTCTTTGATCTACGTGCAGCATTTTTGCACCTTTTTCACCCGACGTCCGTTCGAGATATTTGAATAGTCATTTCCGCGTGTTTTTCCGAGAGCATCGCGATGGCACAATTTTCCCGACGAGTATCAGAGCTGGGGTGCTGGCCCCACATGGGCTGGCTCCGGTTAATAGTACCATATTCACCGGTTGTCCGTTTCGGGCCAGTGAGTAGTCTATCTCACGTGGTTTTCCGTGGGGACTACAATAGTGTAATCTGTTTGGGCAGGTGGAGCCTCTTTCAAAATCAAGTTAAATGTGGAAGCATGGGAATGTTTGATGGAGATCCTTTCTTATGCACTTTTAACCAACACACGATGGCATTGTTAGTGACACCTAGTGATATCAGTAGCAGTGCAGAGCTATCAGACCGATTCTGGGTGTACCCTCCAGCTGGGAAGGGCAGTGGGTCACCTAATGACTCTTGAGGGTATACCCTCCCGCAGGGCTGGGCAGTGGGTCGCCCGTCAACTTCTTCTAGGTCTACCCTCCAATAGGTCTGGCCAATGGGTCTCTTGTCGACTTCTTCCAGGACTACCCTCTTGCAGGGCTGGGCAGTGGGTCGCCTATCGACTTCTTCGAGGTCTACCCTCGAGCAGGGCTGGGTAGTGGGTCGTCTGTTGACTTCATCAAGGTCTACCCTCTAGAAGGGCTGGGTAGTGGGTCGCTTGATGATGTATTATGGTTTACCCTCTAGCAGGGCTGGGCAGTGGGTCACCCGTTGGCATTTCAGACTCAGCCTTTCCTATGAGACTAGTTGGTGACTTTTTCATTGTGACTACCAGAGCAGGACCCTGGTAGTGCGGATCAGTGGTGTGACAGTTTTATCATTACCTAAGTACCCACAATGAAGATGGTAACTTTCCCCACTGAGATTCTCCCTTGAGACGAGACCTAAAACCATGTGGGCGAGTCAGTGCTGCCCAAAGATGATAGTATCGATGTGTGGTGATTGAGACCCTTTGACATGGGCTTCCTTGGTGGACGAAGAGGGATGTTGGGATATGCTGATGGTTTTACTTGGGACTAATGGAAACATACCCTGGTATGATCTTGGTGATGGAGATCCACTCACACACTCGTTTGGGTTTCTTGTTGAACGTATAAATATATAATTTCACTCTCTTTACAAAACTCTTCATCCGTATTTGTTATTCTACTTCTCACCTCTTTAGTGCGTTATTTGTTTCTCCCTCGATCTTTAGGGGCATCCTACTGTGTATCCTTACACATACCCCTACTTGGGCTTTACCCGCACCTGGTGTTCCCTTGGAGACAACGGACATGTCGATCGTGACTACAATGAAGCGTAGAGGTCACAGTAGTTGGAGAAGCATACTGCGGTCGTGCTAGAGTATTCAGGCGGGAGCCTACCCAGTTGTTTTCTTTTTTTTTCATGTTGCTGGGTTGTGTCACCTTTGTGGTTGGGCGCATGTTTTTTCCCTTTTACTTTTTGTTACTTGTCAGTACTTCCATCACTTTACTTACTCTATTTAGTGGTTGATGCATGACTATGGATTGGGTATAGCTGCTTGTCTTTTGGTTGTATTTTTACTTTGCACTACTGCATCGAGTGGGTTGGGTGTGTGTGCGTGTGTAAAGGTACTTAGGCAACGGCCTCCTCGAGATTGTTACGCATTCGGCACTGGTCGCCAGCCTCTAGGCTATAGAGGCGGGCTTGAGGTAGTTGCGGCTCAGAACCGGTAGGATCGGGTCATGACAAAGTGGTATCAGAGATGGTTCTTTCCTTGGGGTGTTGTTCGGATGTCCCTAAAAAGGAATTGGTTGGGATTTAAGGCAATGATGTTGATATATCTCGATAGAATATCTTAGGAAAAGGAGTCTAGTAATGGTATGGGCCGCCGACATATCCATTCACCAGGACCCTGATAACCCTCTGGTCGACTCGGCATGTCGAGACACTTATTGTAGGGAATTTGGATGCATGCATCCCATAGGATTAAGTCTTTGACTATCATTGTTTGAATCATCTCCCCTTTGTTATCACAGTTATATATATATATATGCTCATCTAATTGCGGTATCCCTAGATAATTTTCAGGATTCCCCCACGATAGCAGCCAGCCGAGATACCCTCTCCAGCTCGTGACGACGACCTGGCGAGTGATGAGGCTTCAGTTCAGGGACCCTCTCATGATCTGTTTTCGCCCAATGCTTCAACAGTAGCACATGCACCTGAGGAGTAGCAGTTAGTACCAGCAACTCAGGACGAGGTTGTGCACAGAATGATCGTGCTTAGAGACTTCCAGCGTTAGAGGCCACTGAGGTTCCGCATGGACCCAGATCCCTAGGTGGCGGAGGACTGGCTTGAGTCAGTGGTACGACTCTTTAGGCTGGTAAAGACCTCAGCAGACTAGATGGTGGCCCTATCTGCCAGTCTTTTCATCGGGACAACCAGGCAATGGTGGGATCTGGTGACGCAGAGCCATGACGAGTCATCCCTCACATGGAATGGCTTCCAGCATCTTTTTCAGGAGGAGTACTCCCCCTCGTTTTTGCGCTCCATTCGGATACTGGAGCTTCTGGAGCTGAACCAGGGAGGGTTTTTCGTGTCCCAGTACTCATCCTGGTTCACTGATCTTACACGCTACTCACAGGACATGATCCACGACAGCTACTTACACGCACGGAAGTTCGAGCAGGGCCTTCACAGGGAGATCTGAGCTAGCGTGGTACTTTTGTGCATCCCCACTTACGCCGGGGTGCTGTAACGGGCGCTTCTGACAAAGATCTTCCTGACTGAGGTGTTCCAGATAGCAGGACCTATTAGTGGCTGTTTTAGAGCAGAGTCTTCAGTAGGCATACGACATAGGGCTGGGTCTCAGTCGAGGAGGCCCTAACGTGAGCAGACTCAGGGCAAGGGCCGCACACCGCATTGGCGTGGTAGGGAGCCGGGGAATACAATAGAGATCCAATGCTATACTTGTGACGGACTGGGTCACCTAGCACGAGATTACCTAACCAGGCGTACAGATCAGTCGTGGCAGACAGCGGGCGCAGCACAGAGGCAGAGGCTGCTCCGTGACCAGGTGTCACCTTGGTGAGGACCTGACGGTCCTCAGGGAAGTTGAGCAGGCAGAGCGGTAGGACCATATAGTGGGGGGATTTGTTTCAAGATCCCCCCACCTCCACCACCGGGCATCCCAAGCCATGCTCAGGGAGCTGGTGGTAGGGGCCGCAGGCAGCTTCGGTCCATGGGTGTTCGAGACCCTCTAGCACACTAGATGGTCCGAGTTACACTTTTTGTTTACTCCACACTTTCTTCAGTAGTAGTAGACATAGGTTCTAGCCATTCCTTTATATCGATGATGTTGGTATGGGAGTTGGAGCTTCCAGTAGAGGCACTGTCACCTGCACTTATCCTCAAGGTTCCTACGAGAAGTGCCTCGTTAGTGACCTTTATCTGCAGACAGTGTGAACTTTCATTTGGAGGAGGGAGTTTTATGTGGGACCCGCTTGGCATCACGATGGATCCTTATGACATCATCCTAGGCATGAATTGACTTTCTATGGTTCACGCTATGATCGACTGTCATCACAGACGAGTCAGAGGTGAGTTTTCTAATGGGTTGAGGTTCACCATCCTTGGTGAACGAGACCTCGTGGCAGAGCAGATGGGTACTCTGAGCAGGAGACCCCGACATTTTTCATACCAATTGTCAAGCATGGATCTCGAAGCAGTATATGTTACAGGCACCTGGATCCATACTATTTTATAGGACTACATGGACGACTTTCCCGAGGATGTCCCTGGACAACCTCTTACGTGAGAGATGGAGTTATGCATTGACTTGCAGCCGGGGACTGCACTGATATCTTGTGCAGCATATCAGATGGCACCTATAGAGCATCAGGAGCTACGACTTCAGTTGGATGACCTTCGTGTCAAGGGATTCATCTGGCCTAGTGTGTCCCCATAGGCAACTTCGGTCTTGATTCAGAATAAGGCAGATGGGAGACTATGACTTTACGTAGACTATCGTCGCCTGAATCAGGCCACAATAAAGAACAAGTACTTTTTACGATGATCGAAGACCTCTTTGACCAGTTGCGAGGAGAAAAGGGGTTATCGAAGATAGATCTTTGATATAGCTACCACCAGTTGTGGGTTTGTGAGGATGATATTCTGAAGCTGGCCTTCCTTTGTCATTATGTGGACGACGAGTTTTTGGTGATTCCGTTTGGCATGAAGAATGCCCGTGTTGTCTTTATGGTTTTGATGAACCAGATTTTCCAGCTGTACTTGGACCGGATTGTGGTTATCTTTTTAGACGACATACTCATTTACTCGTTGATAGAGGAGGAGCACATAGATCACTTTAGGATGGTCCTATACATACTTCGAGAGCACCAACTATATGGGAAGCTCTCGAAATTCCAGTTATGGATTCATGAGGTTCACTTTTTGGGGAACGTCATTATAGAACATGGTTTGGATATGGATCCCACAGAGATAGAGGTAGTTCATTCTTGGGAGCCACCCAAGAATGTGTCTGAGGTGCAGAGTCTCCGTGGTTTGGCAGGGTACTACAGGAGGATCATGGAGGACTTCTCCAGGATTGCTGCACCTTTGACCGCATTGACACAGAAGGGATGACCGTTTACCTAGTCTGATCAGTGCCAAAAGGCCTTTGAGGAGTTGAGGCAGAGGATGGATGGAACACCGGTGTTGAGGCTGCCAAATGAGGGCGTTGAGTTCGTTTTATATTGCAATTCTTTAGGATATGGGCTTGGGTGTGTGCTGATGCAGCAACGTGCAGTGATTGCATATGGGTTGAGGCAGTTGAGGCCCCATGAGCAGAATTATGCGACTCACGATTTGGAGCTAGCATCGGTGGTCTTCTCCTTGTGTCTATAGAGGCACTACCTTTTGGGAGATCATTTTGTGGTCTACTTAGATCACCAGAGCGCAAGTATATCTTCACTCAGAGGGATTTGTACGTGAGGCAGAGGCGTTGGCTAGAGTTTCTGAAGAAATATGATTTCGAAATATCCTACACTCTAGGGAAGGGCAACGTAGTAGCAGATGACCTTATTAGGAAGTCCTAGGCTCATCTATTGCGGGAAGCTTCAGAGTAGTTAGCTTCCCTTAGGCTGACCTTGGTGGAGCAGGAGGGAACAACTTTTCTACAGTCGATGCTGTTGACTCTTTCGCTCCTTGAGCATGTGAGAAAGTCGTAGCTAGGATATGTCGACAGCGAGGTACTGTGTGATCAGATATCCATGGGTGACACATCTGATAGTTATTCCGAAAGAGGCAATCATGAGATCCTGTTTCAGGGGAAGGTTGTAGTACCGGTGGTGAAGCGGGAGGAGTTGATGCAGGAGTTCCACACTTTCCCCTTGGCCAAACATCCCGATGTGGGGAATATGTAAAGAGACCTTCAGCGGAAATTTTGGTTGTCTGGAATGAAGCAGAGTGTATCTGAGTTTGTTTCTCAGTGTCTTACATGGCAGCAGGTGAAGGCAGAGCACTAGGTTTCAGCAGTGTGGTTGCAGCCCCTTGATATCCCAGAGTTGAAGTAGGGTGGCATATCAATGGATTTCGTCACAGACCTTTCACACATGGAAAAGGGCCATGACACTATTTGGGTGATAGTGGACATAATCAAAAATTCGGCGCATTTCTTTGCTAACAGGGAGCATAGCTCGGTGGAGAGTCTTTGGAAGTTATATGTTCGGGAGATCATCTGCCTTCATGAGATACCCTCGTTGATCGTCTACGACCGTGATGTGCAGTTTACATCACAGTTATGGCGAGGCCTGTAGGAGGCATTCAAGACTCAGTTGAGTATGAGTACATCTTTTCACCCCCAGACTGACAGGTAGACCGAGCGCACTATACATGTGTTAAAGGATATGCTCTGGGTGTGTGTGTTAGACTTTGGCCAGAGTTGGGAGGATCACCTGCCCTTGGTAGAGTTTGTATATAACAACAGTTACCACTCTACTATTGGCATGAAACCTTTTCAGTCCCTCTACGGGAGACCCTCGAGGTCACCCTTATGCAGGATGGAGGTTGGGGAGACCACCCTCATGGTCCCAGAGTTGTTGCAGGTGACGACGGAGAAGGTGAATGTCATTCGTGAGCGGATGAGGATGGCTCAGAGTAAATAGAAGTCCTATGTAGACCGACGTTGTAGGCCCTAGAAGTTTGAGCACGTAGACCATGTCTTTTTTAGTGTCTCCCCGAGGCGTGGAATGCGGAGGTTCAGCTGGGGAGGCTAGAGGTCCCCGAGGTTCACTGGGCACTTTGAGATCGTGCGCCGGGTTGGTGAGGTCGCCTACTGTCTCGCTCTACCCTCGCAGCTGGAGAGAGTTCATGATATCTTCCACGTGTCGCAGCTAAGGAAATATGTTCACAACCCCTTGCACATTATCTACTAGAGAGATATGGACATTGAGGATTGGTCCACCTTTTTGGAGCACTCGGTGACGATTGAGGACCGACAGGAGCAGACTCTGCGTGGGCGGGCCATTCCTCTAGTTTGTGTGCTATGGCAGCACGGGAGGGTGGAAGACAGCTCTTGGGTGCGGGAGAGCCAGATGCGGGCTCAGTATCTCGAGTTGTTTTAGTATGTTTTTTCAGGGACGAGAAACGTGAAGGAGTGAAGGATGTGAAAAACCCGGTTTTGAGCCTGTAATACTTTGAATTTTTTTGATGTTATTACAGAACATGGCATTCAAATGGTGTGCGATTCTGAGCCCCGGTGTGGCCAAAATTAAATTTGGAATGCGTTCACACTAGATACGTTAAATAAATAGAATAAATCCTGAACGGGAGCTCGTACGGCAAACCTGAGGGCACCGTTGAGTCCGGAACGTGTCGTTTACCCTAGGAGGGGTATAATTTTCACGGGTGCGGTCCAGCTAAGAAAAACGACCCCACGGGGAATTTTCATAATTTACCGGTCTCGGGTGTCGAATTTTATATCTTTTGAATAGAGGCTTAGACTAAAATTCGAGGCCAAAATTGCGCTCAGGGCATATGGTTTTTCCTAGGGGAAGCTTAATCTCGGCCCTAACTAATGTTCAGGTAAGAGCAGACAAGCGGGTTGTTAAGTGTGTTTTTCTATATGAACACAACACCCACCCTCTTCACCTCCCCTTGGATTGTTCTTCCCTGGTGCAAGAGCTCTCAACAAGGATCCACCCTCTCTTACACCACTCCATAAAGGTACGACGGCTCTAGAAACTCAACCGTGAAGCTTCGGGCTACGCCCAACTAGGTAGGAGGATTTTGTTCGTCGTTTTGATTTCTGTTTTGTCATTAAATTTACTTTTCCTATGTCGAATTGATGTCCGATTGCCAAGAAAATCCCCTTGTAGCATAGTTATTGAGTTTATCTTCCCAAAATCCTTTCAGATCAAATTTTGGAGTCTTGGGTTTCCCAGGGAGGACACGGGAGGTTTTCCGGCCGTTTTCCCCATTCTCCGGTTATTTCAGCAGAGGTCCGGCGGGTTCCAGCGGCGGCGGCAAGCTCCTCGATGGCGGCAGCCGGTAGCACAGGTTCCAGCGGTGGTGGAGAGCTATGTGACGGCAGTGGTAGGTGGCGGCTCCGGTCTCTAGGTGGTGACGTGGCTCAAGGGAGGCGGCGCGGGGGGATCGATCGGGCGGCGGGGGTCATCTGGGTAGACCGTAGTCGCGGCGCGACCCCTCGGTGGGGAACCAAGACCTGATGGAAGTGGGTCTCCGCGTAGAACAAAGACCGACCACGAGTTCCGGTCACCTGAGGCGTGGACCACGGGTCCACGGCCAGCCCACGCGTCCGAACCGCGGGCCTGCGCTTCGAGCCGGGCCATGCCGGTCCAGCCCAAGGGGCTTTGTCCCCTCTGACTTCAGACACCCGTAACATTCGCTATAGGAGTCCGTTTTACATGCCGTCTGTGTCAGTATAAACCTCGGCTAGAGGGGTATGTTTTGAGATGGTTTCAAGGATTTTTAATTCCCAAGACGGGAGCTCGGTGGATCGGCACGCTCGTTATGTACTACCCTAGGATCCATGTTTTAGACGGCGTAGACACATCCGATGTCCGATTTGAGCGCCGGCAGTGGCGATGCAACCCTAGCATCAAGGCGGAGTTTTCCAGTATGGTTCCTGGCATTGATGTGGTTGTTGAGACATGGGCCCTACAGGTGGTCTTTGAGCTGCGTGCATCATTTTTGCGCCTTTTTTCACCCGACGTCGGTTCGAGGCGTTTGAATAGTCGTTTTTGTGTGTTTTTCCGAGAGCATCGCGATGGTGCAGTTTTCCTGATGAGTATCAGAGCTGGGGTGAAATCCCCACATGGGATAGCAACAGTTAATTGTATCATATTTACCAGTTGTCCGTTTCGGGTGAGTGAGTAGTCTATCTCACGTATTTTTCTGCGAGGACTAAAACAGTGTAATCTGTTTGGGAACGTGGTGCCTCTTTCAAAGTCATGTTAAATGTGGAAGCATGGTAATGTTGGATGGAGATACCTTTTTGACGCACTCTGAACCAATGCACGATGGTGTTGTTAGTGACACCTGGTGATATCAGTAGCAGTGCAGAGCTATCGGACCAATTCTGGGTCTACCCTCCAGCAAGGCTGGGTAGTGGGTCACCTGAAGACTCTTGAGGGTATACCCTCCAGTAGGGCTAGGTCGTGCGTCACCCATCGACTTCTTCCAGGTCTACCACACTGGAGGGATGGGTAGTGGTTTGTCTGTCAACTTATTCCAGGCCTACCCTCCCGCAGGGCTGGGCAGTGGGTCACCTGTTGACTACCTCTAGGTCAACCCTCCAACAGGGCTGGGCAGTGGGTCACTTGAAGATGTAGTATGGTTTTACCTCCAGCAGGGCAGGGCAGCGAGTCACCCATTGACTTTTCAGACTCATCCCTTCTTATGAGGTTAGTCCGTGACTTTTTCTTCGTGACTACCGGAGTGGGCCCTTGGTTGTGCGGATCAGTGGTGTGACAGTTTTAACGTTACCTAAGGATCCACAAGGATGAGTGGTACTTTCCCCACTGATATGAACCCTTGATATGCGACCTAAAATCGTGCGGTAGAGTTAGTGTCACCCAAAGCGGATAGTATCAAAGTGTGGTGATTGAGCCCCTTTGACTTGGGCTTCCTAGGTGGATGAGGCGAGATGCTGGGCTATGCGGATGGTTTTACGTAGAACTAATGGCCACTTACCATGGGCTGATCTTGGTGATGGAGATCCCCTCACACACTCGTTTGGGTTTCTTATTGAGCATATATATATAATTGCACTCTCTTTACTAAAATATTCTTCTGTCTTTATTAGTCTCCTACTCACCTCTTTAGTGCCTTCTTTATTGCTCCCTCGAGCTTTCGGGGCATCCTACTGAGTTTCCTTATACTCACCCATTCTTGGTCTTTGCATGCACTTGGTGTTCCCTTGCAGACGATGGACATGTCGATCGTGACTACGAAGGAGTGTAGAGGTCACAGTAGTTGGAGCAGCATATAGCGGTCATTCTAGAGTATTCAGGTGGAGTCTACCCAGTTGTTTTCTTTTGTTTACCTATTTCCGGGTTGTGGCACCATTATGGTTGGGCGCGTTTTATTCCCCTTTTATTTTTCAGTTACTTTTCAATACTTCCAGCACATTACTTACTCTATGTAGTGGCTGATGAATGACTGTGGTTGGGGTATAGTTTCTTGTCTTTTGGTATTCTTTTTACTCTACACTACTTCATCAAGTGGGTTGGGTGTGTGTGTGTGTGTATAGGTACCTAGCCGAAGGCCTCACCAAGATTGTTACTCCTTCCGTGCTAGTCTCTAGCCTCTAGCTTATGGAGGTGGGCTTGAGGTAGTTGCGGCTCAGAACCGGTAGGGTCGGGTCATGACATTATTACCACTACCAATAATTTTTTTCTTGAATTGTGATACAATTATTTATATCTTTTTCCAATTAAATGAAGAAGACATTGAATCTGAGTTACTGAGGTTCTGGTCGTTAATGTTTTTATCATTGGATGTTTTGTAAAAACAATAAGAACTAGATTAAATAAAACATATATTAGGGAAAATAACCCAACAATAGACCTTAATTATTTGTATTAATTAACTTCCTAATGATTTGGTAACTTATATATTATGTATTCTTCCTATAAAAATATCTTTTATTAAATTCTACAAGAGGAAAAGGTTCTTGAACTAATGTACCCGAGTATAATAACTCAGAAATAGGCATGTCAGGATTGACTCGACAATTACCTAGAATAAAAAATGGGATTTACTTTTCACATAGTTTGACATTATCGAGGGATGTTATTTCGATAATATACATTTATATACAAACAAATATGATATTTTATATTATATTATTAGAATGGGTTTCCAAGGATAAACATATGGTGTCATATATTTAAAAGAATTAGTCATTATTAAGACAATATATAAATGATTATATTGTTTTCACATTATTATTATTGTTAGTCACACTATAATTATTGGATTTAAACAATGGATTGAACACTGAGTGACCATTTTAACATTGAATATGAAGGAAAATTTGGTGACTATGAGAAACTAAATGGTATGATGCCTTTTGTGAAGGAAAACATTATTACCCAAAATTACTTATCCCTAAAGATTACTAAAAACTTATTCCTTAACCAATAAATAGTCTCTAACAAGAAGAGAAGTATAGAGTTTTCTAAGATATCAAGTGGTGGAGAAAATGATGGAAAGAAGGATTTATTTGATTCATGTTATAATTTTGTAAAGAGACACCTAGTGATGTTCATTAAAGGAATGTAAAAATGTTTTATTTCTAGAAATTCAGGGTATAAAGAAATAATTTTATAATGTAAAATGATGATTATGATGGAAGGAATTGAATTTCATCCTACGTAGCCATTATTAATTTGTTTAATTAAATGTAAGCAACCTCAGAATTATCTGAGTCAATTCCATCTTTTAATGGTTATCCCCATGAACAATGAAGAACCTATGTTGATTTTGTTGGGATTCAAAATTTATATTATTGTATTTAAAAAAATTTGTTTGGTTATAAGAACCATTAAAAAAAATTATTTTGAAAAATTTTAGAAGAATAAGATTCATCCTTAATAGAAGAATTATTGATATTATCAATGGCTTATGACTTTATGTTCTATTTGTTGCTGAAAAACCTAAAAACCATATAGGAAAATTTGTTTGGTAGGATCATAACGTTGTTAAGGATATTGTTGGAAAACATCTATCGAAACTAAACCCAATGGTTTAGTATATGTTTTAGTGAAAAAATTTAACTATGTAATAATTCCACTAAACATTGTTGGAAAAAGTATAAATTAATTAGTATCCTTTATGAATTTTCTTGTCATGATTTAGATCTATTTATATATCTCTATAATTTTGGATTTTTTTATTTATATAATTTTTTTGAAACATGAAATCATGTGTCATCTGAAGAAGGCCTTATGTCTGTAACCCACAACTGAAGGAATATAAGATTTTAGAGCCTACCATTAGAGTACATGATGTTTTGGTTAATATGTCATTATTTTTACATAAAATATATGATGAATAATATTATTGATGAAAATGTGGTGTTACTATTATAGAGTTAAGATTAGTAAAACATGTAACTATATTGATTCTTAAAAAGTTCTTGACATAGAATGAAATACTTCTAACTCTATTATGGATGTTACAATCCATTAATATTTATTTGAAGGGCTCTAGGTTAAATTTTTTTTCTGTTATTCATTTTATGGAGTGAAAAACGAATTGGAAATTGATTGAAACATATACCAAGCATGATATTGTGGTTATTGTAAAGAAACATGTCAAATAAATATCCTTATATTATTCGGTAGTAAAATAATTCCACAACAATTGGAAAAGGTTCGTGAAATTAAAAAATTTATCAAATTACATTCATATATGATAAATAAAATGGTAATTTGAATCATGATAGATTTTTTTAGGTCCAAGACATTTAATTTATGAGTAACCTTCTTGTGATAAATTCTATTTACCTCTCTCTATAGTTTTTTATGTTAATCTTCCATGTATATATCTTTTCAATCCACCAATTTTATCAAATATATATAATCCTAGTTATGTGTTATTCCATGATAAATTTATTACAAAATTTTTTCTTTTATTAAGAGGATATTTTATCAACCCTTTCTCTGATATAGGATTTTCAATAATCTATTTTCAAATGGAAATGTCTTGTTATTCTGAGCACAAGTTTAAATTATAAGGAAATAATTTATTTTATGTTGTATGAATATAACACCAAAAATTTATAAAAAAACATCTTATTTGATAGTGTATATGAAATGATTTATAGTTCTTAACAACACATGAAATATATTTATTTAAATTTAATCACTCCAATAACTTGGGTAACTGGAAACCCTGTGCCTAAATTAATACTAATATAGTATACCATTATAAACTGGATTTTGAATTTATAATTCAGAATAATAGTAATTAAATTTGTAATATTTTTTTGTTCTATATTTTATATAAAACAGTAATCATTTATAATGAAAATAAATGGTTAATAGAAAACAATATTTTTCTAAACAAAGGGTTTTTCATGCTTTGAGCACATAATTTGAAAATAATAATTCAAACTATGAGAAAATTTGTTTTATAAATTTAAATATATTATCAAATCATTGTATGAATATTATCATAGGGTGACTACTTGAGATTGTTCAGATAACATTTATATTTAGATGAATAGTATAATTACTAATACTGAGTGAAAATTGCATTTCATTAAAAGAATTTTAAATTTTAAATTATCTATTAAATTTTTTTTAAAGTAAAATTATATAAAATATTTTTTAATTTAGATAATTATTTTTAATTGGTATCAATTTCATATTTAATTTTTAAATTTTATCCTTCTATACTTATGGGAATTTTCCTTCTAGAATCCATATTTTTCATCACTAATGAAAGTATAATTTTAAATTATATTTATCCACATTTATGAATTGAAATAAAAAAAATGGATCGTATATTTTGAATTGGAATAATAATTATTATCTAATATTTGAAACATAATTTCTTTCCATAATGAATTTGGAATACAGTAAAAATTAATTGTTGTGGTTAAGGTTAAAAAAGGTTTACTAGGAGATAAATTAAGCATATAAAGCTTAAAATGGCCTAATAAATTACCAATAAAAATTTTATGGACATATTAAAACCTTATAATTTATATTTTTAAATAAATCCCTATTTAAGTTGTTTTTTCATGATAAGAACAGGTTTGTAATTTAATCTTTTCAAATATTCATTATGTGTCCTCTCCCCCTCTTATGAAAGTCTATTCCCCTGTCTTATTCAATTCACACCAAAAATGTAATTTGGTTCAGCCAAGACCATAAATAATACCTTATTTACTTACATAAAAACTTACTATATCCCTTGGATAGGTCATAATTCAAAATAAGGAAGGATATTGGTGAAAACATAAAGACGTTTTCTGAGTAAGAGTTAATGTTTCTATCCATGAATTTTTTTCTTCCTCCACCCCTTTAAAATTTTATAGAAAAATTATTATATAATAAAACCATAATATAAAATATAATTAGATTTTAGTTTTCCATTTTAATGAGAGATATATATATATAATTCCCATAAATGGAAAACAAAACCATCTATCATGTGTACAATGGACATTCACCTCATAAACCAATTTAATTCTTTTTATATGACCATATTTCAATGTATTATAAAATGATGGATTTAACAAACATATATTATATTTATGGTATTATTATACTTTTTAAAACTATGATATATGATATACCTCTTTACTTTAAATTCCATTTAAAATTCAATATTGTCACTCATCTGCACGACATACTAAAACCTCACAAAATGTTGTGATTCGTCATGTATGCTTTTCATCATTGTGAATAAGGATAAATTTATGGAGTTTTAATTATATGTATGAAATTTTATTTATTCTTTGAAATTAATATGTCATACACTTAATTATCCTTATAATAAATAATGAAATTATAACAAGGCACATGCATACGTACACCTATTATCTTCAAAGAGAAATGTGATCCATTCTCCATGATAAATTTTCATTAATATTTATAAAATTGTATCTAATAAAAATTATATAAATAATATTAATATTAATATTTTTATTATGGAAATATATAATACATTCAAGAACCACAAATTTCATGATAACCATTCATGACAACACAATGTAATTAACACTTGAAACACTAAAAATAGTGATATATTATTAAAAAAATGATATGATAATCAAATAAATTGAAATAATATATAAAATGAATTTGTTTTTTTTATAAATTAATTATATTCTTAAAAAAATATCATAGGGTAAATCACTTTCAACTAAACATATGTGTATTGTAGAGGAATTCATCTCAATTCCCCATCACTACTTTGTATTTCACTTATAATTTGGTTTTTTATTTTTGGTCCTATTACATTGGTCATGGTTCCTTAATTTCAATAGTCATAACAAATATATATTTATCATATATATATATATACTATATAGGTGTTTAGAGTAGTCCATAATATATTGAGGTTGAAATTAAATTACCTCATTAATCGAGATTGTAGGTTGTACCAACACCGGAACATTATTTTTAATTTCACAAAGGAAGAAACAACGGGATTTTAACAAATATATAATCTTTATAAAATAATTATAATTTCATATATAACATAAATTAATAAAACATTTCATTATTACCATAAATTTAACGAATAAGTGAAAAATGAATTACATCACTTTTTTATGTTGTAGTCCACTGTAAACATTAACTACATTATCATGTTTTGAGTTAGTGGAAAATATATAGTTATATGTGGAATTATAGTATTAAAATAATAATTATTTTATTAATGTAATATATATATGTTAACTCCATCACTATATACTTCGATGATATACATTAATGGAATAACATTACATCGGATTATGAGGTGGTAGCCCGTCATTCACACAATCAATAGTGTTTCCATATTTGATAGACGAGGAAAAATATATATATTAATCCATAAAATAATGAAATATTAGTATATGTTATATACTAGTTTTATTATTTATTAATTATTAATATTTGAATAATAGTGGTATAAAAATATATAAAGTGAAAGAGCTTAGTGATGAAAAATTTTTCTCTTAGAAAATCCCCATTTCGATTTATTATTACATAACCTAGGATTTGTATTTTTGGAATACCATTAGATATTAAACATGTATACTAATTATTTTGAGATATTTTTGTTGGTTTTTTTGAAAATTTCTTAACATTTTTTAAGATGTTAAGGAAAAAACGTTTCCTTTTATAATTGAAGAGGAGTCACATTTTCATAAAAACCCAAAACTCTTACATTATGTGAAGTCACACTCACCCCATGAGCATAAAAATTTGATTAATAATATATTTCATTGATGTTACTTTCTATAAAAATATTCGCCATAAAAATAGTCATTTTATAATATTTTGGTCCTTATCCTCTATGTTAAATCACTTTTACCATTTTATTTTTCACCACTCTAAATAAAATATTTCTATTTACCTACGAAATCCATTATTTAAGAATAAAAATAAAATGATACCTACTAGAATATTTGGACCAAATTATTCTAAATATGGAATAAATTTTATATAATAAAAATCTCATGTGTGTGGAAATTTAATTTCACAATATTTGCATGTAACTCGCAAGTCCCCATTTTATTCGTAACTATAATACTAAATTTTTATTTTTTTTATTAAACCTTGTTAAAAATTTAAATTTATCATATTATATAATATAAATTATTTTAATAAATATATTTAATACATTTTATCAAATTAAATTCACATAAGAGGAAGAATATAATTTAAAATAAAACCAGTAGAAGCAAGAAACAACTAATTTTCCATAATTAAATTTCATACATATAACAAGATTTTAAATTTAATTAGAAACTAATATTGAGTATAATAAATTTTTATTAAATAGTAATATAATTAGAAACATTCCATTTTTAAAACAATCATTAACTAAAATAGATCTTTATATATTATTTAAATAGAAAATCTCTTTCAATTAAATTTAGTATTTTTCAGTATTCATTAAAATTTATTCTTATCTTAAAATTATCAAAAAATAACTCCAAAAAATATTTAAAAGTTTATTTAAGTGATATAGTTAATTTTTTTTAATACATTACCCATAATTAGATAAATATATTTTGGAAATAATTTTCAAAAATGAGACGAAGCATCTTAAAAAAAGGTTTTTATTATTAATACTATATTAATTTGAATCTCATTCCTAGAAAAAAATATTATGAATTATAAAAAAATTACTGAATATATAATAAATAAATTTAATTAAAATATTTCTTCAATAAAAATTAATTTATTTTATTAATATAAAAACACTTTTTGTTGATAAAGATTTTTTTTAAAAAACAATTCTTTTACTTTCAAATGATTTTTTTTAATTTCTAATGGATTTCTAGATCAGAAATTTATTTTTTTAATAATCACACTATATAATTTTCATAAATTATTTATTCATAATAATCCCCTCTAATCCAATAGGTATGGGAAAATTCCAAATTAGATTATTATATTTCAATATTATATCACTATTTTTCCAAACATGGTGTTGCGTTTAATACTAGTAGTTGAAAAATTTAATTAATTTGAAAAATATATATCTTTTAAAATCTCAGGGTGTTACAAAATTTATCAATTTAATGTATTATTCAAAAACTAAAGCATATAAAATTTATTGAATATGTTATAAATATGTCATTGTTAATTATCTTTATTTATAGGTATTGACCTCGGGAGATACTTACTTTCAATGGATTCCAATTTAATTTATGATGAATTTATCATGTCATGATTGATGACAATTTTTTATGTTTTTTATATATGTGGAAAACATGAATTTAATCACATAAATGGTGCACCATAATAGTGATGAATTACATGGTTAAGATTTAATCTATAAAGATGAAAAGGTTATGATACCTTATCCATATTAGATGGTAATATGTTTTGATACCATAGTGAAAAACCTTTGTAATATTATTTTTGATATATTTTCAATGAACATTTTTCATATTCATATGAATGTATCATATGCATGCTATTTCCACATTTCCATATAAATCCACATGTAAATATGATGACATGTTTTATGATTTTTACACATTCATATGATTTCATGACTTATTATATCATTTTCCTTACCTGTTGTTTACATGATATGTTATATGATAGTCCATATTTATTTTATTTTTTTAGGCCTTATTACTAGTATTTTATCATTTATTACTCATGATAATGAATATAATTTTTTTTCAATCTAAAAAATAAATATTTATACTTTATTATGAAATTGTGTCAACCTATATCTTGTGTTTCCAAATTCCAGATGATTTATAGTCTATGGTATGTATATATTAGGTATACATTCATGGATATTTCTTATAGAATAATTGTTCTATGTGTTGAGAGTTAAAGATATAAATGTACCTAGTTCCCAAGGACATAGAACATTATAAAATTTGGTTTAATTGTATCTCTTGATATATTTTTAAATATATGTTTTCTTATAACTAGATCAAGAAGTGTGTGTTTAGTGTGTCTCATGAAAAAATATTTTTTATGGTAGGGATACCCAATTTCCTCCCCTCATTTCAAAAAAATTTCCATGTGGTCCACTCTATACCAACCTCACGTTTTATCCTATCCCACATGGTGCAATCATGGGATTTAATTATAAACATTATATTATTTCTTAATAAATTTCACTCATTTCCCAATCACGTTCTTTGTTATTCCCATTGCATTCATTTTTCGTCAACCCCATGGATTAGGTGGCCTAGGTTTTATGTAATATAAATTCTTTGTTATGGTGTTTTGTATTTAGGACATCCAGTTTTTTTATTCAAACCATTAATTTTCAATAAAATTATAATGACACAATTTTCCAATATAATTTTTAGATTCCAATTAGTGGATAAATTTTGTGATTTATTTCCGATGACATGAAATATATTATCTTCCCAAATGAAATTTTAATTAAATTTAAGGACTTATTTTACATCATTCTAGAAAACTATTTATATTTCATAATAGATTTGTAATTATTTTTATTTTATGTGAGAAGATTAAGGTAATTGATGGAAAATTTTAATTTTTTAGTTATAATGTTACCATAATTTTTTTAATTACATATAAGGATTTTTATCAATTTTTTTAGAAATAGTAACTTAAAATTTCATGTTATTGACTATAGTAAATTAATGGATTTAATATATAAATGGATTAATTAAAAATGATTTATGTATCTTGTTTTAAAATGATCTCTATATGAGTTTTATTTTTACCTAAAATTATTATAATTATGACATTCATAGTTTTAAAAAAATACACCATCTTCGAAAGCATAAATGATACGCCACATCAAACTTAAGGGAACTACTGAAAATTATTATTTAAAGGTTACCTTATAACAAAGATATTGAAATTGATGAATTAATATTATTAAATTATTTATGATAATATTGTTCAAAAATTATATAATTATTTATTTGTTGAAAATTTATTTGTAAATGAAAAATAAAACCCTTTTGAAATAAAATGAAATGTTTTTATGAAAATATATTTAAATGAAAATAATTTAGTTTATAAATAAATAAAATCATCCATAATGTTTTTTAATAATTATAAATTTAATTTATTTATTTAATTTAACATTTACAATTAATTGTGTATGTTTTCTATTAATGATGTAATTATAATTCAATTTTTTCGTGTAAAATAAATATTTTTCAAAAAATGATGTTTTTCCACCTTTGGATAGAAAATCCATTTTAAATGTCTTTTTTTATTTTATATTTTATATTTTTAAAAATAAACTTTCTATATGGAATAAAAATATAAAATTTTACTTTGGAAAAATGTTTTGTATTTTTCTAGTAATATTAATTTTTTAATGTATAGTGATAATAATATTGCATTTTAACTGAAAACAACTTTTTCATTTAATTTATTTATTTAGCTAAATTATCATTTTAATTATTTTATGAGAATAATTATACTATTTTAAATAATTAAATCAATACAGGTCATTTTATTCAACTTCAAATTTAAATTAGATATACAAATATTTCAAACTTTTGAACACCTCACATTAAAAACTTCTTTTTTAATTTTTGCAATGGAATTATTTTTAATTGTAGTTTTCCAATTTCTGTATATTTAAATTAGTAAAATAGATTCTATATTTGATATAATAAATTCAAAATTATTTTTTAATTTCAACTTCTATTTTATGATTAAAAAATATACCATGGTAAAAAAATTATTTACCTTTGTAGAGGTGGAGTAGTGAGAGGGGTTCATATTAAAAGGAAAAATATTAAAATACCTAAAAATTGCATCATATAATTGTTGATTGTGTGTTGGATAGACCCAAACCAGAATACACAAAATTAATTTAGGTTACAATTTTTCAATATAAATTCCACCGCAATGTGGTTATCTTTTAATTTAAAATAATTAATAATTTAATCACTTGATCCCACCTCCCCTCAATTATAAATACCGTAAGTCACCTCCCTATTTCGAACCAAAATCCATGTAGATCCAAAAATATCTTCACAAAACACTCTTAATCACTCTCACCATGTAGAAGTGCTTCTGGTCACAACAAAATACCTAATCCACTTTCCTTAGTGGTCATTCAAGGAGGGGATATTCAAGATTTAATTTTCTCAAAGTACCTCCCTTAATTAATTTTCTTTTTATAATTTATCCCCATGTAATTCATGTATAAATTCCTGAAAACTGCATAATAAGGTAAATAATGGAGTTTTTTGGTTATAATTGAATATATCATAGCCATCTCATTTCCAATCTCCTCTTTTTTTAAAAATGTAAATTGTTGTCATGGTTATGCTGGTAAATCTCCTCCCGTAATAACATTTTTTTTATTTTCCCTTACATATTTCATGGATGGTCTAAAAAAAATTTCTAGCCCAAAGATATTTTAATATTTATATTATAAACTATCTAATATTATAGATATTATATATTAAACATACCATCATGATTTCCATGTTATGGTTATACGATAACTTCATTCAGGGATGTGTGGACTACCGCCTCCTCAAAACGATGTGATGCGTTCATGCAGTACGTGGAATGTATGAAGATTTTTTTTGGAAAAAAATAAATAAATTACATAATATGGAAACAATAATGATATATATATATATATACATTTTATTTAAATTTTTTCTTGAGTACGACAGGAAAAAAAATATATTTTATGCGTACGTACGACCTACCTTCTCTATGAATGGTTTTTTTAGTTTCTCCGAAATGAAAATTATAAATAATTATTTAATTAGTATATATTTTATTTATGTCACGTTTATATTCAAGGTATGATGTACTTGTGAAAACAGAGACTACTGACATCATACAACGATCATTTTCGACTCAAGTACCGAATATAGGCTAAACAACCAGTGTGATCAGAAATAATAATGTATTTGATATAAAATTGTAATAGTGAAAAAAAAATGAATAATAAAATTGAAAATGGTTATGAATAAAATATATATTAAAAATAATTTATTATTATTGAAGAAAATGGAACTTAAAAGACGAGTCAAATCGGGTGTAAGGGAACTTCTTACTACAATTTCCATTCATTGGGTTAAACTTCTATATCTTGGTTATATCGAGCAAGGATTATGTTTGAAATGAATTTTGGATATAATATAAAATATTTTTACTTTATTTATGTGTATTTATAGTGAATACTCATAATTGAACATTTTTATTAATAATGTGATCATTGTAAGTGACTATTTAACAATAATATTATTTTAAAAGTTTTAATGATTTAGTCATCTAAATTTTTCTCATTAATGTGAATGATTTAAAAAATTTTAAGTATATAATTTTATAAATGTTAATTTTTTAAAATTTTAATCCCTTTCAGATGTTTCAATGTTCTTTGGGACACTTTGATTCAAAAATCATGTTTTAAATGTTTTAATTGTGTTTTTAAAATGGATTGATTATTTCAATAAGTTGTATATAGTTTTTAACATATATGACCTGAATGGTATTTATCGCATTAATTTCACTATTAGATATTGATATTTAATTTAAAATTTAAAATTTTATTTTAAAATAATTTATTTCTATTTAGGAGTGTGCGACATATAAATATGAAATTTTATTTTGAAGTGGACGTGTGGTTTTTTCTTTAAGATTCTTTTAGGGGTTATGATTAATTTATGGTTCCTGAAAATTGATTATATATACGAGTGGTTCCATGATAAATAGCCGGAGGTTGAGTCCATGATATATCCCTAATGAATTGTGTAATTAGGTGGCATTGAACTCTAGGTTTTCTCCTAAGTGATTTATAGATTATAATGTGATGGGTATTCGAAATCTTACCATGAAGGTTACTCCCTTTGTAGATTTCAAAGCTACAATGTAAGTATGACATGAATGCATCAAGATAAATTTATGATTTATAATTTCTAATAATATTTTCATGAATATTACGATTTCATGAGGTATTTTAAGATCTTATGTTCTATCAGTGGAAGGTATGATTTTTTTGAAATGTTTTCTTGAGTTTAAATTTTTTGTGGACTAACATTTTCATACTATATTTAAAAAAAATTAAAGATGTCTTTTTCGAAAGCCATGTTTTTTATATTTCTTCCATAGGCTATATAGATGGTTAATAAAAAAATAATAAGTTGTCATCAAATTAAAGAATAATTTTATCATGAAACATAGATCAAGTTACTTTTAAAAGTTTCATATTGTGGAAGAAATGGATATGGTTTGGGTTGTATCCACTTTGTATAAATATGAGTTGTTTTGTAATAGTTATAACGAAATTATCTTAAAATCTATGCTAGAAAATATCTTAAAAGTGAATTCTTGACTTTACCCAAGATTCTGTAATGTTAAAGACTAGGGCCCTATTGATGGTATCAGAGGTCTGTTTAGATAACCTTAAAGGATATCGAGTAATTTAATCATAAGTTATAAGATTTATATAACTACAATGGTTATCTTATTAAAAAAACAACATAGGTATTTTAAATAAAAAGAAGAGTTTTGGATAACATGAAGAAGTATATGTTAGTTTTTTGGTTCCTTATAATATAGTTTATGATGATATTATGGATATAATCACACTAAACTTTTTGGTTTTATAAAATGGATGGATCAAGTAGGATCCAAAGTAAATTATATGTGAAGGAAAATGTGGTGGTTCTCTAAATAAGATACTGAATTAAATAGGATCTACAATGAGAACTGTTCTGGTTATTCTAAACCAACTATCAGGATTCATGATTAACCACTTGAGCATTGGTGATTTTTCTAATGCATCATATATGAGATAAATTAATCCATGTGGAAGTTTACGCAAAAAATATCATAACGGGAAATACATTCAATGACATGTGTGTCATGAATGTGGAAATAAACTACCATGAAAATGTATTAAATGGATGATAAGATGTATTAGGTGCTGAAATGGAGGCCATAATGTAATAATATTCAAAGGAAAAAGTAGGCGTTCGGTTTACTCCATGAAAGGGAATGATGTTCTTCCTGAGATTTCAATTAAATTATTTAAATGTGAGGAGTAAGGTTATTATAAAATTCAATTCACTACATAGAAGGTTGAAAAATGGGATCATAAATAATTAACTAAAAATGATGCATGCAAGGTATGTGTTATTCCTTGACTCATGTTTTTATATTAACGAGTTAGAAAACATAGTTCATGTTTTTTTGTAGGAAATAAGTATTAAGTAATAATATAGAAAATCATGGATAATGGATCATGAGTAATTATAAACAATTAATATGTCTACATTTCAAGAAATAAAATGTTATTTCAAATATATGGGTGAAGAAATTATTTAAAGTATTAATGATATTTTGATGATAGGATTACATTGAAATAATTTTTTTGTGTCTTGGATGTTGGATTTTTGATAATTTTATTTGATTAAGTATTATATTTTCTTATGTGGACATAATTTTAGTGGTATAAATATCCTTTTGGGTTTTTATGATTCTTGATTTTCACATAAATATAGGATATTACATTTTCATGTGCAATAGCAATATATTGAGACAAACATTGAGGATAAAATATTATATAGTTATTTTTTATTATTTTATATCTTTTTATGAATTTTAAAAAATTATATCATTTTAGGAAAATGAAAACCCGTGGTAAGGGTCTCAACCTATCACGTTGGAAAAGGATGTCGGAATATAACCCAAAACCATTGAATGACAAGGATTTATCACATAACACTAGTCAACATTATGTCCCTGGTTGTTATTACTTATTATTTTTAGTTAAATAATTAAATGGATAAGGAATACGTTTATTTGGGACATGGATATTTTATCAAGTAGATAACCATGGGATAGGAAAATAATTTAGTGACTAAGTGAATAATGTTATTACAGAATATGTTCACTATTTTAAGAACCCTATATGATCAAGGTTAATTGAATAATATGGTATTTTATTTGAGTAATAAATGATAAATTAAATTTGTAAAGAATATATGTTTGACTTATGATGATATGATTTACTGATGGAAATGGATCACAAATCATGAATATTATTTGAACAATTACCTTTTCTATGAGACTTCAAGAGTAATTGATGATATTTGATGATAAATAATAAATTTTTTTCTAAAAAACTATGTTATCAAATAATTGTTTTTTTGGGTTTAATATTAGTTTAGATAATTTTGATGAATATTAAAGACAATTGTCTATTGAATGGTCTATATATAATTTAGGTATTTATATTGAATTTTGTAGATTAAAAGTAGTTTTCCATTATATAATGTTATATTATTTTTGGGAAGTGACTTCTAAAGTACTAATGATTCTTTTAGTTAATTTTTTATGATAGGGAAATATATATATTATATTTTATGGGTTATTTGATTCTATAGAAGTTGATTCTAGTGCATCAGGTGTGGCCAAGTCATTTTGAATACTCATCATTTGGAGAAAAAGATGAGTTTTTCTTTTGTAGAAGTCGATTAAAGGATAAAATACTACATGACAAGTATGTGAATATCTTTATTATCTTAGTCCATGTAGTAATAGAATTCCCTGGCCCTTTGAAAATGATCTTAAAACAAAAACATTTTGGTTTACTTTTCCTCTTATGATGTTAGAAACCATTGAATCAATAAAAAAATATGGTTTGGTGATTTATAATGTTCTCTTGAAATTTTTTTCTATAACTATCTATCAAAAAATGATGGTCAATTTTTATTCGCATCAATTTTTTTCTACATGTAACCCTACTATGTGTTATCATAGTTAACCTTTACAATTTCCTTTCTTTAATTAGAAGTGGTGTTTGTATCCATCGTTTTTGGATTTTTGATCTCTAGAAAGGTTATTTGAAAATTAATACCTCAATTTCCAAACCCCAATTAAAATTACAAGTATTAAATTTATTAATGTGGATTATAATGTAACATAATAATTGTTTTAAAAAGAAACACTATGAATGATAGCGTATACGATACTCCACATCAAACATATGTGAAGAGCTAAATATTATTATATAAATGATACCGTCTGAATTAGATGTTAAAATAGTGAGAACATTTAATGTTTACTGATTTCTGAAAATATGGTTTACACATTTATATTATTATTTCTTTTTTTGAACAATTATTTATAAACTAAAATAAAATCCTTTTAAAGTAAAAGGAAACATTTTTCAGCAAATCTATTTTGATGAAAATAATTGAGTTTATAAAACAAAAAAACACTCTTTATGGATTTTAATAATGAGATATATATCTAATATATTCAATTTATTGATTAAATATCATGTCATATGTTTTATAGACATTAAATAATAAAAAATTCAAATGTTTAGGTTAAAAGTAATATTTTCTAAAAAAAATTCAATATTGGGTCCTTTTGATAGAAACCCAATTTGAAATATAGTTTCGACACATTTATATGATATATTTCAATAAATACACATATTATTTATATGTGGGACATAAAATTAAACTTTTGATAAATTTTTCTGTAATTTTTGGATAATACTCATTTGTTAATGAATAGTGAAACAATACTGCATTTTAATTCAAAAATGCTATTCTATATATTTTAATTATGTAGTTATATTGTAATTTTATTTATTTCAATATTATAATTATACTATTTTTTACCATTTAATTAAATTTAGGTCATTATAATCAATTTAATATTGCAATTAGATATAAAAATATTTTAGTGTTTTGAACGTTTCACATTAAACCCCCGTTTTTTAATTCTGTCTGCGGAAATAAAATTATATATAATATTTAAAATCATTAATAATTAATTAGTGAAAAAGGATTCCATATTTTGAATCATATGGTTCAAATTAGTTATTATGATCAATTTCAATTATTTGGTATGAAAAAAAGTTACCATGGCAAAATAATTATTTACTATTGTGTAGGTAAAATTGTGACAAGGGTTGAAGTTAAATGGTTATAGCTTAACATACAAAAAAATTTCTCCATGTAATGATTGATTGAGGTGGTGATCGACCCCAAAAATCGTAAAAACATTAATTTAATTTATAATTCGTTTAAATTAATGGAAACTCAATGTTGTTAGTTTTAATATAAAATAATCAATGATAAAAGCACTTGAACCCACCTCTCTGCAAGTATAAATACCACTGCTCACCTACCCATTTCGACCTAAAAATACATTTAGCACATATAATGTCTTGATAAACCACTAATACACATTATTACCTTGAAGAAGTGCTTTTTTATCACCAAAAGACAAAATACAAGTTCATCAATGGTCTTTCAAGGATGGGTATTCAAGAGGTAATTCTTTCGAAGCACATCAATTAATTACTTTTCTTCTTCTAATTTATTCTCACCACCTTCTTTCATCAAATAATTTAACTCCATGAATCATATATATAGTATATTTTTATGTTTCTAATGGAAAATATCATATTCATTTGACTTACCACCTCCACATATTCAAATAAATGAAATTCTTGTCAAATTTAAGTTGGTAAATCGCTTCCGTAAATAATGATTTGGTTTCTTTTCCATTACCGCCTTAATGTATGGTATTAAAAACGATTTTTTAAACAAATAATATTTTAATATCAAAATTATAACCTATTTAATATTCTTTACATGTAATACTAAACATGCATTCATGCTTTTTTTATTGTTGTTATATAATAACTTGGTTCGGGGATGATTGGACTACTGCCTCTTCAAAAAAAAATTGATTCATTCACATATCACATGGATCATATTAATGATTTTTTTGTTAAAAATATATTATATAAATTAAATAATATGTCTTATATAATGATAATACATATATATTCATATTTACATACATTTCATTTTAATTTTATCTTCAAGACGACAGAAAAAATTATAATAACATTCATGTGTACGTATAGCCCACCGTCACCATGAATGATGTTTTTATTTTGTATTTAATTATTATTATAAATAAATATATATTAAATATATAAAATTTTTATATCATGTTTTATATTATTTATATTATGTACTTCTGACCACAATGACAATTGGCATCATATCAAGTTCATTTTCGACTCCGGTAAGGAACATCGACAAAAAATTTAATGTAAAAATAAATAATTATTAAATTTATAGAACATGATAAAACTGATATAACATTAATAATAAAAATGAAATTTTTTATTATGAATGTTTAAATTATCTTATGTTTGTTATTAAATAAGAACAATGAATATACCATATGAGTCAGACTCAAGGTAAGGGAACTTCTTAAACAAATTACCATTCTTTGGGTTAAACATATACTTATATATTATATCCTTATATGATTATGTGAGAAATGAATTTTTGGTGTATTATCCTTTATTTATACTTGAATAATTTTTATTTGTAGTGAATAATCATAATCGATCTATTTTATTAACAAAATTTTCTTTTTAAGGGACACTTTAACTCATAATTCATTTTTTAGTTTTTTAATTATTTATTCTTATAAATCCTTCTCACTAATTTCCATGTATTCAAAATAATTTTAAGAAAATAATTATATGGTAATTAATGTTTTAAAATAATAATTCCTATAAAAATTTACAATGTTGAATGGGACACATGGATTCATAAATCTTATTTTTATATGATTTAAATTTATTTTAAAAATTGTTTTGTTATTAGAATAACATTGAATGTTTATTTAAGATATACAATAGAAATGTAATTTCTCACATTCTTTTAACTATTAAGTATTTACGTTTACATTAAAATTTTACCATTTTATTTTAAAATAATTTTTTTCTATTTAATAGTGTGCAACTTTTAAGGATGAAATGTGATTTCGAATTGGAAATATTATTTTTACACCTAATTTTGTTTTAGGTGTTATCATCACGTTATGGTTCTTGGTCAATGCTTATGTATATCGGTGGTTCCATTAAATACTAATGTAAATTCTTCAGGTGATATCTCTCCAATTAATTGGGTAATGAGACAGAGTGAAATGGTAAGGTTTCCCATTAGAGATTTATCAAATATACTTTGATGGGTATTTCAAATGTATTTATGAAGATCACACCTATATATATGTGAGAGATAAAATGTAAGTATGATATTGGTGCCTTATGTTGACATTATTTTATATGATTACTAAAAAAATTTAGGAATCTTATGATTTCATTATTAATGTTAACATCTTACACTTTGTGGATGGAATGTATTATTTAGTTGAAGTGTTTTCATGAGTTTAAAATATTTATGGACTAAAAGTTTTATTCTTTATTTTAGACCCATTAGTGATATTTTTTTACACATCCCAAGGTTTTGAAATGTTTTCTATAGTATATAAGGATTAGCGGTAATATCTAACAAGTTAAAGTGAATGTAATGAAATTTTTTATCAAGAAAAATAAATCAAATTACTTTTAAAAGTATTATATTGTCGAATAAATGGATACTATTGTACTTGATTCCACTATGTATAAAGTTGAGTTGTTATATAATAGTTATGGGCTAATTCTAAAAAAATAAAAAGAATTAAAATATCCTCAATGTGAATTCTTGAAATAACTCAAGATTATTTAGTGTTTAAGGCTTATTTCTTATAATAATAGTTACAATATGTCTCTCTATGACTATGATTAACCATATCTGATAAGATAATGGAAAATGGATGGTCATAATTTTCATAGAAACCTTAAAATGTATTGATAATGGATATTCTTCATGAGACTCTTTAGTAAACTAGTGGCAATCAAGGACAGGTGCCTTATTAGGTATTAATGTCCTTTTACCCTATTTTATATAGTTTTATCTGTATTTTATGATGCTACTCTTACTAAGGATTACTATCATCATAGTAGGATACCATATTCTCATATAATCTACATGAATTTTGATATGAATATTGATGGAATATAAATCTTTTTGGATATATATCATGTTCTATAATCTTAAATCTGTAGGAACATAGTACCCATTGGTAATTCATTTTTTTCTGCGAACCTTGAAATATTTAACTATAGTAATAAATTAATTTTCAGGCATACTTTACTGACTATAAAATTTTATTTCTCACTTAAAAAGTTGAAGAATTTTTATCATTATGAAAACTTATTACTTGTTTTTCTTAAAAAGAAACCTTTAAATACATGTTTTTACTTTGAACTAGCAAGTTATTGCTTTTATAATAATGTTTTGATGTTGAATAATTGGTAAAATCTTGTTGGAATTAGGGTTCTGATACCGTATATACACCTTAATTATGAATGAAAACAATGTTCATTTTTATATAATTAATTTCAAGGATCTACATTGATATAGGTGATTATTTTGATTTCCGTTTCTTACTAAGATTGATAGATTTTATATGACAGGAACAATTAATTTAATATATTTTTAAAAATTATATTTGTGCTATGAAAAAAATTATTTATTAAATAATAATTTTATAATATTAATGAAATAATTATTTTATGAATTTTTTTTACCATTATCATGGTAATTAACACTAATCATACAAATATTATCTGTCATCCAAAAAAAATAACCAATTAGATAATATTAAAATCTTGAAATAAATTACGAAATATCATTTTTAATATTTATTTTTTCAAATTTTTTAATTTCTATATTTAGGGGCCTATGAAAAATTTTTAGCATTAAATATTGCATGAGTTTAGAAAATGTTAAAAATGTGATTTATAAATTAAAAATACAAGTTTTAAATGATTATTAAATATATATATATTTATTTAATATATCAAAAGGTTTTATAAAACCTTTCAGTCATTCTTGTATCACACAAGCCCTTGAGTTTTAGAAAATTAATTACTTTTACTATTCACCCAAAAATAAATTTCTTTATATAAAAACCTGAAAATAATCTTAATCTAATATTGTTGTCATAAATAAAAAATGAAGAAATTTTTTTTAGATTCAAATAATAGTTTCATTATAAATATAAGAATTAAAAAATATAGTAACTATAATATATTATAACTATTTTTAATTCTATAATGGCCATCTTGAATAATATAAATTTATTATAATCACAAAATTTATGGTTTTTAACATTAATTATTACAATATATGACACTAATAAAAATACTTATTATTGGGAAAATATTTAATATATATGGTCAGTATATTCTTCCCCCTCGAGAAAACATTCCCTTGAAATTTTATTTCGTGCATTAATATAAAAAAATGATGGTACATTTGTTTCATGGTCTATTCAAGTCCCCCATGACCCTTTTATGCATATATTATCTCCAATGAACATTGTAAATGTTATATGTCTTATTTCATAGACCATTGTATCTAAGATCTAAGAATATAACAGATGATACTTATATGAGAGATCATTCTCCAACAGTATAAACTCTGAATTCATTAAATCTGAGTGATATGGTATGTACTTATTTTAGAGGGACATGTAGTGTACATCATGTATTTTGTACAGTTTTTTATATAACTAGTCGATACACCATATCTTTTATGTGACCCAAAATCTCAAATGGTCTAACATACCTTACACTTAGCATCACTTTCTTTGAAAAAATCAGGACTATCATCCATATAGATATAAATTGGAAAGTGTTATCACTAATATCAAAAAAAAAATTCATTGATGGGTATCAACAAAACTCTTATTTATACTCTACAATGATTTAATTTTTTGTTGAATGCTCTTGAATTTTACTACCAAATCATCAAAAATATCATGACATAGAAAATTTTGTTAATCTACTTCATCCCATCACACAATTGTTTAACATACCCCCTCATAGTATAATCTATATGGGTCTATTTTTTTATTAAGTGGAAAAAATTATTGTAATTAAACATTACTAGAGGAAGTTGTTGGTCACAAAATCCCATGAAGTCTTATGATAATGCTCTCAATATATCATCATGTTTCTAGACAGTTCATTCCAAATATCTATCTATCATGGGATTTTAGATTCTACCGAATTTAAACACTATGTTCCTATAATGTTAAAATGTATTTTATAACAAAAAGGTTAAACTCAAGTATAATTATATAGTACAAATTTTTCTGTTCTATGAAACATCACTAATACGCTAATGTATTTAATTTCAAATAGAACATGTCATATGTATTTAAAAATGTAAATTATGTGTGTATTGTTTTTAAAATGGTCCCCCACAACCAATATTGAATTATTCACATTATATGACATCGAATGGCCCATGAAAAAAACTATAGTGATGTTATCTCATCTCCATATTATTATGGAAAATAGTTGTATCATCACTATGGAATTTTTCCTCTCATTCTTCACATTATGACACTGCAAGAACATTAATATAAATTCTGTAATCTCTTTATTCATATTGACCAAAAAATAGTGTTCTCTGATATCTCTATATATTTATTTCTTCTAGGTGAATAGATAATTTTAATCTATGAGAATCATTCATTAACTCCTTCATTATCCCATGATTTGATGGAACGTAATGTGATTTCCCAAATCTCACAACTCAATCACCAACCATGAACTGAGGGGATTTCTTTCCTCATTATATATACCATCTTATTTATAACCACATCATCCATATGTTATTTTTTAATGTTCTAAAGTATTAATGGTTATATAAAAAATTTATAAAGGCATGATATTGTTCCATTCCTCATGATTTCCATGTCCAACTACTTGATGTACAAAAAGATCACATCGTTCTCAATCCTTATAATAGATAATTTTGTAGGAGCATTTCTATTTATAGAATTATCTATATTTTTCACATTTCATTTATGGAAGTGGATTGATTAATAATAATACTTGATCATCACAGACCATCATTAGTATTGCATGTTGAGTTCTTTTTGTGTTTATATAATTTCCTAGATCCTATGGTCTGTATACATGATTTACCATTAGAGATAATTATTCCATATTATCAATGAAAATAAAAACAAAAATATCTAAATAACATGCATTCAATTATTTTGTCCACGAACCTTCTACTATGTTGATATATATTCTGTCAATTTATAATTTTTCAGGAGTACACATCCAAATACATTTTTGATGCATTGATGTACTTCAAAATTACTTCCAACCCTATGTGTATAGAGATTACATGCTAAATGGTGAAACTCGTCTGTAGATATTTTAATCTTTTTAAATACTCATCATTATAGAAATAATTTACTAATTTATGATAATTATTGGATTTTATGTTTGAAAATATTTATAAGTTCCCAAAAATCCCTAATATTAACCATATTATCTAACGAATCTATAGATCGACATCACATATTATGATATAGGAAAATCATCAATAAACTTAAACATCAAATGGACCATAGATATCACCACACATGTGACTAAATTCTCATTAAATTTTACTTAATGCATTTGAAACTCATATATACTATACATTTCTTATAAGTTATATTTCAATAAAGTATTCATCACAACATTAAAATTATCAGAGCTCTCCCCATTTCTTTTAGAGTATATATGAAAAAATCAATAAGTACTACTAAATCTGTTCTGAGTTAATATCTAAATAATCTATTAATTATGCATATAAATATTTCTATAGAATTAATGGTTCCAAATGTAATGACTATAAAATCATAGTTCATATACATTTTTGATATAAAGTATTAGGATTATCCTACTTCATTATAATTAACTTATGATATCCTAAAATAAGTTACATTATATTTAAGTATTAAACTCTAAAAAACATAATAGAAAAGTTTAATTATATGAAAGTGATACTTGTACATTATTTGTATCTTTTTGAATTCACAATAATTGATACAGGTACTCTTAGACCAATAATTATTCATGAAAAAAAGGACCACTATAAATCATGGTAATGAACTCAGGTGTATAGAACTCGTGTCTTGACTTTATTATAATTTCTTCTTTAGGTCATCCAGTTTAATGGGGTCATTTCTTTTTCGATATATCAACATCGAAATTGATCCGTGTATATGTTCAATTGATAACTAATCCTCTCAGTTAGGAGGAGTACCAAAAAATTGCATTGATAGTACATTAATACAATACCATACAACAGGCATGTCCTCATGAGTAATCCTCTCAATTTGTTTAATTCTCTAACTTGTATATTATTTCTAATAAGGTAAAAATTTTCATTCTTCTTATCAAGATCCAAAATGTGATTCATCATCATCCATACACATGAATATAGATATAGGGTAATTTTTTATATAAAAGGGGATTTCCATCCCCCGAATGTTAATGTTTCCTCTATGTATTTACAATAAATCCATTACTATGATAGAATAAAATTAAAATAAAGGGATTATGACAAGGTTAAATGGTATATTCATCCCATAGATCTCAAGTGGGTATTATTTATGTAGTTGAAATGAAATAATATATCTATTAGATACTTTCACTTACAACAAAACATCTATGTTTTCGTGTTGTTCGAATTCTTCTTCTAAACTTTCATTATATAAATTTTTACATATAACTAGAATCAAATAGTTTGGTCACTATTGTTAAAAGATTAAATATTTTACATATCACGACATCATTTTCATGATCCATCTCTATAATTGTAAAAACATAATACCTCTCTTTATTTCAGGGCATTGGGGATTTTTTCATTGATTATCTTTGATAAACTATGTCTTAGTGGATTCATTTCCATATTGTCGGGATTCCTTGTAGTTGAATCATTTGATATTGTCCAGATGAATAATCTTTAATAAAATGAGATTTTTTTTGGGATTAATCAATTTTCATATTAATTTATAGGCCGCATTTCCCTTATTTCATCAAATGAATCATTTCCTAGTGTCACTCAGAATGTCTTTAGGGTGATTCTTTCTACACTTTTGACATTTGAGATGATGTATTTTATTACAACCCTACATTTTATATTGTGATCCCCTAGAGTTAAAATACCTTATCTACTTGTAATCTCCAATTTCATGAGACCTAATAGAATCACCCATTTAAATCTCAACATTAATGGAAGATTATATAATTTATTCATTTCATTCAAATTCCTCAACTTCCAGAGCTCCACATAGACTCATCCTTATTCTACTAAAGAAAAATATGGTTTTACTTTCTATATTAATGTTAAAACCACATTATTATCATTAAATACATCCAATATTCAACTCTAAAGACCTAATATATTCATATTCCATTATCTTGAGTTTTTGGATCTCCGTATTTATTTTAAAATAGATAGTTCATGGAATGAATGTTTTTGATAAATAAATTCATGAATTCATCCCACAAAATAGATTCCTTATATTCCTTGCGTGTTGCATTCATTATAAATGTTCCCCATTAATCATATTCTACCTCATAATGGTAATCATACAATATAACCTTCGCATACTCAAAATATTAAAAGATAGACAACATCTTATCAATTGATCTAATCATTTGTTGAGTGTCTATATAATCATTAGATTCAATAAATTTTAGAGGTATCTAAAGCATAAGAGAAACAACACCAACATTATCTATCAATAGTATTTCAATTTTTATTGAAAATTGTATCTAGTTTTTCAATTAATTCAATGATAATATCATCTCATAATACCACTATGTTAGGCATTTAATTAGTGTAGTGATAATGATCCTCATTACACATTCCATTAAAACAATTCCACTTATATGAAACCATTTCATAAAATAATATATAGTTAGGGATGGTAATACTTTTATTCATACATTTATATAATGCATGTTGTGAACATAAGAGATGTATCTAGTAATTGATACGCAGATCCTCACATGTGAATTTCTAATCATCATTATATACAATCCATTATCATATTCCAATTATATACTATATCCTAATTATTATCCACATTAAATATTAAAGTCAATCACAACGGTTTGTAAATAAAATGTGAAATAATAAAATAAAATCTCATGTGAATGTCAAAAAAGGTGTATAACAAGGAACCATCCACTGTGCACTATAACAATGACTGAGGTATACTCAAATGACTATTTTTGGGGTTATTACCCCTTTATAATTACATTCCAAAATGAATACCACTTTTTGTATGCTGATAGTGATTACATCATAGAATACCACATAATCTCCAGTTGACAAAGATTTTAGGGTGCCTTAAACTATTATGTATTTTCCCTAAACTAATCCATAGGCTTTTAAATATTGAGTTTTAATAAAAATATCAAAAAAAATAGAAGTTCCCTTGATAACTGTAATGGTAACTAAATCCTTAAACATATAATATTTAACAATTATTGATATAAATTTCTAACAAATAGAAACCCATGATAAAGAGTATTAGTTTGTTTAAAAGATGAGACATAAAAATGCATCATGTCAAATATAAAATGATCAAATTTATTTAAAACATAGTATAGTTCTCCTATCATCCATGGATATTCTAAAACAAAAAAGGATAACATAGGGATGAAACGTAAGGAACTGGTTGATCATGAAATCATTGTCTGAGAACATAAAAGGAAATAAAGCATAAATTGAAAGTCAAGAGTCATAACATGATATCATAAAGAGGATAATCATAACCATGGAGACACGCAATAAGGAAACAGTTAAATATTATCATCAAATAATAAACATTCGGTAACAACATAAAATATGTTACAATAAATAGTAGTAATAGGTCACTCCATAATCCCTTATATAACATCTCATGAGATATAAATTTTTAAGAAATTCATTTTGGGGATATATAATTATCATCACACCAAATAAATAAATGAAAAATATTTATATACATATATATTCCAAATAAAAATAAATAATGCATATATAAATCATAATAATTATTAGTCACATGAGAAATAAATGGGATTTACAATATTAATTTATTTCATAACTAAAGGATAAATCATAAATAATACCTAGTGATGAAAGAAATGATTTTTCACATTAATAATTGATAAAAGGATATATTTATTGATCATAGAGTTCTATTTAATAAATTTTGTGAGAAATTTATGGAGAATAAAGAATTGAATTGACCTCTTCGGTGGAGATTTTATGAAATAACAAAACTATATTCTAAATAAGAAAAGTCTATATTATTTTCCATAAAATCATAATTGAAAAAATATGGTTCTATAGATAACAATTATGGTTTTTTATTTTATATTCATTTCTTAAAAACATTTTTCATTGTGTTTCTCCATAAGAGATAAAAAAAGAGGAAAGGTCCCAAAATATGGGTTTACAAAAATGGAGAATTTAAATGGTTACTAGAAACATGAATAAACCTATCAATGAAAGGGATATTTTAAAAGGATTATATGTATTGTAAATAATAATTTAATATTAAATATATATTATAACTATATTATATATAATGGGGAAAACAATGAAAACCTGTAATTAATATGTCATGATGGGGGTACAAAAGATCTCTTAACTTGAGTTCTAGATTAATTTTTTGTACGATAATATCTTCTGTATTAACCTCAAAAAGATTATAGAATAGTTTAATAAGAATATTATCCTACAATATTTCATTTTTTAATGTCCTTTAACTATCATATGATATTAATTTATAAAATATATTTCATTCCTATTTTTATAACTAGAGGTTGTTTAGTCAATTTCATAAAAAAAGTAATCATGTTTTCTGAACACTCTAGTTATTTTCAAAAATAGTTTCATAATATCCGTAATATTATTAGTTTTGTGGAAATAAGTTTTAAATATAAAACAATTATTTATATCCCACCATTGTTTTTTGTTATGAAAAATAAAAATCATTTCTCAGAGAGGAGATAATTAAAACGTACTCATGATTAATCTTTCCATTTCTCTATGATTAAGAGGGAAATAAATTATTTGGTAATTTAAAATTTCAGAATTATATTTATAATGTAGATATCTTATTTATTAATCCATTACATACTTTTGATCACCCATAAATGTTGGTGGAGAAAACGGAAGATGTTCTCTATGAAGGTGGTACTACGTGCAACACATTAACGACACATTTGGTTTTTTTAGAATACTGATTGGAATAAATAATGGGTTTTAAAATAATATAATAAAATATAATTATAACAATTATAACAATTGAATTATATTATTGTGTATATAACATATTTTTTGTAGAAACATAGTGGCGAAAATATTAATACATAAGTTGTAGACACAGTCTTCGCTTAGTGATTAATTTGAGATCGAAGTCTATAAAACAATTATAGTGAATTTGATATTATGGTTGTGTAAAATAATTACAGGAGAGTTATTTTGGTCATATTTTTAGTGAAATTATAATGGTATGTGTAACCATGTTGGGGTTGATGTGATCCTATTTTATAAGAGAAGAAAAGTGAATTTTTAGGTTTACCTTTTACAATTCAATAATAACATTACTCTATTCCTTAGTTCATATCTTCATTTTATAAATAGTAGTTTTTATGGTGATATTGGGTCTATAAATCCCACAAAAAAACTTTAAAATCATGTTATTAACACATTTCAAATCTTTTCCCCCTATTTTTTACATTTTCACATTTTTATTTTTACCTTCTAAATGTTTTTTTAACTAAGTAATTTATATTTTGTTTATAAATATAAAGAAACACATATTACAAAATTTTAATGTTTTAAACCTAAATTTAATATCCATAGAATATAATTCAAATTTTAAATGTGATTAAATAATATTTTTGAATTAAAATATTTGATAAATAATTTTCTTTGTACAAAACATAGTTTTAACCATTTTTCATTAATTAAACTCATTTACTATTTATTATCAATAAATTAGTGTTAATATAGAAACATATAGGTTAAAAATATTATTCATAACATAAATTCAATAAATTTTGACGATTTAATAAAATATACATGATATTAATAAAAAATCATTGAAGAAACTATTTTACCATTATCGTAGTAATTCACACTAATGTAAATAATAATATAATTATTTGAAAAAATAGGATTTAATTTTTTTCTAATATTTTTCCCAAGAATAATAATAGGAAATAATTCTTTTATTTAATATATAAAATTGATATATCCTAGTTTTTATTACAAGCTCATATAAACAATTTTTGATAGGAAATATTAATTTTGTCTCAAAAATTATATACATGTGATTTATAAATTCAACATAGTATTTTTATATAAATATTAAATATATTTATTTTAAAATAAAAAAATTTCTAAAATCTATAATTCATTCCTTTTCTATAATAGTGATAATCTATCTATAAAAAATATATGTTTACTATAGTCCTAAAAATCAATAATTTTAGGAAAAACAAAAAAACTAATCCTAAGAAAATATCGATATAAATGATAAAAAAATCAAGTTAATTTTGTAATATTTTAAATCATAAATGTATTATAAATAAAAATTTTCAATTTATATAAAATTATCTATTACCTTTAGTTTAATTTCTATAATGGTTAACTTTAAAATTTTAATATGATTAATGTATAATGGTTTTAAATTTTTCCCATTATTATATTTAAAAAATGATACACAAAAAATAATATTAAAGGTAGATAATCCTTAATATCTCAGGACGTCACATATAAAGAAGAAATATTTAAGTAATGTATTGAATAATCATCCAATCTAATGTATTATTTATGTATGTAATGTTTGGGTTTTTTCTATTCAACATCATAGTAGTGTTTAGGTATTTTTTAAATATTGTTATTAGAAAAAAATATTGATAACCATTATGATAAGTAAAGGTATAAGGTAATATACGAAATATTAGGTAACACATAGATTATGTGTATTTCAAACCAAATACATCGCATTTTGGATACTAGAAAGTTGATGTGGATATGAAATTGTTTTGGTGACACCCTTGACCTTGATTTCACTCCACTGGTGCCCCGAGACCAGTAAGACACATGCCCTCAAGCACATCTCCCCAAATTCCGTAGGATGCCGACTAGCAGTGAGGGACAAGGTTGTGTCCATGTGGAGACTATTCCCTATTTACCAATGTTTAGTGTAGTGGTTGGAAGTACACATAGGTTAATATAAGAAGAAATAAAAGTAAATAGAAGGCTCCATGTAAAATATAAACAATAATAACTATAACTGAAACAACTAGAATAACATTCAACAAATGATGATATGTCATGTCACTAGAAAGCATGAAAAAATAGATACAAGATAGTAAGCATACCATGTTCCAGAAAAGTGGAAAGGAAATTTAATAATTTCCCAAACATCATGAGAACTGGCTCATTCATATTCTATCATTATCTATCCTAAATAGTAAGAAATCAAGTTCTTGAAGTGGTATGCATCCCATTTGTCAACACCTGCTACTATGTAATCTACCCTGGGTACCAATCGACGCCCTTAGAGGGTGTGAGAAAATTCTCAATGGCCCACCACTAATGGTATCTATAATATCCGGCCTATGTAATGAAAATAAAACATTATGGAAGCAAGAATATATAATTTAATGAAGTATAGTGTAACTAAATACCCATGTACCTACATTATCCATTTTCTAGTATATAAACATTTAACCTGTTCATTTAATTAATTAATTAAGAATTCGTGTCGATAGGCCATGTGGTGCATATCCAACACTTACACCGCCATGTGATAGTATAAAAAATGATGGTCATAAGTCATAAAAAGTAATCCATGATCAATGACATTTAATAGTGAATTCCCAAGGTAACAACCAAAGTGATGTAGACCTCAAGGGTTGAAAAATAAAAAATAGTTGTAGCCTGCCATGGGGTAATAGTGTAATACAAGGAGAATAGTCTGAGGAATTGCACATTGAGGTGCATACCATGTCCAGGGTCATCAACCATGGTAGAACATGTCTATGAAGAGATCGAGCCTGATGGGATTTATCCCTGGCACCTAATTCTCCAAGATTGATCCAAGGAGTGTTTCTAAGGAATCCCGTAATTATATAATGGGATTCTATGATGTCCTACCAGGAATCCAAGAAGATACAAGGATTAGTATCTAGGTGGGTCTCAACCTATTCAAGTCGAATCCTTGAATCGGAATGGGGTTTTGTAGTGATCATAGAATTCTCCAATCAGAATCCAAGGTGATATTGAGTCAGGTCATCCCTCTTTTGTTATGGAGTCATGTAATATCTTCTTTGGATTAAGCCATTACTTTCATTAGTGTAATAAGGTCAAGTAGCATGAAACCATTTTATCATGTAATTTCATTAAATCATTTCCTTTCATTACTATGACAAGGTAAAGGAGCATGAAACAATTTTATCCATTTAAAGTTTATTTCATATTCAAGGTTCTTTCCTCTACCTTCAATTAATAGGGTAATGGGTGATATGGATATGAAACCAATTAATTATTCACATTTAAATATTAATTTTAAGCACTTACCTTAGGTGGTTAATGTGGTACACATACATGGAACATGTCATTATGAAATTCACAATATAAATAAATACAATTAATATTGAAAATATTACCATTAGAGTGTTCAATCCAAGTCACACCCAAATGGTTGCTCAAACATCTCAATACATGAATCAACAATTATGGAATAACCTTCGACATGGAATGGTTGGAGTTGTGGTCATAACAACCAATAATTGGTCACATAATGGAAAGAGCTCAACCATATAGTTCTAAATATTATAAGCATGGAATATAATTTCAATAAATAGAACCTAATGAAATCGATGAGCCACACACGACAAATCCAAAATCAAGTAACTTTATGGATGATTTATATACCACCCAACTTAATGTTGAACAATCATTATCCACCGATATTTTCAATTGATTTATCATGGATCAGAGCATATCTATGAAAAAGTGGAAAACGATCATACCCTGATAACTCAGTTGAGAGAAAGAGAGAAGGAGAACATATCTAGATGAATCAATTACATACCAATGTGTATACAATGTGGAAAATATAAGCACAAATAAATCCAAGATGAAATGTATTTTTCAATCCCTATAATTTATCATAAAAAATTCTAAAATTGAGAAAGCAATAGGATAATCCCCTATAATCTTGGATTAGAGATGATGTAGAGAGGTTAATAGATCATTAATGGAAATTTTGTATATTTACCTACCAAAAATGCAATATGCATGGTTTTTTCCCATAGTTTAAAAAAATGTGTGCCAACGGTGTGATGTTTTCTAGGTAGAAGGGAACATTGTATGGTTAAACTGCATGAACGTGTACAAACTGTGAGAAGTGGTTATGTACTGAAAATTAAATTTTCACAATTAGACAAATCAAGTTCCAACCATGCTCTAAATGTGGGAATTGTCCAGTTTTCCCAAAAAAGTTGGGTTCTGAACTCTGAACATGACCCAGACATCATTGAGAACATTTCCAACTCTAAAGGCCTCTATATTAGTCTCAAAGATAAGATTTAGACCAAAATTTGATGGTTCCATACCTATGTGAGTAAATGGGTTCTTATAGTCATCCATTGTAAAATAACTTTTCCTCGAATTCACCTTCAAATGGTTTAGAAACATTGTCTATGTATAATTATAGATAGTGCACACATATGCCAGCTTCCCTCTCCTGAGTATCATCAAATACCCGGTAGTGCTGCCATACTAACCATACTAGATGGATAGATTAGCCTTAGAGAGACTTTGTTCTCCTGTAAATTATGTTTACTAGATAATACACAGAGGTAGCATCAGTATCTAACTCAACCTCTTGAAGATCAAACTTATGTGATAGATCGACATTATAATTGCAATGTTGTGAAACATTGAAGACATTTTTCATGGAACAATACCTTTTAGCTAATAGAAACTACTAAGACATCGGCCTGAATCTCTCCATAATCTCAAATGAACCTATGTAATGAGGTGGGATATTTACTTACATTTTTAATCATTTATTCACAACCCTAGGTGATACCTGAAGGAAAACATGTCCCCCAACCTCGTACTCCAGATGTCATTGATGGAAATTGGTATAATATTTTTTTCTAGACTGAGTAGTATTTATACACATTCTGATCTGTTGAATTTACTCTGAAGTCTCTTTGATGAGACAAGGACCTAGTAGGGTTGCCTCACCTGCCTCTATCCAGTACAGTAGAGAATGGAACATCCTACCATATAAGGCATCTAAATGATCCATATTAATTTTCTCCCAAAATATGTTATTATATGGGAACTTAATGAGAAATATATTCATTTCCCAAGATCCAATAAAATCACTGAAACATGCTTAGATCATATACTATAGACTCTTTATTGTTTATTCTTATTTTCCATTAGTTTAAGGGTGAAAATTTATGCTTAGAAGCACCTGTATTCCCATAATCTTTTGTAATGCCTTTTACAATTGTGACATGAAATTAGAATCCCAATCGAAAATAATAATAACACGGACCCTATAGAGTTATATGATTTATGGACATATAGTTTTTCCATCTCATCAACTAATAAAGTCTCTTGAATTGTAATGAAGTGTGATGATTTCGCTAGTTGGTCAATAACTACCCAGATAGCATCGCTACCCATCAATGACCTAGGTATGCTGACTACAAAATCGATAGCAACATCTTCACATTTCCTTTCTATGAATAGATACAGCTATAACAATATTTTAGGTCTATGGTGCACTGCCTTCACCTGCTGATAGGTGGAACACATTATGATAAAGCCTACTTTGTGACTTTCCTTCCGAAGACAACAATACTGGCATCTAATATGTTTATACATTTTGGAGATGCCTGGATGAACTGCACTATAAAAAGCATGGGACTCTTTCATCAATTGATCTGTCATATCTATAGGAACCCAAAAAAATCCACATAGACACATGATGTCATCTATGTATATAGACCAATCTAGTGGCATGACATCTCTTAATATACTCTCTCATAGAACTAAGCCTTTCAGAACTAAAAACATTCTAACCCACACCTTATCAAAGATGGAAGTTATAACAATCAAAGATGAGAGGTAAAACCTCTCTTTACCATCATGGAACTCCATATGTATCTCAGAAAAAAGGGCCATGAAATTTCACTCATCGTTGGCTTCTAGTATGGAATGTGATTTAGTTTTCCCACTCAATGCATCTACAATCACATTTCCATTCCCATAAGTATAAGGATGCCAAAAATCCAAGGATTGTAGATATTTGAATCATCTTCACAATTTGAGGTTCGATTCTTGCTAATAAAAGTTATATTTGAGGCTCTTTTGGTCCATTTACACAACAATGATCTCACCCATCAAATAATTTCTCTAGGAATATAAGGCAGGGACAATTTTTTGTATCTCAAGGTCATGTGTTAGGTAATTAATCTCATGAGGCCTCAAATGCTGAGACCCATATTCAGTGACTCTATCTTCTTACATTAGTACTTATCCTAGGTAAATTCATGATTCATCACAAAACATCATATAACCAATACCTTTCTTGGAAATAATTATAATAGGTTCTATAACAAGCCTCCCTTCACCTAATGAAAGGCTTTCTCACATGATAATGACCATAAGAAATTTACACCCCTCATTGTCATACCAGTACGAGGTGAATCAAGATGTGATAATTCTTTTATGAAATGCTTTTAAAATATATAAATCCCTAATAAAATTTTTATATCAAACAAGTTATTGGGATTTTCCTAGGAAAATACAACACTAACTATTTCTGGGTTGATAGATACTCCCGATTATGAGAAAATACGACCTAATAAGTTGACTTTTTATATCGAGAATTTGAACATAACATGATTTGAATGAATCTAATTCTCTCCTAATGTACTCTTAATGATATCAAGATGTTTTTGATGGTCTCTACGAGTAAGAGAATACACCAAGATGTCATCCACAGAGACTATGAAAAAAGTCTACAGTTAGTGGGGGAACACCCTATTCATCATATCCTTGAAAATAGTAGGCACATTAGTATTACGAAATGACATAACAAAGTACTCATATAGACCATACATTCTATAAAAAGTTGTATGATATATGTCTGATGGCTTAACACACTCTTGATGATAACTCGAACTCAGGTCAATCTTGGAGAAGTCCATTGCTCCTCAGACCTAGACAAAGAGATCACCTCTTCAAGGTATTTGATACTAGTTCTTGACCATAAGCTGGTTCAACATTCTGTAATACATTCATAGATGTATGGTTCATCTTCTTTCTTGAATAAAAATATATATAAAGCCCAAGGGGATGTACTAGTCCATATAAAACCATTGGACACAAAATATGGTAATGGCATCCTGAGATATAGAAGCTCTATTGGTTAAATCCTAGAATAGAGTAATGGACACTAGAGCTACTCCTAGAACAATATCAATAGTTAACTCTACCTCTCTCTCAAGAGTAGAGACTCAAAATTTCTTGGGAAAGACATCCCAAAAATTCTCAACTACTATAGGGAAATCATTTTGTCATAACCCCTGATCCTCCATGAAGATTTCATCAATTTAGGAGGTCACCTTTCCTAGAACATGATGCTCTGGTCTAGCTCTACTAGCATGGACATCCCACTCACCCTTATGTAGATAAATATTATCCTCTAGAAATGTTAAATTTAACATACAGTGATTTCAATCTACAAAACCATGAAATTAATCCAACCTGTCAATCTCTATAATGACAAATAAGCCTTTCATTGCGATTATAATGATGTTCCATAAGAAAGGGTAACTTCCTAACTCAAGGGGGTAGTCCCGCATTAGCATATTCCCTCTGATTGTACCCCTAACACTATATCATGGGTCGTTACACTATAATAATATGGTATCTATAGTACAAACTCTCCATGATAGATACAGAGATAAAAGGCATCAAAGAAACTTTATTTGACTAAAAAATATAATATTGTAGATGCTACTATAATATTACCTCATACTGTAGATGGTCTCACAACCTAATACTCGGGTATCGGCTATACTAAAAACAGCTGACCTAATCCATGACCCCATGCAACAGATGGTCTACCATGATCATAACTTCTCTGTTGGAACTTCTTGTGATAAGGGATCTTGGTACCACAGTCACAACATCCTCCTCTACATAACCTACTAGTGCGATTCCAACTCCCCTCCTGACATAGCATAAAAAACCCACTACTGAATTTGGATCTGGTGCAGATCTTTTTTCCACAAGATGTTGGTCAAAAGGTACTATAGAAACACTAGAGATTCCCCATTTGGACACAAGACCGACCCTCGTGTGGGCCTCTATCACATTGATGCATTGAATTCCCATATATTTCACACTGATGAAACACTTTTGATTTATCGAAACAGACACTATGGATGTCTATGAAAAAACAAGAACCCCCAAGGCAACACATCCTTCCACCAGAATAACTACCAGCATGATGCGACACTGACCCTTTAAATCATGTACTATTTCTATCCCTCAGTTTGCGCTCATTGATAAGAGCCTTGCTGACTATCAAAGAAAAAGTAGGAATGTGGAATACATTTACCTGCATATGGATGGAATTCTAGATCCCATCCTCAATAAACCTGGCACACAAAGTATCATCACCTGCTAGAAGCGGTGAAAAGAGCTGCGACTCCATAAAATGTGTTGAATACTCTATAACTAACACAGAACCCTACTCAGGATTCATGAACTCTCTGGTTCTTTCATCTATTTCTGTTTGAAGAAAGAAATAATCATATAACGATGTCTAAAAATGAACCTAAAACATTCCATGATGATGACTAAACTAGGTAATAACATCCCACCAAATCCTAGCCATATCTTGAACCATGTAAATAGAAATCATGACCCTCCACTTTGGAGGTGTCTTCATATGCTCAATGGTAGATAGGGTGGACTCTAGCCAAGACTCAGCAGCTTGCATACCACCATACACTTAGAAAGTAAGAGAATGATGCTTCTAGAATTTACATGATAGATCATACATTGTAGGTGAAATCCATTGAGCACCATGAATCGAATGCATCAGATGTAGGAAACTATCACGAACTTTGGCATCATTCCTCAAATAAGTTACAACAGTAAGTCCCTCCAGAGTTACTCCTAAAGTTAAGAATGAAATATCAAGGCCCACCACATCTAGAGAATGGATGGCACTACCTTTATGGCATACGAAACAAGGACATCGTGGTGGAATTGGTCTACAAATTCCAAGCACACACATCAGAAATATCTTAAGAAGAAAGATAACATCACTAGTGTAATATGAACACAAGAAAACTCACTACCCAAGGAATACTACCCCAACTACTCGCTTATATGGCTTGGTTTCGATAACTTATAAATTATAAGATTCATTTTATTTTAGATTTAATTTCTAGGTTCACTTCATTACCATTCATGATCTGGAAAAGGCAGGAAAAGGATGTGAAACCAAATTATTTACGAATTCATGATTTACTTTATAATCGAAATCCATTACTAGTGAATAAATTCACATTCACATATCACTAGAAATGAGACCATTTATTTATAGAATAATGGATTGAATTGTATTATTACTCATCCCAATCCCTAAGGTCCAGACACCACATGATCTGATACAAGATATCACTCAATCATAACCAATAGTAATACATGTACATAATACTATCACAACATATGTCAACAATCACAGAAATTTCACGATATAAAAATTAGTGAAATGAACCTATATGGAATGGAAATATGCATGACATGTGAATTATTGGTTCCTATAATGATTCATCTAATAATGCTCATTGGCCTCATATTATTGTGTCAAGGGTGAAATGGAAAATCATCAATCTGAGTAATAATCAACAATGCCACACAATATCTACATCACCCAATGGTGTATTATTGACCACTATAATAGGAATAACCATAAAAAATTATATTTTAGATAACAAGGCCTATAACCCATTCATGGGTTCATGATGCCTAAGCACGAATTATAACCATGTCCCAAGCATTCCTAGTCACCATTCTATTTTCTCCAAATTAAAAATTAAGAAAAGAAAACTTCCTCGTATACCACTTGGTGATGTCCCAAACCTAGATTCCGGTCTATAGTTTCCCCTATCCTTGTGGGCCACATGGCCTCAAGCGCCTCTCCACAAATGCTAGAGGCTTCCGACTTGCATCGAGGGCCTAGGGTGTGTCTGTGGGGAGAATAATATTTATCTACTAAAATGCAGTGCAGTGGGTGTATGTAAATATAAGTAAATAGTGGAATAAAAATAAGTAAATAGAGGGAACGATGTAAAATAGAGACTATAATTACAATAACTAAAATAACTGGAATAGCATTCAACCACTTATGAAATATATTGTCACTAGAAAACTAGAAAACATGGATACAAGATAGAAACAAAACACATTCCACAATAGTGTAATGGAAATGAAATACTATCCCATGAATCATGAGCTTTGGCTCGGTCATCTTCTATAAAACTCCATCCTAAATAGAAATCAATCAAGAGTTTCAATCCATATGCTTCCCATTGTCAAAAACTGCAACTATTTAATCATCCTCGGGTAACAAATGGAACCCAAAGAGGGTGTGAGTTAAATATCAATGGGCCACCACAAATAGTTTCTATAATATCTTCTCCATGTATAGGAAATGTAATAGTGTGAAATCATGGAAATATAATGTATTGATGTATAATATTACTAAATACCCAAGTACATGCTTCAGCCGTAGGCCGGTTTTTGAACATGTAACCAGTTAAGTTAATTATGTAATTACCAATTCACGTAAATAGGTAATGTAAAGCATAGAAAAAAATAAAATCAACTCATGACATTATAAATAGTGGAGGATACAAGATAAAACATGTTCAACCATGATCAATAAAATTTAATAGTGAAGTCTCAAGGTAACAACCAAGGTGGCATAGACTTGAAGGGTCTATAAATATGTAATAATTATATCCTGGCATGGTGTAAGAGTGTAATAAAAGGACCATAGTCCAAGGAATTTTCACAATGAGGTGGATACCAAGTCCAAGGTGATCGACAAAGGTAAAATATGGATATGTATAGACAGGTCTCGATTGGATTAACCATGGAATATACTTCTCAATACTGGATCCAAGGATTATATCCAAGGAATTATGTAATGATATGAAGGGATCCTATGGTTTCAAATAAGGAATCAAATAACAAACAAGGATCTAGATATAGGTTTGTCTCAATATATTAAACCAAATCCAAGAATGAAAATGGGGTTCCCAAGGGCTCCTGACATTCTCCGATCAGAATCTAATGTGATCTCGAGTCAGGCCATCCCCATTTTATTATGAACTCATGTAATATCTCCTTCGATTCAAGACCGACCTTTCATTAGTGTGTTAAGGTCAAATATAATGAAACTATTTTATCGATTCATTTTGTTCAGGAATTGCCTTTCATTATATTGACAAGTAAATGTAGCATGCAATCATTTAATCCATTTAAGGCATATACAAAATTCCAGGTTTATTTTTCTACCATCAATTAATGTGGTAAGGGGTGCTATGAATATTCTACCAAATAATCATTCACATTTAAATATAAATTATAATAACTTTATTTAAGTTGTTCAAGTAGTAAACATACATGTTAATTGCCATTATTCAATTCACAATATTAATCAATAAATTTAATATAGAAAATATTACCCATAGAGTGGTAATTCCTAGGAACACACAAACGATGTCTAAAACATGTCAAAACACTAAACAGAAATTATGGAATAACCTTCAACATGGAAAGGATGGAGTTGTCCTCATAACCGCCAAAAATCAATCACATAATGAAAATATAATATCCTTATGGTTCAATTGAGTATATTCATGGATTATAAATTCTATAAATGGCACCTGATGAAATCAGTGGGCCCCAAACGGAAAATCCAAAATTATAAAAAATTATGGATGAGTTATAAACCCCCCACATTAGGGTTCTATGATCCTTATCATTCTATTTTGGCCCTTGATTTGGAAAATATTAGAGTATATATAAGAAAATGTGGAAAATGGTCATATCCTGATAACTCGGTCAAAAGAAAGGGAGAAGGATAAAGACTTTAAGAGGACTAAAGTACTTACTATTTTGCATCTCATTTGACAAATGAAATCTTTTATAGATCTCTAATGAATAAGATCATTTAATCCCTAGATTTTATCTCAAAAAATTACTAAATTGACATATAAATAAGTTAATTTCACAGAAGGTCAGATTAGGGAATATGGAGGGAGGATAATAGATCATTAAGGGAACTTTTTTAAATTTACCCAGGAAAATAGCTTGTGCATGTTTGTCCGCACAGTTTGAAAAACTGTGCACAACCAGTGTGATGTTTTCTAAGTAGAAGGAAACATTGCATGGTTAGTTCTCAAAGCCATGCACAAACTATGTTAAGTGGTTCTGTCTTGAAATTTCAATATTAACGGTTAGCACATCCATCCAATAACCGTGTGACTTATCCAATTTTTCCAAAAATGATAGGTTGTGGGATCCAAACATTCCATAGACACCCCCCAAGACCCATAAAAACAAAAAAGGCCTCTATATTAGGTCCAATGTAGTGATTTATACCGAAATTATATGGTTCCATACCAATGTGAAAAGCTCGGTTCATGTAGTTTCACCTTGTATTAATAACTCGTAATGGGGTATATTGGGTATTATCTTGATCATCACAAGTGGATGTTGAGTGGACATAATATTTCACACCTACTAAGGATATGTTGGGGGTTATTCATTGGTTGATTCACACATTATTTATAAATTGTTAATAGTATTTGAATAGGTAATCACCATGGATGGCCTTGGATAAACCTAATGTGTCATAGACTAAAAATAACTTGTCATTATTGAGACATAATAGGATTAATGTTTCATGATTTTATGATTTCTCACTATGATTGTTTATTCTAAAACTATCCTTTTTTGGTTTTAGTAAATTGATAGAATCTGAAGGAATCATGTCAATGTTGAATGTACTAAAATAAAATGATTTTACACATGAGAAACATATTGTGATTGGAGGTAGAAAGTAAATCCATGTGATTATGACTAACCATCTACTTTGAAATGTGAATAAAAAATAAACTTGGGATAGTTTCTTAACATACATCCTAATATAAAAATGGATTTTTAGGGGAGTTCAATTTATGAAAATTGAAGGAATGATGTTTAAACATCCAAAATATTAAGATAATGGGATGATTAAACAAGGTAAATGTTTCAAAGGAAAGGAATGATGTTATATGTGTAAAAAATAACGATATAGAGAAGGTAATTTCTGTTAAGAAATTAATATTAATATAGAGGTAAGTAAATTAAATCCTAAGGTAAATTTTTTTTATTTGTATTGTGTGGGAAACATAGGAATTATCTGAGTGAACATCATAATCTCATGTTTAACTCTTAGATCAAACATTGTTATATGATATGTAAAGTTATGAAGTGGATCCTGAAGGATAAGGAAAAATTATAATCCTCTATAGGGTTGGATATTCCATGTTAGTGTTTATAATAATGTTACCCATGAAAATATTTTCCTTCTTCCTTTAATAAAATTTTAGTGGATTTTAATAATTTATTATCTCTCCCATCATATATCCACTACAAATTCTAGTGTTCAGAAATGAAATTTGATATTCTAAATCACATTGTGATCATTTTTTTGTATGAATATAATTCCAACATTTTTAGGTAAACTAATTAAATTTAATGGGTAATTACTCTTATTCATAACTAGTATTTAATTCTAATTGTAAGGGATAAACTGAACATCAATGATACTCCACCTGTATAGAGTTTTTAAGGTATTTCTAGAACAGACTCTAATTATTCCTTCTAGTCACGATTTATATTTTTAAATATAACTCATACCTAGTGTAACTCTTATTTTGAATAATATATGTAGAATTGTCTAGATATAGTTTCTTGAAGTAAAGAAGAAAAAATGGGAGAATATTTATAACATATACATTTATCAATTTGTGTAACCATGTGGTGATCTTGTTATTTTTATAATAAAGAAATGTTTATCATTGTGTCTCAAAATTTCTTGTTAATAATTTTACAATATAGTGATCATGAATTAGCATCCTCCACCTTATATTAATTATTTTTGGGATCAATTTTGTCGATCTCAACACATGTAATATATTATCCTTCATTATGGATACTATCTATAAAGGGTTAGGGGTGAAGACATACTTTAGATAGATAATCATATGAGGTATAAAACCAAGAATTTATAGTGATTCTATTTGGAATTTCTATTCTCTATACTATCATCCTCGATTTAATGAATAGAGTAATTAAAAATTACCTTAATTATTTTGTGGTAGTCTTTGACGATGATATTATTAGATAATATAAGAGTATGTAAGTGATTGAATATCACTTTAGAATATTTTTATGGACTTGAGGGAGGAGAAAATAAATGTAAAATTTATAATGTGTAAATTATAGTAACATAATGAAACATTCCAAGGAAACATTATCGGTAATGATGATATATTAGTAGATTCTGCAATGATGGAAGTAATTGAAAATTATCCCAACCAAATGAATGGGATTATGATCTATGGTACTCTAAGATTGGATATATTTTATTTAATGAATCTTGAATTATTTTTAATCATTGTTTTATCATCTATCCCATTCAATAAAAAAGGGACTCATCTTCTTTTAGAGTAATGAATGTGGTGAATATTTCATGGATCTAATGTGAATATTTTTCAGAGTAACTATACCAGAACTACACTATATTGTAAAAGGGGTTTTGATCTATTGTGGTACATATAATATGGTTCCAGGATGTGATATTATGAATTATTTCATAGTGATATATTTTTCCACTAATAAAAATAATGGTTCGTGTTTAGATGTAACCAACCCATTACATGGAATTCAAAATAATAATATTTCCATTAATGATATAAAGGATTAATATTTAATCATAGAGGTTTGACATATATATTACTAATAAATTAATAATTTATATATTTGCACATAAATATTTCAACTCTAATTATATTATATTGTTGATGTTAATTAAATATTATGAATGATAAATGAATTATGAAATTTTGAAATCAAACACAATGGAAATGGTTTTGGTCGAGAAGAAAATTCTAGATTTTATGTGATAAGGATCACAAAAGATCTAATATTAATTGATTTTAAAATAATACAACTCAAAATATTAATGTAACAATAGTTATATTATATTAATAAAACAAGTGTTCATCCATCTATCCATGTAATACTTAATGAGGTACATAAATAAGATATAGAGATGGAAAAGTATGTGAAAAATGATCATATAGTCAAAAATTATATTAATCAAATGTCATGATTCTTAAATAGAGTATGTATCAATATAGTATAAGAATTGAATGAGGGTATACTGGATAAATATCATAGCTTTTCATTACTTATTAATTATGGAAATAAATATATTTATAAAAACCATAATAATAATATCTAGTGGGATAACATGAAGTTCGATGTCCTAGAGTTTGTATCTCAGTGAACTGTATTCCAAAAAGTTGATGTTGTGCCGAAAAAGTCATAGGGGATGTTAAAACCATTTCACTTACATGTATTGAAATGGGAAAACATTAATGTTTTTTAGGACTCCCTAAGACATCTTAAGGGAATAATTCTATTTTTATTTTATTCTATCACCTTATGAAGATAGTACATTTCATTAATGCCAGATATGATTAATCTCTAGATTAAATTTCCAAAATATATTGAATGTTTTAAAAATTCATGGTTTAAAAAATTCCATTGTATATTATAAAGATATGAGGCATAAATAAACATTTTGGAATAGATATCATCCAGAGCATCCCATGACATTAAATTTATTTCCATTAAAAAAGCGATTTATTTGATAGACGACGTTACATGCAACCCCTAGTATTTATGAATCATTATTTTGAAAAATTCTATAAAATAGTTTTCAAATAAGTTTTTATGAATAGTAATAACCACTTAATGAAACTTTTGTTCAATTTTTTTATAATGAAAATTTATTGATTAATGTATAATAAATCTGGAATTCATTTTTAGTAAAGTAATTTTACTCTCAAAAATATGTTTCATTCAATAATGGTTTTGTAAAATTTTTTAATGTAAAAATAAAAAAATACACAATTTTTATAAATTACATTTTAAGAAATTATTTTTTTAATCATAATTTAATTATAAATCAAGGGTGAATTTTTATATTTTTTCTAAAGGGGTCGATTTTTCATGAAATAGTGAAAAATAACAACATTTCAAAAAAATTATGATTTATTCTCAAGTAAATGCACTATTATGTTTTGAATATATATTCAGGTAACATAATTATACATTAATTATATATAATATAGTTAATTAAATATTATTCATCATTATAATTTATTTTGACAGAAGTATATTTTTGGACTTAAAAATGCATTTTCCTAAAAAATGTTTTTATGTGTGAAATAGGGTTTTGTTTTAATTAATTAAATTAATATATACTGATTAATTTTTTAAAATAAATAAACAGGTTTAATATTAAAAATAATATTATAAATTTCATTTTAATGTTTCTAAAACTATATTAATTGAATTAACATATGTTTTCTACCTAAAAAATAATTATTCGAAAATGGGTTTCAATTGTGGTTTTCACAATAAAGAAAAATTAAATGCCACAAATTTAAAAAAATTAGTATATTAAAAGTAATTAAATATTTTGAATAATAATAATTAATATAATACAATACGGTAAATTTAATATTTATCTATACTGAATTGAAAATAAAATAAAAAATTGTTACCACCGTTATGGATAAACGAGTTTACTAAGGGGTGAACCGTGAGATTAGGGTTGGATTGGCACCCAAAAGTATAAAATTTTTATTTTATAATGATATTAATACATTATATTTTAATAAATTTTAATCCTTTTTCATTTGGTTCTATTATCGATGAATGTTAAATTAAATTAAATAATCAATTTTAGCAACTAAGGTCTCTTTTAAAACATGTATAGATCGTAACCAAGATATGTCAATTTTATTCCTTATTATGAATCATATAACATTTTTATATCAATGAAAAAATAATGAATATATTATTATAAATAAACTGATAACATGTTTTGTATGATTGGGAAACCATTTTCCCCCACTTTTTAATCTAATGGGAGAGGAAAATATAACTTATGTGTATATTTTGGACTAACTTGTCATCGTAGAAATAAGTCTCATCCCCCCATTATTAATTATTGGTTATTATAATTGTTTTAATTTTTATATAGGATACTTAATTTTAAATTATTATTATCTAAATATTTATTAATACCTAACATTATTTTTTATCGTCTGTCAAAAAATGGACATGTCACTTGTGCAATCATATGGACTACAATCTCCACGTAAGGATGAAATTAATTTTTTATTAGATATATATATATATAGGAATGGATATAAAATTGATTTTAATGAATATATATTATATTAATGTTATTATTATAATTTAAGAAAAAACATACCATGATCTATACAGAATGTCCATAAGAATTGAAGAAATACATACATGACAAATGAAGAAGTTAACAGCCGAAATGATGACGATAATGAATGATTATTAATGAATGCGATATAAGATGTTATACTTAAATCATGTAGGGTATTTTATTTATGAATATATTTTATTATATAAGTATAAAAAATTAAATTTTATTATATAGGAGCACATAGAACGTACAAAGCATGATATACAGAAGATTACGATTTAATGTTGTAGTCTTATTTTTACCAAGATTTTTTAGGATTAAATTATACGATGAAGAAATTGTGATATCTTTATCACCAAATTATAATTCTAATATGGTTATTTTTAAATATTTCACATTTTTATTTCATTTTCCCCTTTTCATGTACTCATGAGTCCAAGATAACATTTTTATGAAAAACATACTATGTTTTTATCTTCAGCTGGGGTCTTTTCTTCCATGCCCATATTTTATTAAGAATATTTTAACGATTGTTTTTAATATTATCCAATTTTTTTAATTTTATTTTTCATGACCCGCATTCCACAAGGTATAAGAAGGTACAATAGAGATTTATTACCTTACTTCTTCAAGATTAAGGTGAGAGAATTTCACCCAAGTCCCGCCTTCAATAGGCCCCAAGGTGGAGACTAGATCCCAGGGTACAAAATTTCACCCATGATGGATGGAATTGCCCTTTTTATCAAACATGATCTAGAGATAAGGTGATAATCTCAAGAAACATTCTAGAAAAGAAAAAATATACACAAAATGAATACATTCCCATAAGCATGATAAAAAAAATAAAGTAATACAAAGTATACAAAGATTCATAAGTAAAGTATCAAAAAAATTAAATAAAGTAGCGACAATAACTATCCCGACGCCTGAGATAGTAAATTCCAGCAATGTCCATGATGTTATCCAAGAATCCATAAAGAAGTTTTATATACATAGGGTTATCATACAACTATACTTAATTTGGAAACCAAAGTCACATGTGCGCAAGTGGTGGAAACATACTTACATCCCATTGAAGACAACAAAAACCAAAAGTACCTAACAAGGTAGTCTAGCCACATATCCTTACCAGGGCACACTCACCACATAATGCAAGTCGTGTAATGTAATATTATAAGCACATAGATATTAATTAAAAATAATATTTTTTCATTAAAACCCTTTTACAATGTAATAATAATAAAAGGAATGTATATAAATTATACAAATATAATGAACATAATGATAGTGATAGGGTCTTGACACATAAATCCCTTATAAAACTCTCATAATACCAAAGGTTAAGGTGTGTGATGGTGACCAACTCTTGGGGTGGCTCTGATAACCTCACTCATGTGTTAATCTCTATAAACATGAACTTCTCCCATAGTCGGTTCCATTCAAGCCTAATGTGTTGAAGCTTAACATAGGATTGGTCAAGAGAAAATCCCAAAGACTCTACCTCCTTTCTGAGATCTGAAAATGGGCTTCATAGATGGAAATTTTACTAGATGAGGCCATCACTTCCTTTTACTGAGTAAATTGGATTTGTAAAAGCCATACATTTATACTAATCATGTGATCACATTTAAACAGTTATATTAGAAATGATAAAATTTCATAATGGTATTTTAAAATCCAAAAACATAAAACCAAGGAAGTTCACATGTCTTATATTTCCATTTTACAAAATAAGACATTTATTCTGATAAATAGTAATTTTCATTAACATATGTTTCGGTAGCTACACAAATACATGAATATTAGTGTTATGACTATGATCAACATTATCAATCTATTTTTCTAATAGATATTTAGAAATCTCATGTAGTCACTATTTCTATTTTGGGGTTAGACAAAGATGTTTTGAAAGGTATACTTAAAATATAATATATATAGCTACTAAGGAATTATATTATTCAAAATTTTTAAACTCTTATATTTTCGAAAAAAATCTATTTGTATCACATTACCGCCTCAAATACTAGGTGTTGAATAATGTAAAACACTCTTACGATTATGATGTTCACATCTCAAGTAGATGAATCTTACCCATTTGAAGATTGTGGGATTTTGTTTCCTAGTTTTTTAATTCTTCATCTAGATGAATTTTAAGTTATATTGGGAATGTATTTCATTTCATTATATAAATCCTATAAAAATTTTCTTGGAATAGAATTCAAATTTTATATTCCAATCCAACATATGATTTTCTATCAGTAAGGGGATAAATGTGAACGTAAAATTGAAATTAAATCCATTATATGGGTATTTTTTATTCTTTATTTACACCATATGGTTGGGGGAAATTCATCATAGATGATATAACTATTTTAAGGATGATTATTGATGTCTTTATGGACGAGTTTATAGTGTCTTCCTCCCAATCTGAATGTTTTTTAATATAGCTGATTCCCAGGGAAAAAAATATTTCAAATACTGAATTTAGAGTTTCCCTGATTGAGATGAATTATGTAAAGAAGAAATGCTAGGAGAATCATGATAATGAATTCATTTGGACATATCCCTTACTATAAGGTACATTATTAATTTTTTTGGAATAAATATATATCAATGATATGAAAAATTTATTAAAATAAACATAATAACCTAATGATCAAAAATATGTATCATCTACCCCATATTTTTTTATTTTTTTGAACAATTTCGAGGAGGTCAATATTTTTCCATGATTGATCCTTGATCTATGTACTATTAATTGGTGGAAGAATGTGATGACATACCCAATATAATTATTTTGATGTATGGACACTATGAATTTATATTGATTCTGTTTGGGAGTTACTAATTAAAACAACACCCTCATGAAATTAAATAATAGTGTCTTTAGTTATCACTATGACCAATTTTATTAGACATTGCTGAAGATATTAATATATTTTCCAAGAGTGAGGAAGATAATGATGGTCACTACAAATTTGTAATCAAGACCTTATGACAGAAGTATTTGTATGAAAAATTCACCAAGGGTGGTTTTTTCGATTGAAAGATTCATTTTTAGGTCATATAATCTCACACATGGGTATATATTATTATCCATCAAGTATATAAGTTATTGAACATTGGCCCAGACCAACCATTATGTCAAAAATTTATAGCTTCCATGGATTTTTTTGATATTAGTGATTATTTATAATCATTTAATCATATCAATATAATCTAATAACCAAGTTAACTATGGTGGAATTTATTTTCTTTTAGAATGATGAGTGTGAATAGAAATTCATGGTAGTGAAGAGAAAGGTGGTCAATGAACTTGTGATAAAATTACCTTTAAATAGATAAGTGTTTGTGATTTACTACGATGCATCAATGAATGGGTAGGGATGTCTTCTCAATAATAATGGTATGGTAATGGATTATTATTTGCTCCAATTTATGTTCCATGATAAAAAGTACATGACTCTTTATTTAGAGTTAAAAGAGGTGATCATTGCATTAATTATTTATTGTCATTGTATTTATGAAAAAACTTGTGTCATATATACCAATCAAAAACGTTTAATGTATATATTTTCCTAGAAAGAGTTGAATATTATCCAATTTAGATTATTAGAGATGATTAAATATTGATATTACTCATTACAGAACCACTTTGGGAATGTGTATAATGTTTTTTATTTGTTAAGCCTAAAGTATCATGTAATCATATCTATTATGAGGTTAAAAAAGAATTAAATTTATGTTTTCATAAAATATAGACAATAAAGTCATGATGTAATGGGAGAAATATTATCTTTCTCGAATGAGTGATCAATAATCAATCCATTTAATTGGTAATTATTTACCAAAGGAATACTTAGAGAAATAAAATAATTCAAGAAAATTTGATTATTTTATCCTTGATTGTGGTGGAATGATATTGTATAAGAAATAAGAAAATTTCCCATCAATACTAGACCTAATGAAGTAAAAGCTGGAAGAAGATCATAGATTGTCATTCTCTATCCATCCTATATGTATGAAGATGTGTTGATACCTGAATGAGTATTTCTACTAGGACAACATGAAGAGAGATATTGAGGCGTATATATTGTGGTGATTGGTATGTTAGAAAGTCATTGATTTGATAAAGAAGACTCTGCTGATGTTACAACCATTAAATATACCAAAATTTAAATGGGAAAACATCACCATGTATTTCATCATTTGAATCCCCAAAAAATATAAACTGAATAATTATTTTCGGGTAGTAATCAACCATCATTTAAAGTTAATGCACATATTTTCCATTAGAAAATATTTTTCAGTTGATAAAATTCTCATGATATACATTATGAATGTTTCAAGGTTTCATGGGTACCACATTCTACTGTATATAATCGAGATTCATGGTTTAACAAGGAGCTATTCAAATGTAAATAGTAATATCCCAACACATATTTATGTTTATTTATTTTCTATAATCATTACACATATGGTTAGTCCAGGAGGACCATAAAATCCAATAGAGGATTTTTTTTCAAATCCAATTCCATTTATTTCAATGGTTGTAGGGATAAAGACCTTTCTATAGATAATTTATCTTACAATAAGAGCTTAATTGAGAATTAATATAGCTTCTTATGAATAACTCTATGAAATAGAGTGTAGAACACTAACATATAGGAATTAACTATGATAAACAAATCTATTGGGATCTATTATATCTAATTAAATGAATGATAAGGTTAGATACATGCATCGTCATATAATTGAATCTCATAATCAACAGAAGAGTCATGATAATAGTTGTAGGTGAGACATGTAATATTATATTAGAGAGAAGTTTTTCTTATATATTTATCTATAGAATAATTTTATGCAATTTGGAATTAAGGGAATGTTTGACTCATTATTTACTATTCCTTTTTATATTTTTAATTTAGTAGGAATTGTTACCCATCCCCTTAAACTACCACTAGAACTCTCTCTTATTTTAGATGTGTTTCATATATATATCCTAAGGAATTACATATCTAAACATTAACAATTACCATAATTAGAGGTTATAACACTGTAAAATGATCTTTAAAATGAATAAAATCTAGTAAAAATATTGGATCATATAAATAATGTTCTTTGAACATGACTAAACCCTGGTTAATGTACTTAAAAGAAATCAAATATTTGAGGAAGCTATATGGGAAACTAGGTATATGATAAAAAGATATCTCATTGCATTTTTATTCTATATTGATGATGTATTGAAGGAAAAATCCATTTTTTGGGGTAAATATAGTAGAACAATATTTTGTATATAGTTCCTTTGATATAAAACATGATGTATTTGATGGCATTCTATATACACCACATCAAGTTTATATAAACCATGATATAGTAAAAATAGTCATTAAATTCATTATGTATATATTTTTACAAAAATATTATTAAATTTTTTTATAAATATTTTTAATAATTCAATTGTTTTCGTTCCTGTATAGTAAATATATAATCAATTTTTTGTAAACTAATTTTACACTTCAAAAATTTGTTTTCTTCAAAATGGTTTTATCACATTATAACAAGTAGAATTTATAATTAAATTCAACCAATTTAAAAAAATGATTAAATGAATATCATTTGTTAACTCATCATTTCATTATTATCTTTGGATGATTTTTTTTATATTTCTAAATTGATTTTTTTCATTGAATAGTAATAAATATTGTTTTTTGTAAAAAGTTTCATTTCTTCACAATTAAATATAAAATAATTTTTTTATTTTTATAATTATGTAACCTAATTATAAATAAAAAATATATATTTTATTAAATTATATATTAATCATCATTATAATTTATTTTGGTATAATTTAATTTTTTTGTGCATAAAACAACATTTTTTTAAAACGTATTTTTACATGTCCAATGTGTTCTTAAATGGATATATTAATATCGTATATATTTATTAGAATTTAAATGATATATATATATATATAGATTATATAATCAACATAGTATATTTTAATTCATTTTATGGATTTTATAGTGTAATAAATGGTGTTAAATTATGTTTTATGCTTAAAAATCATTTTTTAAAAATCAGTATTAAATGAGTTGTGCAAGCTTATTGAAAATTAAATTTATCCAATTTAACAACTTTAATATAGAAAATATTTTTACATACTTCAAATCAACATAATTAAAATAATTTAATATAGTTATAATTTTTTCTATAGTGAATAGTAAATATTGGAAAATTTTGTTACCATGGTTAATGATAAAAGAAGTTTATTGAGGGTTTAAACCATGAGATAAGGTTTTTATTTCCTCCAAAAAGTATAAAACTTATAAAAAAATTTAATATATTTCAACATTATCGTGTCCTACCATCTAATACTAGGCCATTTGGATGTAATCTCACATGAAAGTGACCTTAAATCATTGAAATATATTAACAAATTCCATTTGTATCCCTCCACTCAATTATAAAAGTGATCATATTTTCCTACCTTATTCACACCATTTCAGCCATATGTATTGGATAATTCCTAAACAAAAACATTTATAAAATCATTTCCTTCAATTTAGATATTTTTTTACTTCTCCTTAGAACAATACATAATGGCTTATGGAATAAATCTTCCATTTTTTTCTTATCAACTTCCAAAAAAAGTTTTCAATGTATAAAAACATGAGTAATAAATTATCATAAATATAATTTAATATCAATGTGACAATGTATCACCATTTACCACCAATTATCAGTCTAATGGTAGATGAACGATTCACTTGGGTGTTTGTGAAGAATATTGCCTCCACATTGTGATATGATTCATTTTCCTCCATTTTCATTTGGGTATGGCCATTATGAATTATTTGATTTTAATAAATTTTATATATTTTATGATAATAATTCATAAAATTAGAATTAATATTTACCTTCATTTTTTTCTATCTATCAAAAAAGTAAACTTTTCTTTTTTATCAATGGATGACTGTCTCCATTTACTAGTGTAATTCATTTTTAATCTTTCATTTATATGAATGGATATAAATTGTCATATAATTAAAATATATATTACTTTTATTATGATAAAAAATGTATAGATATGAATTATCCATGGTCAAATTATAAGGACCATAACTACCAAAAAATGTAATCTAAATTCATGGAAATTTACAACCGAAATGATGATGATAAGGAATGATTTATAAAGAACATGTGATAACATGATATAATTCAAAATTTATTATATTATAGGTATAATAATGGTTAATTTATAGAACTATAATAAATTCAAATTTATTATAAATTTGTTTATAATGATTATGAAGTAAGACATATTTGAGGTATGAGTTTTTAGTTACAATCTCATTTTTACCAAAATTATTATACTTATATTTTTTAATTAAAAAAATATCATATATCTATAAAAACCATAATTTATTTATTATAATCTACTTATTTCTAAATATTTCATTAATTCCAGTCATTTTACTATTTTTATGATCATAAGATATTGAAAAAAATGATTTTAAGGAATATAGGTCTTTTTTCACCTTGGTCAGAAATATTTTCTTCAATGTCAATATATCCATTTCAATATTTTCACGAATATTTTTTATTATTTTAAAAATATTTATTAATGTGATTTATACCAAGGATTTTTTATATATATTTGATTAATTGAATATTATTTTTTTCGAACAAGGTGAATCATAATATTTACTAATAATGTGAAAGGAAATTTAATTTTAATTTATAATCCACAGAAATTTCATTACAAGATCAAGAATAATATTTTCTAAATATTCATTATTTATATTTTGAATGAAAATTTATTCTTTAATGTTTTTTAAATTTTTATATTATTCATAAGTGATTTAAAATACAAAGGATATTTTTTAATGAAATGTTGTAGTTGTAATTTAAAGGTATTATTATATAAAAAAAATAGTTTTATGTTTATTATTATTTATTAGGGATATAATCCAATGTTACCATATTTATTATTCCATAGGATAGCTTATTATTATGATTATGAAATGTTTATGAATTTTATATCTTTTCCATGGGTTATATTAGATTATAGGATAAATATATTGTGATCTTATGGGGAAAAAATGTATCGATTTCATAATGTAATGGTTGGGACAAGATTTATATATAACTCTAATGAATTGGGTAAATAAGGAAATATCATGTGATAGTAAGGACTAGAATGAAGAGTGAAACTAGTTCAGTAAGGGTCATTCTCCGGTAATATATTTTTTCATGATCAATAACTAAGGAAATGATAAAATGTGGATTAAACCAAATATAATATGTTAGTTTTAATAGTGATCCATATCTAAAGAAATGATATTATATTATTATTTTTAGGCCAAAAACATTTCTATTATAATTATGATACGTTTTCATGTCTCATAACTGAATATTAATGATTTTTCATAATTATTTCTTATTTAATTGTGTTGAAAAATTCATATACCATATGTTATGATTAAAGACCATTCACTGATTGGGTGTGATAACTATAATTCTTGGTATTGTTCTCATAAAATTATACTTATCTTATGACCACTTTTGATCATTAATTGATAACTCAAATGTTTTCCCTTACTGAGAATCTAAGATCACCCTTTATTATGTTTACCTTCCCCATGTTATGGAGTAGGAGTTTTTTTATGTTATGTAGAAATAAGGTTGTTGTTTTGAATAATTAATTGGGGGATAATGTAGACCATTTTTTCACCAATTATTAATGTATCGTAGATTCCAAATACACAGACTATCTACAGTACTCAGACAAGTATTATTTATAAACGTAATGAATATTCATACAAAATGATTCAATATATATATATGAAATGTTTGATATGTTATATCATAAATCTCCAACTATAGAGTTGAGATTTGACTATATATATCATCCTCAAATAGATGGTTAATCTGGATGAACTTTTCAAAACCAAGAGGATATACTATGATCCTATTCTATATATTTAAAATATTATTGGGATCATCAACTTCTTCCTTTTTTAAGTGTGGACTTCAATTGTGATTTCTAATTGATACCTATAATGACCTCTATATAAAGGAGTGAAGACCACTAAAATGTTGGGGTGTGGTTGGAGGAAAAAAATTATTGAGAACTTTTTGCGCTAATGAAATGAAATATAATGCTAGATCTATTTTATATCACATAAAAGAAGATAAGAGTTGATTAATGATTTACAAAAACAAATTAATTTTGATAAAAAAATTTGATGTTAGTGATATGGTTTTTCTACATGATTCATCAAAGAATAAGGTTATGGGATTAAAAATAAAGGTAAATTTGAGCTCTATGTGTATTATCCCCATTATGATTCTTGATCGAGTCGGTATGATAGCTTATCACTTGGAGCTTCAACCAAATCTATATGGAGTTCATGATGTGTTCCATATTTTTTTTTGAGGAAGTACATACCTAAACCTTCACAAGTAGATAATATAGAGGTTGTAACACTAGAGCATGATATTTTCTATAAAGAATAAAATATTTATGTCATGGATCATAGAGATTATGCACTACCAAGAAAGACTACTCATGTGGATAATGTTCATTAGAGGAACTAGAAACTCGACGAATATACTTAAAAACATAGGGGTGTGATTAAACAAAACTACCCAAATTTTTTCACAAGTGTGATGAAATTTACAAGGATAAATTTATTTTCAGGTTTTTTGGATGTAAAAACCTATTATATTATATCTTTTCCCTTGAAATAAATTTAATATATTTTATGGGTTTCTATACATGCAACCCCAAGTCTAAATGAACCAATATTTAATATGGACTTTATATCCAAGGTATTAGATTGGAAGGTGTAAATAGGATTAACAAAATTATGTAATACATATACATATACATTTTCCATTATTCAAATATATTGAGTAATTCCAATGAATTAAAATTTTTAATTTTTAATAAAATTATTTCATGATTTAACGACCTCTTTTCATTGAATTATATTTTCGATATTTCATGTATCGGTATATATTGGATACTACATAAAATATTATATATTTGAATTTATTTAGAATTTATGAGTATTATTTTATAAATTAGTAATATAATGGTTAGTAATGAAGATAAAATCATATTTAGATAAAAATGGTTACTTTTTAGAAATTTATTATTCATTAAAAATTGAATTTTAACATAATAAATTAAATTATTAATTTATTATTAGATATTTTATCATAATCTATAAAAGATATATTACATAAAATATATTAAAATTAATTTAATATTTGGCACTATCATTGAATGAAATAAATTCACTTTTATACTCTATAATACAACTTTCTGATGGAAAAAATCATTAAATTTTATGGATTTATTATAAAATTAAGTTATTCCACTTATAGAAGATGAAAATAAATAATTAAATTCCATATTATGAATCGTCATGTGTGTTTTTTTCAATTATTCAACATTTATTTTTTTTCATGATGAATAATAAAAACAATAAAAAAATTATCACATTCATTTGTAATTATAATATTTTTACTTTTTCATGACTCCATATGTGTTACTGCCCTCAATTATAAATTGGAACCACTTCTACCCCATTATTAATAAAACTAGAGCCCTATATCTCCAAAAATATATCCTCAAACCCTTCCTATCATACTACTATTCATTTATGTTTTCTTTTTCATTCCCTATGAACATCCTTATAGGGCTTAATGTGTAAGCCAATAGAGGTCTCTTAATAAGAGGTAATCACCCTACATAAATATTTAAAAGTTTTTATTTTCTAGTAATTCATATCAGTGTATTATATCTATCCTAAAAAAATTATCCAGTTTAATAATTATACTAATTTGTTATTTTTATTATTATGGATAAACTATTTTACACCTCCTTTCCATTAAATTTGAAATTAAAGTATAACATGTTCCAACTTATGGACTACCACATTCATTTATTGATATTATTTATTTTCAATGAAAACTCTCATGAATTGAAATAATGATGATTTTAAATAATTCATTTAAAATTTATTATATAAATAAAATTCGATAATTATATAGTATTATTTATTTTTATTTCCCTCTTGTTGTTAGAAAATAAAAGTAATGTTCATGCGTATTTACGGACTACCATATCAGTAAAAATGTAATTATTTTTTATATATATTGTTTTTATGCATGGTTATAAATATATCTATAATGAATATATATGATATTAATATCATTAATAGAATTATTATGATGATTTGATGGTGATATATATTCATGGACTACAATATCTGAACTGAAATATACAAAAAAACAATGAAGATGACACATGAAATGATGATGATAATGAAATAGTTCTAAATAATGGGATATAAGATATTACAATTAAAAAATTAATGTTAATATAAGTATTTATATGGTTTCGGTTAAAAATTATAAAATATTTAAATTTAATATATATGATTTTAAAATGTCATATGATGCTTGTCAGAACCATGGTATGGGTTTCAAATATCATATTTTTTATGTGAGATTATTTCAATATTCACCACTTGGTTCTTTGATTTTGGTTTTATATTGCCTATTTTATATGTTATAACAGGAATATATTTATATTAATGATATTTGATGTGTCATTTTAGTTTGTTTCATTCAAGGGAGTTATGATTAAAAAATTTCCAAAGTAGTAAGGGTTTTATGTATAAACACACCTTCACATAGATTTTATGTGTTTAAATTTATTATGGGGAAATTATATAATATATCAAAAAGAAATTTCATGTATTTTATTATCCTCTGATTATTCGTATAAATTAAATGATTTACTTTCAATTTACTCTTTCAAAGTACTACAAATTCAAAAAGCAAATTTTTATGTATAACCAAATTTTTTTCATGTACATAAAATCTTTATATTTTAATAAAAATATTTTCGATAATGTTCTTTAAAATGTTTAATGATTGATTAAATAAATTTTATTCCATATTTTAATTTCAATAATATTTTTGGAAATTAATATTCTTTCTATATTCTGAATGACATGCAGTTTTCCAGTTCTGAGAAAAAATCATCATTTTAATGTTTACCACACAAACGACTTTCCCCATGGTCGTGAAAAATCATATATTTGAAGCTCCGATTAACATTTTCCTTGTATATTTCCAAAGAAATTATTTTTCCTTATATTTTTAATTTCATTAGATTCTAAATATGTTACTTGAAAATGAAAATTTTATTTTCTTTAAGAAATATACTAGTGATATCTTGTACGGATTTTCACCTATAACAACAGACTTTGATTTATTTTATACCCTAATGAATATATTATCAAACATTACCATTTTTATTATTTCTCTAGATGGTAATTTATTGGGATTAAGAAATATGGATGTAACCCTTTTTCTTTTCAATGGGTTAATCTATGAAGAAATGATAAATATTTCAATGACCTTTGGGTATACATATAAATATATTACTATTTTGTGATGGGTTGTTCTACTATATCCCTCCAACATATTATATAATGATTAGAATTTTATGTGCTCAAAGTTTACTTGGGAGGTTATCTGAAGCCAAAAATAAAGTACATGAGTGGTCATCCTTAGCCCTAAATGTGTACATAATAGAATATCCCAATCCCATTTTATGTACATAAGTGGTTGTACCAAGCCTAAAACATGATGAATATTTTGGTAGGATTAAATGACATATTATTTTGATGGTTATATTTATAATAAACTTTTATGACACTCTATATGAATTTTTTTTATTCTAATGATATGATATCACATCTCATGATATTTGACACCTGTTACTTTTTTATTATAAATATTTAAAGCTTTATGGAACGATAATAAACTATGATTTACTAGGTATTGTTTTTTAAATGTAAATTTAACATTCTAAAACATATATGCTAATTTAATAGTTATATATTTTCATTTATTGGTATCTCCCATGTTTACCCTAATTAAGCATCTGATATCACATTTTCATATTTATCATTTTCCAACATTATGAAGAATGGTATTAATTAAGGTATGAGTTAAAATTGTAATATGTTGGAAGAACATTGTGAGAGATGTTGATGATATTTCATGTAATAAGGTTATTGTGTGTCTATTATTAAAAGACACTCATCTAATAATATTCTAGGGTGTATATTATAAATAAATAAATGGAATATTAATCTAGGATTATATTATATTTTAATATATAATATTTTGGCAACCTAAATAATTAAATAAATTTCACCCTTTCCTATGTAAAATTTTATGAAAAATATTATCCTTTCAATTGTATGACCTATACCTATCACTGCGACCTTACAAGGAACACAACATCGATTTGTGTTTTCATTTGACACCTAAAATCATCACTACCCATTCCCACAGAAACTCTTCAATGGATTTCATAACATTTAGGAACCCTCCATGGTTCCATATGTGTCGTTTAAAATTTAAAACTCTCTATGGGATACGAAATCTCAATATCACCATTCTATATATTCCCACAACATTTAGGGATTGCTATCCCCCAGGGTTTGTATTGTCTCATTAGAAAATATCTACCCTCCTTATATAAAATCCATTAAAATTAAATATAAGTAATGTAATAATATCGTCTCAATAACAATGTCATTATATGGCAGTTCCCATGCAAATAAGTTCTCTGTAACCCAAACATGGGAATACCTACATTGGTACTCACATATCAAGGGAAGGGAACACTCACCCCACTCTTATTCCATCCATCCTAATAGATCAAATGCATCTCAGAGTTCTATCATGCCTGATATGGTCAAATAAACCATGTTTCACAATCCACACTACATGGAGGTGTCTAGGGAACATACATGAAGTAAATTAAGATAAATTTAGATCATTAAATTTAAATATATTAGGTTCACATTTATCAAATATCATATTTTCATAACCATGCCCTCAAAAATTAGATGTCAGGGAATTTAGCCAACACCAAAGGACAAAAAGGGAACCTATTCAGGACAACAAAAATCACTTAACTAATTTTATTCCCATCCATATCTTCATATATCTCGTAAAACACATTAGTAAATAATGAACAATACTTCAGAGGCCAATGCAATAAGCACGTTCTCATGGGTATGTAGTGACCAATGGTGTTAACATATAATCATGAGAATTTTTTTTTGTAAAAAAATATTTTAATCTATGGAGTAAGTCAACCAATATGGGGGGAACATAAATCTCATCCATATAAAAATAAAATTATTTAACCAATTGGGTGTGCTCAAGGACCCACATACCTCTCATTAATCCTTTCACGACTCTACGCACTAGGAGCTACATGGAAAATTATAATCCAATTATGACAACCCCAATACCATCTCCAATATGAAATGGGTTAGAAAAAGTCAATAAGTATTAATAATAATGAAATTGGATCCCTTATCCAATATATCTTTTTGCACACACATATCTAAATCCATGAAATCGGGAATATGTATAATAAGATATTGAACATTTATACTTAATGGAAATTCAAAAAATAACCTCTATATGATACATATCAGAATTAAAAATGTAATAAAAATTAAAAATAGTTCTCAAATACCCACCCAACTAGAAATAATAGTGGAAACTCGAAATAAAAATAATTGAAAATAGTAGAGAATAAGTGAGTGTGACTTAAGATCATATTGTCCGACAACCAAAGATGGCTACTGACACCATGTACTGCCAAGCTCCACTAATAAAAGGTCCACTATAGTCATTGCTAAAATGTATGGAACCTTCATAAGAAACAACATGTTTGGGAAAATCCCATTTAGGGAAGAGTATATACAATCCCATATGGATACCCCAAAATAAACAAACAAAAAACCTCAATAGGTGGTATTCAAATCATCGGCACATAGGAATTTATATAATAATATCAGACAAAAACCATAATAATTACACATATATTCTCAATAAGAATCCCAATGAAATAGAAAAGGGGATAACTATCTCTTTAGTTCAGAAAAGTTTGATGCCTTTCCTTGTAACTCGCTTGGTGAATATTTGGTGCCAAATATCATGAAAAACTATACAAGAATCTAGGTGGATAGTCTCACACCTCTCTATTGTTATCTATAATCAAGGGATAAATAACCCCATCTGATGTCCCAGGCCACCACAATAGAATATATATGGAGGGGACCACACCTCGCAACTACTTTCCATGATCGAGGAATCCATAACATCATTGGAGGATCAGATCCCCTACCAGGCTTGAATATTTGGTAGTAACTCTTTATAGATAGAGAACCCACACTCTATTGTAGTATAGGGAGTACTTACTTTACCTATGATAAGAGAACATGAGACCCATGCCATGGTGTGATAGGAGAGTACCAACATAGTATTCTCCCAAATCACACCCAATAACATCCATCAGTCAAGAGTTTCTGAATGAATTTTCATGCTCACAAAACCTCATTTCAAAACAATGAATCAAAAAGGAAGGAAACTATTAGGTTATATGTAGAGAACTAATCAATATAGGATTCTCATTTGAAAAAATATGATCCTTATAAATTTCAAACAATCTCATAGATAACATCATCGGTCTGATTGAAAAAAACATAAACCTACAAATATTTAACCTAATGATTCCATTTATAAGAATATCAATCATTCAATTGTGATCCTCACAAAAAAATAGCTAGGATATGATATTTAATTTCCCAAAATTTACACCTTATAAAAATTGCATTTTGTTATAACATAAATATACATTGATTTATTGGACCAATATTGGATTCAAAATAAAAAATAATATTTATTTTGTAATATTAACTATCTCGATACTAGGGTCAAAATTCTATAGATGGTTCATCAATCTGACATAATTTGGGGAAGATACATCAGAAACAACATTCCCTAAACAATAATAATAATAAAAAATTAGATTATTTTTATAATAATAAATTATTCAAGAGGTTAATGGGAGGAATGAAAACCCATGCATCTCTCCCTTCTCCCATTTACAATTTATCTCCCCCATGGATCCATATTTCATTTTTTATATTATTGAAGTGTTTTTATCCTTTTTAATAATGAAAATAGGAAGGGAAGTCCCGCCCCATTTTATCTTGGTGGCACATACAAGGGTCCACCATTGAAAGTTGTCACCCCTTCCTTTTATTTAAATATTATTATTATTATTATTATTATTGAATATCACATGATATAATTTTAAAAATTAATAAAAATAACACATGTCGAATTCCACAACTAGCCAAAAATTAGATTCCATCTATTCTTTGTACGAAAAAATCCAAAATATATAGATATAGTGACCACACACTATGATCCATGAGTACCCCACTAAACACATCATTCCTAGATGAACTCATCACTGGTGCCTAGATTCAAGACAAACATTTCCTAGAAACATCAATCAGTACTCCTCCGGAGAGATCCAATCAATCTAGCTAAAAAATACCAGATGTAAAGTTGGGTTCCAGCATCTATGCCACACCACCATTATATCCCCTATAATTTTAATCTAGAACGTGTGTTGGTGATCCATTATTATAAAAGAAAAAAAAGATCTATATTCCTAGATGTATTCTAATAACTAGTCAACCATTTACTGATGATGAATTCTAAGAAGTAGTAAAAAAAAGGAAGATAACACGGGGTGACCCTCGATTGATGGATTGATTTTTCCATTGTTGATAGAATCCAATGAAAGTGGTTTTCAAATCAATGAGAATAAATGATATTGAATTCATTTCAAATTCAAAGACACATGAAGGAAACAAAAGTTTTGGGAAACCCAATCGATATCAATCCTAGAATTAATAGCTATAATGATTAATTCATGTTCATCTTAAAATATTACTGGGATAAAACCACAATGAAAAAGTCATCCACGCAGAAAAGACAGATTATTGGTGAAGAACAAACTCTCCATATCTTTTTTTAAATATCCCACTACATTTCTGGTCCATAATGTTTTCTTATTTGATTTTTTTCATCGATCAACATTATTGATTTTCATCACAGAAGGATCTTTCATCCTCTTCCTCTCTAATCTCCTAGGGTTATGTGTCTAACCCTAGTGTTTTTCACAACATAATTGTAAAATAGAGAGTTTTTTAGAATTTTTTTCAATTAAATTAAATTAATTTTATTTCTTATGTAACATAAAATAATGAACTAATCATTCATTATAAACAACAAATTTTTTATCTTCTGTTACAACTAACACAGTGTTTTAACGAAACCTTGATATATTATTAACATTATTCAACTATGAATGTTCTATCCAAGGTATCAAAAATAGGGATATGAATAATAATGAATAATTTTAAAATATTATGTATATGGTATTTTATAAATAAAACATATTTATAAAAAATAATTTAATTTTTAAATAATGACATTTTATTTTTAGAAAATATTTTTTATAAAAAATTATTTTTAGTTGATTTTTATAAAATATAATTAAATTATTATTTTTTAAATCTTATGAAATTATATTTATAAAAAAAATAATTTTTGAAATAAGAATATAAATATTATCACTTAGTTAGTTATGTTTAATTTTTTGACAAGCGTACATTTTTATTGGATATTAAAAAATTTAAAATTTTAATTATAAATCGCCTTTTTGATTAAATTATATATAATGTTAAATTATATTTTTTTTTCTTTTAATGAAATATTAGTACAATTATATATCTATCAATAAATTTTATATCTGTCACGACCCTCCCTCGGGGTCCGTGCCGTGACTACCCCAAGCCCGCCTTCCATAGGCCAGGGGCTGGCGACTAGCACCAAGGCGTAAATCCCGGTAAAAAGGGAAGGCATTGCCTTTGTAAAGTAAATAAACACCACAGAGTAAGCAAGCGGAAAGTAACACTAAGCAAAAACAGAGTACAACTAAAAGTGCGGAAAGTAAAAAGGGGCCGGAAATACAAGCCCAACTGTAAAGTACAACTCGAAAGGAAAAACAGCAACTGAAAAGTAAAGCTGCTACGCCGAGCTGACCACTGGAAATCCCACCTGAAGGGTGGGTACAGATAGCTCCTCTGCTCCTCGGGTCCCGCCGTCTGCTCCGAGTATGTCCCGCCCAGTGGTGTGCCTCTGGGTACCGCCTCGTCGTATAGTCCACCTCCAGGTACCGTCCAGTCCTCGAACACTCGGCCTCTGTCAGTACTGGCCGTCGTCTGCAACCAACACAACGAGGTGCGGGCATAGCCCGTGCAGGGGTGAGTATAACGATACTCAGTAGGGACCCCGAGACCCTCAAGGTCTCACTAAAACCAACAAGGATAACCACAAGAAGATCTCAACAGATAAACTCTACTTAGGTATATGCCCATACATATACCTAAGTTATCAAGTAACCCATCTCAAGCATGAGGAAACACAAGGATTGTGAAAACGACGGATAACCACTACCCGGGTATATGCCCATACATATACCAAAGTTAGCAGGTGACCCATCTCAATCATGAGCTAAACACAAGGTCAAAAGTCTCAGCTCAAACCAGGATTTTCATTATCGAAACCGTAACTGCTGAAGAGCTCCGTCGCTAGAGTGTACAGTGGTCCTGTCACGACTCCGAGGTACTGCTCACTAACCTAAGACTGCTGAAGTACTCCTCCTGTCGAGTACTGCGGGCTAGCCACCCAAACACAGTAGTGATTCCCGCCGAGGTATGCCACCCAAACACCGTAGTGCACACCCCCTAGTAGCCTGCTGAGGTACTCTCCGGACGAGCACCGCGGGTCTGCACTGTCACACAGGTAGTGCTCCGTCCGCCATGGGTCTGCACCTCAGAAAGTAGTGCTCCGTCCACTGGGCTAGTCGACTCACTCCAAGTCGAGTCGGTCAAGCAGTCGTCAGGTCTCAGCCAGCTACACGGTCTCCGTACTTCGCACGCTCGTCACTGGGAGGGTCCGCTCCACGAGCTACAGGTCGATACTCCAAGTATCTCAAAGTCCCACGAAGAAGTGTCTCAAAGGTCCGTCTCGTCACAGGGGTTTCAACGCAACAGACGGCGCGTCGATCGGACGCCCGGTCTGTGAGTTATTAGCCTTTTCGTCCCAGGGGCCCGGTTGGTTTCGAGAGCGAAACCAATCCCGGCCGTATCTCAACTGTACCCCGAACTCCTATAGGGTAAACTCAAAGGGACCGTTACTCAACGTAACCACCAACGCCGCTGACGGTTCGTCAAGCGGACGTCCTGTCTGAAAGATATTAGCTTTCCCGTTCCAGGGGCCCGGTTGGATTTCGAGTACAATCCAACCCGGCCATACTCCGACTGTAACCAAAACTCGGGCGGAGTATGTCAAAAGTTCCGTCTCATCAAGAGGAAGTCAACGAAACAGACGACGCGTCAATCGGACGCCCGGTCTGTGAGTTATTGGCATTTTCGTCTCCGGGGCCCGGTTGGTTTTTAAGGCAAAACCAACCCGACCGTACTCCACCTGCGTCCAAACCTCGGGCGGAGTATGCCAAAAGTTCTGACTCACTAAAAGGAACACAACGCGACTGACGGTGCGTCAATCGGACGTTCGTAGCTCAAGATATGAGCGTTTCCGCTCCGAAGGCCCGGTTGGTTTCGTGAACGAACCAACCCGGCCGAACTCAAAGTAATCCGAAACCTTGAGTGCGATAAACCGAAACGACCGTCTCGATCCAAGGATCGCGTTGCCGCAGACGGTTCGTCATTCGGAGGTCCGAGGCTCAAGTTATGAGCCAAAAACCAAAACTGGTTCGAAACGGGGGGTCCGGGTCCGGGCCGACCCGGCCCGACCCCCCCTTGGGCGGCCGGCGGCGGCGGGCGGCGGCGGCGCGGTGGCGCGGCGGCGGCGGCGGCGGGCGCCGCACGTGGGGCTGCGCACGCGGGGGCTAAGCCCCGCGGTTCTTCAAAGTGGCGCGGCCTTTGTGCCGCGCCGGTTCTTTTAAACCCCTCCCCCCTCACGTGGGGGGGCCTGCTGGCGCCGAACCAAGGGGGCGGCTGCCCCCTTCCCTCAAGAACCGCCCCCTCATTAAGAGGGGGGTTTTTGTTGAACCGGCCGGGGGATTTATTCCCCCGGTTTTATTTCATCCGGCCGGCCAGCTGGCCGGCTAGTGTTTACCAACGGGACCGGAAATTCCGGTCCCGCCTTCGACTTCCGACGCCGGCGGCCCGGCCGCCGGTCTCCTCTTCCGCCGTGGCCCGGAACCGGCCGCGGTCTTCTCGTCCCGCCGCGGCCCGGAACCGGCCGCGGTCTTCTCTTCCCGCCGCGGCCCGGAACCGGCCGCGGTGTTCGTCGTCCGGCGCGGTGCGACGGCACCGCGCCCCTTTCGCCATGCCATGATTCTTTTCAACGCGGCGCGACGGCGTCGCGTTCTTGAAGATTTTTCCTTGACGTAGCGCGACGGCGCCGCATAAATTATTTGTACGATCATCCGCGTGGTGCGACGGCACCACGCCACTTGCTTCCACCCGCATGAATAAACATAAACGATGGAGGGGGGTTCGGCCGTGTTCGTGCGGTCCGGCCCCCCCTCGCGTTAACAATAACACTTATATAAAATATTTAAATGCCTCACGTAGACATGCGATCCACGAGCAAGAAAAGAAAAAGGAAACCAAAATGAAATCAACAACCCCTACCTTGGTATAAGGTTTGAAGATTTGTCTACGTTCCGTGGAAGACGACGTCGCGGTGGTCGGGCGTCGTGGTCGTCGTTCGTCAAATTCGATGACGAAGAGGTGCGTCCGAAGAGGCACGTCGTTGGCGAAACCTTGTACGCCGACGAAGGTTGTCCGAGGAAGATGCGGTGTTCTCTCTCGTTGACACCGAAGACGAAGAAGAGCGGAGCGGCGTTCATCGTCGGAACTTGAGCGTTCTACGTCAAGTCTTGAGGAAAGTCAAATAAAAAGGAAACAACGAACTCAAGAACCCCTACCTCGATAGTCGCACGTTGACAGGGTCGTGGAATATCGGTGTCGATTCCTTTGACGTCGGAGGAAGAGTCGTTGTCGAAACTTCGTATGCCGACGAAGAAGGTCCGAAGAGGAAGCGGCGTTCCCTCTTGTTGACACCGAGGACGAAGAAGAGAGGCGTCGTTCTTCGTCGGAGTTTGAGCGTTCTTCGTTCTTCGTCAGAGCTTGAAGATGAAGAGGAAGCTCTCAAAAAGCTCTCAAGGGGACAAACAAACAACCCATAATAAAATAATATAACATCTTATTTTATTATTACAAAACATAAAAGAATTTCAAAAGTTTTAAATTCAAAAGAGTTTAACCCCCAAAATTAATTAAGTAACTTAAGTCAATTAAGAGGGGGGTTAAGGGAATTTGAAAAGTCTAGGGGTTCGTGTGGGCCCCACCACACTTAATCCTCCCAAGGGAGGTTAAGTGGGTGTGGGTCCCACTTCCAACCTCCTTTGGTAGGTTTTTAATAAGTTAAAATAAAATTTGTCTTACACAAATTTTATTTAACTCAACTGAAAACCCCAAAGCTATCTTTCAACTCGCAACAAACGCAACTCCCGAAAAGGTCTCTTTAAGCGAATATCGGCGCTGCGAGTTCATCGGTGCCCTCGGATTTCAATTCCGAGCACCGGATCAAAAGTTAGGAATACCCGCTCGTTCGTTCACTGAACGTACCCGAGCCAAACTTCAGAAATTAATTCCGGGCACTCCGGACCTCGGAATCAGGTGCCGTCTGAAACCGCGCTCTTGTAAAATTCTAAAGAAAATTAAGAAAAAAATTCCCTTGAATTTTACGGGTCTTTACAATATCATTGGAATAGTTTTTTATAATAAAATTTTTTATAATAACCTTGTAAATGTTTCATTTTTTCCCATTGAAAACCTGATTTCTCATTAGGTCTAGAATATTAATTTTTAAATTAAAATTTTACTATTATGTGAATAAAATTTGAAAAAAATATACCATATTTATAATAAAAACATTTTATATAATATAATATTTTAAACATATTTTGGATGAAAATTAATAGGAAAAATAATAAAAATTATTTAGAGTGGTTAAAGTAAAAAATTAGTTTACACAGTGGTTAAAATATAATGTTGAGTAGTATAATGAGTAAAAAACCCATCATAATTATATTATATATTCACATTTATACAATATAAAATCTATGTGTCTGTAATACTAATTTTTTTTGCATTTTTCATGATTAAAATGTCACAAATCCTTCTTTATTTAAAAAATTTAGAAGTGTACCACTCATCTAACTTATTAAAGAAAATCCCATCTATTATCATCATAACACCTTAAAACCCTATTTATTAAACCAATAACTACTAAAATAATTTCCCAAATTCCCTCATCTTAGCTTATAATCATTATTTTTTTCATGAATCCCTCATTGGATTTATTTTGGTGCAAACCTAAGGAAGTTACCTAAAAAAGAGATAATGTTCTCCATCGTGCGTTATTATATTATTTCTTCATCCATATCTGTTAATTATTTTTAAAACAATTGGTTATAATATCCACATTATTATATATATAACATTTTTTTAAATGATAATGGAATAACCATCAACCATCTCAACATTCATCAAATAGAATACAAAATCGTCATTTGTGTATGCGGCAGACAACTCCTCAGGAACCAATGTCATTCATTTTTCCATTCCAACCATTCATGGTTTGTTATAATGAAGGTTAAAATTTTGATATATGATATTTATGAAATTATTATTCTTATTTAACTATTACATGACACATAACATCATATATACCATTATTTGGAAATATGATATTGTCGCTCTTGTGTACAGATCACTACCACCTCGCGAAGCGATGTGAATCACTCACAATTTACATGGAAGATAATAAGTATGAGTTTAATGAATATATATATATATATATATATTTATACATTTTTTACATTTTAATATATTATATAAATTTAATTTTTCCATTTGTTTAGGGAAATGGAAAAAACATTTTTGGGTATGTATGTCATACCATCTCCATGGACAATGCCTTTAATTTTCTCTTTAAAATATTTATGGATCAATAAAAATAAATATATAATAAATATATATGATATTTATAACATGGTTATAATATTTATTAATATTTAACCATTATCAAATTAATAGGGCTCAAAATGGAAAATCAAATCATAAATAAAAAATAAAGTGGTTATTGATCAAAACCGGACATTAACTATAAATTTTAAATAGACAGGTAATAAAATGTAATAGGAAAGTAAAATATGGTATGATATATATGAGTACGATTCATTAAAAATATTAATATTAATGTATATTTATTATAAATTATATTTTATGGTGTGTGAATGAATTGAATGCTTATTGTAATATATTTTTGTCTCCATTTTCATTCCTTGAGACATACATCAGGTTATGAACCTATCTAATTTTATATGGTGTATATACAGCCTCACAAAAATTTAATATAACAAATTTATTTACTATCATGATATATTAAGCATAATTTAGTGTTATTCTTTCATCGGGACATACATTTCAAATTTACCAAAGTGGTATAGATTTTATGTTATAATCTCACCGATCATCTGGATTGTTTATGATTATGTTCCTAATGATAAAATATTATAAACCATTTACCAAGAAACTAATATGAATTATTTTAAAATGGTTATTTGATGAGAATTTATGTTTTCCATAATATTCCACTCTTTATGTAATCAAAATTTCAAAAGATAGTATTTAAGAAAAAACAATTATCGTTATATATCTCTTTGGTCAAAAACACATTTTTCATCTACATCCAGGTTTCATAAAAGTAATTTAGAAATGATACTAACAATATTTAAATGATTAATGATGTTTTTTTCCTGTGATTTAATTTTAAAATTTTTTGGAATGGAATATTCATGTGATTTTTTGAACAATTCCCATTTGGTGATTATTTAAAATGTGATTTTTTTGTTTTAAGGTTTATGTCATGAATATAATTTCCCTCTATCATGGACATTATTTTCATTTAATATCACTTAATATGTTTTCAGGTTTATTTTAAATGAAAATTGTTTCAAAAATATATTATGAATTATATATTTTTAAAATGTTATTTTTAGTAAAAATTTATCTTTCTCATGAAACAGTTCAAGTGATTTACCATTAAAAATAATTCACTATCTAATTTCACATTCGTCGAATTAATTTATTATTTTTTTTGGTATAAGAACTATGGATTTCATTATTATTATTTATCTCAATGGTTTATGATGGAAATATTTTTATTAAACCCATTTCTCATCCACGGGTTATTCCATTTTACGATTATTATGAAACCCATTTCTTTCTCCATGAGTTATTAATTGATAAAATGATGAAATGATTAAGAATCCTATATCTTTTCCATGGGTTATGATTTGATGAAACATTAAGTAAACCTATTAATATTCATGGGGAATGATATTATGAAAGTTCTATGATCATTTTTCATACATATGTGTGATTTTTAATATTTAACGATTGGAACCTATATTTCTCTATAATACATCAGGTAATGATTTGTATCTTATGATCTAAATAATTCTGAAATAGTGAGTGATCTTTTTTTATTAAGTGAATTTACCCAATATGATGGTCTTGGGATTGAACCTTGACTACTATGATTGAATAGGGACAGAAAAAATTCCAATATGTTATCCTTGTGAGTGATCCTTTTCCAATATGAAAATTATTTTCAATGATTATGTGTATCGGAAAATTTTATGTCTTATTTCGATGTTATATTCTTATGGATCATTTTAATTGATTCTATTAGAATTCATGACATATTAATATCCAATATTTATTCCATGACTCAAAATTATGATATTTGATATATGTGGAAGGGTTCTCAAATGTTATTACCATGTTCTCATTTCATTATGTTAATGTTATTATTATGTATCTCCCATGCTTAACCTCGCTGAGCATTTAATCTTATCCTTTCTTATGTTTCCTTTCCCTTGGTTATTAATAAATGTGTTACATATGATATTTCTTTTAATTGTTCAAATTATCACGAATTTATTAGGATATGATTTATTTAGCTATGAACCAATTGAGTGTATCTCTATGTTTCCAAAAAAACTATATAATTATTATGCTTAAGAACATGTCTATGTAATGAAATAACTGTTTATAAAAATGTTGTAATATAGATGTTTGATTAATTGGTGTCATTATAGTTTTTAACATAGGATAGTTTCATTTAATAGTTCAAAAATATCATTCAAAATCATTATTGAGTTCCCTATGGGTTTTTTAGGGATATTTCAATTAATACTTATAAAGATTTTTCTATGTATGATGAATTTTATAGGAAAATGTCATGTAATTTCTGTAGAGGATTGAGTGAGTGGTTTTGAAGAAATTACATATAGTTTTGGATGCTAAATGAGTATGTGGGTATTTCAAAGAGGTACCAATGGGTAAAAATCTAAAAAAGGCACAATGAGCTTGACTCAATCATCACCTGGTGCACAAAAAAAGGATTATTATGCACTAATGGCTTGACACTCCCATGGGATATGTTTTATAATGTCACAAAATATTAATAAATCATTATGTGTTATTTAAATAATGACAATGAATAGCCTAGTTTACACATATGGTGTCACATATTAAAAATAAGTCATCATGATTTTAATTTCATATTAGTAATTTTTCATGATTATTTGGTTCGTCATTATTATTGTTTTTCTTAGAGTATGAATTTTATTATTCTTCAAGGGAAAAGATCTGAATGAACAGTATGAACGTTATGTGTAATGGATAATGAAAATATTTTCATGTTAAGAATAAAATTTTTAATAAAGATAGAATGTACAATATCACTACAATGATCACACAACATTCTCATGATATGAATCTTGTCATATTTTAAAATGAATAATTGATGGACAATATTATGTTGAGTCATTCAGGAACAAATGTTTACCTTCTTTCAATGGTTATTCAAATACAATAGTTTCTGAATAATGTATCATCACTACTAAGAATGAATATTATATTATCAAGTGTTTGGATCATGAAATAACCATTTTGTCTATCTATCATTTATAAGTTATATCATATCAGTGGTGGAATATTATCAATAATATGATGAACTAAGATGAACATTTCTGCATGGGCATAGGCCATATTAAAAACTTATATTTTAATTTGTACTTTTCTTATATTATTTATACATAGGTGTAGAAGGGGTTCCTTGAGATAATGAGAAAAATGATGAATTTTTTGGTACCTACATAGAAAATTTTACAAGACATGTGAGGTATGCTTCTAGTGTTATTATCCCAAATGAAAAAAATATTACAGGCTAATAAATGGATTCTAATGTTATTTCCAGTGGTTGATCTCCATAATATACATTAGTTTATATGAAGATATTTTTCAGTATGCTGTTAAGGTAGAAATTAGTCTTGGAGTTTTATATAAATCTCCAGGTTTTGATGAAAACGGGAAAATTGAATTTTAAGGTAAATCTAAAAACTGAGGCTAAAGGAAGATAATCTTTACTTTATTCTATACATTTCCAAAAAATAACATTGATGAAATTGAAGTAAAGGGAATATTAAATTTTTTATTTGTGGAAGATAATTTCATCAATCAATTAATTTGGGAACCGATGGGAAGAAGTCATATAACAATTTTAACAGAGATTAAGAAACATATAACTCCCTAGACACACTCTAATGTTTCAAATGAAATGAGTATTAGCAATATGATAAACAATTACCGAATTTTATGTTTAATGATGAAGATGGATGTCAAAATCTTTTTATTGTGATGGAAAAAAGGGAAATACCATGGATTTATTGTTTCAGATGAGGGGTTCAATAACTCCTGGTGAAATCTATGCTTAAAATCCACTCCAAAATCGATAATGACTAATATGACTATAGACCTACCAATTATATCATGTATGAAGAATTTTCAATCAGTATCTTTATTTCAACCAAATTATTAGATGTATAATTAGTATTGAAACCCCTGAATGATAATATTATTATATATCAAGTCTATGATTCAACTCTAGTTCTTGTTTGTGGGAATTGACATCTGGTAAATATTTTTAATCTTCTTCTAAATGAATTTATTTTTTCTTTTTGCGGGATTTGAATTAAGTAAATAAATCCCTTGTCAATTTCAATGGAAGGTATGACACATTGGATATTCTGAGCCACACAATTATCATCTGTTATGGTGATGATAAATATAAATTTTTTATAGAAATAAAATCCATTTTCTATGTTTTGATTCCTATTCAAGATGTGATTTTATTGCAGATGGTTCATGAGAAACTCAACATCGATGAAAAACCTATTATATGGGAGTATATATATATATATTTATTTAAGATATTCCATTCCTTCCAATAAAATGTAATGTTTAGTTCTCTATAGAAATCATGTCTGGTTCCACACCAATTTCGAAAACTCTCTATAGAATGGCACAGATTATGTTATATTAATTGAAAATGGAACTCAATGAGAACATTGACAGGGGATTAATTATTACAAGTGTTTATCCAGGATTTTCACATATTATTCTTTTTAAAATTAAATATTGATCGATGCAAATATGAATATTTTTTAGATATGAACAAGATCATTATCTGGAACAGGAATCCTCTACACTGTATTATTGACCAATTTGATCAACTATATGGATCTAAATACATTTCCATTGTTGAACTCTATTATGTATATCTACATTTTATGTTCATGAAATAAGATATACCCAATACAAAATTCTATAAAATGTATGTATACAGTTAATATATAGTGATGTCATTCAATCTTACAAATTCCCCTTTTATCATCATAAATTAAATGAATTGAATAATTATATATTATAATAATCAATTTCTTTTAGTCTTCATTAGTGATAAGATTTTTATTTAAAATATAAATTAATTTAATTAAGATCACTTGAGTATTGAAATAAAGGCTCTAAGTATGGATAAAATATAATAAAATTTTACCAAATATGAATGTTTTCTTTCAAAAGGTGTCATTCTTTGGTCATATAATCCTAGGAGAGTATACATATGGAGATATATAAAACATAATGGCTAATGAATTATAGACTATGAAAACCACATTGACTAAGATATATAGGTTTCTTGGGTTAGTATGATATTATGGATAGTTTTAGGAGAATTTATCAAGGCAATCTTATCCACTCACCATGTTGACTTATAAGGGAGTCGAGTTAATCTGGATCGATTAATCTGAGGAAACGTTATAGGAACCGAATAGAAGATTAGTTAGTGGGACTATGCTTATATTAACATATAGTGTGGTATGGGTTTTAAACTATATTGATGCATCAAAGAATGTATTGGGTCTTTTATCATTACTAATTATATGTCTATATTTTATGAATTATGATAGTTGATAATTCATGAGAAATCTTACATAAACTCTTGATTTCGTTTTTTCTCCAGTAAAATTTCAATTATATGTATGTATGTATTATTTTTATGGAGAAATGTGTGATATATTCTTTGGTCACAAATTTTTAATGGATATATTTAGTAGGAAATAGTTTAATATCATATATAGAAGATAATTGGTGCTAATTAATGATTTTTAATTCTCAATGCATTACCACCTTGAGAAAGAGAACAAGGGGAGATTCAGTAAGTCGAATTGATAATAATAGATTATCCTTTATGAGGATTCGAAAATATACAATATATATGGATTTTAAAAGGATGTATCTCTAAATCCAAAATGAAGGGGAGGAATATAATATTACTCAATTAAATGTTTAACCTTATATCCATGTAAAGATTAAATAAGAAGAGAATGCATATGTTGAGCTAAAATATAAGTATAGAAACATTCTTGAGTTTATCATTGGTTATGAAGGAATAATAAGTTTAAATAAATATGTATGCGTTCTGTCCATACAAAATTTTAATGATTTGTTAGAGGATGAATCTTATTTCATCATTCTCTATATTTTGTGGATGTGTGAATTTTAATAGACATTTTTAATAAAATTTATGTAAGATTACTTGAAGAGATATGTCATACTGTTTTTACCTTAATGCTTGGGAAATCAATATGTTTTTTTGGGAGGAAAATTATAAGGGGATGTTACATCCAATATCCCTACCAAAATGGAAGTGGGAAAACAATACCATGATTTTTTTCATTGAACACCCCAAAACAGCAATGGGAATAATTAAATATGGGATGTAGTTGATCACCTTATACTGTATTCAAACTTCATCACTATTAGATACGAATTCTTACTGGATTGTTTTTCTAGGATATTAATTTTTTATGTATTAAGGTCTCGGGGAGTACTATATTGCGTTGTGTCTGATTTGGATATGATTCTTAAATAAATGTTCTAGTGAAGAATTCAGTAATCTCATGATACAGATTAGATTTTACATACAACATATCATCCTCAAATAGATGGTAATATTGATAGAAAAATTAAAACAAATTAGATATGTTGATATTTTATTCATAAAACATCATATGTTATTGGGATCAACACCTTCTTGTATTTGAGTTTTCTTACAATAGTATTTTTCACTCTAGAATTAAGATTCCTCTTTATGATTCTCTCTATTGAAATAAATATTGATCTCCAATATCATGACTTATCCTAGAGGGGCATGTTCCATGACTACCCTAACCCCACCTCGAATAAGCCAGGGGATGGCGACTAGCGCCGAGTAGGCATGTCCCAAAAATGGGAGGCATTTTCCTAATTAAATGTACACATGAATGCATATCAATTCCAAAAATACATAAATGTAAAAAAACTAAGTAAAAATGCATTAATAAACTATAATACCAACCGTAGAGTATAATAGAAATGTAATATGTATTAAAGAAAAATTGTTATAGAATACAGGCCCAGCAAAAAACAAAGAGTTTGAAGCAAGAGGGCCTAAATCGTTTCCACAGAAGACAATAACTAAAGGATATGTACAATAATAGCTATTGGAAGCCATTTGTGGTTTAATAAACTATTTGGTATCTCTATACTAACCACCCAATCCTAGTCCACCTAGGAAACTTTCAAATTTTCGATGGTCTGCACAAGTCAAAACACATGTAAGAAAAGCATGAGTATGTGTGAGTAAAACAATACTCAGTAGGACACCAAAAAAAGTAAAAGACCACATAATAAACATCCTGAATATGATACTGCATAGAAATACAAAAAATTTAAAGCAACACTGAGATGATATAGTCAGATCGACATAGGTATATGTCTATAGTACATATAATAAGAATGTCCTGGAATACTCATAATGGATTCCCAAATGCAAGGTCTCATTCACTAAAAGATACTTGGTAAATATTTATTTCACAACCAAATATCAGCCATATGATTCTGCTTAAGGAATTATCATTCTGGGAGAACTCACTTCATGATGCAAGATGTCATCGGAGTGTCTTGCAAAGAGGTTCTTTGAATTTCACCCCAACCAAAATTGATCATACTAGAAAAAATAACATGACATAAAGAGAAGGGATCCTTCATAGAGAACACAAATAACCCAATATGTATTATCTCAGAACGTAGTGGATCCTCCTCATATAATATCGATAACCCTGCTGATGAGTCATGTAATTTAGGGGACCCGTCATAGAAAATACTGACAACCCTACCGATACGTCCCACTGTATGGAGGGCTACCGTCTTGTTCTAATAGGTCATGTTAATTCCCACTAAACACCATGAGGGATTATATAGGATATTTGTAGTCCCAGAGAGGGATACCAGAACTCTATATGGGACTCTACCTCTAGAGTGGACTACTATCGTGTGATGTGGACATAATTTCATACTTAACCCTCAAGGAAAGAGCCAAGGGAAACATTCTTCCTATACTGGTCCATTCTAAAAACTCATCAATCCATTTAAAAAAAGACCCCCTCATTTTAAGGGTCCCCATTCCATAGATGTCTCATATAATAGACCTTATGTTTGAAAGTTACGACTATTTTCGTGACAAAGTCAGACCTAGGTCTGACCTAGCTTTACCCATCAACCCGACCTAGTCCATCCATCCTGGTTTAGTACATATGGGTCGACCACTTTAAATTATGGCCAGACCATGAACTCATGGTCATCCTAGCCACCATATTCAATGTAGACGACATCAGGTCCTAGACCACTCCCCATGGTTTACATCGCCACCGGCTCCATGCAGGCTGGTCACCACGTACATGGTCTCAGGTGACCGCATCCATGATCGCCGCCCAAGGTCTCCACTGATACGGGCTCTCACACAATACTTCTTGGACCGCGGCCTCGAGCCCTACTTGTTGGTCGATGTAGATACTCAAGAGCGGGGAGAATTGAGTTCCAATTAAAATTTCTGTGAAAAAATTTTCTCTTAAAATCCCCCTATTTAAAAACAAGTTAAACTGTTGGGAATTTATACAGATTGTGGGAGTTTAATTAGTTTCTCAAAGATTGATTAAGTCTCAGTTAATTTAATCAGAAGATTAAATTAACTTTTGAAACTAACCTACTCATTCAAAATAAATATAAACACTTGTTAATTTAACTATGAATGTAACATTTAAAACAAATTGAATTTCAAAGTAATTAGTTGTGGAATATGAAATATATATATAGTATACATTTAAACATAAAAAAAGATGCACAGTAGATGTAACCAAGAGGTTCAGTCTCAAGCCGAGACTTAGTCCTCTCCAATAATTTATATAAATTTGATCCACACCCTGGATCGTGGTAAATCCAGTGAAACCACTATCCAGGTACGAAGACCTCTACCACAGTTCTATGTGGGAAAACAAAAAACAGCTCACCGGCTGTCCAGGTCTTACTTGACCTCTACCACTATCAAAAGTGGGTACAAGGAAGTTGTAGAGTTTGAATGAGGATTTAGAATTCCTACATCTTGGAAAAGGTGATAGTGTGTGTTTATATAATATATACAGAGTATACACACTTCTCGAAATGTAAACAAAAGAATCACTGAAAGAGTAGATAAGTGTTTAGAATTTTCTATTGATGTGAAGTGCAGCTCTGGATTCTTTTGATTTTTCAGAAATGCCTCTGAGTCCCTCTCTGGTTTTTTTGTCTGAAAAATAGAGTGTCGTTTTCTTCCTTGATTTTCAGGTTTAGCTTTATCAGCTTGAGTGCATAAAGAGTTCGTTGTAGTTCTTCACTCAAGATGCAGCTTCTGTTCTCCTCTAGAATTAATTTCTCTGTGTATGTCTATATCTCTTCTAGTATGAGTGTAGCTTTTTCTTTTGTTTTTATGCACGAAATTTTCAATGTTGTTCAGCCCTTTCTTTTTACAGCCTTCTCATGCCTTCTTAGTTCTTGATTCGTCTCACTCTTCTCGGTCATTTTCCTTCCTTTTATAGCTATCAACTCTGGAAAAATGAATGATTAAATTTTTCATTAGTACTAGGTACGGTTCCCAGACATGCCAACAATCCAAATTAAATAACATTAATTGCATTAAAAACATCAAATATAACCATTGAATAATAAATATATAATATTGAGAATATAGAGTTTGACTGGTTAGTCTTTCATTAGTAGCCTTCTGTAGGTAACAGTTGTCTCTATGTAATAGTGACCTTCTATCGGTAGCTGTTTGATCTTGGTATCAGTAGCTATTTGAACCTCTATCGGTAGCTCCTGGTATCAGTAGCTCATTGATCATGTACCGGTAGCTCCTGGTATCAGTAGCTCTTACTCAGTGTATCATTAGCTCTATATACCGATGACTTCATCTATCGGTAGACTTTTCTTCTATCGATAGCTCATTTTGTCTATCAGTAGCTTGATTTGTATCGATGACATTGTATCGGTAGACATGTTCATATCATCATACTTACTCTATCGGTAGCTTCTGTGTAACAATATCTTGTACCAGTATACTTTTAACCTATGCATATCGGTAGCTCCATTTGATTCTAGTGAATTATATATATGGGTAGACTTATGCATACTGGTAGACTTGTTCTATCGATAGCTCCATTTCTGTCAGTAGCTGTCTGTATCAGTGGACATGATCTATCAGAGACATATACTTACCGGTGGACTTATTCATATCTGTAGCTCTACGTATCGTTGACCTTTTCCAATCGGTGACTATGTATATTGGTAGACTAAGTCTATCATTATCTATATGCATATCAATGACTTAACACTTCTGTTTTATGCAGAACACATCCGATTGAATTAGAATTAATTAAAAACTCATATAAGCGTAGTTAAGAATTGATTAACATATTTCAAGGATTATTTTAATATAATTATCAACTTTATAATAGACTAAAAGAATTAATATATAGATACACATTATTTGGGATGATCAAAGTATGTGAAATCATAATTGGGATTTTCAAAATAGGTGAGGTCAACAATCTCCCCCTTTTTGATAATCACAACTTATGATATTATAGTCTCAAAATAATCAGTAATCTATCAGAGGATATATCATTAAATTCAATTTTATCAGAGAAAACAATATAGGATGTGAAATATTCAATGTATTAGAGGTAGAATGAAATGCAATGGTATCAATGGTACAAAGCATAGTAGCTCTCCTTTTAATAATATTTCTCCTCCTTTCACATTATAGTTATTATTCCTAAATAAAAAAAATTTCTCCCCTTATCATATTTCTCCCCCTTTGTGATAATCAAAAAGTGTGAAACAAAAAAGAGAAAAGGAACAAAATGAGAAAGAAAAAAAATCCATTTGTATTTCATCGTGCAAAAAAGGTACATGGAAAGATAGAAAAAATACAAGGTATTCCTTTCAAATATCCTAACCAAATAGTCAATCCACATCCTCAATGTGAGATTTTCTCTTGAGATCAGAAGAGGATTCAGGCTGTGTAGATGCAGGTGAAGGATTAGGAATTCTAGAAATTATCATAGGAGGCTAAGCCACTGAAACTGTTTTTGACCTGTACTGAGTAGTTCTTTGAGTGATTATAAGAGTAATGCTTCGAATGGATTGGGATGGAGTCATTTGAATAGGAGAAGCTGTAGTGGTAGAGGCAGGTAATGATGGAGGTATAATCACTGGTCTAGCATTGAGATGCAAGAATGGCAACAAAAGATTTCTGAAATCCATAATTATTCTTCCTCCTCTTTCCATTGCAGATATGAAATCATCCTTGTTCTCCCTGAATTTGTCCAAGGCAAGAGTCAATTCCCTTAGCATGCTGACTTCCTCTCTGAAGGCTCGATTAACAGGAGGTAACTTCAGGTTTTTTAACAGATGATTATAGTGGTTGTTGAGTTGATTTTTGGTATAGATTCGTTGGAAATAGTAGTCAACCTTGTCTTTCAATTCTTTTTGAGAGGCATAAGCTTCTCTCATATAGTCCTGAACTATCATCATTATTTCTCTAGCTGAATATCTAGTGGATGTGACCACATTACTTAGGTCGGATGAGTCCACAGAGCCAGTGGTTGATGCTGAACCAAGCTCCCCCTACATCACAGCTCGAATTTCATCCAAATCTACTAAAGGTTTGGAGGCAAGAGAACCAACATCGAAATTTACTGCTTCCTTGAAGTTTTTGCTCAACACACTAATAATATTTTTGACTTGGGAATCCTGGGTGCTGACATGATCTATAAGGGAGGTTTAAAAACCTTCAAACACTGATACCATCTAGCTCACAACACCTTTGACATAATATAAATAATTATCTTCTTGGGATTTAGAACTCATATAAGATTCCAAAGGGAATATAGATTTTTCTAGAGCTTCAAGATCCTCTTCCAGTCTAGACTACTGATTCAGGAAAGTTGTAACATCGGAAACTATTTCTACCACAAAGTATGACATATTACAACTGAGAGAGAGTTCATATGACTTTTCTAAATTTCTTATCTCTTCAAAAAATCAAGACTTTAACTCGGAAATAGAAGCACTAAAAGATTCTTTTAGCTCATTCTTTATAGATTCAAGGTCATCCTTGGTGATCATATCAGCAGGTCCAACCACAATAGGTGCTCTTTCAGATGCCATACTGGCTACTGAGTCATTCATAATCAATTTAATTGATGCTACCAGTGAAGCTTCCATTTTCCTTATTTCTTCCACAAAATTTATTTTGAGATCAAACTTTAGCTTATCCAGATCATGCATTTTGGCCATATCTTCAGGTAACAATTCAGTCTGAACATCATAATTGATTTTTGGTCTATTTAGAGATTCCTCGTTATCAGAATCGGGATAATACAATCCACAAACCCCAAAACTTGGCTCTTCTACCCAATCCTCAATTTCAACAGCCACTGAAACACTAACAAATCAGGTTTGACTCTCCCCCTCAATTGCTGCATTCTCTCGTATAGCAACAACATTATCATCGGGTATTTCTTCCTCAGAGGAATATTCTACAATCAAATCCATCTCTGCAACAGCTGCAACGGCAGGAGGCTCTTCTAGATTAGGCAAAGGTCCTTCCATCTCACCCATTACTTCCTTAACAGGCACAATTGAGCTTCAAATCAATAGAATCAGACCTAGGAAAATAGAATCAGAGGCTCCAGATTAATTCTCTCTTTCTTTTTCATTCTCAGGGACTTTCTGGTCTTCCTCATCAGTAGGAGTTTCTTCTTATTCTAAATCTTCCTTTTCTAAAGACACAAATTCAGTAGCAGGACTTGGGGGGCAAGTCCAAATCCCTTCCATCTGCCATGGAATTCTATTCTTCATCAATCTCATCACTGTACTCAGGTTCTTTTTAATTAGGTCCTAGACCTGGATCTCTCATATTCTTAGGAATTGAAGGATGATTTACTATATTGAATTTATCATAAACCTTATTGTCATCATTAATCCACTCTCCTCTCCAAGGGTTCCAGTTTATCTTCATATATTTGAAAATTGTGTTTGTGATATAGAAATTATTCCTTTCTACCATTGACTCATCTTGAGACTCAGCTACTCCTTTCACTTTTATCATCAATGAGATAAATTTTGAAAAGAATAGGGCATTATGCTTTGATTTTGGCCTGGTCATGTCCTCAATTTTAAACATTGGCAATCTTCACAGATTCACTTTCACACAATGTCTCCAGACATGTAGGAGATAGATATATTGATATCATAAATTCTCAAAGTCCCCCCTCCTTGGTATTAAGACATGCTGAACTAATTTGAACAGCAATCTATTCTATACATCCATTTCAGCAGCCACCACTTGTCATTGATTGCCACAACCTGTGATCTCTTCTAGAAAAGTTTCATTATTGAATATATCAATTGTAGGTGGTATTTCTTTTGAGATATATCCAGAAACACCTTTATGTGGAACCTTCATGCATTCAGCCCACTCAAAAGATGAAAAGTATATCTCCTTTCCATTCACAAAATAAATCACTCAATTCTCATATTTGGATTTCTCAAAGCTCACAAACTCATAAAATTGTTTCACTAGCTTTGGATAGTAGGGACCATTGTTGTTCAAAAAGGAACCTACCCATTTCTGATATTCTAGTACCTCGAGCATTAATGAATTTCTAGCCAATAACCATTCGAAGCACAGCTCTTTTTTGATTAGAATAACTATATTTTGAGAATGTGGGTACACTGGTCACCTCCCCGACCATGTTCTACCAACACTACCACTTGCTTCTGGCTCGGACATCTTCTTCTTTGCATTGGTCTCATCAATGTCATCTCTGATGGTAGGGAGTTTCGATTTTTCCATCTATGGTTCGAGGAACTTAGGGTTTTCGAGAAATTCGGTTGCTAAGGCTTGAGGATAAAGGTTTTGAGGTTTGGTGGATTGAGAAGTAACTAGGATTTATTTTTATCATTTATGAGTCATAAAATAAATAAAATAAAACAAAATATAGATGATACAGATTCTGGCGGTAGACATAAGTTTAAAACAGCCCGTACTCGTTGGTAGGGTTTATTGGTGAGAATTCCTATCAGTGAGGTCTAGAGGTGAGGTTTTCACATTGGTGAGGTATTCACATCGGTGATATTTTCACATCAGTGAGGTTTTTTACATCGGTGTGGTTTTCACATCAGTGTGTTTTTCACATCGGTGAGGTTTTCTCCTCGGTTAGGTTTTCACATCGGTGAGGTTTTCACATCGTTGAGGCTTTTATCGAACAAGGTTAATCATTCATAAATCATGTCTAATGTAACTTAACCTATCCGAACATAATGATTTGGTGAAAATGTTAGCTAATTGATGTTCAGTTCCTATAAATTCAAGAATAATATCACATTTTTGTAATGATCTCTCAAAAAGTGGTTCCTTACATCAATGTGTTTGTTCCTAGAGTGAGAAACAGGGTTCATTGAAATATTTATTACACTAGTGTTATCATAGTTAATTGAATCATTCTTAAAATTATATCCATAGTCCAAAAGAGTGTGTTTCATCCACAAAATGTGTGCACAGCAACTACCAGTAGCTATATACTCTGCTTCGGCAGTAGACAAAGCTATAGAATTCTACTTTTTACTACACCAAGATACTAAGGACTTACCTAGAAAATGACATGTTCCAGATGTTATTTTTCAATCCAACTTGAAACCAGCAATGTCAGCAAATGAATAACTCATTAATTCAAAAGATTGTCCTTTTGGATAGAACAAACCTAAATTGTTTGTATGTTTAAGATACTTAAAAATTCATTTAACAGCAAGAAAGTGTGATTGTTTATGATTAGCTTTAAATCTTTCACACAAACACACACTAAACATAATATATGGTCGACTAACAGTAAGTTAATGTAAACTTCCAATCAAACCCCTCTAATTGGTTTGATCCACTGGTTTCCCAGTTTCATCTGCATCCAATTTATAGATAGTACTTATATGAGTATCATTTTCCTTAATACTATCCAAACCAATGCTTTTTAAAATATCTTTTTTATATTTACTCTATTCAAAATAATTCCATTTTCATTTTTAAAAACATTAAATCCAAGAAATTATTTGAGTTATCCCATTTAACTCATTTCAAATTCATTTTGAACAGTCTTTCAAAAATCAGTTCATAAATAACATTTAGAAGATCCAAAAATAATATCATCAACATAGATTTGTACTATCAAAACATCTTTAGAAATTATTTTAATAAAAAGAGTTGGATCAGTAATCCCTTTAGTAAAAATCTTTGAAATAAGAAAATTACTAAGTCTATCATACCAAGATCTTCGAGCTTGTTTCAAACCATATAAAGATTTAGATAGCTTGAAAACAAGATTTGGAAAATGAGGATTAGTAAATCCAGGTGGTTGTTCAACAATAACATCTTCAATTATAAAACTATTTAGAAAATCACTTTTGACATCCATTTGATATAACTTGAAATTCAGATTGGAAGCATAGGCAAGTAGGATCCTAATGGATTCTAATCTAGCTACAGGTGCAAAGGTTTCTTCATAGTTTATTCCTTAATCTTGACTATATCCTTTTGAATCTAACCTAGCTTTGTTTCTAACTATATTTCCAGAATCATCAACATTGTTTCTAAAAACCCATTTAGTGCCAAATGTCAAAGTGTCCTTAGGTTTGTCATCCAATTCCCAGACATTATTTCTTTCAAATTGATTTAACTCTTCTTGAATATCCATTTCCCAAAATTTATCAATGATTGAATCATTGACATTTTTAGGTTCTAGTTATGAAAGAAAGGCTTGATGTTCAACCTAGTTTCTTAGAGAAGCTCTAGTCTGTGTCCCTCTATCAAGTTACCAACAAAAACATCTGAAGGATGATTCTTTGGAATCCTAGTTGATCAAGTAAATGTAGGACAAGAAATTTTAGGATCTTCTCTGAGTTCGGGTTCTATGGATGCAGATTCTGGAATACGTCTAGAACTGGATGTTTTCACAGCAGGTTCTTTAGTATGATAATTATGGTCCAGAACAGTCAAATCTTTTTCAATATTTTCAAGAGAAGGATTAGGTTCATGTGGACCAGTTTCATCAAAAATTATGTGAATAGATTCTTCCACACATTTGGTTATTTTGTTAAAGACTCTATAGGATTTTCTAGTTAAAGAATAAGAATGGAAATTTCATCCTTCACTTTTGGAAGAAAACATTTCAAGAATATCCTTGGTATTGATGATAAAGACTTTGCAATCAAAGACTCTAAATTAACTACATTTAGGTTTCCTATTGTTCCACAGTTCATAAGGGGTCTTCTTAAAAATAGGTCTAATCAGGACTCTATTGATAATATAATAAGCTGTATTCACATCCTCAGCCCAAAAATAAATACGTAGGTCATACTCATTAATCATAGTTCTTTCAATTTCATGAAGGGTTTTTTTCTTCTTTATACTACACCATTCTTTTGAGATGTTATAGGGGCAGAAAAGTAATTAATATAGCCATTATGTGAGCAGTAAGATTCAAAATCATGATTTTCAAACTCACAGCCATGATCACTTCTTAGGGTTTTAATCTTAAGTCCACTAAGATTTTCTACAGACTTGGAGTGTTTAGTAAAGTAGGAACAAGATTCACTTTTGTGAGATAAGATGTATACACAAGTATATTTAGAAAAGTCATCTACTAAGACATAGACATAGTGCTTCCCGTTTAAACTAGAAAATCTAGAGAGTCCAAACAAGTCCATGTGAACCAACATGAGAGGTTGAGAAGTCGAAACATCTTTCTTTGGTTTAAAAGATACTTTATATTTCTTTCCCTTTTGACGGGGATTACAAACTTTGTCTGATGGGAATTCATGATTAGGAAGGTCTCTAACTAAGTTCTTCCTAGTCAATATTCTAAGTGAATGAATGTTGTAGTGTCCTAATATTCTATGCCATAGCCACAATTCATTATGAAAAGCATTTAAACAAGTAACATTTTTCTGGTTTAAATAATTCAAATCAACAACATAAACATTTTCATTTCTTAAGGCAGAAAATACTAAATCATTTTCAGAATAAAAAACATTAAAAGAATAATTTTCAAACATAACATTGAAACCATCATCACATAACTATTAAATACTTAACAAATTATATTTAAGTCTATCAACAAATAAAACAGTAGAAATTAAAACTGAATTAATGTTACCAATATGGCCTAGGCCAATGATATTTCTTTTAGAGTTATCACCAAAGGTGAAATGGACTCTATCAGCCTTTATTAAGCTTTTAAAGAATGAGTAATCTCTTGACATGTTCCTTGAACATCCACTTTCCATGTACTATACCTTCATATGGGAACTCTTCAAACATGTTTCCTACAAAATAGTTTTAAACAGAAAATGATTTTGGTACCCAGATCTTCTTGGGTCCAGATAGGTTAGCAATCAAAGCTTTAGGTACCCAAACATGTCTTACGGGTCTCATGTAATTAATAGATTCAACAGATTTTGACAAATAAACATTGTTTGATCTATAAAAATGTCAATAACTAGTTGAGGAATATGAATTTCTAGAACTAGAACTAGCAGAATTTTGTCCAGATTTAGGAATAAATCTATTTTTTGGAAACTGTCTCTGTCCGGGTTGGTATCTCAAACCAGTAGAGTACTTTGGTGCCACTTTTTTACCTAGAATTTTAGTGAGAGTATCTTTTCCATTTGTGAATTTATCTAATACCTTCCTTAATTTCTCATTAGACAATTTTAGTTTAGTATTTTCCTTCAGAAATTGACCATTCTTTTCCTTTTCAATCTCAAGGGCAGATTTTACAGTGTTGGATAAAGCATGATGCTTCTTTAAATATTTGTACTTGTCCTTAAGTTAATTACAGGTCTCTTCTAGCATATTATAGTATTCAAATAGTTCATCACTAGACATGTTTTCAGATTCAGAATCAGATTCAGAATCAACTCCAGAATAGTATGAATTTAAAGTAGGAGTATCTGGTGTTACCTCAGATGTGATTGTCATAAAACACATGTTAGATTTATGAGAATGTTCATCCTTAGCAGAATCAGAAGCACTTGAAGTTTCCTATGAATCACTCCAAGTATCATTCATTGATTTATTATACTTTCTATCCTTGTAGTCATGTTTTATCTTGAACTTCAACTTTGGACAGTCAGCTTTTACATGCCCTTTCCTTTTGCACTCATAGAAGATAATTTCATCACTCTTATCATCTTTCTTCTAGTCCTTTTTCTAATGACCATTGTTGTTATATTTACATTTGTAGTTTTATTTTCTGAAGAATTTCTTCTTCTTGTAGAACTTTGTAAATCTTATGGCTATCTGAGCCATCTCAGCATCACTATCAGTGTCTGAACTTTCACTTGTTGAGATTTCAATTTTTATGTGAACTTTCTCCTTATCCTTGCTTTATGAGTTAGTAGACTTAAATGCCACTGAATTACTTTTAGGTTCATCATCCTCTTCCTTATTTACCTTGAGATCTTCCTCATACATCATTAGCTCACCGATTAATTCTTTAACAGGCAGTTTGTTGATGTCGCACGATTCTCTAATGGAAATAGATTTGCCTCTCCATGTTTCTGGCAGACATCTTAATATCCTCATTATTTGTTCCTTTGCTGGAACAGCCTTACCAAGACAGATCATGGTGTTGACAATCTCATTGAACCTAAGATACATGTCAGAAATAGGCTCATCAGAATTCATTTTAAAATTATCATAGTTAATAGTATTGGTATTCAACCTCATTTCATTCACATTGGTTTTTCTCTCATGGGAAATATCCAAAGTGTCCCAAATTTCATAAGAATTTTTATAGGAAGATATTCTATTAAACTCTTAATCTCCTAAATCACAGTATAGGGAATTTATAGCTTTACAATTATTATTGTAAGCTGTTTTAGTTGGTTCTACCAAAGTAGTTCTATCAGTTTCTGGAATTTTATATTGAGCTACTACATCAGTCTAGATATAAAATCCCATACTCTCTAAGTTAATTTTCATCATAAGTTTTCACTGAGCATAATTTGTACCATTAAATAAAGGTGTCTTGTTGGTAGCAGCACCTTCTAACATATTGTCAATAAATAGAATTTAGAAAATAAATTTTAAGTGATAAAATTTATAATTAATATAAATTTAAGATCATTAAAGATGCAACTAAAATCACAGTTGAAAAAGAGAGTGTTTTAAAATCCTATATTAATAAAAACAACATCTGATACCAAATGTTGGTCGGAGTGGATACTCAAGAGGGGGTGAATTGAGTTCCAATTAAAATTTCTGTTAAAAAATTTTCTCTTTAAATCCACCTATTTAAAAACAAGTTAAACTGTAGTGAATTTATACATATTGTGAGTGTCCAATTAGTTTCTCAAAGATTGATTAAGTCTTAGTTAATTTAATCAGAAGATTAAATTAAATTTTGAAACTAACTTACTTATTCACAATAAATATAAGCACTTTCTAATTTAACTATCGAAGAATCTTAAAAAATAAATTGTATTTCAATGTAATTATCATCAGAATATTAAATACATATATATATAGTATACTTTTAAACTTAAACAAAGATGAACAGAAAATGTAACCAAGAGGTTCAGTCTAAAGCTAAGACTTAATCCTCTCCAATAATTTATATAAATTTGATCCACACCCTAGATCGTAGAAAACAACAGTGAAACCACTTTTTAGGTACAATGACCTCTACAATAGTTCTATGTGGGAAAACAAACAATAGCTCACAGGTTGTCCATGTCTTACTTGACCTATACCACTATCCACAGTGGGGTACAAGGAAGCTGTAGAGTTTGAATGAGGATTTAGAAATCCTCCAGCTTGTCAAAGGAGACAGTGTGTGTATATAAAATTTACAGAGTATACACACTGCTTGAAATGTAAACAAAAGAATCACTAAAAGAGTATATAAGAGTTCAGAATGCTCTAGTTATGTGAAGTGTAACTCTGGTCTCTTTTGATTTTTCAGAAATTCTTTTGAGTCCTTCTCTGGTTTTTTTGTCTGAAAAAACAGAGTGTTGTTTTCTTCCATGATTTTCAGGTTCAGCTTTATCACCTTGAGTGCATGAAGAGTTCATTGCAGCTCTTCACTCGAGATGTAGCTTGTGTTCTCCTCTAGAATGAATGGTTTCGTGTATATCCAGTGCTCTTCTAGTATGAGTGTATATTTTTATTTTGTGTGTACGCACCATGTTTTAAATGTTTTTTAGACCTTTCGTTTTACACCCTTCTCGTGCCTACATAGTTCTTGATTCTTCTCACTCTACTCTGTATTTTTCCTTCCTTTTATAGCTATCATCTCTAGTAAAATGAATGATTACCTTTATCATGGGTACTAGGTACAGTTCCCTGACATGCCAACAATCCACATTAAATAACATTAATTGCATTAGAACATCAAATATAACTGTTTCATAATAAATAAATAATATTGAGAGTATAGAGTTTGACTGATCAGTCTTTCATTAGTATCCTTCTGTAGGTAACAGTTGACTTTATTTAATAGTGACCTTCTATCGGTAGCTATTTGATCTTATATCGGTAGCTCTTTGAATATCTATCGGTATCTCCTAGTATCTGTAGCTCTTTGATCATGTATCGGTAGCTCCAGGTATCGGTAGCTCTTACTCTGTGTATCGGTAGCTCAATATACCGTTGAATTCATCTATCGGTAGATATTACTTCTATCAGTAGCCCATTTTGTCTATCAGTAGCTTGCTTTGTATCGGTGAATTTGTATCAGTAGATATGTTCATATCGACAGAGTTACTCTATTAGTAGATCTGGTGTAACAGTAGCCTGTATCAGTATAGTTTTAGTCTGTGCATATCAGTAGCTCCATTTTATTCCAGTGAAGTATATATATTGGTAGACTTATGCATACCGGTAGACTAGTTCTATCGGTACCTCCGTTTCTGTCATTAGTTGTCTGTATCAGTGGAATTGATCTATTAGATACATATGCTTACCAGTGGACTTATTCATATCGGTAGCTCTACGTATCAGTGAACGTTTCCTATTGGTGACTATTTCTATCAGTACACTAATTCTATCAGTAGCTATAGGCATATCAGTGACTTAACACATATGTTTTATGAAGAACACCTCCGATTGAGTTATAATTAATTCGAAACTCATATATGCATAGTTAAGCATTGATTAACATATTTCAAGTATTATTTTAATATAATTATCAACTTCATCATAAATTTAATATATAGATACACATTATTTTGGATTATCAAAGTATGTGAAAGCATAATTGGGATTATCAAAATAGGTGAGGTCAACACTACTGCTGGCTGTCCTGGAAGTAGTTGTCCTACTCCATGCTCCTACAGGACTGACCTCCCACCGGACCACTACTTCCTCTATCACTAGCCAACCTATCAGCAGCCTACCGTCCATCTCGCGACACCCCTGGGTCGGCCTCCTCGCTATGCCTCACGGAAAAGTATTTCTACGCCTCCTAAGTATACCTGATCTGCTACTCTGGTCACCACCTTACCCCACTGTAAATCATTTCCTCATCCAATTACACCATGATTTTGTTGTCTCACCTCCACAGTGTCGAATCCCTAGTCTCATATTGTTTTTCCATAGATCGAATGCCCAACGATCACTCATTATTACTTCGTGAAGAAAAAATAATGACATAAAATAGGTTAAAAGAGATAAACTAACAAGAACTCCCAAGTAATCGATCATGTCCTTCTTCATGTCATCCTTGATCCGTTCATGTCATAATTGAATAACTGAGAAGAAAAAAAATCGAATCTATAAATTGAAATCACCCCTAATAATCAACCTACATAATTACCAATATAGAAAGAATGTTCAAACCATGGATCAACCTTAACATATGTTTCTTTGAATTCATCATTGAAAATTAAGAATGGGGAATGAATCACAATGAAACTACACCATATATGGGGTTTGGATTGGTCATTGGTGAAGGATAGAACTGCGTTGTCATCATTCATTGATTCATCATTGCTTGATCAGATTTCCGACCTCCGATCCATCATCACTGGTGAGAGATCCTCCTTCTCCATGTCCTAGGGAAACTCCAAGGATATGGTAATAACCCTAGATTTCTAAAAAAGACAATTATAAAGGAGAACCTCCAATTCGTTGTCACGTAACATTAAATAAAATATTCTCATTAAATATTTTAATGATGATCACATCCAACATTTATCATTAACAACTGGCATACGCCGGTCGAGGATAGGTGTTACCTTAGGAAAAAACCCCCATCAGAAACTCAATGGTGGTCTGAGATTTCATATCTGATTTATAGTTTATATGTTATTAATTTTATGAAAATAAAATAATATTATTTTATTATTTTATTTAAATGTATTCCATTTTCAGGTTTTTCGATAGAAGAATTGACGTGACTAATGTTAAGATGTGCCTAGGGTAATGTGGTTTCTCTAAGATTAATGGTCCTCCAAGATTTTTGATCATAGAACTCGTTTAGAAGTTATTTAAAATGTTTTTTTCCGAAATTTCACGTTCTCTTTCTATTAAAAACGTATCAGTTTCAAGCGAATCATTTCAGGCACACCAAACCTTGGAATCACACGCCTTCTAAGATCCTCATCTCAGTAAATTACCACTTAATTTATAAGAAAAAAAAGTGGAAAAATATGGGTAATTACATTCTCCCCACCTTAGTTATTTTTTTCAATAAATGTCAAATGAAATTCTACGAAAAAATATTAGGGTACATAGCACGAATCTGACCCTCCCACTCACATGTTCCCTCCGAGAGATTCATGTGCTACAATTGAATTTTCACCAGATAAATCGTCCTCCCACAAATGATCTACTTCATTCAATCCTCAATATCCACTGGTTACACTACAAAATTTTCTTTATTCAATGAAATGTGATGAGTCATTAATCTATCTCCTCATGCGAGACTCGTGGTTGATGTCATATACCTGATCCAACTATGGGGGTAGAGCCTGGAAGTATGCCACCTCACCAACTCTACAAAGAATATGGAAAGCAATGATGAACCTTAGAGATAGCTTGTCGTAGCGGTCAAATTTCTATATGACATGTCTAGTAGAGACCCGAAAGAACATATCATCTCCCACCTCAAACTCTAAAGGCCACCATCACTTGTCAACATTATATTTCTAATGGCTCTTTGTAGTCTTCATCCACTCCTAGATGACCAGAACCTTCTCTGTAGTCACCTATACCAACTCTGGGCCCATGGGTCTCAAATCTATTCGGTCATTCCAACATAGTGGTGACCTGTAGGGTTTCCCTTACGAAGGATCTAATGGTTTCACACCAATGGGGGATCTTTATCTATTGTTGTATAAAAACTCCGCCAGAGTTTGGTGATCCTCCAATGTGAAGCCAAAATATTAACATGAAGCCTGTAACATGACCTCCCAATCCGGAATGGTCCACTCATTTTGGCTATCCATAAATCGGTGAAACAATATTCTAATGTGAATCAGATTCCAAAATACCTCCCACCATCCCATCCACAACCGAGATGTAGGGAGAACATCAGGATCTGAAACTGTTGTTGAAGGGACTCCATGGAGTCAAACTATTGCATTCACATAGAGGCATACCAATCTCTCTACTAATCTCTTCTTTCAAATAGCATGGAAGTGGGCCATCATTGTGAGTTAGTCAACAATCACCCAGATGGAATCGTGTCCCCTAGACTTATGTGGTAAAATTTTCATGAATACCGTTGACATCCCATCACACATCCACTAATTCATCTAATGGGGTTGAGTGTAACCCACTAGAAACTGATTCTCATCGTTCACATGTTAGCAAGTCTGTAATCGAGATACAAACTCTACAACTTCTCTATTCACACCTGGCCACTAAACTGATGTTGTTGGTACTGGTACATCGTTACCACACTTAGAAGTACAATTAATGAGTTTGATGAACTCACATAGAACCACCAATCACAACGCAAATAGTTTCATCGTGCATCATCTGAAAAAAAGGTGCACCCCATATTTTGAATATCCATCAGGGGAATTCTCTATAGACATTTATTCTCATAGAGACTCAATGTTGGAATCTATACATCATGCCTCCCTACCTCACAATAAGGGTGGATGGGTGATAGCCATGGACTGGAGGTAAGCTACTCCATCTCCAACCAAAAGGGATATCTACAATGTGGAAAACTAGTCTGACGCCTCACTCAGAAACTATAATTTGGATCTCTTATATATAGAATCTAGCACTATGTTCCCATTCCCAGGAGTATTGAAAATCGCAAATTCATTTCCTGGAGGAATTCTTGAAATTTCCTTGGTCTCAACTCTTGATGGCACTGCTATAACTTTTTGATATATACAATAGTCATCCCATTTCATGTCAAGGCCATAATGGGTGCTGCTACTCTAGAAATGTAGGGTAAAATACTTTGATAGTACCCAATGAAACTCAATAAACTCCACACATTAGTAACCCTCTATGGGGGGCTCCCATGAAGGAATCACCTTGATCTTCTCTAGATCCAATGAAACTCCGGCCTCTTAAATGAAGTCTCCTAGAATGTGGACCTCCCAAATCCAGAACTAATACTTTGTGAGTTTACTTTAAATATGATTCTCAATGAGTGTTTCTTGGACCATCCTCAAGGGTCAAGCATGCTCCTCTTCTGAAGTCGAGTACCCTAGGTTATATTTAATAGATACCATGATGAACTGGTCTATGTATGGTTGAATGATCCTATTTATGAGTCCCATGAACCCTAATGGGGAATTCTTCATGACAAAAGGCATCAAAAATTACTCGAAGTGGTCATACAGAAATCTGAAGGCTTTATTTGGTAAATCCTCATCCTGTACATGAAGAAGTTGACATCCAGATATGAGGTCTTTTATTATAACTGTATCACTCCTTTCAAATGATCGAAGAGCTCGTCAATGCTCAGTGGTGGATACTTATTCTTCAATGTCTCTTGATTCAGGGCCAGAACTCTACATATAACTTCAAACTCTACTCTGATATCATGGAAAACAAAAATGGGACCAACCATGGTGACACTAGGTCTCATGAATCCCATCCTCTATAGGTCCTCCAGTTATACCATTAACTCATGAAGCTCTCTGGGATCCATCGGATGAGAATTGGATGATATTGGTTCCATCACAGGGTATAGATCAATGTAGATGTCTAACTCTATCGAGAGATTTAAACACATTACATATTTAGAAAATATTTTCTTATACTCTTCCACCAATTCAATAAACTGGGGACTCAAAACATCCACAACACTAAGGGTAAGGATATCGAATTGAATAGTAATCAGCTACACCCTCCAATTTTGAGTCCATCCTGAGTTTCAAGGAATTCCCTTTTTTCATATAAAAAGGATATCTGATTCTATTAAAATGGAGTAACAACACCATTTTCCAAAATCAATCATTTTGAGCATGAATCTCTGGATACTAGTTTATACCAAGAATGAAATTGTAATGCCTCGATGCTACAACCATGAGATCTAAACCAATAATATCCCCTTTAAGAGTCAGGTCACACTGTTGGAACTACTGTGTGATTATCAAGTCTCCTCTAGTCAGTGGATTTCAACATAAGGTTAACATCAATGGTTTAACCAGAATCACTTTGCATTAAACAAGGACGGTTTCCAAAAAAGAAAACACAATCCCATGGGTCAATCTTGTAGATTTAAATTAGAAATACACATATCGAACCTTGAACCATTCCTAAAGTCTTGGATTCATTAACCTCAATAGCCTGCAACTGTCTCTTCCCTTATCCTCCAACTCCCTATGTCTGGTTTGTACCACCTAGTGGTGGAATTGGTTAATGGTCAAACCATTGGCCACCTCATACTGCTTCCCCCGCTCCTCTACCTTAACTATTTCCTAGCATATCTATCTGCTCTGGTCAGTGCATCTTCCATGGTTGTACATCAATAGCCACTCTAAATACATCCCGAGTAGTTGGAAAATCTCAATCAGGATTTCCTCTCTCATAAAAAGCATAAAAAACCTATCCCATGGAGAATTGAAACTCCCATGGAATATTCTATGAAACCTCATGTTCCGCGGCTTATGTCAGGGACCTACTATCGGTAGCTCCTATTAACCCAGCATCCTGGGCGATTTCTACCTCAGAATCCTTTTAAATGTGTTTGTACACTACATATCATCATTCAATGCTAAAACAACCATCCCCAACTTAGTCTGGAATGTTTCATCAACCTGAACCACTGGAAGTGAATCTTCCAACTAATCAACATAAAAAATCCCCACCTAGTGAGCATCCTGAAGAAAAATTACTTTATAAGTGGCATCGCTCATAGAAGACTCATCAAACATAAGGTTATACTCCCAAACATGTTGTTGTAACCTCGTTGGATGGAATCATGAATACATACTATAATAAAACAAGATATATCATGGTAAAATAGTATACCTGGGGAAATTACTCAATAAGGACATGTAAACCAAAACCCATCCCTATATAATGCATGTACCTTTACTTTTTCCTACAACTAGTGTTATTATGTATCGGGGAAAAAAGTAGGTATCCAGATTCATGGTGTATAGATATATTGGCTTCTACACTAACTCTAGATTCCCTGGCCTAATATACGAACTTGAAACTCTTGACACTTTTTTTCATAAACCATCCTCATAGACTCCCACCTCTTAAATAGAACTAAACTCCTATGATACCACTCTTTCAAGACCTGTATTAGAGGGGGCCATGTTGTGACTACCCCATGACTACCTCTAAAAATACAAGGGCTGGAAACAAGCATCGAGTATGCATATCACACAAAAGGGAGGAATTTTCCTAAGAATGAATACAAACTCACACATCTCCAAGCCCAAAATACAGAAATGTAAAAAAAATATGTAAACAATTCATTCATGCAATAAGAGAAAACCCACATATTATGGTATGAATGTAATGTTGATTAAATTACATCTTTCCCAGAATACATGACCACCAAAAATAATGATTTTTTAGCACATAGTCTTGAAGCTCATCCGCAGAAGACCCTACCTAAAGGGTATGAATATGAATAGCTATCTGAAGCCATCGGAAATCACCTCAACTATAAGGTCTAGATCAATACACCACATGGTCCTTGCCCACCTGGAATTCCAACAATGCACCGATGGTATTTACAAGACACGACATGTGTGGGAAAATAATTTGCATGTGTGAGTAAAATAGTACTCAGTATGACACCTTGAAACATAATGTAAAAGGCCATAGATGTAAAATCACAAAGATGATATCATGAATAAATATCACAATGGAAAAAAACAACAATAAGAATATATATTTTTCTCGACCTAGGTATATGTATATCACACATATAACAAGAACATCTAGGTTCATTCATAAAGGATTACAACATGAAATTCCTCATCCGCTACTAGATACATTGTAAATAGTTATTTCATAACAAAATATATTCCATAATATTCTTCTTGAGCAATGCTCTTTATGAGAGAACTCGCTCCTCGAGCCACAATGATTTCAGAGACTCATTCAAATAGGTATTGCTAATTTGGGCCCCGCCAAATTAAACATACCAGTCAAAGATAATTATTTAAAAAGAGGATATCCTTCCCATATAATAAATAAAACCCAATTAGTATTATCCCAAAACATACGAGATCCTCCTCAAATAAAACCACCTACTCAACTAATAGGACTCGTAATGTAGGGATTCCATCATAGAGAATACAGACAACCCTACTGATAAAACCCACTAGATTGAGGACTAATTCCTTATGCTCATAGGTTGGGTTAATTCCCATAAAAATTCATCAAGGTTGATAGAGAATAACTCTATACCTCAATAAGATTACCAAAACTCTATCTGGGACTCAACATCTAGGGGGGACTACTATCCAGTGACGTAGACATAATGTATAAGTAAACCCTCAAGAAAATAACCAAGAAAAATTCTCCTCCTATACCAGTCCATCTTAAAAACCACCATGCCATCTCAAAAAGGACCACTGCATTATTAGGGTCCCCATGTTGTCCAATTATCAACAAATAGACCACCAATTTGAATTTTATGTCCATTTTAGTAAAAAGTCCAGCAAGGGTCTGACCTGACCTAACCGATCAAAACATCTCGGTCTGACCCATTGGATCGTGGGGCCCACTCCATTGGGGCAGGTCTATTGAACCTCAAGGCCATGGCTTGTTGGATCTACCCAGTTCTTCTATCCTAGCTCGTTGCATATGGGCTAGCTCCATCAGAGCGTTACCCATCTGTGCTCTCCCCATCAACATTGTCTCCATGTTCAATGTTGACGACACCACTTCTTGGCCCCATTTCCATGGATTCTTCCACCATAGTGTCCATTTAGGCTATCCACTACATATGCGGAAACAAATGGTTGTTTCCTTGATATCCACACATTGCAACTATTTTTAGTCATCCAATTGTGTTCTCTGCATGACCGAGCCTCCCGTCATGTCGTTCCTACCTAAGTCGCCGACTGCCCTGATGGCAGGCTTCTATCTGGCATGCACCCTACTTGGGTCCACCGCCTTTGTGTGCTTCCTACACTAACCTTGTGGCGTGACTTGAGTCGATCTTATCCTCCTCCATGCACCACCATAGGCTATTAACTCATCCAATTGCACTGTTCCTTTTCTGTCGCACCTCCACATTGTCTAATCTATGATCTCAAATTTTTTCTCTATATATTGAAGGAGAAACGATCCCTAATCCCTTCATTGCGAAGAACAATGAATGAAAGAATAATTGAGCAAAGAGATAAACATAGAATAACACCCAAAGAACATATCATGGCCTTATTCATGTTATCCTTGATCTTTTCATGATAGAATTAATAAACTAAGAAGAAATGAATCATATTCCTAAATTGAAATCATCCCCTATATCGATCTGGCACAATTACCCATCCAACAAGAATGATCGAGCCACAAATAAACTCATTCGTCATTAGAAATTAAGAACGTGGAAATAATGAGAACGAATAAACTCCATAATTAGGGGTTGGATCAGTCATTGAAAATGGGTGAAGACGCATTTTCATTGTTCATTGATTTTTCGATGCTTGATATGGGTTACAATCTCAGATCCATCATCACCGATGAGAGATCCTCCTTTTCCTTCACTTAATAAAACTCTAGGGTTATGGTGATAACACTGGATTTATGAAAATGATTTTTAAGAATAGGAACCACCATTTCATCATCACATAATGTTATATAAGGTATTTTTATTAAATATTTTAATGACATAATGTCCAAAAATTATCCTTCATTGCTGGAAATCACTGGTCGAGGTTATGCCTCACCTATGGAAAACACCCCCTTATAAACTCAATGGTGGTCTAGAATTTCTAATCAGAGTTTCTGTTTAGATGTTATTAATATTTCAAAAATGAAATGATTTTATTTACTGTTATTCATTTATTGGGTTTTCCATAGAATACAAGTGATGACTAAATATAAGGCAGGCCTATGGTAAATTCCCTAGTCTTAACTCAACACATCCATTAGATTTATGATATGGGAAACCATTTTTATGTTATATCAATTTTTTTTATAAAATTGACACATGAATGATATGAAAAACTAAACACTTTTTAGAAATTATTTTTATGCACACTACGCCGCATAATCACACGACGTTTGAGCTCCTGGTCTAGGAATCATACAAATTAATTTATAAAAAAACCCAGGAAAATTAGAGTCATTTCATCCAATGTGTGAGAATAATGTTGAAGAAATAAACCTATTTTAAACTAATATAGATTAAGAAATTGAAGAGATGATTATTTCTATTTATAAATATATCAAGTTATCTTATATTTGGGAGAATTTGATAATGAAAATTACCAATATCATCTAGAAATTAAATTTAATGACATGGTGGTTCTAAAAAATTGTATATTGAATAAAATGATGAGATCAATCAATAAATGGAATGAATGTTCACTATATATTGGTCCCCATGAAATTTTTCATCATATCTAGATGATATCTTCTTAGTCAGATCTTCCACCAAACCTCAATAATGACCATGACATGTTCCATGTATCTATATTGGTGAAGTAAATACCAAAACCTTCACATGTACTGAACATGGAGGTCATGAAACTGGGGTAAGTTATTCCCTATGAGGAAAAAAATTATTATAGATCATATGGATAATGTTATATAAATAATCATTACTTGCCATATCATGGTTTTGTGGTGAAACCACCGTTTTTTGGATTCAACCTAGAAACATAAGGAAATGATGATGAAAACTTATCCTTAGTTTTTATATCAAATTGAAAATTTTCAAAGGAGAAATTAATTTTAAGTTTGGTTCAATGTATGACCATGGTTTTTTAAATTATTTTGTATAAATAATTTTTATTTTATAGTATTTATTTCACACAATAATAATTTAGCCTATTGTTAAATTGAATACTAGGTTTAGCTAGTGTTACACATGACATTGAGTTTTAACCAAATAATGATATATTATTAATATTTTTAAAATGACATTGTTATAACGTAGAATCTTTACGTAGTTATATTAATATTATTAAATAATTTCTATATATTAATTATAATATTTTTATATAAATAAATTATATTTAAAAAAATGCATACTTTTTATGAAATTCTTTATATGTTCCTAAAATAATATTTACTCAAAACAAAATGTTATTTATTTATTTTAATGAATACTAATTTTACTACTTTTTACAATTATAGAAAATGAATTTGGTAAAATAATCGTTATTTTTTTATACTTCATATTAAATTTATCTTATAGTGAATTTTAGAAAGTTTAATGAAAATGTTAATTTTAAAACGATTTGTGCAATGTAAAAAATTATAATTGAAAATTTGTTTTTGATTAAAAAATTGTTAAAGTAGAACATATTTTTTAAAAGATTAATTAGTTAAATAATATATTCAGTAATCCAATACAGTTAACAAGAATCATTTTTATATTTAATTTATATATTAAAAACTTGTAAACATTTGATCTATTTCTCCTTGACAAACCCTTTTATTGTCACGTTTCAATGATCAATTTGAAATTTAGACTTCAAATTATATGATTTTAATATGTAAAAATGGATAAAAATTATTAATTAGATATGATTTATTATTTAATAAGTCCAAAATAATTTATCACCAATATAAATAGTGAAAAAAAATTAATTACCACAATGAGAGTAAAATTTGGTTTATTGTGGGATTGACTCAAAATATTAGGACAAAATAACCTAATAACTTGTCCAAAATCAATTTAATACCAATATATATACCCAATTATTTATATTTATTGATAATAATCTATTTTGGAAGATTTCATCATGATAAATATGTGGGTATACATTTTTGTTTTCAAAAACATATAAGTGTTCCCCTTGCTTCATTTTATAAAAGGTTGTACCCTCTTTTATTTTCTTCAAACCATACAAATCTTTTAGTGTTTAAAATCCCGAAACATAACTATTCCAAAAATCCCTCATATAATCCTTTGAATATTTTTTTAAAAAAAATACGTGGATGGATTTCGGTACAAACCAAAAGAGGTAACCCAAGGTATAGGTAACATTTTTCATTGAGAAGTTTTATTTTATTTATTCCACTAACTTTTTAAATTAATATTAAAACATTATGATATAATAACATCTGTATATTCAATATAGTTTTATAATTCAATTATAAAATCATTACCCAAAAACATCAGCACTTCTATAAAACTGGTTATGAAATGATCATTTGTGTGTACAATGGACTATCGCCTCACGAACCAATGTCCTTCATTTATTCGAATAAAACCTCAAACAGATAATTATAATGAATAAATAGATGTTTAAATATTATATTTAGGATATTATTATAATTATTTAATTATTTTTTCTTATTTTAATTCTTAATTATAATTCTGTGGGAATACGATGACATAGCTTGTGTGTACGGTGGACCACCACCTCATAAAGTGACGTGATTCGTTTAGGCATTACATGTATGGTAATAATTTTGGGTTTAATTATAATTGTCTATATATATATATATATGAAAAAATGATCTTTTAATGGTAATATTTTAGTTTAAATTCTTTCTTTCAATCTTTCAAGAAAATGTAAATAGTGTTCATGCAATCATATGACCTACCATCTCCAGAACAATGTATTTCATATTATATCTATATGTTTTATGGATTGAAATAAATAAATATATACTAATTATATATGAAATTTATATAATTTTTATTATTCATTATATAATGGAAAAAAGATCAATGATTGAAGATTGAAAATAACAAATCAAAATAGATTTGAAAAACAAAGCATTTATATACAAAAACATGACATTAACATAGAATTGTTAATAAACATGTAATAAAATGTCATAATAAAGTCATATTTGATATAATATATATAATAATGGTTCACTTATTTATTATTCATAATCATATATTTTTTTACAAGTGTTTCGATCATGCATAAATGAAGTTGATACATTTGTTATGAGATTTGGGTATGAAATTTCTTTCCCAAAGAAATATTTTTTTGAAGATATATTATTTTATAGTGTGTATATAAACCTCCATTGTAATGTAATATCATAAATGTAATTACTCTAATGATATAATCTATTTCATTTAATGTTATTCCTTTTTAAGATCTTATATTTTATAGTTACCAATTGGGAAAAGTGTTTATATTACAATCTCATCATTTATTTGGATTTGTTGCGCTTATGTTTCCGATGATGAAATATTATAATCAATTTTTCAAGAACCTCATGAATTTTATAAATCTATGGTTATTTCATGTGAAAATATTTTCCCCTTCATTTCATCTCATTATATACTAAGGGGTTCGAAAGAATGTTTTAGGAAAAACCACAATTTTTTATATCTTCACTTGGAAACACTGTGTTTTGAAAAACAATGTCTTATTAATTTCTTTTAATTTTTTTCAAATCCATTAAATATATAATAATAATATTTTAACATATTTTTTAATTTTCAAAGAAAAATTTAATGGAAACTTCATGGAATTTTCCAAGAAATTTACATTTATATTTTACAAGAAATGTACAAGGAATTTTTCTGTTAACATGTACAACATTAATAGAATTTCCTACCACCATGAACCATATTTTCATTGAATATTACTTTATATTTTTTAATTTCGTTTCAAATAAAATGATTTCAATTATAATTTTAGGATTTTTATTTTGATAAAGTTATTTCAATGAAATTTCTTTTTCCTTAAGAAATGTTCAATGTGATTTATCTTTCCAAATCATTATAAATATAAAGTGACTTCCCTACATGTTATTTATTATTTTCTAGGGATATAAACCAAGGATATCATTCATTTTATTTATTTTAATAATTAATAATAAAAATATATTTATGAATCCAATTTAACTTTCATAGGTTATATAATGATAAAATTATACTATAACCTATATCATTATACACATGTTACAATGATGGCATGATGAAATGATTGTGGAACTTATTTCATATTCATAGATTATTATTTTATGAAATGGTTAAAACAGATTTTAAATTTACAGTGTTTGATATGATTACTTTTTTATAATCTTGAATAACACATTTTTATGATATTCATTATGTGATGGATTAGACATATATATACCTCTAATGTAGTGGGTAATTTTTTATATCTCATTGGATAGATAGAACTAGAGTGGGGATTGGACCATGTTTAGTAAGGTAATATTTCCACTATAATGGTATTAGGTGTGAGCCTCTACTACTATGATGGTCTACGGAGTGAACCCATTCCTCTTTGATACCTTTTTAAGTGATCCTTGACAAATATGAAAAATATTTTCAATAATTTTCTGTATTCAACAAATCTATGTCTTATACTAATGTTATTCTCTCATGGATCATAGTATTTTGTTATATTATGAAATAAGTCTAATGATATCGAATTCATTATTACATGTAATAATAAAACAATATTTTATATGCATGGTATGTTTTATAAATGTTATTATCTTGTTTTCATACCTTTATGTTCATGTTATACTTATATATCCCCTTCATATTATCTTAATGATCATATAATATCACTCATTCATATATATAATTTCCCTAGGTTATGATGAAAAATATTATGTATGATATGCATAATAATGGTTCTATTTATGATGAACATAGTGGGAGATGATTTAGTTTTCCTATGAACTAGTTTTTTATGTTTCCATCATTTCAAAGGAATTATAACTTTAGGATCCTCATGCATGTATTTTTATTGTAATAAAGGTTATAAAAAATAATGTAATATCTATATATGATAATATTGGGTCATTATAAAAGAAATTAATAAGTGTTTCTAGGTTTAGGGTTATTCAATAAAAATAAATAAATTTCTTTTTTATTTTATTAAATGTGGCCTTTGATCATCACTTCGCACAGAATGTATGATACCGAACAAACTTATCCTTATTTATGTTAAATCCTATGTTTTTTATTCAACGGTGATCTCATATTTCCAATATGAGACTCCATTCAAAATATATTTTAATATTTCTAAAAAATTATTTCCGTTTGATATCATATATTTAATTTTATAATATAACCTCACCCAGACACTATGGGCACTGAAATCAGTTGTGGACTTGGTATCTAGGTCGAAAAACATTATTTGAATTATTTTAATGTCTTACGATGTGAAAAAGAGTATTAAAATTCTCCCAACCATTATGGATTTTAATCTCAAAAATAAAAAACATAATCATATAAGTGAAGATACCAATATCGCATCTATAATACCTACTCTATTGATCTCTCCAAGAGGATCCCTGGCTATCAACAAAATGTCACCCATGGGAAACACTCACCACTAAAGAGTTTTCTACTAATAGTTCCCAAACAAAACTATTCACTTCAGTATTGTGGTGTTTGGTAATTCCAACCACAACATCCAACTCATCCTAGTCGATATCATCCCAAAAGTTGTCAACAAATATCTCTTATAATGATGTGTCAAATACACCATGAACTCGATCTAAATATGGTTGTAGAGTTAATAAGTACCACACTTCAATAATCCATTTAAATAATTAGAAAAAGGTTATATAAACATTGGATATATCCTACCACCTCAAAAAATCCCATAAATACTCAATGTGGTGAGATCTCATAGAATTCATGATCTTCCTGTCAAAATCTAAAGGCTACCATCATAGGTCCATAAATGAATATCGATGACTCTCAATATTTATCTTATACCCCTCGATGAATCATTCATTCACAATCATCACTATCCCCAACTCTTAGTCTAAAAGTCATATCTATCACGTTCTTCGATCAGTATAATGAAAAACTACAAGGTATCATGTACACGACCGCATATTGTGCTTCATTGATGCTCGATGATCATCCCAGATATGTCCTAGAAAAAACATGAAAACCCCCATAATTAAAAATGAACATGAGTATTCTATTTTACCAAGACATTTATCTATGTTAGTAACACCATGCTATTCTGAATCAGTTATCCAAAAGCCTCAATAATTCTCTCTATAATCTACCATGATGTGAGTATAACATCCTGAAATAATCATCAATTCAATTCCTTGAATCCAGACTACCTCCTACAAGATCCAGTGTCCCAAGACTCCATTAAGATCTACTATTGTATAGATATAATTTGGGTCATCTATAAGAGGTTAAATAATACACAAACTTTTTTAATAAAAGAGAAAGGGAAAATTTTACATTGAGTATCTTCTGATATGGACATGCCTCTCATTGGCTCTCTTTTCGTAACTGCATCGACCATTGATGGGTAAATTGTCACTGGAATTTGTAAGAATAAATATTAAACAAAACATAAATCCTAGTTATATAACCAAATATATGATATCTCCACGTAAATCTAGTAAACTCAAATGAATTACAAATCTATCTTATAGTGTTTTGAAAGATCCTCTTTGGACACTAAATACACTAGGATTTAACACAGATGAAAATCACATCCTAATCCATGAAGGGTTAAGTATCATGTTCATAAGTTTCATGATCACTACTTGTGAACTCAAAATTTAAAATGGTATCACAAACAAATCAAGGAAACCATATATAATCTAGTAATCAATTATAGGTACATCCACCTCTCAAACCTAGAGCTAGGGATGTCCCATCTTGAGGTAAAACAATGAGAACCACTTATACCAAACCCATTCATAAAAAAATTCATATATTCTATTGGTTGTATAATCATCCTTGATTTTCACCTATCACAGGTTACATCAATCCACCCCAATAATAATTATCACATCTTACTCATAGGAGAACAACACTGGGAATTCTTTGAGAACATAGTGGGTCTTACAAAGACCTTCACCTGATGATCCGCTAAGTATACCATCAACTATTGTGTCTCTATCGGGTTATTTTATATACCGGAGTAGATATTCGGTCATACCTAGGTACGAAAACATAAAAAAGGAATCTCCCAATGGAGGTAATCCCGGAACTTCATCAGAGAAGACATGCTCACACCTCTCAACCATTTGAGGAAACTGATATCCCATAGAATCAGTGTCTACAAGGGTCATACTATATAGTTATAAATCGATTATATGCTATTTTAGATGATCTTAACATGGTCCATAAAATATTTATCCTCGCTATGAAATAAAAATATATCCCATGACTTGAAATAAATTTAATCCATACTAATAACAGTCATTTCAGCAGAGATGGTAGACAACCACTCCATACTAAGGAAAACAACATTGGCACTCAATATTAGTTTTGTAAATCTTACAAGAGAGTATATAACATATATTTTTAAGAGACTATAAATACAATGGATGATCTAAAAGGATTAAATGGTATCTCTGGACCATTAACATGAACTACATCCATGTAAAATTCGCTTTCAATATTATTATAAATTTAGAAATATAGTAGAGAAGACATATGACCTACCTCAATCACACCTGAAATGTCATGGTCACAAGACTCTACTATTTTTAAACATATTTCACATTTCCCTCTTTTTCTTCTCAACTGGGCCTACGTGAACACCTTCTAAACTTAAAACGAACTCAAACATACAATTAAAACAAACACATCCACCACACCTTAACAATGTCCACTTTTTGTGACACTAATTCGCTAACAAACTTTTAGGTCATCTAATAATAACACATCTCAGAGCATCAAGTTTCCATCTTCTATTAATGTATGAATTCATTCCATTATAACTAACATTGGGTACTACGGTTGTGTCATGTAACCCTAAAAATCTCTCTCTACTAGGACCAACATTATGTGGGTCCCTATCCAAATGGAATTTCACCTTCAGGGTTCTATCAATAATCTTCCACATGGGAAAGGGGGTATGTATCACTATAAAAAATAGAAATTCATCATCATCAGAGACCATAATGTGAAAATAGTGTAGTTACATCATGTTTTGACACTACTTGAGGCAAATTTTTCTCCATGTATCTGACTATTTTTATGTGCAACCATATGATCATTCGAGGATTGAACATGACATATAACCTGAACCACAACCACAACACAATCACCAACTAACTAAGGGTCTAGATCATTTTCTAAACTCAGGGGTCCCCATCACATGAACTCATATATAATTCTATTCTTGGTTATACTATCATTCAATCCTTTTAGATGAGTCCACTACTCAACATGTCGATGATATTATACGTGGACCTGTAGTGGAGGGTTTATTCACTATCCATCAAAAAGTATAATTTCTTGGTTATCACATGGAAAAAACTCATCATGTAGGGGTCCTTGAACTGATACCTCATTTATCAACTAGTCTCTATCATGTAGCTATCTTGAAATCCTAGCAGAGTGTCATTATGCAAGATTCCTGAAAATTATTTAGGCGTACAATGGTCAATTTGAATATCATGGGAGATGACTCAATAATGGCCGCAATAGTACTCAATCGATGATGATGTTTGTACCAATGGTTTTCTCCAACTAATTTCTCAGTATGATGAGTTAGAAATAAGGTATATAGATTCCTGGTTAATAGATATATCAACCCCTACATAAAAAATTGACATCTAATCCTAAGAGTGTCACATAAGACACTCCAACACTATTGCCCTAATTTTCTAACGGATCCTTACCAAGGGTTCTACTCCAACACCAAACCAAGGATGAACTGCTCTAATTCAAATATGTCATAACCTAACCAAAAAGGCCCCACCTAGCTAGCCATAATACATGTGTGATTTAAGAACACAATTTTTCCTTAAGGTATGGATCCTTTAAATTTAAGTCTAATTAATTCTTATGGAACTAATTTTTATTCCTAATGAATTAGTGAAGGTACCTAGGGTGTCTGCAGATTGTCCAGAGCCTGAAACCCTGTTTCTTGGGAAAATAGTGTTAGTGAACTATTTATAGTAAATTGTGTTGGGAGGCCACATGGTTAGATAAAAAATGTGGGTGGAATGTTTTTGGACAGATCCTTACCACATGATTGGCACATAGTTTACATAATAGTGTGGTCTAACCATGTGAGCCCCCATTATCCCTAGGTACCCATTCATGGTTTACAAAAAGTTTTTCAAACCATGTGGATAGACTGTGGATATGATAATTTCTGGGTATAATGATCGTTTCCATAAATGATCTAATTAAGCCTCATCATTCCTTCTAATCCAAATTTCTATAATATTGTCCTCAATTTCCCCAAATTTAGAACTTTTTGAAGGCCTGATTTATGTATTTAAATGTCTCATTCATCCTGGATCAAATTGAGCTTATATTCTTTAGGTTGGATGAATAATGGTAATTAATCAAGTCCATTAAGCCTGTCTTCTTATATCATAATCTTGACCAAATTGTTGAGGTGTAGATATTTTTCACTTTTTCTCAAATTTAATACATTCTAAAATAAAATAGAGGTCGATATCAGAGGAGGAGATTCATACGAACCTAAGGTGGGTGGTTCATAATTCATCTCCCATGTTCATTGATTTTGGAATTCTAGTGTGGGGCTTGCCTATTTATAAAGGTGTTTTTTGTCGAATTTATATTTCATGCTTATACTCATTAGAACTATATGGTTATTCTCTTTACATATATGTGATTATCTATTAGAGGTTACACCAACCACTCCATCCATCCCATGTAAGATTTCACTCCATTGTTGAGTTTTTATTATTGTGAAACTTGTGATCCAACATTATTATGTGTTCGAGCTTAACCACACGATTGGTAAACCTAATTATAATATATGCTTGATGAATCAAGTAATGGTAAATGGAAAATACTATGACACTTCCACTTGACCTACCTATGTTAAGTGCTTATTTTTGATAAGTAACTGTGAAATGGAAATTCAGAAGCATAATAAGTACATGACATGACTGGATTAAATGTTAATGAATAATAGGTTACATATCGATAGAACCCCTTACCAAAATAACATAAGGTAGGGGAATGAACCTTTCTTATTGACTATGCCTTAAATGGATTTAAATAATGGTATAAATGAAACTTTTCTTATTAACACTAATGGATGGAAAGGCATAAACAAATTAAATTATCATATGATTTCATTATCAAGTTGGATTAGCCTAACTCGAGCATGTCTTGGGTTCTTTTTGGGGAATTCCATGAACACTAGATAACCCCATTATGATTAAATGATGTGGCTTGCATAGTTTGAGACCCCCCAAGATCCCGATCCAATTTTTTTCATTGATGCGCGGTATGGAACTGTAGGATCCATAACATCTTATCAGATGATGGAATGGATAAGCTCCATGGATCCATCATTGAAAAGTAGGTTCCATGGTTAAATACCATTGTGATCAGTCATTACATAGCCCAATTTTATATTGGACTATCACCTTGTATTCTGTAGGCATATTATTGTGGAATACCTTGGACAATGCTCCTTGGATTACAATATTAGACTTAGATAGACCCATTTACAACTGAGTTAGTGACCCATTTGTTCTAGGATTACTTTGAAAATACCACAGAACCAATCCTATATAATTATAAATTATTTTTTTCGTGTTACCTCTTGGAACCATCACCATTGATAATGTGTTACTTATTTAAAAAAATTATCATCAAATTATTACTAGGTTATACGTTTGAAAATCATCCATGGGATGAAGAAGGCACTTAGGTATTTAGTTACATTGTTATCCTTTACATTATATATATATATATACATGCACACTGTTACATTTCCATCACACGGGCTAGATGTTATAGACATCATTGGCATCCCATTGAGATTTATTTCACACCATCTCCTATTGTTATTTGGTAGCTGAGGTAGATTAAATGAATGTAGGTTTTTATAAATGCAAGTGTATGGTTTTTAATAGATGATTGCTTATTGTTTATGATATATCATTATAACAGATGACTGAGCTGAAGTTCAAGATTCTTAGGATAGTCATTGATTTCATTTATACATATTTGGAACGTGTTATGCCTATTTTCATGTATCTATGTTTTCATTTTTTTAGAGACATGACATATCTTAATCTATTATTCCAGTTGTTTTAGTTATTGTCACTTTTTTCCCAAATTCCACTATGCCTTCTATTTTATTTCATTTATTCTATTATTTCTATAAGTTTATATTTATTCTATACATTACACATTGGTAATATGGGCATATTCTCCCTATGGACACACCCTACGACCTCACTATTTATTGGAAGCCTCTCGTGTTTTGGGAGAGACGCTTGAGTCCATATGGCCCACTTGGCTTGGGGCCCCTATTTAGTGGAATCTTGGTTTGGGACATCACAAATTGGTATCAAAGGGTTTCAATTCTTGGTTTAATACTTTTAGAAAATAGTCCTATACTTAGGATCAATTGGTACTTGGACATAAGTTGTGGTTGGGAATCGAGAGGCCTTGTTTAGGGTAAATACGAAGTTTCATAAATTATAATTGTTTCCATGATTATACCTATTACAGTTGGTATTATTTCATCATTGGGTGATGCACATGCTGTGTTGAGTTATTGATTGTTATTATGATGGAGGGATTTATTTCATCATTGTTCTTATCATATTAAGGAATGGTTCATTGTTTCATGAATCATTATAGGCACTAAGAATTCACATTCCATGCATATTGTTGTGTCATATATGTGAATTTCACTAATTTGAGTTTCATGATGTGCTTGTGATTGTTGAGTGATTATGTGATAGATATATTATAATTGTATTACTATTGGTTGTGTTTGATTGATTTTATGTCTCAATTTATGGGGTTTATGGGCCCTTATTGGTGGGGATGAGTAATTTTCCGAGTCGATCTATTTGATATAAATAAATTGGTGTCTATTTCATCAATAACGTGTTTGGGAATTGATTCAATGGTAATGGATGTTCATTTTAATGTGGAACATGACACGTAATATAATGTGGTCACACTACCTTATCTCCCCAAATCTTGTTTATGAATGGTAATGAATTTAATCTTATAATTTTATATAAAAATTTATGAAACTTATACTTGAGATCTTACCAAAACATAGTCATTTATGATGATAGTTGGGGTAGTATTCCTTGGGAAGTGAGCCATTATTATGTTCAGATATTGTTAGTGATTCTATCTATCTACTTAAATCATATTATGAGATGTGGACTTAAAATTTGTAAACATATTTCTCCATTATTTACTTCTATCATACGCCAGGAGGGTGCCGATGACTATGCCCTGGATGTGGTGTGACATAAGAGACATGTCTAATTTCTATGAATTCCACTGGAGGCACCACCTGTTTTACCTACCCCATGAACTGATTCCCATATTCATTGTTTTTTCATGCATTTGATGTTTTCCCTGTATGGTGCTCCGTGGATACAACCCATGATGGCTTATCTGATTCGTGAGAACCAACAACAGCATCCTCAAACATTACTATGGTATGGAATTCAAAATTATATTCAATCTTGGCTAGAGGAAACCTAACTTATATTTGAGCATCTAGAGACACCTCCAAAGTGGAGTTTCAAAAATTCAAAATTCATGCATTTGGTTTTGGCCATGTGAAGGTGGGATGTGATTAACCTAGTTGGTCGTCATCATGGCATGTTATGGTTTGATTTCCATGTATCATTCTATTGTCAATTCTTTTATCAAATGTGGTGTGCACGGTATGACTAAATATTTGGTCTTTAAATATTTGATGTTATTTAAAAAGGTGTGTCGGGTGGTCAAAACCCTTAGAACGACGTCATAATGCTGGGAAATCCTAGAAAACAACCATGGATTTAATTTTTAAATGGTCGAGAAGAAAAAATTTCAGTTAGAGATGTTTGTTCCTGATATGAATGAAAATACAATTTAAGTGTTATAAAACACAAAAATAAGTGTTTAAAAGTCATTTAAATATCAAAAGGCTTCTACATATTGTACTAAGATTTCATGAAAATGTCTTATTACACTTCAATTATTTTTTAGGATAATTTTTTGATACTAATTATTTTATTAATTTTTTTCTTGAAATTTTATTTGATTAATGATTTTTTGTGAATTTTTTTAAAAAAATAAAAAACCCTATAAATGATCCCATTTGAAAATTTCTATTCATATTGCCCAATTTTTCTTTAGAGACCACAGTTTGGTGGTCTCTATATATAATCGCGACATGAGAAATAGTGGCCACTATTTGGCGGTTGTTATAGCCCAACTCGGGACAGTCTATAACGACTTCGGTTTGGAGGTCTCTACAGGTCTTCTCGATCACCTCTATAGATTCTTCTATTTGGAGGATGCTAAAGTGAACAGAGATGGGACTAAATCAGATTACATTTGAAAGATCATATTTGCATTTAGTGATTAATTTTAGTTGTTTCTAAATTCCTTTTTTCTACTAGTTCATAACATATTATATCTATCAGGTGTTACTAACTTTAACAATTTTACATATGTTTAATAACTTTGATATCATTTCTAATAAGTTGATACCTTTGTCATTATAGATATATAGTTTAGGATAATTTAATTCTTAAAATATATTTAATTAAAATGTTCTTACTCCATTCCATATGTTTTTTGGTTACATTATATGAAAACCAAATTTTTAAAAGTTTATTTCAGTAATTTTTTCGAGTGAATGTTCTACATTAATTATTAGTAAAATACTTGATATAACATTTAAAAACCATATTATAATTACTTATTTATTAATATATTATAATTTTTTTCTTTTCCCCTTAGTTATGCATAATCCTATTTAAAAAAATTTCTCATATAGGTTATTAAATAGACACATACCTCAATAGTATTTGACTCGAATGGAAAGTGTGACTCTAAAAGAGATTCTTTTAACATAATATTTTAATAAAAGAAACATAATGATATTATTTTTTTATGAAATTAAATAATATTTTATAATTCAAATATGTAAAATGAAAATATACTAGAAAAAAGAAAATAGTATTCCTCGTAGAAGTGGTAGTCTGCACACATACCCAAATAGCGTTCCTTTTTTTATAAGTGGATGAATATTATTAAATAATGATTTTAAAATTAATATAAATAAAATTATACAAATGATAGTACCTTTATCATATTATTAAGGTTATAAGGTAGTTGGAAGATTATTATTATGATGAAAAACATAAGATGAATATACTACTTATGTGGGAATCTTGATCTTTCCTTGGATTCCCCTAGAAATTTAATGTAATAGTCCAAATATGTGTGACCTGGGGATTATGTCTGTGGTAGAATGTTCTAATTTGATTTTAATTGATGGTTTTTAGTAGTAATTAAATGGAGATGTACATATTTTATAGGTGGAATTGTTACACTTTTTTAAGTGATGAAAAGTGAAATTTTGGAAACAGACATCATATTTTAATTATTCTATGAAACCATTCAGCATTCATTGGATTAAAATTTGAAAAATAGTTGATGTGGGAAAATATAAGGTAAAAAATCCTCCCATCAATTGATTTTAAGGAATAGTATGATTTATTTAAGGGAGTTTCTTTTACTTTTATCCTTTTAACCAAATTAACATTTACATTTGTAATAATATGTTAAACATAATTAAAATTTAGGAAAAATTTAAAATTAGTCCCTTTTACCAAATCATCACCCTAGGATTTCTCATATGATGATTATTTTAAAAAAATGATTTATGGTAAAAGTTAATGTTAAGATAAACTCATTTAACCGCATAAAAATAATTTTTATAAAAATTGATTATTTTGTTTTAAAATTATATATAAGTTATAAGTATATTTGATATAGATTGTAATGAAATATATTAATTTATTATAAAACAAATATAATTGAATATAATTTTTGTGAATGAAAACAATGTGTTTCACTATGAAATTTTTTAATTAAACAAAATAAATAGTATAATTTCTATATTCTAATTAAATATTTATTATGACATAAAATATTAAAAAAATAATTTTTAAGATCAAAATAATATTTTGAATATCAAAATTATAACATTAATATTCATGTCTATATGTAGTAAAAATATTTTAGAATCATTTAGTCCTTGCACATATAATAATAAAGTGATAAAATTGGCCACTTTAACAAAAACTCTCTTATTCATTATTGACTTAAAAATAATTTTCAACGATAGAGTCTAAAAAAATTTATTATGATTATATTATTATTCTAAAAAAATTAAGTTCAATTTTTTTAATTTATACCTTATTATTTTATTTATTTTAATTTTAAATAAAAACCTACATATAATGAAAACAATTTTCATAGAAAAATTAGATTTTCATGTATTAATTATTATTATTCTTATTTACTATAAGAAATTAATAAAAAAATTTCTAATATATATTAATAGTTTTTTATTCCTTAATATATTTATATTCATAAGAAATTAATTTTTGAGAACAATTATATTTTAATGGATAAATTAATAATAGAATATGTATTTCTATAAAAAGAGAATTTTATTCATATTAAAAAAAATTAAATTATTTCCTTAATTATTACATATAGTACTCAGTTAAATAAAATCTTAATAAATAAATGGATTGATATTAATGATCATAAATAAATAATTACATTTTATCAAAATGTATCATGCTTTAATTTAAGATCAATGTTTCATTTTGATAAAGCGATCAGACTTATATAAATTAATTTATTGAAAAATATATTTAAATCTATGATAGTTAAAATGCCAACTTATCTATGAAATAAATTTATAGTCCATTCTATTATCAAAATTATTTAGTCTCCATTCTTTCACTAACATGTTCCCATCGATATTGATACACAATACATTCAATAACTGGTATATCCCAATGATTACAAAGATCCCCAACCAATGTTAGAACTCATAAAAGAAAATCTCAATCTATGGTGATCTCCAACCATATCAATATCCTTATAAAATGTATATCTAAGTGTCTAGTGACTTACTCAGTGAATATTTAATATCATCAAACCCAATCATATGTGAAAATAGATGTTGGTCATCCACTAGATGACTAGTCTAAAGAATGATATGTTTGACCCACTGATATATTATCACATAACTTGATCCTAATGATTTAATCCCTAGAGTAGTAAATAGATCATTTAAATATCTACACCAATGTACATGCCTAACTGAGGTTGAAATCCATGGTTTTATCATTATCCATCCAAACTATCCATCATTCTGTCTTCATGAGTACCGATTCACCATATATCCAAGTAAACCAAAAAGCCCAAAAAATCATCCTAGTCTTGATTCTAATGGAAAAAATCCATCCATTACAAAATAAAATCGAAAAATCTAGTTTTCAACAAAGAAATATACAATATGGGATTAACCTTCCCACCAGAATTCAATTCCACATTTTTTTTCTAATGTAAAGTCTCATAACACCAAGGACTCTAACAAAAGTGTGTCATATATCTATTTCTCTTGGACTTTTGATTACTAAAGATAATTATTGGTTTTTTCATCCCACTCATTCCAAAAATTAAATGTAAAACCATAAATAATAATTGTTTTCATGGAATTAGGAATTTCACACTCTGCATCAAAAAAATTTTATCCATAACATAGTCTATACCATCATGTAGTCTATGGTTAACTCTAAGCTATATGAATTCCATAATACTGATCGTCGAGTGCAATTCATGTCAGATTTACCACATCACACCACCTGATAATTAATTCATAGGAACACACTCAATATGGTTGTACCACATAACCCAAATCCATTTTCCATGTTACCTCACCCAAAAATGGAGATTACCCATTTCGTCAATCTCTAAAAAACAATCCTATAATCATTTCATCAAACCATTCATCCCCATCATGCATATATCTATCCACCAATAAACATCCTATACATAACTACACATAACTAGAACGTTATTCCTTGATCTCACCCAAACCCAACTAGTTCATACTCCAGTACAACCAAATAATATAATATGAATCATGATCCCAAAACTATCACATTATAAAACTATGTTCATGCACACACATCGCTAACTATGCATCACAGCTTGTTAATAACATCATTTAATAAACACTTCTATGAATTCTTTCAAACAAGCCAGACATATCACATATTCAATGGATATTTTTTTAATCCCCATCAATATATATTTATATATTTCATAACATTATAAGCATAAATCCACAAGATTTCATTACAATATCAAAAAAATATTGATCATGATTTGTTATATCATTGAAAAATACACTAGAAATCAATATGGATTGAAATATAAATAATCCTTCCCAAAAAACAATTCTTTAACACAAAAAGTACCGTAATTAAAACACATATCCAAGGCAGGAGGAATATCCATTAACATGCCTTATACTATATAACACCTCCCATGAACTAGTCTAATATTCTAAGTAATCTTATAATTTATTACTTATCAATGGAATTCAAAATCCTAGACCAATCATCCTTTCATGAGTTACCCTTGATTGTCCTACATGGATCATCTACATCCTAAAATATTCCACAAAAACCCTAGGCTCTCATACCTATTCGATAAACCAAGAATAATATTATTAATAAATCTTGGGAAACAAAATTATTCATATAAAAAATATCATGGAAACACATATTCCACGACACCCAGTATTTGTTTATTATATATTTAAATACATCAGGAATCACATTCCATGACATTATCTCAGGTTATGGTTTTATTCATCAATAGGAATATTCAAATGAGAATATCCACTTGAGGAACATGATTCCAACTATAAATATATTACGGTATCACCATAAGAACATCCTTATTGAGAAAAATTATCGACATATAGTTTAGTTATGTAGAATATTAATTAGAAATTATTCAAGAGAACACTGTATAGGTTATTATGGATAATTTAAATATTTAAACCCATTATACATTCTTGAAAAAGTTTTAGAAATACCCAAAAGGAGATTATCATAAAGGAATTATATTCCTATTACAACCTATTATGCATCACTACTCATCTCCTATAAAAAAATCATAATCAACAACATGATGAACCCATCACAAGAACCAACATCAACTATTATCAAATGGATATATATTGACGTTACGTTGAGTAGCATTCAACAAAAAATATATGTCGAAAAAATTTATAAGCTTACATTGAAACATTAAACAGTTACACCCAATCATCAATGATATCATTGAAAAGATGAAATAGATGTTATGGGAATCATATGTGTAAAAAAATGATGCATATACATATGCCTCTTCCCAACATTCTAAGGGACAAAAATTCATAAATAATAAGTCTACAAACCATTGTGAATGAAAGTAGCTAAAATAATACAATTATTAAATAGTAAACCCCTAATAATAAACCCTTATACCTAGTAACCTAGAAATTCCTTCAATAAATTTTTTCACGATGTGCATGTATGAGTACCACCAAAAGATTCAAAACATTCCTGAATCACCTATCAAAAAAATCCAAACTAAAAATAAAAATAAAATATCTAATACCATATTGTAACTTCTCACCATCTGATGGCCACTAACTAGTGTCTCGACCTACATCTATGTATTACCTCAAGAATACCCAATCCCCTAATAAAGTAGATTAAATTATATACTGATTACTATCTAAATAATTACCATGTAATTAATAGATCATTATATAAGAGTAATAAAAAATCATAAATACCAAAAAATAAAAAATATATATATATATATTTTTATTCTGATGTAGATAAACACAATATACTGTATCGATTGAAATATGGAAGCATATATTCCTATAGATTAATTTTATTACAATCATACAAGAATACAATTCCCCCAAAGATAAGTGCAAAAAAATAATAAAATACATTGGCTCAACTTCAATACCCTAGACTCATCACATCTCAATCTCTATGTCCCTCTAATCTATCCTTATCAAACATATAATACATGATTTATTCCATAAATGAACCTATGATCAGTGAATTCATCTAGTTTAATTATGTTCTATGGCCACCCGAGTAGGGTGTAAGTAAAATTTCATAGGGAAACACCCATGGGACCCAAAAATAACATGTAAACCCAATTTTTGTACAGTTACATGATAAAAAACATATTGTGACAAAATAAATAACCATAATCAATGCATAGGATTTTTTGTGACACCTTGGATTGAAATTATTATATTTACTAGCATTGGATGTCTAGGAGAATTGAAAATTTTCCTTTGGGGATTTAAGTTATAACCATTGATATCATGACCAAGAAAAATATATATATAACAACCACATTCAAGAAAAAATCATCTATATCCCATATCATATCAATTGGAATCCCATATCATATCACCAATAATCCCATAATCATCAAGAATAGTAATATAGTAGGGACACAATAGACATCTCATAACACCAATGAATTCTAGGGAGGTGATCCCCAACATTCCTTTATATTTTTATTACCCATATTCATAAGGATGTAATCTTTGGAATCTTATCATCATTAAATATCCCATGATAATAGGGTAGTTATCCCTAAAATTCAATATTCATAAAACGTCTCCAAATCCTACAGAAGTAAAACATTGTGTCACGTCCTCATCAAACATCCCTAGGTAGTATGTAGATAATACCTATAATCCCATTATTACAAAAAAAACATTGAAACTAGGGGGGTAATAATAGGAAATCTGTCATCAATAAACACCTCTAGATCATTGTGAGGTTATTTTTATAATCCAAATCATCCCAATATCATATGGGTATAATATCTGGACTCCCAAAATCATCCAACTATTCTATATGATATGAAGGTAATAAATTAAATAAATTAATTAAAAAACTTACCATAATCTATTGGAGGTAACCCCTGGAATCTTGTCATCATCAATCTTACTTGTAACCTAGAAAGGGATTTCTGAGAATTCCATCATCATCAAACACCTCAGGATATAAGGTTGGAAATCCCAAGAATATAATTACCCTCAAATATATCTGAATATTAACTAAAAAATCCATGGAATTCTATTATATTATATTAAGATCATTATTATACCATGTATAATCTTGAAACAAAAATAACAAATAATAATAATAACATGGGTTGGTCACTTTCAAAACACATATCATATATCTAAGGTTATCCACCCAGGTGTGTGACATGTTCTTATCATAGTATCAATATGAACAACAATTCACTAAATCGTATAGTAAAATGACACTCAGAATCAGAAATATTTATTCCTACACTAACCCTCTTAAGGGTTTCATAACACTAGGGATACATGATGATTTCCTTTTTAGACAACATTATTATCACATTATGAACTTACTAGGATCATAATATAACTTCCGCATGCAGTAATCTTATAAAAAAGTGTGATATCTTATAAATACCCATGTCAATATATTATTGTCCTCACACACCCAATTAATGCATAATCCAACTCTAAGAATGCCTACATGGATACTCACATACCTAGTGTAAGAATCATTCAACCCAATTTTATAAAAACTATCCTAATAGATCTAGTTAATTTCATAGTTTCATACTAATGTACATGGGAGAATCATCACATTACAACACTCACCACCACCAGGAGAAATGTAACACCCCTACACATAGACCACTAAATTGTTTTAACATACATAAATTTACACCCCTAATTTATAACATCTTTCATATCCATTTTTGAGAACCAATACGTTGACTATTGAATTTTGAGGCATTAGACCAACCCCATATAAAACTATGGCCACCATTCCAATTCCACTAAGTTCAAGTAACTCATTATATTATCATCGCTCATTGTCATTATATCTGAAAACAGAAAAAAAAACCAATACCTTGACCCCATAAGGCTGAGGATTTATGTGGGTGATTATGTTATATAATTTCCCTTAGATATTTTTTCCCATCATAGATATTTCATTTTAATTCAACAATTAATTTATTTTAAATTGTTAACTTCCCTGAGTGGTGACTCTACATATCACAAAAATAATTTAAAAAAAAATGTATTTCCTATAGTTCAATGTGTAAGGGAAAAGAAAAATTAAATTAACTTGTTTACTATAATTCAAAGATTTATTATTACTTCTTCAGTACATTCACGTCCAACTAGTCATTATCCACCCACAAGAGTCCCTAACTCATGCAATCAAATTGAAATAATTTAATTTTAAAAATATAAAAATACTAATTTAATTTTAATTAAATAGTAATAATTGAATATTAATATCTAGCAATTATCAACTCACCAAAACCAAGATCAATGTGTTGTATTATACTCTCAGCATGTTATTGATCATAATCCACACAAAAACTGAATTTAATTATTAAAAATGATGGATTTTTTGAATCACTAATATAACCAGCGAAAAACCACAAGGTGATTTACATTCATAAAAATGGGATATGACATGGTGTGTTCACCATATTAGGACATCCTCAATCTATTATAGAAAAAATACATCTGATTCCTAATGATTTCCCATGATCTACAGGGAATATTTAATGAACCCTAACTAGAGACAACAGAAATCAATGATTAAACGAGAGGAAGAAAAATAATATAGGATAGAGAATATTATAAATTTAAACATAATTTAATAACATAAAAATGACCCCAAACAAATGGATAATAAAATTAAAATGGGTGGTGTTTGGATAGATTCAAATTGGTTGTGGGGGAGGAAGAATAAATAATGGAAAATGAGAATTTCCCATTGTTAATAAATTCAGTCAACCATAAATATTTGGTCCCATAACATACCAACACATGAACCAATTATGTGGTTGGAACTGTTAAAGAGACACTTCCACAGAAGGTCAACCTACAAGGTTTCTGAACCATTCAACAATAAAAATATAAATACACAATTTTTTACATGGTTTATTCTAATATGTGTGTCAAAATTTTTCCAAATCTAAAAGAAAAACCATCCAAAACTATATGAAATAAGTTGTAGACAATTGATAATAAATAAAAATCACATTAGATAATTAAATTCTATATATCGATGTTGTTGATACTCACCTGATCACCAGATTCATCGATCGGTCCTCAACCCATATCTAAAAATATGTACCCAGGATACTTCAATACTCAGAATTCCAATATGAATCTTAGTCCCTAAAATTTCCTCATATCTAAAAAAAATTAAATGATACTAAAAATTCCTCAAAATAATTATAGTATTTTAAAATGATAATAGATTAAAATGATAGAGATATTAAATTAAATTGCTATACCAAAATTTGTTATTCATTTATTATTTGTTATTTTATAAACCACATGTATTAATTTCTATAAATTGAAATATGTAAAAATTATTTATAAACATAAAATCATAATTTTCTATTGGGACGAAAATGCTGAAATCATAACTCTCAAATAATTTAGATGGTGGGATCAAATTGATATCCACATTTATATCTATAAATTATATATTCAATCAAAACTATAGAATAATAGAAAATAATAAGAACTTCCCACATCTTTTACTTAAACAAATTCATATCATGTTCTTTAAAACATGATCATTAATATTCCTCAAAAAAAATTATCATAGAAAAAATCCCTTTGATATATTTTATTTTATTCATTAGTGAATCATTCCATGCTTAAATTGTTATAGTGTGGTATTTTTTATCACAGTGTATCTGTATTATTTATAGAACATGACATTATCCATCACTAATTTTGTACATCTTTGACAATTCAATATGATTTGGTCCTATAAATCATCCCACAATCAATTAATATTCCTCTTTTTTTATAAAAAAACTTTTTATTTCTTGAATCATGATTATACCATTAATAATAAAAATAATATCATTAAAGAATAGAGAAAGAATTTTCTTAATTAAACCACTATTGTTACTTCACTTAGTTGAACATAAAAAATGAAATTACTAAAAATATTATGTATCGTAGTTGATAGTTCATGTAATCTTCCAAAATTTACTCATAAATAATAATACATCCCATTATGAAGGATTTTAAAAAAATTTATAGATATCTTTTTTTTCACAACATATCCTATATATACTCTGGGTACATATGAAATATCCTAAATACTAGTGGTAATATCAAATATCACAATATAAATATACTTTTTAATTACATGGATCTATTCATTTATCATTTATAAATATGGTATTATCATATTTAAATTCTTCCCCATAGTATTAGCTCTTATACGTTTCCATGACTCTTGGCATGACTCGTACATTTTTAGTAATTTAAAAATTTTTAAGTATTATGAATCCATCTATCTTTTTGTGAAACTCATATGTGTTGATGATTTTTAAAAAATTTAAATAACCAATATATATGATGTCTCTTATATAAAGATTAATTTTCCATTTATCTAAATACTTGATATATTGAAAAATCATTTTGGATTTCATATTATGTATCGTAAAACATGTTGATTTCTTTTCTAGGCATCACACCCTCACTCTAAGCATGCTTTTCTACTTATGGTCATCTAAAATAATATCAAATATCTTTGGAATAACTTTATCTAAACATAAATCATCACAGGAATAATTCAATATATTAAACATCATTTAAAGACTCCATTTATTATTTCATTTAAAGATATATTACCTAATAAAATTTCAAATCATCCTCAAACATCATCTAGATAAATTTTCCATGTAACATATATATTCAACATTTATAATACTTCATATGTTAATTCATAAAAATAAATGTCATATTTTAGTTTTTTCAACCATTTTAACTTTTTCATAGTTAAAATAACTATAAATGTAAAAAAATATGAAAAACATGGAATGAAAAAAATATAAATTATATTATTTCTATATATTTATATTATTTATTTATATTTATCATATATTTATAAATATTTCTATAGGAAATTTTCAATTGGAAATTTATGATTTTTATTTTGTTAAAATTTTTTCCATGAATTTCAATGTACATGAGAAACCATTAATTTCAAAATTTTAGAAAAAAAATTTGGATGAAAAATATTTCATTTCTTGAATCATCATATCAAATATATCATAGGATGAATTTTGTGATTTTTTTTAATATATATTTCCATTTGATGGATTAATTTTTTTTTTTACTTTTTCAATATTTTCATTTATTTATAATAAATGAAAATATTTAAATGTTCCTTTATATTTTGGATTTTGTTTTAAATTAACACAAGATACATGTTATTATTAATTATTTTATTAATTTCATATGAATCTAAATTATATTTGATTTTGGTATAAGTTCATTTTTAATCTTAAAAATAAATTTTTTTATAAATTGATTATCATTGAGTTTGGTGAATTAATATTTTTTTTAAAAAGTATCCCACTTATATAAATTGAATCTTGAAAAATATATTCTATATTTTTAATATGGAGGTCTAAATTTATTAATGATGTTAATTTTATTTCTTATTCATTATGAATAGTAAACATGATAGAAATTTGTCATCATGATAAAAGAGATTTTTTTAGTTTCTTGTCTATTATATTTAAAAAATATTTATAATTTGTAATGATAATTAATTACTTTATTAACATTTTCATCCAGTAGAAATTGATAATGTTTCTCATGTTTATGTGTTGAATACGACTTCCATGATGTTATGTGATTCATTATTCATTTCAACATTACAAGACTGGGTATAAGGATGAAAATAATGAATAAATATAGAATAGAAAATGATTATGATTTTGTAAAAGTAAAATATTATTCTCCCATTAAAAAAAGAAATTTATATTGTTTGATAAGTATTGATTATCATCTCCATGATATGACATGAATAATTTTTTAAAAGCACCATATATGGTGGCATAAATTAGTTTATTTAATGTAAAAATATTAAAATTAAAACATATTTATGATTATTGAGTTAATGTACCCATAAAAAAATTAAAGAATAGTTAATGAACTGATGTTTTTCTGATTTTATAAACCAAACGTCTTTAAAGAACTCTATTTTAAACCTAACCATTTTAGAAACAAATAAAAAATTGTAAAAATTGGAATAAAGGTAATAATGATTATGAGGTAAATATTAAATTAGTTCTTTGTAACATTACACCCCTACTCATTATCTTGATATGTGATGGGTGTGATACTAATACTTAGGGTACATCCCCAATACACCAGTAATTGGAAAAATAATCCATGGGAATAATGAATATTTTGGGGATAATTTAGAATTTTGAAGGATAAAATATCCAACAATATTAAAAACCACAAGAAAAACCTCTACATGATGGATGAGTACAAAAAAATAAAACAGAAAAATAACATATTAAATAAATTGTATCATAATATAATATAAAACCAAAAGACATAATCATAGAGGGGTAGAAGATCAAAACACTCTAACATCCAAAGTAACATCATCTACAAATATAAAACCCACTCTAAACTATAACGCCACCTTTCATTACTATGGTGTCAAGAAGAATAAAAAAATGTGATATATTTCCTTTACCTTTGTCTGGATAGATGTATTCATCAAACCCACAATAGAATTCATATATGGGGTGAGCCTGAACTCAATAGGATTTCCCCAACTACTTCCCAACTCATGCAAGTAATATAGAACTAGATAACCCAATTTTTATAAAATAAATTATGTTGTAAAATTATATTATATCAAAGCTATAAATAAATATCCATTAAAAGTGATAAAAAATCATAAACCCTTTATACATTAATTTGTGAGTATAACAACCCTGCTTTTTTATAAAAACATAAACATGGTTTATTACATTAAAATTCACTTGATACAACAAACAAGATTTAGAGGTTTACTGTCTTTGGGGCTTAGTATCATTACATTAAAACTTGAAACATGAAATTCAATATCTTTATTGAAAACTTCCTATACATGACCACTACATTCCCTCGTACTTAACATTGCATGTGATAACCTAAGGACATACATAAGAAAAAGGTGAGCTATAAATCCCAGTAAGGGAACACACATGGAATAACATGAGGAGTAAAATACATGTTAGAAATTAGGCATATCAATAGAGCACAAGAGAAACGTGAACATAAGGGCATGATAAAGCATGATAATAATAACATTGAAATGTGGCAACAACACTTAACATGGAATTAGCATGAGCCAAGGCCCATTACACATGGAGAATGAGTAATCCCTCATTGGACATGAAGCACGAGTTAACCCTCGTTGCACTTGAATTAGCATGATTCAGCACTCATTGCACATGAGGTATCATGATACTATACTTTACCCAATGCATTGGAGCTCTATAAGGGTGCACCCTTCTTAAACATTTCATTTCATGCATAAGTGTGCCACATGGATCATAAAACATTGATTCATAAAAAATAATCATTTATTCCACGTTAAAGTAATGTAGAATTCATACATGAAACTTTATAATCAATAAGTAAATGTACATAATGTTGAATATCCTTTATGGAGAAATGGGCATGGTATTCACTATACAATGGCATTGGCTTAGAAAATTGGTGTGATTTCGGCAACGTAACGACGTGACATAAGAATTCATAAAAATGTTTGATGAGAGAGAAAGGGGTGTATCATCATATTTACATTAATTGGACAGTAAGGGGGTAATATAGATACATTTCCAAACTATTTTAATGGAATTTATATTCATGATACAAAAGTATTGCTTGAATGTAAAAGAGGAGTGAGAAGTTCCTTTCGGAATTTCGGTATAGTAACGGGAGTACGTGGGAAGAATTTAATGATAGAGAAATGGGTCTCCCATCATTCAAAAAATATGTGGGAAGTTTGGGGAGGTGAAAAACCATACCCCAGCATTTATAATTTAAATTGAAAGGGCATAACAATATAAAAAAAGTGAACAAAATGAGAAAAATAAGAAAACCAATTACTTGGAAGTGTGCTTCCAAATTCTAGAGAGAGAATTGTGAGAGGATTCATGGGATCTTAGGGAACCTTTGGAGGATTCTAGAGAGAGTAGGGAAGAGGTTGGATGAACTCAAAATGCTTTGAGTCAGGAGGAAGTGGGAGCTTGGGTGGGTTTATATAGAAAAGGTGAGGGAATTCTTTATTATTTAGGTTTGGGAGCCATTATATTAATTTAATCCAAACCACAAACCATCACATAGTTTTTTACCCTGGTTTTTGGAAAAGTCAAGAGGAAAACAATATTTTATAAGGACAAAGTACTAACTTTTTAAAATAATATGGCTGCTTATGTGGAGGTGAGTCACACTCCCATGGAAAATAATTTAAAAAGACAATATGTTTAATAAGTCTTGAGGGGTCCATTAATGCTTTGAAAAGAAGGTCAAACAAACCCAAAATCACATTATTTTAATTTTAAAACATATATTGGCCGAAAATAAAGCTTATTGTATTTTATTACATCACTATTGGTTCATTATGATGTCATAAAACACATTATATATTTAAACGGTATTTAATTTTTACCCAAAAATTTGACTGTCTCCAAAAATTATGAAAAATTCACTGTTTGATAATTTCGACGTCTTGATTCCATAAATAACATTTATTTTATCTAAATAATTTCCTAAATATGGTAATTTTCACTTTTAAAATAAAAACTGTCATTTATTGAAAATTCACGTGTTTTGACAAAAATGGCTTTCAAATCTTAATAAAATTAATAATTGCATTCATAAAATTATAAGATAATTTATATTTAATAAAATTTAATCTAATAATATTATTTTATTAAAATATTATTTAACTCAAAAATCAATTAATTTAATAAAATAGAATTCCTAATTAAATAATAACTAAAAACACTATTTGTACTTTAAAAACTATTTACAATGTATCAATGACGAAAATAACATATATACATTATTATATATAAAAAATAATGTACATGAACATAGTACTATCGATTTATTAAATAACCCCTTAAAAAATTCGCATTATACCTAAGGGTAAGGTGTGCGATGGTGACAGACTCTTGGGGTGGCTCGGATAACATTGCTTGAGTAGTAATCTCTATCAACTTCCACTTTTCCCATAGGCGGTCCCATTCGAACTTGACATGATGAATCTCATCTTGGGCTTGGTCAAAAGGGAAGGCCAATGATGCCACATCTTTTTCCGAGCTCCAACAAATGCGCTTCGTATGGAGCAATTCTACCAGATGAAGCCATCGCTTCTTCCTTCTGATTAAATTGGATTTGTTAAAACCCTGTATTTATACTAATCATGTGATCACTGTTCAATGGCTATATTAGCAACAGTCAAAATTCATAACATAAAATCAAATAAGTTGACATTTTATAGAAACATACAGAGAAATTTAATTAGATCAAGAGGGATTTCCATTAATGAAACTTTGGGTGGTTATAATATTCCCTCCTTAAGAATTTTCACCCTCGAAATTTTCCTTTTCCCACACTAAAACGGATGTGGGTAACTCAACTTCATCATTTCCTCCGATTCCCAAGTCACTTCTTCAAAATTTTGGTTTCTCCACAACACCTTGACGAGGGGCATTGTCTTATTTCATAGAAATTTTTCTCTATGATCTAAGATCTTCACTGGTTTCTCCTCATAAGAAATGTCTCCTTCCAATTGTACCACCTAAGAAGAGATTACATGTGAAGGGTCTAGTATGTACTTACTTTAGAGGGATACATGAAAGACATCATGTACTTTGACCATGGTAGGTGGAAGTGCTAGTCGATAGGCCACAACCCCGACATGATCAAGAATCTTGAAGGGGCTGATGTACCTTGTACTTAACTTCTCTTTCTTTAGAAACCTAATGACCTTATTCCATGGAGATATGCGTAGAAAAACCATTTCTCCAACATTAAACTCAAGGTCTCATGGACGGTTATCTGCATAACTCTTCTGTCGACTCTGGGCTGCCTTGATATGCTGCTGAATGATTTTCTCCTTCTCCACCATTTTTCGACCATTTCTAGTCCAAGCAGCTTACGTTCACCAACCTCATTCCAACATGTCGGTGTTCTGCATCTTTTCCCATACATGGATTTATATGGTGCCATTTGGATTCTTGAGTGGAAACAGTTATTATAAGAGAACTCAACCGGAGGAAGATGTTGATCCGATCATCCTTTAAAGTCCATTGAGCATGCTCTCAACATTTCCTCAAGCGTTAGGATAGTCCACTCATATTGGCCATCAGTTTGAGGATGATAGGCTGTACTGAAGTTCAGTTCAGTATTCAGAGCATGTTGAAGACTCTTCCAAAACTTAGAGTTGAATCTTGGATCTCGATCAAACACAATAGATAGTGGTACCCCATTCAACCTTACCACTTCCCTGATATATATCTGTTCCAGTTGATCCAAAGCGAAATCCTCCTGAATAGAAATGAAGTGTACAGTCTTTGTAAGATGATCCACAACAACCCAGATAGCATTGTTGCATTTGGATGTCCTTGGAAGTCCGGTGACAATGTCCATGGTGATGTTCTCCCATTTACATTCTAGTATGGGAAATGGTTGCATCATCCCCTTAGACTTCTACCTCTTTGCCTTCACATTCTAACACACCAGACACTTTGGTGTATATTCAGTGATCTCTTTCTTCATATTATCCCACCAAAAGTTTTCTCGTAGATCTCGATACATCTTTGGGCTCCCTATGTGAATAGTGAAATTTGAACTATGTGCATCAACAAAAAGTTCCTTCTTCAGCTCTGGACATGATGGAACACATAGTCATTTCCCAAACCGCAAAATTACTTCTTCATTAACATTAAACTCCTAGGATTTCCCTTTTTTGATAGCTTCCACCTTTTCTTGAATTCCCACATCATCCTTTTGAGCATCCTTTAACCTTTCCAAAAGAGACGATTGAGCAATCATTTGTGAAAGGAATGATGATGTTCCCTTCTTCATGATTCCCATTTCCATATTCATCAAGTCTAAGAAGATTGGATCCTTCTCAATTCTCATCATTTATAGAATCACTGGGTCCTTTCTACTTAGGGCATTTGCCACCTTGTTCGCTTTCCCAGGGTGGTAATGCATTGAACAGTGATAATCCTTGATGAGATCTATCCATATTCTCTAGCTCATATTAATATCCTTCTGTGTGAATATATATTTAAGACTCTTGTGGTCAGTATATATCTCACATTTCTCCCCATAGAGAAAATGCCACCATATTTTCAAGGCAAAGATCACCGCTGCTAACTCCAGATCATGCATTGGATAGTTTCGCTCATGGATTTTCAACTGCCTTGAGGCATAGGATATCACTTTATCATTATGCATCAGCACACAACCTAATACATTCTTTGAAGCATCACTGAAGACCACAAAAATTTCCCCACTTGTGGGTAAAGTGAGCACAGGCACAGTGATAAGCCTCCTATTCAACACCTTGAAGATTTATTCGCATTCATCACTCCATTCAAACTATACTCCCTTCTGAGTTAGCTCGGTAATAGGGTTGGACAATCGTGGGAAATTCCTCATAGATCATCGATAATATCCAGCTTACCCCATGAAGCTACGGATATACGTTTCCGATGTTGGCCTCGGCCATCCCTCAATTGCATCTGTTTTGGAGGGATCCATACATATCCCATTACTTGTGTTGATATGGCCTAAGAAAGAGACCTCATTCAACCATAACTCACACTTGTTGTAATTTTCATAGAGCTTATCCTTGCGAAAACTCTATAGTATAGTTCTTAAATTCTCCTCATGATCCTCCTTGGTTTTGGAGTATATAAGAATATCATCTATAAAGAACACAACAAATTTGTCAAGGAAATCTCTAAAGACTCTATTAATTAAGTCCCTGAAGATTTCTGGAGAATTAGTGAGTCTGAATGGCATTACTATGAATTCATAGTGTCCGCATCTTGTTCGAAAATCAGTCTTGGATATATCTTCCTTCTTCACCCTTACTTGATAATATCCTGACCGCAAGTCCACCTTGGAAAAGTATTGTGATCCATGTAGCTGATCGAACAAGTCATTAATTAATGGGAGAGGATACTTTTTCTTTATCGTGATTTTGTTAAGTTCACAATAATCAATGCAAAGCCGCATTGACCCATCCTTCTTCTTAACTAAGAGGACTGGTGAACCCTATGGTGAAGCACTTGGGTGTATAAACCCTTTATCCAGATTCTCTTGTAGTTGTTTCTTCAGCTCTTCATGCTCTACAACAGTCATTCTATATGGAGTCTAGGATATTGGTATCACCCCTGGTATAAGTTCAATTGAGAATTCAAAATCTCTTCTAGGAAAAAATAACGGTCAGTTTCTCAGGAAACACATCAGCGAATTCCTTCACAATTGGAATTTCTTCAAAGATGGTTTCTTCTTTGGACTAAATCATCTGAGCCAGATACGCGTGCTCATAGGGCAGTAATATCTATGCTTGAGATGATATAGCTAAAAAAGATTCACATTCCTCTTTACACTTGTAATGAATTGGGGGTCGATTCTCTATATGGAGTATGATTTCCCTTTCCCGACAATATATGTTGGATCTATATTAGGAAAGCCAATCCATGCCAAGAATTGCACCAATTTCCACCGGAGGGAGTATGATGAGGTTCGCTGAGAAATTAAATCCACAAATTATAGCATGGGAGGACTTATATTCATGGGATGCAATGATTTCCCCATTTGTTATACTCTCCGACATCTTCACTTCCATGATTGGTGGTGGTGCTGGGATTGTTCTACTAGACATTCGAGATATAAAAGAATGCATAGAAGCTGAATCAAAAAAGTACGTTCACTATTCTTGGATGAATAACTAGCGTACCTATCACCACTTCGTTGTCGGGGTTCACTTCGGTAGAAGTGATGGAAAATGATCTTCCTTTCTGCCTTGGAGGTTGTTGGTTGCCTCCGAAAACCCTTGGATTAGGTCACTGATTTGAAAAATGACCCAGTTCTTTTCATTCATAGCATTGAACAATGCGTTGAGGTTTGAACGGAGCGTTCCTATCCTCTATCGCAGCCTCGGGTCTTTCTTGCCGACAGTTAGCAGCTGGGTTCCCTTCTCTTCCACACCTAAAGTATTTCCTCTTCCCCTTAAAGATATTTCAAGGGTTCTTCATTCCGCAGTTTTGGAAAGTGGGGTGCTGGATCTTCTTAGCACCATTGGATTTATAAATGGGACCACTAGAATTGAAGTCCACCTTATTCTTCTTATCCCCATGATACCCATGTGATTCTCCGATCTCTATTTCGACCTTGAGGTCACATCGGACAATTTACTCATAGCTGTCGAAGTCACAGATTGGTAATTCTTTTTGTAGGCTGGGCTTTAACCCACCAAAGAAGCGGTCAACATTGCATTCTGGGGTAACGACAAAGTCAGAAGTGTATCGTGCAGGCCTTGTGAAGTTTGCCTCATACGCTCCAACATATTCTTCGTCTTTTTTATTGAGGGAAAAGAAGTCCCTTTCCATCTTAAGCCGTAGGGTGAGAATAAAATATTTATCGAAAAACATCTTCCAGAAATCCTTCCATTCCAATGCCTCGATCTCCTCCTCAGGCTACGTATTTTTTATCAACATCCGCCACTGATGAGCTTCACCCTCTATACGATAATCTGCCAGGAGAACCTTCTCTTATTCAGAACATTAAATGATGGAGAAGATCTTTTCAATGGAGTTGATCCATTGTTCAGTGATCGTGGGATCGGATGATCCACTAAAAGTAGAAGGCCTTTGTCTCATAAAGCTCTCGATAATGACTTTTTCTTTCTTAGGGAGGGTTGAATGTTCCTCATGACCCATGTTTCTATTCAAAACTTGAGTTAGCTAAGAGGGAAGCTTGACAAATTTCGTGATTCCTGCTCCCATTGGGTTGGGCATCTCATTAGTACATTCATCACACTGATTTCCACAATGGTTGTTAGCCGGATTCCTCCTATTACTGGCCATTGGCTGGAATAAAAGGAAATTTAGGGGTAACACATGAAGGGTAATCCAATGAAAAAAGTTTCTGACTTATAAATAAACTTTTATTTCCTTAACTCATGAGTCTATTGGCCTCAATCTAGGATTTTCATGATCTACATTCTAAAATAAATTCTTATGGGAATTTCATTTAATTCCCTTAATAAGGGTTCATACTAAGCTTGTGAATTTATCAAAACATATCCCCCGGGAGTGTCATAACCAAGAGTGCAGCAAGGCCCGTTGTCGTGCACCAGTTTCTATTCGAGTCTAACTCAAAGCAGTGATTTCGGGTTTTACACCTAGGATACATCTGTGCCAGAGCCGCCTCTACCTGCTCATATCTAGACAGGGATGTATTTTCATGATAAAACACTTACTCAGTACGTACCAAAACATAGGGATGTATATATTATACATAGTCTTTTCTCTAAGGCTTTACTAGGGTTTTCTAATCCTAATCCCAAAAATAACTAAACCTATCATCTGATACCAACTATAATAACCCTACTTTTAAATACAAACGTAAACATGATTTATTACATAAAATTTTTCTTGATGCAACAAAGATGATCAAGACGTTTAGTGTCTTTGAGGCTTAGGATCATTACATAAAAACTTGAAACATGAAATACATCATCTTTAATGAAAACTTTCTTTACATGACCACTAAATTCCCTCGTACTTAGCATTGCATGGGATAATTTGAGGACATGCATAAGAAAAGGGTGAGCTATAAATCCCAGTAAGGGAATACACATGGAATAAATTAGGAGTACAATACATGTTAGAAATTAGGCATATCAATAGAACACAAGAGAAACATGAACAAAAATGCATGATAAAGCAAGATACTCATAACATGGAAATGTGGCAGCAACACTTAACATGGAATTAGCATGAGCCAAGGCCCATTGCACATGGAGCATGAGTAAAACCTCATTGCACATGAAGCACGAGTAAACCCTTGATGCACTTGAATTAGAATGAGTCAACACACATTGCACATGATGTATCATGATACTATACGTTACCCAATGAATTGAAGCGCCATAAGGGCGCACCATTCTTAAACATTTCATTTCATGCATAAGTGTGTCACATTGATCAGAAAACATTGATTCATAAAACATAATCATTTATTCCATGATAAAGGAATGTGGAATTCATACATGAAACTTTATAATCAATAAGTAAATGTGCATAAAGGTGAATACCCTTGATGGAGAAATGGGCATGGTATTAACTACACAATGGCATTGGCATAGAAAATCGGTGCGATTTCGGCAGCGTAACAGCGTGACATAAGAATTCATAAAAACAGTTGATGAGAGAGAAAGGGTTGTCTCATCATATTTACATGAAATGGATAGTAAGGGGTTCATATAGATACATTTCCAAACAATTGTAATGGATTTTATATTCATGATACAAATGTATTTCTTGAATGTAAAAGAGGAGAGACAAGTTCCTTTCGGAATTTCGACATAGTAACGGGTGTACATGGGAGGCATTTAATGAGAGAGAAAGGGGTATCCCATCATTCAAACAATAAGAGGGAAGTATGGGGGAGGTGCGCAACCATACCCTAGCATTTATAATTGAAATTTAAAGGGAATAACAACATGACAAAAATTTGACAAAAATGAGAAAAAGATGAAAAACCCTTACTTGGAAGTGTGCTTCCAAAGGCTACAGAGAGGCTTGTGAGAGGCTTTTTGGTATCTTGGGGAACCTTGGGAGGATACTAGAGAGAGTAGGACAGAGGTTGGATGAACTCCAAAGGATTTGAGTGAAGATGTAGTGGGAGCATGGCTGGGTTTATATAGGAAATGTGATGGAATTCTTTATTATTTAGGTTTGGGACCCCTTATATTAAATGAATTCAAACCACAAACCATCGAATAGTTTTTGCCCATGGTTTATTGAAAAGGTAAGAGGAAAGAAATATTTTATAAGGAAAAAGTCCTAACTTTTATAAATAACAGTGTTTCTTATGTGGAGGTGAGTCGCACTCTCATGGAAAATAATTTTAAAAGACAATATGTTAAATAAGTCTTAAGGGGTCCATTAATGCTTTGAAAAGTTGGTCAACCAAACCCAGAATTGCATTATTTTAATGGTAAAACATATATTGGCCGAAAAGAAAGCTTATATTATTTTATTACATCACTATTAGGTCATTATAATGTCATAAAACACATTATATATTTAAACGGTATTTAATTTTTACCCAAAAATTTGACTGTCTTAGAAAATTCTGAAAAATTCACCATTGGATAATTTCTACATCCTGATTCCAAAAATAACATTTATTTTATCTAAATAATTTTCTAAATATGTTAATTTTCACTTTTAAAATAAAAATCGACATTTATCGAAAATTCACGGGTTTTGACAAAAATGGCTTTCAAATCGTAACAAAAATTATAATTATATTCATAAAATTATAAGATCATTTGTATTTAATAAAAATTAATTTAATAATAATATTTTATTAAATTATTATTTCACTCAAAAATCCCTTAATTTTATAAAATAGAATTCTTAATTAAATAATAACTAAAAACACTATTTGTACTTTAAAAACTATTTATAATGTATCAATGATGACTAGAATGTATATACATTTTTATAGACAAAAACTAATGTACATGAACATATTACTATCGATTTGTTACATAACCCCTTAAAACAGCCTCGTAATACCTAAGGGTAAGGTGTGTGATGGTGAAAAACTCTTGTGGTGGCTTGGATAACATTGCTCGAGTGGTAATCTCTATCAACTTCCACATTTCCCATAGACGGTCCCGTTCGAGCTTGACATGATGAAGCTCATCTTGGGATTGGTCAAGAGCGAAGCCCAAGGATGCCACCTATTTTCCGAGATCCGACAAATGGGCTTCAAATGGAGGAATTCTACTGGATGAGGTCATCACTTCTTTTGTCTGAGTCAATTGTATTTGATAACGCCCTATATTTATACTAATCGCGTGATCACTATTCAATGGCTATATTAGCAACGATAAAAATTCATAACATAAAACCAAATAAGTTGACATTTTATATAACCATACAGAGACATTTAATTAGATCAAGAGAGATTTCCATTAATTAAACGTTGGGTCATTACAGGGATACTCATGACCATGTCTCAACACACACCATGTTTTCCCAAGATATAGTTACATACCCCTTAATGGTCTCTAATATGTCCACAAATTATTCAAAAGGAGAATTATGTTCATGTTACCCAATGTCAAATGCCTCATATTCAAGCTCAAGTCCTTCTGTCCCACTAGTACACACCCCATATTCAAGGTCAAATCTTATGATATGAACTAATTTGTAACAGGTAATCAAAATTCTAGGACAAACCATGCCACATAAAGCCTTTATTTTTTTAAAAAAAATCAAAAAATCATTTTCCATTCTTTAAAACAGAACCATAATTTTGAAATCAATTTTTAAAAATTATTTCCCATGGTAATGTTCCACAAAACATCAAATTTCAAAAAAATAAATTCTATAGCACAAAATAGGGGTCCATCGATAATCAGACACAATTTTCACTTAAATATTACCAAATTAATTATATTAACAAAATGAATTCATGATTTATATATTGTGGAGTGTAGATAGAATCTAACTACCTCATAATATTTAGAGAAAATGAATAATGGAACATCAATTCTTCAGATATTGGCATAGTTATCCCTTAAATAAAAACAATCATAATCTATGAAGGATCCCTTTATTGAATGTGGATATATCCACAATTTATTATATCTATGATTCTAATAGAGTAAATAATACTATATCAATGATGAATGAAAAAGAATTATAACAGTCAAATGAATATGGGCATCCAACACACCTTGATTAAACTACTTTTGTATCTAAAATTGAAGTGGATCACCTCTCTCTCATATGAAGAAAAATGAATTTAGGTTATAGTGGGATTAGTGTAAGGGTTAAAGGAATTAATTCATATTTTATAGTCACTTAAATTAGGGATAAATATATACTATATAGTTATGCTACACGATTTGGAAATCCATGTATCAACCATGTGGTGGTAATCTCTTAAGACAACCCCTTGCATATTAGGATTTTACAAGTTGACAAACCATGTTCCAACAAATATTTTTCATCTATTTCAATAATTATGGTTTCTCCTAGTCACATAAAGTTTTTTCCAAATCATTCCCGAACCATGAAACTTCCTAGTACCTTGTATTTTTCTATTAAGAAATTTCATAGATATGGTGATTGATTTCAAATAATCGATCACAAACCATGAAAATATAGAAAAGTTATCTAAATTGGCCAAACCCCTTCAAATTTTCCAAAACATAACCCAATAATTATATAGATTCAAAATATTTATATAATAGATAATATAACTAAAATAGGTGGTTCTAAATTTTCCACACCATTGGCCTTTCCATCCTAGAAACTAAAAAAATATTTGTTCTGTTGGAATAATTCAGGAAAATACACTCAAATTTACTTCTCATGCACCCATATATCATCCTAAATCTGACCATGTTTCTATGAAACCGACACTAGATTGATTCCTTTAGTATTAAAGATCTTCTTTTTCCTATCCACAATCTATATTGGCACATGAATTAGTGTAGCATATGGACCTATGTAAATGTGATCACATCGAATTAGATGGTCTAGATGATGTTGTTACTTCTTAAAATGAGATATATTAAAATAGATTGTGAACCAAAATGACCCATGGGGTAAATACCAACAGACATTCCACCTCACCAACCCATTCATGTATCTAAAAAGGATTCTATATTGAGGAGACAAACAGTAAGGACCCGACCCCAATTTCCCGGAACCGGTGCCTTATTTGATTATATTGGAATACAACAAAGAATAAGTTTCTTGAAGGACTGATTAGTTTAATATTATTGGAAACATAATTCATAGATAAATTCAACCTTACAAGTTGAAATGAAAAATATACATATAAACTTCTTTGACAATAGACATAACTCCTAGGTTATTTCAGCATGTCATTCACAATAAACTTCTTCAAGTCCTATGAAAATGAAACATAATAAAGGGGTGAACTCAAACACTCATTAAAAGTAAGAAATTCAGTGGAAGATATCATAACATAAACATTAGTCATGTTGAATAAATAAAAAGATATGCCTTTGAAAAATAATAAACATGATCACATTATGACGGGAATAAAAGCTGAGTAAATATTGAAATAATATAACATAATCATGGGTATTCTACTATTTGAATAACCACCTATACCATAAATAAAATTTACATAATGTGGGAACACATAATTTGGGACAACATTACCATACTATAAAGGCCTCGTGCAAATACAATAAATAATCATTTTGTTAGGGCCTTCTACCAAGACTGTAGTTTGTCTTAGGAGTCCTATCGATACACCAAGGGGCTATAACGGGAACCACCCGAAACATAGTATGTTCAATTATTTCTTCATATGAATTGGGATAAACAAAATATAAATTAATATTTAAACTAATATATGAAATTTAAATAACTTTCCCTGGACATTATGAATAAACACTAACCATTCAGTGTAAATTAGTGAATGGTTTTAAGACAGCACATCAACAGAAAAAATAATCATAAACCATTAAAATAAATATGGTATATGATAACATGAAATATTATTCCCAATAATACATAATGATAAAAAAAAGTTTTGAAATATGATGAAGATGCTCTTATAAAATCAACGCGTAATATTTTAAATAAAGACTCCTTCACATTAAAAAGAAGAGTTCTTTTGAAAAAATACTTCTATTGAACCAGATGTGAGGTAAGATATTATTTTCCTAGTAATATGAGTGATTTTATAATGATAATACTTTCCAAAAATGGATTATATATTTCCCTTGAAAATAGGTAAAAATTTGAGATATTCCCTTGAATCTGCTTGTATTTCGGAAACAATTTTGAAAGCTATTTTTAAAACATGTAACTATCAATCAAATAAGGAAGGATTCTGGTTGGTGTACATATATATAATAATCATACATAATTGTTTATTTGTATATAATAATACATAAGAATTTCATTGAGGTAATTAGACAATAAAAATAACCCAATTTGAAATGGAAGTTCGTGTAGAAAAAACACTTAACTTAAATCTGAATGTGTTCCCCTATTGAAATACTGGTCCTGGAATATGAAACTATACTCATTAATAACATAATTAGAAACCTTTTAGTCATTTATTTAGTTCATCAAAATTATTTTTAGTTCATTTATTTTATTATTGATAAGTTATTATATTGAATTCTGTCGTTCCGGAGTGTTTGCATTCTTGATTTTCATAGTCAGTTTACTTATTTTTAAGTAATGAAGTTCATGTGGAATGAACGTAAATCTCTAGAATTGAAATTACATATTATTTTTGAATATAAAAAATTGTTAATGGTCATTTATATAATTTGATTAAATGGAAAGAGTTTATATCATTAGAAGAAATACTTGTGACATTAAATTAGATTGTTTTGGCAGTATGTTGATTTTTATGAACAAGATTGGTCATAGGGTTTAATAATTTGTATGTTTTATGGTATATTAATATTAAATAGGTTATAATAAATATAATACAGTCTGGTTAGACCATTAAAATGGTTTCATGACTAGTAATTTATATTTAATTGAATAATGAAACTTCGTCGTCCCTAAAGGCTATAAATTGGAACCTCATGGATGTTGACTTCATTTATAAAACAAAAGGGGGGGAGTAACAATATTGATTATAGTTCTTCCATTAACCTTATATACTTAAATTATACAGATTATATAATTGTTATTATGGTTATTTTGATAGAGGTGGTGAGGATAGAAAATTAAACGAAATGAACTTGAAAATAAATGAAAATTGGGCGATCCCTTATGAAAATTAGGCAGCCTAACGGCATTGCTTAAAATTTCATAAAATAAAATTATGAGAGAAAGAGGGTATCTCATAATATGAGAATAAAAGGTACAGAAATAGTAATACATAAAATTATTCTCCATCATATAAAAACGGAAATTCAAAGAGATAACATAAAAGAAGTGTCGACTAAAAGAGGAGGGTGATTAATTCCCTTACTTTGTAGAGTAACTCCTAGAACATGAAGGTTGGGAAGATGGGGGATTAAGGTCACTATGGGAGGAATCTTAGAGAGGTAAAACCACCAGATCATTGATTATTTGGTGCTTTTAATGAAATAAAATGAATGGATGAGTGGGTATCTCAAGAAAAAGAGAGGGAGTTTTTTATTAATTTCAAAGGGACACCTCATTAGTGGTTTTTGCCAAACCATGGGATTTACCAAGGTATTTTCCTGTGCTTTTATCCACTTGTGACACCTCATGTCATATGTTACTATACATAAGTTGAGTAGCCTTTTATTTTGTCATTATGATGTCATTAAACTAGTGAAAACTCAAAACTGTTTTTTAACTATTCACAAAAATTTCATGTATTTTAGAAAAATCCCAAAAATTCACCCATACCATTTTTCGACATGTAGAATTAAAAAATAAAATATATTTTTTAAATATAATTTTTGAAATATTATTAATTTAATTTTAAAATAAATTCATAGTTAATTATATTGATAACAATTTCAATGATGCAATTAGTTTTATATTACATTGAAAAATTAGTTACGATCTCATTATCTTATTGACTTATGAAAATTAAATAATATTATTTTTTTACTATTCATAAGGGATATATAATTATTCATATTAATATTCATAAAGGTATGTTAATATTCACAAATAAACATGTTTATTTTTTCAGACTCCAAATGAGTTACTGATCACAACTCTAGATGTCTGTTTATCGAAATTCACATCACAAAAAGTGACAAAAATATGATTTATGGGTCACATAGGACATAGTAGTTAATTATTTTGAGATTTCATTTGATTATTAAATATTTGTAAGAAATTAATTTCCATTGAAAAATATTTTTTCGTTACATTTCCCCCCATCAGAAATTTCACCCTCAAAATATCATTTTACAATTTCGGCCAAAAAGAAGTGTGGGGTACTTTTCCATTATTGTTTCTTCCATTTCCTATGTTTACTCTTTGTAATTATGGTTTCTTCATAGTACCTTGACTAGATGAGTAATCTTGTAGCGTTGAACTTTGTCTCTATGTACAAAGATTTTCACTGGCTACTCCTCATATGAATGATCATCTTCCATTTGTACCACCTTTGAATAAATACAGGTGAATATTCTTGTATGTACTCCCTTAAGAGATATACATGAAAGACATGATGTACTTTCTACATGGTAGGTAGAAGTTCTAGTCGGTAGGCCACAGCTTTGACTCGATCAAGGATCTGGAAGGGGCCTATATACCAAGGATTTAGCTTTCATTTCTTCCCAAACCTCATGAACATCTTCCATAGAGATATGCATAGAAATAGGAGGTATCCAACATTGAATTCAAGGTCTCGTAAATGGTTATATGCATAACACTTCTGTTGCCTTTGGGATTCTTTGATATGATACTAAATGGTTTTCACCTTCTCCAATATTTCTTCGTCCATTTCAGTTCTTATCAGATTATGCTAAATGAATTCATCCCAACATGTCGGTGTTCTATAACTTTTCCCATAAAGGGTTTTATATGGTGTCGTTCGGATGCTCGAGTGGAAACTATTGTTGTAAGACAATTCAACTAGTGGAAGATTTTGGTTCCATCCTTTTTTTAATTCAATAGAACATGCTCTCAACATGTCTTCCACTGTCTGAATAGTCTTCTCAGATTGGCCATCAGTTTAAGGATGATAGGCCGTACTGAAGTTCTGTTCAACACTAAGAGCATGTTGGAGACCTTTCCACGACTATGAGGTAATTATAGAATCATGGTTGGATACAACAGATTTTGGTACTCCATTAATCCTTACCACTTATTTTATGTAAATCCATACATGTTTATCTAATGAGAATTCCTCTCAAATTGCGATAAATTGAGTTTTCTTTGTATGACGATCTATAATGACTCATATAGAATTTTTTCCCCTAGATTTCCTTGTATGTCTAGTGGAAAAGTCCATGGTAATGATCTCCCACATCCATGATGTAATGGGTAGTGGTTTTATCATCCCCTTAGAAATTTTCCTCTCAACCTTCACTTGTTGACATACCTAGAACTTTGATGTATATTCAGTAATCTCTCTTTTCATATTGTCTGACTAAAAGTTTTCTTGGATATCTCGATACATCATTAAATTACCTGGGAGTATATGGAAATTTGAGCTATGAGTATCATTCAATAGTTACCTCTTTATCTCAAGAATAGCTAGAACAAAAAGCCCCTTTCCGAATTTCATAACACCTCCTTCATATACAAATCCAATCAACTTACCATCATTTACCACATTAATTTTCTTTTGAAACTCCTCATCATCAGCCTGTGAACTATTTATCCTCTCTAGTAAAGAAGTTTAGAAACCATTTGAAAAAGTATAGATGTGTTGCCTTCCTTGATAATTCCCATCTTAATCTCTACTAGATCCATGAACAATTGATCCTTTTCAACTCTCATCTTGTTCATAAATCCATGATCCTTTCTGCTCAAGGCATTTTCTAACTTATTTTCCATCCCCTGGTGGTTGTGTATTATGCAATCATAATCTTTGAGTAGCTCAATAAATCTCCTTTGACTCATGTTGAGTTCTTTCTATGAAAATATAAATTTCATCTTCTTAGGATATGTTTATATCTCACATTTTTTTCCATAGAGGTAATGTCTCCAAATATTAAGAGAAATCATTAACGCTTCTAACTCAAGATCATGAGTTGGATAGTTTTGTTCTTGAATTTTTATCTTCCTGGATCCATAGGCAATCACTCAGTCATTCTTCATAAGGAAACAACCAATTCCTTTCGGGGATTAATTTCTATAAATAAAAACTCCATCATTCCCCGATGGTAGGGTTAGGATGGGATTTTTCACTAACCTCCTATTCAATTCTTCAAAACATTCTTCACATTCTTTTGTCTATACGAAATTAATCCCTTTTCACGTGAGCTTGGTCATTAGGTTTTCTAATTGGGTGATGCTAAGAACATAACATCGATAATAACCTAATAAACTGATGAAACTATGTACTTCAGTTAGGTTCATTAGAGTATAACATTCTTTCATAGCCTTTATCTTCACATGATTTATAGATATTCCATACTTGGAGAAAATGTGGCCCAGAAAAGAGACTGATTGTAGCCAAAAATTACACTTTCTAAACTTCCAATATAATTTATTTCTTTTAAGTGTCTTCAGGATATTGTGCAAGTGATTTTCATGACCTTCATGGATATTAGATTAAACGAAGATATCATCAATAATCTCTGCTAAAAATTCATCAAGATATTCCTTAAAGACATTATTCATGTGATCCATTAAAACAGATGGTTCATTAGTTAGTCCAAAAGGCATTACTGTAAACTCATAATGCTCATACCTGGTTCGAAATGCTATATTTTTAATGTCTTCCTTACAAGAAACTGATGGTATCCAGGTCGAAGATCACTCTTCGAAAAATATTGGGCTCCATGAAGTAGATCAAATAAATTATCAATTCGTGGAAGAGGATACATATTGTTTATTGTAATAGAATTTATTTCCCAGTAATCAATGCACAAACTCATGGATCCATTATTCTTATTGAAAAAGATGAAAAGGGATCCCCATGGATAAACACTAGGTCGAATAAATCCTTTATTACTCAATTCCTCTAGTTGTTTATTTAATTACAATAACCCCACAGTGGCCATTCTATAAGTGGTATTTGATATGGGCCTTGAACCTAGAAATAATTCAATGGAAAGCTCAACTTCTTACTCTAGAGGATTTCTAGGTAAATCCTCTCGAAATACATCAACATATTATTGAACGATTGGTATATCCCCTATCTGTACATTAATCTCCTCACACTAATTTATTTCATTCCCTTTCTCCACAATAATTGAAGTCAATATAGATACTGGGGTTGGATCTAGATGAGAATAAAATGGTGAAGATTATGCTCTAAAAATAATGGATTTTACACCATTCTCAAAAATTTCAACTTCCTTCTTCATGAAAAAGATATTCACATCATAAATTGATAGCCAATATTTACTGAAAATTATATCATAATAATCCATTGGTATGACGACAAGGTGAGAACCTAAAGCACGTTTATGTGTCATGAGGGGGACTAATTGACACGCCTTTATTGCAATGATGCATACACAATGGGTTTTACTGATAACACCTTTATTAAATGAAATTGTAAATATCTAATATTCATGCCAAACTGGGAAGATATAAATGAATGAGATGATCTAGAATCAAATGATGTATTGGATATGTTGGATGAAACAATCAATGTACCAACCACCACTTTGTTATGAACATAAACCCTCGTAGTTGTGACTATGTAAGCTTGGCCTTGCTCCATTGGAATTCAATGGGGAACATTTCTCTGATGCAAAGTACATTCATGTGCATACTGTCCCATGTCCGTGAAATTTTAGTGTAGAACATTAGTATCTTCTTTCCTACTCATAGAATGTCAAGATAGATGGTATTTTTCTCTGAACTTATAGAAAACTGTCATTCCCTTCAATAAGGTTCCAGGGTGTTTCATCCAACAATTACTGCACGATAGAAATTCAACTATTCCCTTCTTCCCCATTTCATTATTTCATTTCCTAGTGTTTTCAGTAGCCTTATTATTATCTTTATTTCCCTTAAAGTCATAAGGCTTAGAGAATTCATTTTCTATCTTGATAGCACATGATACTATATCATCATATGTTGAGAAACTTTGAGGGACTAGAACCCTTTTATGGAATGGTTTTAAACCATCAATGAATCGATAAATTTTTCTCCATGGATTACATATGTAATCTGTAACATGTCTTGCCAGCCTTGTAAGTTTGACCTCATACATGGTAACATTTTCATCTTCCTTCCTCAAATTCAAGAATTTCCTCTCCATATATACTTTTTTTTCATTAGGGAAATTATTTTTTCAGAAGATTTCATTAAAATCCCTCCATTCTATCTTTTATATTTCTTCCACCTCATTTGTGATTTGGAATAATGACCACCACTGATTTGCATCTCATGTTAGATGATAAACTTCCATGACAACCTTCTCTCATTCGTTACATCCCTATGTGAGAAATAACATCTCAAGGGAACATATCAACTGTGACACCCCAATAATTCATCATACGCTTCTCTTTGAATAATATAGTAGTGTGTGTTGTACACAACATCGAGTTCTAACAGACACCACATCCAATCTAACTAGTCGTTATGAATAGTAATACCCAATTTTTAAAATTTTATACATTTTATCTTTCAAAATAAACTTCATTTTTGGTTCATGAATATTGAAATTATCTTACGGTGAATTTTTGGTACATTTCTGATAACATTCATATTTTGATGAATAGTGAAAAATATTAAATTTTAATTAAAAACATTTTTTTAATAAAAATAATTAGTAGTGGTAAATCATGAATTTGAGTGGTTTTAAAGTATATTTAGAATATTTTTTTCCTTTTATTTCAATTTTGGTCATTGGACATAATTTCACATTTAAACTGGACATAAGAAAGTGCCAATCTTTTGATATTTATTATCTCTTAAAAACACGATTTTTGTTTTAACAACGGAAATTAATTTTAAATTAAATTCTTTCCACTCCTGTGTTTTGAATTTATAAAAATGGTTTCCATATTTAGAAACAGGATTCTAATTTTTTAAAATAGTTAACTTTTATTTTTAGACAATTTTGAATAATTACTTCGGTAAATATTTTATTTACCATGGTTAAAGGGTAAATCCGCTAAATAAGGGTAAAAATATAATATTATAATACTAATAAATTACCCTAAAATGTTTCCTAAACCTATTAGTTGATAAATTTCTGACCAAGATCATCTTGGGGTCGATTTTGGGACCCCATGAATCGACTTGTAAGTGATAATGACACTTAATATCAATAAAGTTAAATTAAATACAAAAATTACATAAGAATATATATTTTAGAAAAAAAAATTACATATAATTATATATATTATACTTTAGACTATGAATATTCATTATAAATATAAAAATATATCTTACATAATTTTATTTTATTTTTACTTATTAGACATTGAATAATTAAATTTATTCATAACACAATAATGATACAATATTTTCCTTATTAATAAGTGAATCAAAGAATTAGTATTATAAATGTTAAAATAAATATAATTTGATAGTTTTGACAACATCCAAAACATTTAATGTTTTATATGACATGTTAGTATTTCTCAAATTAATTTGGTTCGACTTAATAATGTTTTTAGGACTTTATCAAAAATCAATTATTAAATAACGTCAAAATTGACATAAAAGAGTTTTTAAAACAAATATTATATTATTAATTGATATTATATTCCTAAAAATCTAATTCATGGAAAAATAAATTATATAATGATAGCTGTATTATTAAGGGACTTTTTGGGTGTCTCTTGGATGTATATATTTATTTTATTAACTATATAATATAAAAATACAAAGAGACATGGTAAATGTCAAACTAATTAACTTAGAGTTAAAACTAAAAGATAATGTTAATAAAGTGATCCAAACCTGTCTAAAACCTATTTTTTGCGTTGTTTTTGACCTATCCCCACCTTTTACTTTTAATAATCCACATTTGAGACACTAGAATCTGAATATGAATTTATTATAAAATAATACAATAATTTTTTCCTAAAGAGCCCCTCCCCCCCCTTATAAAAGGACATCGCCTCTATCCAACTCTTCATACCATCGAAGCCTTTTGGTTTATCCACCACCTACCCAAATATTCTCTCAACATCCCTCAAATCAACCTGTATGCTTTATTTTGATCAGAAATCCAACCTAAGGAGCCCTTTTGATCAAATCAAAAGGAAGAACCAGAAGAAGAGGTAATGTTTTCACCACCCTCTTTCAAGTTCGTTTCTTCTTCCACTTATTATTTCTTTTTTATTTCCCTTCTAAAATAATAACTCTATTATCATCTATATACTATGATGTTATTTTAAATATGGTACATCCATATTCAGTATTCTATCCACCCTTTGAATGACATGTAACCATATGTGCGTACGTACGGCTTACCATCTCCACATCGTGGTATAATTCTTATTCCAAACATTATTATTTGTATGGTTATGATAATGATGTTTAATTGATTTAAATAATAAGGATAACATGATATTTATTTTGTATATATGATATATAATCCAATTATATATTATTTTAATATCAAAATAATGATATTGTCACTCGTTCGTACATATGGACTATCGTCTCCACGAACGTGATGAGATTCATTCCCAATCATATCCATTCTAGTATAATACTCATTTGATGAATAAAACTAATGTTTAAGGACTTTATATCATTTTTTATATGAATAAGATACAACATATCCATAATAAACACGGATTATGTAACAAAACATATTAACGAAAACGAGTAAGTGAACACCCGAAACGACGATAATACAAAGATATTAATAGAAAAACAATGTTAAAAGATAATATAGTAAATCATATTAATGTATATGATTCTTGTATAATTTAATAAAAATTACTTAACCATTATACAGGAGGTTAACCTACCCTCTACCAAGGAAAAGTACAAGGTAAGCGTTTATTTCACAATCTCTTCATTATCTGAGGTTGTTTATAGGTAATTATCTACTAGGAACTCCTTATCATCCACATCAATGTTTCTTAAAATTTATTTCAAATAAATATTAATATTTTATAGACTATGGGATAAAGTCATTTATACCCTTGTTTGACTTTTTATAATATTTTTATAAAGGAATCATTCCGTCGTTTTCCAAACAAACTCCTTTTTAACCTTATTGAAAAAATTTAGGTAAGAATGTCATTTTTTAACTTATACGGCATGTGAGGCTATTTTCTTCCGTTATAAAATAATAGAAGCTTCACTAAAAAATTATAGGTATATTTTCAAAGCAAATGTTTTATTATATAATAATGTGTCTTTTAAATTATTTCAAAAAAAGATATATTTCTCAAAAATAGTTTTTATTTCATCTATGTCAAGATCCTTTGATGGAATTTAAGCTTATTTGAAGTTGATTTTTTATGATACAAAACATTCATATATTATTGAAGGTTTTTTTGATATTTATGATTGTGGATGTGTTATTTTTATATGATTCATGGTTTATGGAGAAATTATTGACATTTCATATGCTATTTTTAATACGAATGTTTAGTTTTTGTCTAAACATGTTCATATGAAGAATGAATTAGACTTAATAAGTGATGGGTGGAGCATGCTATAGATCTTTTATGCATCGGTAGGTCTCATAAGACAAACTAGTGTCTTGTCACAAGGCCTTTACAAAATCGTTTTTGTAGTCATGGCATAAGGCTTTGACTTAGTGGTTATGATAGTTTGGCATTATGCATTCCATCATTATGAATGTGGTTAGTGATTTGCATGTGATTATTCAAAGAGTAGAATATCCATGTGAATAAGTAAATGGAATTAAATCATTATATTTTTCCATATTATGATGAAGTTCAAGTTTAATAGTCCTTTGTTTTAGTTATACATTGCCTTAAATGCTTATGCTTGTTTATGAATGTTTCTGCTGTATTGATATCCTTACTGAGCATCTGAGCTCACCCCTTTCTATGTTTTATTTTTTCCAGGATTCCAAGAAATGTATTGTGATTGATATGCAGGGTTAGGCCAAGGGAATAATGGCATTCGTGAAGGATTATTTTTGTTGTTTTGTATGTTAGGATGTATAATATAACATTCAGGTATGTAATCTATTTTCCAAGACTGCTAAACAGATCGGTCATTCGAGACATGACTCCTTGTAATTATGCCAATATATTAAAATAATGCACTGACTCTGGGTAACATGGGTCAGTGAATTATAGTTGGTATCAGAGAAAGATTATCAATAACCTTGGAAACTAGATTTAGATAAACTCTGATTAGAGCACATATCCCTACGATATACTTTTGGGATTAGTATAGAAGAACTTCTAGGAATTTTGGTAATTTAGAGATTTGGTGAGTTTTCTAAGAAATACATCCCTCTCTAGATATGGGCATGTAGAGGTGGTTCTAGCACAGATGTACCTAGGGGTAAAACCCAAAAACACCGCTTGAGCAAGACTCGAATGGGAACTGGTGTATGACAATGGGCCTTTCTGCACTCTTGGTTACGACACTCTCGGGGGATATTCTTAGGATAATTATCATTTTCTTTACCAACCATTATGAAGGGTTTATGAGTATATACTTCTTTAATGAATTTTTTTTTATTATTATGAATTATATCCATAAACAATTCAATCTATGTTAATTGTTTTACAAGATTGGGATTAGGTATTGTGATTCATAAACTAATCTAGTGTATTCTATTGTTTAAAATGGAGCCCAGTAGAAGGAATGAGAACTCAAGCAATACACATGATCCAAAGAGTAATAAGGATCATATCTTTCATGGTTTTAAGCCCGAATTTAGAAGGGAAATATTCTCTCGTGTATTATCATCATATGAAGAAATAGTATCATGTGTTGATAAGATAAGTAAATAATTCTCGGAGTCCTATGGCTTTAAAGGAAATCTAGAGGAGAAAAGGATGGTATAGAGAAGGACAGATAAAGGGAAGATGGTAAAGAAGGGTTTTCTCATATGTGATAAATGTGGAAAGAATCACCTTTGAAAATGCTTGAAGGGAATGGGAATATGTTATAAGTGTGGAGAAAAAGGACACCACATTCATGATTATGAGGGTATGAAAATGGTTTCAAATGTACAATGCTTCATTTTCAAGGAGTTGGGACACTATGCGAATCAATGTTCAAATCATCAGAGTATGCCCCAAATGATGCTATTAGATAATAATAAAGTTATTATACTACCACAGATGAAGAGGAATGTCTAGTTTTCTTATGTTGTTAATAAATAATTATTTCATTTTAGTGTTGTATCAACGATGTAATGGTTATATGAATTATGGAGATAAATAAGGATTGTACTGCAATACTATTTCATTAAGGACTTGAGATTGTGTGGAACCAAGAAAAGTGACTCAATAGCAGGTTAATTGTTTAGAAAATATTTGGTTGAGAGAAAGATAAACCATAATGTAGTTCTGATACCGAGGTAAGGATTTTGGAATAATACATGATTTATTTGGAAAAATTATATTGGATATTCTTGACTACCTTGAAACTGATTAGTGATTTTTATATTCCATCATTTATGGAGTATACATCAATTTTTTTATAGAAGGAGTATATCTACTATTATATAAAGAATAAGGGATCATGAATGTAATCAATATGGTTTTATGGTAATTCAGGATGTCACGGTATTTTAAAATAATACCTGATGAAGGTGGTCACATGTTATTAAGTAAAAAAAAGGATCTTCATTGTGTTTACCTTCCTTGTAAATTTTGGACTGTGAGTTTGAAAATAAGTATTTTGGATAATTCTACTTTGAGATTATTTTTGGATTTCCATAAAAGGACAACCCAGAGGTCGGGCGACAACCTATCGCATCCGGCAAGGCCGCGAGACTTGAACCCGCAACTGAAGGGTGACAAGGGTGTATCACCTACCACTAGCCCACGTGATGTCCTGGATTAAATAATGTAGTCTTTTTTTAAAAATTATGGTAGACGAATTATAAATTCATCTTTTTAACCCTATATAAATAGTATAAATAGAATATTATTTTTTAGTTCTATTATCTTTTAGAGTGAAAAATGAGTTTTTGGTAGAAATTAGTTAACGGATGGGACTGTACTTGTCAAGTATACATTTTTCTTATTCACTTATTCTATGAATAAATTATTTCTTATACTTTAGTGAAAATATCTTAAAACCAAAAAATTGTTATCCTAGTACCATATTTTTTGTTGAACCGATGGTATTTTAAATCATCATAGATTGATGAATTTAAGGCCCTCAATTTTAAACTTGTTTGTGATTGATGACATCAATCACTGCCTATAAATATTTACATTTTCCTCTAATTATATGTCTCTAATTGACACTTAATTTTTCCTAATAGAGATCAGAATTTTTAGGCAACCCTTTCATTTCCCTTTTCCTCTTATTAAGACTAAATTTTATTAACCTAATTTCCGATTTGGGTTTTCCCAAAGGTATTTTATATTTTCAACCTTTTATTTTTGAAAAATAATTTCAAATTGCAAGGACCCAATTTATTAAAGGATGGCAGAATGTAGCACCCCAAGCATCCAAGGTACTCTTCTATTTGAATAATATAGTAGCATGTGTTGTACGCAACTTCGAGTTCAAACACACACCACAGCCAATCAAACTAGTCGTTATGAATAGTAATACCCACTTTTTGAAATTTTATACCTTTTATCTTTCAAAATTGACTTCATTTTTGGATTCATAATATCTAAATTATCTTAAGGTTAATTTTTGGAACATTTCGGATAACTTTCATATTTTCATGAATAGTCAAAATTACTAAATTTTAATTTAAAACAACTTTTTTAATTGAAATAATTAATAGTGATAAATTATGAATTTGAGTGGCTCTAAATTATATTTAGAATATATTTTTACTATTTAATCCACTGTTGGTCATTGGGCATAATTTTACATTTAAACTGGACAAAATAAAGTGCCAATCTTTTGATATTTATTATCTCTTTAAAACACGCTTTTTGTTTTAACAACGGGAATTAATTTTAAATTAATTTTCTGCCACTTCTTTGTTTTGAATTTATAAAAATGGATTCAATATTTAAAATCAGGAGGTCTAAATTGTGTAAATATATAACTTTTATTTTTAGACATTTTGAATAATTACTTCGGTAAATATTTTATTTACCATAGTTAAAGGGTAAATCCTGTAAATAAGGGTAAAAAATAATATTATAATAATAATAAATTACACAAAATGTTTTCATAACCCTATTGATTGGTACGTTTCTGACCATGAGAATCTTTCCGTCGATTTTGGGTCCCCATGAATCAACTTTTAAGTGATAATGACACTTTATATTAATTAAGTTGAAGTAAATACAAAAATGATATAAGCATATATATTTTAGAAAAACAATATTTAGATAAGGTTATATATGATATAGTTTTTTCTATAAATATTTATTATAAATCTAAAATTATTTCATACATAATGGTATTTTATTTATAATTTTTAGAAATTGAAACTTTAAATTTATTTATGACACAATAATGATGCAGTATTTTCATTATTAATGGAAAAATCAAATAATTAGTTTTATAAATGTTAAAATAAATATAATATTAATGTTTTGATGAAATAAAAAACATTTATTAGACAATATGACATGTTAGGATTGATTAAGTGTATTTGGTTAGAATTAATTATGTTTTTATGATGTTAAAAAAAATAAATTATTAAATATTGTCAAAATTGGAATAAAGTATTTTTTAAAAAAAAATTATATTATTAATTGATATTATATTACTAAATATCTAAGGTTTGGCCAAATGACTTATATAATTATAGTTGTATTTTTAATGTACCACATGGTGGTCAGTTGGATGTATATAGTATGTTTATTAACTATATAATATAAAAATACAAAGAGACATGGTAAATGTCAAACTAACTAACTAAGAGTTAAAACTAAAAGATATGGTTAATAAAGTGACCCAAAACTGTCTAAAACCTATTGGTTGAGTTGTTTTCAACCCATCCCCTCCTTGTACATTGAATAATCCACTTTGGAGCCATTATAAACTGAATATGAATTTATTGTAAAATAATACTTTAAGTTTTTTCGAAAGAGCCCCTCCTCCCCTTTATAAAAGGACACCACTTCTAACCAATTATTTATACCTTCAAAGCCTTTTGGTTCAGCCAAAACCTACCCAAATTTTTTCTCAACTTCCCTAAATTCTACCTAGTGGCCTTATTCTGATTAGAAACCCAACCTAAGGAGCCCTGTTGATCAAATCAAAAGGAAGAACCCGAAGAAGATGTGATGTTTTCACCACCATCTTTCAGGTTCCTTTCTTCATTCACTTACAGTTTCTTTGTTATTTCCATTATAAAATAATAACTATAGTATCGTATATATAATGTGATGTTATTATTAATATTTTACAACCATATTCAGTATTCTATCCATCCTTTGAAGGACATGTCACCATACGTGCGTACGTACGGCTTACCGTCTCCACGTCGTGGTGTAATAGTTATTTAAAACATTATTATTTGGATGGGTATGATAATGACGTGTAATTGACATAAATAATAATTATAACATGATAATTATTCAGTATATATGGTGTATCGTCCAATTATATATTATTTTAATATCAAAATAATGATATTGTCGCTCGTGCGTTCGTACAAACTACCATCTCCACGAACGTGATGAGATTAATTCCCCATCGTATCCATTCAAATATAATTCTCATTTGATTACAAAAAATAATTTTTAAGGACATGATATCATTCTGGATATGAATAAGATACAACCTATCCAAAACAAACACAACTTATTTAACGAAACATAAAAAATAAAACGAGTAAGTGAACACCCGAAACAACGATAATACTAAGATATTTTTAACAAAACAATGTTAAAAGATCATATATGATATCATATTAATGTATATGATTCTTGTATAATTTTAGAACAATTATTTCACAATTATACAGGAGGTTAACCTACACTCAACCAAGGAAAAGTACAAAGTAAGGGTATATTTCACAATAACTTCATTATCCGAGGTTGTTTATATGTAATTATCTACTGGGACCTCCTTATCATCCGCATCCATGTTTCCTAAAATGTATGTCAAATCATTCTTAATATTTTATATACTATGGTTTAAAGTCATTTATACCCTTGTTTGAATTTTTATAAGAATTTTATAAAGGAATCATTTCGTCCTTTTCCAAACAAGGTCCTTTTTAACCTTTTCGACAAAATTATGGTAATAATGTCTTTTTTAACATATACGGTGAGTGCAGCTATTTTCCACCATTATAAAATCATTTTATCATCCCTTAAAATAATATAAGAATATTTTCAATGTAAATGTTTTATTTTATAATTATTTTTCTTTTAAGGTATTACAAAAAAAGAGATACTTCTCTCAAATAGTTTTGATTTCAACAATGTTAACATATTTTGATGTATTTTAAGCTTATTTGAATTTGATTTATTATGATACAAAACATTCATATAGTATTTAATGTTTTGTGATATGTTTTACTATGAATGTGTTATTTATATACCATTCATGGTTTATGGATAAAGTCTCGACATTTCATATGCATGTTTTAATACGAATGTTTATGTTATGTTTAGACATGTTCATATGAGGAATTCATTGGACTTAATAAGTGATGGGTGGAGCCCACTATAGATCCTCGATGCATTGGTTGGTATCATGAGACAAACTAGTGTCTTGGCATAGGGCCTTGACAAAATCTTATTTGTAGTCTTGGTACAAGGCCTTGACTATGTGGTTATGATAGTCTGACATTATGAATTCCATCACTATGGAAGTGATTAGTGATATTGCATGTGATTATTCGACTAGTAGAATATCCATGTAAATAAGTAAATGGAATTACTTCATTTTATTTTTCCATATTATGCTGATGTTCAAGTTTAAAAGGCTTTTGTTTTATTTATACATTTCCTTAAATGTTAATGCTTATTTATGAAAGTTTCTACTATATTGTTATCCATACTAAACATCTAAACTCACCCCTTTTTGTGTTTTATTTTTCCCTAATATTCCAATAACTGTATTGTGATTGATATGTAGGGTTAGGACAAGGGAATAATGGCGTTCGTGAAGGATTATTTATGTTTTTTTGTATGTTAAGAAGTGTAATGTAACATTCATGTATGTAATCTATTTTCCTAGACTGCTAAACTGATCAGTCCATCGGGACATGATTCCTTGTAATCATTCCAATTCATTAAAATATTGCACCGACTCTGGGTAACTGGGGTCGGGTCGTTACATCCACTCCTATACTAGAATCGGGTTTGTAGTCCCATTGAATGATGGAGGTTGTTGTCACATAAAGAGATCTAAAACAGCTCCTCAACATGGTGAATCCGGATGCTCTCTATGGGTAAAGTTATTGTTCATAACCTATGTAAGTTGTCTTGGTATAGTTATGAGTTGCTCAACACTAGTCACAGCACCATATCCAACATCAGTATCTTGTATCATAAAGAAATCCCTACAGGGGACACGTGCATCCGTGTGGTTTCCATTCCTTCAACTAGGAATCTTCTCTAGATAATGGAATAAAATAGATTATGTTATGAATCATAATATATTATCTTAACATAACAAAATACTTAGCACTAATTAAAATACTATGCATGTATAATCCCATAATCACAAAAAATGGTTTATTTGAGGAAAATTTTACATTTAAAGCCTTTATAATGGATTTTAAAGATAATGTGAATTAACCTAAGCATATCTCCCATGAGTTTCAAAACCAAGAGGGCAGCAAGACCTTTTTTCGTATACCAGGATACCCAGGGTCAAGACTAAAACTCTTTGTCATGAGATTTAACTTCTAGGTACATTTGTGCCAGAGCTGCCTCTACATGCTTGTATCCAGATGGGGTTGTATTTCTTGAATGATCTAGGTGGTTCCATAAAATATTGATTCACATGAAAAAAATATATTGAAAAAATAAAAAAAAAATTGATTGATTTGGAATGTCTATTGATTCCATTGTATGATTCGGAGGTATACCAACACTCTAGATGTATTTTCCCCTCCTCCACTTGTTCCCAAAATTATAGTTCCAAACTATTCTCATAGGTATATTAATTCTCCCTCCAATATTATTTAATGAGATATCCCATTTTATGAATATTTATATATTGAAAATATATATATAGTCTATTTTAGAAACAATTACTATCATTGAGATAATATTAAACCTCAATATCGACTAAAAAATGTGTTTCTTAGAGTACAAACATGAAGATACTTCCCTATGAAAAGATGACCATATTCATAAATTTACTTGTATACTATCTCACTGATATATTATTCTTCTTGAAACTATGAATACTATTGTTCTTGCAATACGAAATATGTGTGGAATGCAGTGTTAGTTAAAAATTTTCTAAAAATCCCCTCATGTCATGCATTGGTCCAATTTAGCCTAAACTCTTAATTCTCGCCACTAGCATTCAAAATCTTGTATCATATACACTTGAATATTTAAATTCAACTCTATTGGTAACCCAAGTGAATCAATGATTTATTATATCACATTCAACCAAACTTTTTCTTTTTTCAGCTTGGAATCCCCATTATATATTGGTTGGTTCTACTTTTTAAAATAAACATAACAGTGCACATGTTGTGACTCTTCATTCTTATTACCAATTTCCATGGCCTAAAAAGTATGGAAAATTCTTTGTATCCATTTTTTGTTCTTTATTTTCTTTGGGAGATCCACATTTTTAGTAGCCAACTCTACATGATTTCATTGATGCATACTTGGTTACATTAAATATAACCAAAACGGACTCAATTTTATCTCCATCATTAGTAACTCATGTCTACAAATTAAAACATAAAATATGATAAAATATCACAACATACCATTCCAAAATTAAACCATTTTCAAAATTTCAACTTCATTTGAATATAGTGCAACCCAAATTTTCAAAACCATCCATTTTATCAATTTAAAAAATCATATCTTTTGTTCCATTTGATAAAATGTAGAGCAAAAAATTAATAATGAATTTATATTTTTATGTATTAAAATCAAGGCATTCCATGAATTTCTCATCATCTAGATCCATGTGGATGAGGTGGAAAATCCCTTAAAAGTTTCATTAAACAATCATGTACACAAAAACCCATGTAACATAAATTCCAAAATAAATATTTTATTGATTCCTTTTTATTCATTATATCTTATGTTCCAAAAATCCGAACCCATTAAAATATCACAAGAGAAGGAGTGATTCTATTAACAACTCTAAGACCAAAAAATAGGAAACACATTTTCCAAAATATATATGGAACCCTGAAGCTAATTCTATTTATTTTGTAATGGGTTCAAAAATATAATTCCATTTCATCTGTGAAGGATATAAAAAATATGATACCATTTTTTATTTCACAGAACGAAGCAGATGACAGCATTTCTAACATAGTGGAAATCCTCATTGTCTCGAGAAGTGATAGGTGTTCTACTTAGCCATCTGTGAAATCCTCAACACACCTAAAGATGGAAATACATGAAAAGGTACTCAATAACATTTGGAGGAAAATTTTCCTTTTTGAAAGATACAACATCCATAAAAGTAAATAGTAACAAACAAAACCCTATATATGATGCATGAGTAAAACTAATAAAACTCAAACAATTAAAAAATAAACAACATCACGTTAAAATCCAAAACCAAATAATATACTAAAAGAGCACCAAAGGACAAAAAAAATCAAAACTCCATAGTAGAATAATAACCCCAAATTGCTCCAACAATGAACTCTACATGAAATGACCATAGTATAAAGAATAATCAGTAATGAAATATGATGCATTTACTTTACAAATTTCTAAATATATAACATCTACATGTACATAATGGGTCCCATAAATGGGGTGAATTTAATCATAGTAGGATTTCACTAATTACATAATTGATCAATCCACTAGGACACACTAAGTAAGAATAGGTTACATAAAATATTTTTTTTCAGTCAAAAAATATTATATAAAATCTATATAATATTATTCATGAAAAACCATAAAAAGTCATAAAACCATTATATAATTATTTTCCAAACCATCAACCATTTTTTCCACAGAAACTGTGAATGTTCTTGTGATAAATCCTTACTTATTAGAGGTCTCTATTTGATCATCCAAATTGATTCAAGGTAAAAAATGTCTATGTGTCTTAATGGAACATACCATGTATTCTGAGACACTTCCTTGAACCCCAGTGCTATATTCCACATATTCAGGGTCACGTCAAAAAAATGAACTCCTAGAAACCATGTATGCCAAAATACATGAAAAACCATTCCACATAAAAACAGTTTTCATTAAAAAAATCATGATATCATTTTACAATCATTAAAAAAAATTAAATCAGAACATGAATATTACATCAAATAGAAATTCTCCAAAAACCATCTCTCTTCAAAAAATCAAAATTGATAACCCCAAAATAGGATTCCATAAAGAATCACACATAGCTGTAATTTTTTTTATGAAATTAATTTAATTAATACTAAGCTTTCATGTTCTAAATCATGTTGGGTTGTAAGAGAAGACCCCAAAAAATAAATTTTTTGTGAAAACAAAGAATGAAACAACTCATTTTTATTACTTGTCTTATATGTTCTTCCCTTCAATAAATATAATCATAATCCATAAATTCATTCATCATAAAATATTGATTTATCCGCAATGGGTTAAAACATTGATTAGAAGAGAGAGAAGAATAATATATATAAGAATAATGATCAATAGAAATGAAATAAAAATTAATTGTGGCATCCAACTAAATTTTATTCACCTTGGAATAACTATAAAATTGATGGGGTTCATCTCTCATACCGTGAGAGAAAAATGAATTCAGGTTATGGTGGTACTATAGAAAGAATGAATGTTAAAGGGGTTAATTTGGATCAGATACCCAATTTAATGTAGGAATGTTGTACAACACATTGTTATGATATATGACTTCAAAACACATGTGCTATGAATATGGTACTACTATCTTAATCCAACCCTCAGGTAATTATCTCACACGGTTTGAAAAACTGTGTGACAACCATGATATTAACACTCTTTCAAGTAGCAAAGTTTATTTTATGAACTAACTCTATTTGTTTGAATCATCCACCAACCATGGAACTCGGTAGTTCGCACTATCTTTATTTAAATGTTTTTTTTATGATAGTTCACAACTTATAGTAATTATGCATAATCCATAAAACACCAAAAAGACAATAAAAGTTACCAAAACTCTTTAGAAACTCACAAACATAACCAAATAAATATATATACTCAAAATAAACAAATAGAAGGGAATGTACATAAACCTACAGCTTCGAAATTCTTATAACAGTATAAATCTAATATTATTTTATTACTCAGGAGGGTGGACATATTAATGAAATAATTTTCGACTCAAGTAAATGGATTTTCTTTAACACCTCCTTAAAATGTATTCCTAGAAACTCTTTTTCATCAATCTCCTTGTTCATCAAAATTTTCCAAATATGTTATTCATTATAAATTATTGTCATTAAGGGTCAAGTTCATCATCAATTGAATTTATTTTAAATGGATTAAAATTTTATGATTTTATCAATAACGATAAATGTCATTTTGACTTTTTAATCGAAGTGAACAATACTTTTTTCTTATCACATTTAGATTGAAAGCACATTTCCATAGTCATAATCATTATTCGTTATCAAGATTGGTATAGAATTTAATATAATTATTTAATGATTATTCAATTATCGATCTTCTTGGATTTTTTCATTTTTAGGTGTTGATAATGAAAATAGATATTGTTCATTGTGGTATTGTGAAAATGGAATGTGTTTTAGTTTTGGGTTAAAATGTGTATAACATGTATTTTATGATGAAAGGTGAATTATTATAAAAAATTAATGTTTAGGTGATCATAAAATATGATGATATGTGAGACTCAAAATATATTATGATAATGAGTGAGCCTGGAATAGCTCTCCAATGAATTGGATAATGATTTAGACATTAAATGAAAAAAACAGTGATGTAATTAGTTTGTTTAATACATTTGAATTTATTGTTATTTTTATTTGAAATTAATTAAAAATGATTTAACACAGGTAATAAATATAATTCTCCAAGATACCTATTTTATTTATTAAAAAAATGTAATTATAGAAATTGTTCAATTTCATGTGATATAGAAAGTTTAATAGTGTTTTTTAAAATATAATGTGTTAGTGAGTTACCAAATGCTTCATGATTATAGTATAGGGTTTCATTTACATTCTAATGTGTTTCAATAATTTTTATTGAGAAACAAACTATTTTTAATTTTATGAATATTTTTTTATGTGATAAGATATTTGTGTGGGAGAAATGTAAACATCCTAATGGGTATTCAATTTTTCACAAGCCTAAATATATTATCTTATTTTTATGACCCTTACTAGTCATAATTTTTTATTATACACTATTTTTAAATTATTTTCACATGATGTACAAATTATTATAAATTTTAACAATGTTAATATTTCTTCTATAGAGACTTTCCAAAAATGAAAAAAAATTACATTAAATAATGGTGCATGAATAAATATATATTTGTGTAGATGAAATGTGTAAGGTTTAAATGTGTCCAAATAATAATGAAATATTTGTCCAAACTATCAAAAATAGTAAACCCAAAATAACCTAGTATTTTTTGATGGAACAAACCTTTTAATAAATCACGTTATTAATGTTTTTCAAGTTACACAAAATTATACATGGTACCGTAGTAAATATTTACATACCCTTAGATGTTTGGAGAATATTTAATTTTTTAAAAAAGAATATAAGATATTGTTAATATCATGGGATATATTTTAAATATATCTATATGTCTTTATCATGTTTATGTCTATTTATAATATTTTCCATATATGAAACTATATATCAAAATTAAGATGGAATCAATAGGATAATTACCATATAAATCGGCACCTTGGAAGTGTTGTATTATAAATATTGTTTTAACTATTGAATTGGTTTATGTAGGATTCTAGTAGATACTCATATGAAATTGATCAGTAAATTTTTTCCTAGAGGTTCATTTCAATTCTAGATAATTTCCTGAATCAACACACAAAAAATTTCCATAGATCATAAATCTTGGTGAATATATAAGTATATATTAATGAACTATACATGTTAATAAATTTTTTGGAAAATATTGAACATAAAAAAGAAACTAGTTATATTTATTATTCTGAAGGTAATGCTAGTTGATAGTAGAATATAGTGAAAAATATTATGGAATAAAAGATGTGATTTTTGCTATTGAGTAAACATAATTTAATAACCTTTTACTCAAAATTATTTTTGAAATAATTGTAATAATATAATGGAATGAAAATTTCTGGAGTTAATATAAGAAGAATTAGACGCATGGGTATCGTATAAGGAAAATATTAATATATTTACTATGTATGATCAATGTTTTTTCTTCAAGATAAGTTTAAAATTGATATAATTTACACATGGTTGAAACCATAATTATTAAGAGCATTTGACTTTTATTATTGTAAACATTATCTGGAATATTGATTTTTTTATTTGAAAGTTGAATTTTAGTCTTTCAATACAGATAGTCATAATAAAAAAAATTATGGTGTACTAAAGGAGGAATGAAATAGAGAATAATCCATCTAGTAAATATATAGGTGATCTACATAAATGTTATAAATGTTTTAAAAGAATATTTAATTAATGTTATTTAGGATTAAGAATGTTCCATAGATTTGTTGGTATCAATCATTTGGCACATTAATACAAGGAAAATAGTAGTAATCACACCATTAATGAGGAAACAGATATTCAGTTTGGAGTTATATATTTTAGTTCTAATTAGATGGGTTATTATGAAAATTTATGATCAAATCAATTTAATCAATGGGGTAATAATCATTACCAATATCACCTGGGTATGAAAATGTTTTTTTATTGTTTTAATATGAAAGATATTAGATCACAAAATGAAGTGGATTTTAATACATTACATGATTAATTATTTTATGTCAATGTCTTATTTAATTTGGGATAATGAATTATTTTATATCTGTTCAAATTTCAAGGAAAATGGAAATTCCTTCTCATGAAATGATGTCATTAATCTTGGTAAAATCTCAGGAAGTGTAGTATAAATGTGTCAAGAATTTAAATAAACCCTCATGTTATCAATTTTGTATTGGTCTTTCTTGAAAACCATGTTGTCTTTCCTAGTATAATTTTTTATTTTATTGCGGGGTATTTATTTTATTATGGATTATCATTATAAGATAAATATATGGAGAAAATGAATTTATATTAAATTTTCAAAGTGAGTTTCAAAATTTATGTAAGATAGATTTTATATCATTGATAACATATAATGATGTTAGAAAAATATTAATGATAAGATTGAATGATATTTTTAACATGTTTTTTAAAATGAAGATATTTATCAAATTACTGATGTGTTCATATTATAATAAATATCTGAAATATTTTCATATTTTTTTTATTTTTTTATTTTTAATTAAGAGAATAAATTTTCCATTGATTTAGTTCCTGGTGATATTCCAATTCTAACTACCCCTTATAGAATTTATTTGCTTATATTTTTAAAATTGAAAAAGACTTTACAAGATTTGATTGATAAGGGATAAATTCACTATAGACTTCTATTTTGGGTTCTTTTATGTTTTGTAAAATAATGGTTTTTTCATGAGAATTGTGATTGAGTAAATATCCCTCAATTGCACCAATATAAGAATATGCAACTTTTTCCTCACATCGATCATTATCTTGATTAGAGCCAATCTTTTGAATATTATTTTAATGTTGATCTGTGTATACATTTGGACTATATGAAAGTGAATTTTGATTACAATCTAAAGAAGGCCATTCATACTTGGTATGGTGAGTATGAGTTTTTTTAAATTGGATTAAAAAATTCACCCAGTGTATTTATAGATTTTATAGATATAGTTTTATCGGAGTATTTGGATAAAATTGTGGAAATTTTCATTTATAGGAATTTGGTTCATTATAAAAGGTATGGTAAATAAGGGAAAAACCTAAGGATATTTTTTCATACGGTAAAAGAAATAATTTTTTTGGAAAATTTAGTTAATCTAATGTTTAGTTACAATGTAAATTTGTTACTACTATAACCAATGTAGTGGAATAATAGGAAATCCCCACTTATATAATTGAGATTAGATGTTTTCATGGATTAGTGGGTTACTGTAGATGGATTATTGAGAACATTTCTAGGTTATATACCCACACTCTATCTGAACTGGAAAAGGAGTTAAATCCATATAGACAATGGAATGTGATGAACACAATCCATAATTGAAAATCTAATTATTTAGTGCTCTAGTGTTAGGCATGCCAATCTGAAATGGGGTTTTAATTATTATAAGTGATTCTTATTTTTGAGATATTGGTTGTGTCTTAACTCAAGATGATCGTGTAATTCCATATTCTTTTGATAAATTAGAAATTCATGGAATAAAAAAACCTTATAATAGATTTTGAGCTTATACTAGTTATTTTATTTAAAAATATTTACATACCTTTTATATTGTGTAAAATGGAAAATATATAATGAGTATAGAATGTTGAACTGCCTTTCATGTTTATATTAAATAATCATGGCAGAAATGTGTTATATGTTTTGGAAAAATTGAAATTTAAGCCTATGGTTAATTAAAACCTATGAAATATATAAGAATTCAGTTTAGTTTCTTCTAAAGTGTATGTAACCCCATGTTTATATATGTCATGTAATTTGATTCTTGTTTCTTTTTTATGAACATATATACATGATTCATCTCATTTTTTGATCCCAGAAGTGGTATAGTTATAGTATAACCTCTCATATGAGTGAAATCCATTTTTGTTGTTAGATAATATATAGATGATTCTACTAATTTAGGATTATAAATATTAATAGGATTATGGTATATTCCAAAGATTGTGGAACCAATTTTAGAATCCAAGAAATATATCAAGGAAAAACACACTCAATTGTTTATGTGACGAATAAAATTGCAAGGATACAATTTTCTAATTTTGAAAAAATGTAGCAAACTAGGTAATACTATAAATAAATAATTATTGAACTAAAATTATTCTTTTATTGGATTTATTTTCATCATATTTTTATAAATAACATTACAATAATAATATGGTGAAAAGAGAATATTGTTGTTAAACTATACTATTTTACCATTAATTAAATTTTTTTATTTAAAAGATAAACATTTCAATTTTAGAAAATGAATTTGATAAATGTAACTGAATTTTGGAATAAAAATGTCTTATAGAGCTTAATAAGTATTTTGTGATTTTTATAAGATATATATTTTTTAAAAACTAATAATTTTTTTTTTAATATTCATTTCTCTTGGAAAACTAATGTAATTTAAAATTCCAAATTTATATTGGACTGGGTATTAATGTAAATTTGAGATAAATATGACCAATAATAAACCAAATTATTCCATATGAATAAATTATATATTTTAATTATTATTGGTTGAGTTAATATCCACCATTATTACCATATTTTATTTTTAAACTTTTATCTGCCACATTACTATGATATTAAATTTATAATATTTAAACATTTAATAATTATAAATGTGTCACTCCCATCACTTATAGAAAGGAACCTGATTTCCTCCCTTAGTAACTCCTTTTAAGAAATGTAGTTTAGGCATTACCTGAAAAAATAACTCCCAAAAATGCAACATCCCCCATAATTTCCATGAGGTATTGCGATCACAAGAAGATCAAACATAGTATCCCAAATTTGTAAGAAAAATGTGGTTTCTTAAGTAAGAGTTATAACTCTTAACTGATTGTTTCATGATTATTTCTTATTCTACATCCATAAAATATTTTTCAAAAATGACGAGATAATAAATTAATTAAATTTTATATAGTATCATTTTATTATGATTATGTTATAACACTTTCTCATCTCATTTTCTATACTATGGGAATTGAAAACATCCCAGGTGCGTATGTGTGGTCTACTACCTTCATCAAGAGGTGTGTTTCATTTTTCATCACCTGATTTTAGATGGTAAAAATAATTGAAAAAATTAATATATATATATATATATATCTCTCTATATATATATGGAATTTATGAAAAAATTATAATTTTATAAATATATTATATTTCATAAATTATTTACTTCTTTATCCATTGGAAATTGATAATCATTCCCATGCATGTCTGTGGTATACCACCTCCAAAAAGCAATGTGATTCATTTTTCATCAACACCTCACATTAAATTTCAAATGGATGGCTCTAATGAAAAAATATTAAGTGTATAAACATATTATGATTTAATTAAATATAAATTTTATATAACTTATTTTTTCAAACCCATTAGAATAAATATCAAAACTTTGGTCATGCATACGTAAGGACTATTATCTCTATGAAAGAGCATGACTGATTTTTCATCACCATTATATGTGGATGGTTTAAAAATTTATTTAATATATATATTTTATAATTACAATATTTTTATGATTTTTTCGTTAATGGATCTGTAATAACATTGACTATAGTCGACAGACCAATGCTTCTATGAGATTATAAACCAATCATCCCCAAGAAACTCAACATTAATTTAACTATTTTATTAATTGAATAAAAATGGAAAAAATGTAATATAATGAATAATGAAAATTTAGTGAACATGAATATGAGTTTTATGTATAATAAATATAATTTTATTGTTTAGTAGGGTGGATATACGAATGAAACATGTTGGAACTCAAATTAATGTATTTTTCATTACAACCATGTTTTAATTAATTACATCAATATATATTCCATCAAAAACCTTTTTTAACAAAATTCACCATGTGTGTTATAATTTGAACATAAAATATTAAATTTCATTTTCAAAATGTTTCAATTTATTATAAAATCATTAAAAATGAATATTTCTAACATTTCCATACATGTATTTTTTTACCAAATTGAAAATTAATATTTTCATAAAAAATATGGTCTAGAAGTATTTTCTATCCGTAATACATATTATTAATTATGATTCTTCCAATACAAGTTTACATAGTTTTTAGGAATATCATATTCCCACTTTTTTTGGATATTTCGTTTTAAAATGTTTTCAATGAAACATGATATTTATCATTATGTTTTTTTGAAAATGGAAGATGTGTTTCTTATGGGTTAAAATGTGTTTTAGAGGTAGTTATAACAAAAAATTAATTAAATTAAATTTATATACATTATATGATACATCATCATTACAGATGATGATATGTGATCCCAATATAGCACATGATGATCTGGTCTCCCGATATTTTTCTCCAATCCTTTTTGTAATTATTTAGTCATAAAAGGACAATAGAAATGGAGATAACCAGTTGTGTTACAGGTATATAATTATCAAGGATTATATTATTATTACATGTTATAAATATATGTAATGTAAGGTTTAGAATATGATTCTACATGTCATATATATTATGCATTCAAAAAGGTTTTCTGTGAATTTTTTTAATTTAATGAGGTAATTAATGTTTAATGTTGATGGATTTGTTTTTAAAAGAATTTATCCATTAGATTATACATGCCTTAGGATCCCTTTATGGGTTTTATAATTCATCCTAATGGGTTTAAATGTTTTTATTTGGTCAAAGTATTATTTTCAATTGTGTAAATTCATTATTTATGTATGTTTTATTCTGAAAAGGTTAAATGTAATCATTCATTTTTATGTCTTTCATTAGACTAATGGTATTATTTTATTTTATATACCATAATAATATTTTTTTTAATCAACCCATATTTTTAAATGATTTAACAAGATATATGGATTTCATGACTATTTTTCAAGTTCATGATTTCCACTATGGAAAGTCCACTTAAAAGAAGAAAAATTATTTTCGAATAAATAGGTGTGTAAACTTAAATATCGATTATTATAGATATAATGTAAAAATTGTTAAATTTTCCTCTTTCATACATTACGTTTACACATAGTTCTCTATAAATTTAAACTTATAGGATCCTATAAATTCAAAAGGGTGTAACCCTTTTTATAAGTTATGAAATTTTGTGTTGTTTAAGTTATGAGTAATTATAAATACGACATGGTATTATTCTTAAAATAAGAATATTTTACAACTATGAATGTGTCTCCAATATTATTTTTTCTTTATAACAAATGTTTCTTAATTTATACATGAATGATGGATAAAACTCACTTCTAATCTCCATAGTGTTTCTTTAATCCTAGTGAATTATCCACAACCCAATATAAAATCACACAATGGTTGGTAACTTCATCCTTATTAAAAAAATACTTGTATATTATATACTCCATAAATGTTATTCTAAATCAATTTATATTAATAGTAATATAATTTAAAACAAATTTAACAAAATACCAAGTGGGATAAAAAAATCCACTTGTGGATTTGTTATCAATATTAACATAGAAAATTATTGATGATATCTTTTCTATATCTTCATCTATTTTCACATTTTTGAAAACAAATATATTTAATCTATAGATAATATTGTATCATTCCACTTTATACTATGTGGAATAAATCATTACATTATATGTTCATGTGAGTAATTATAGATTTAGAAAAAAAGACCGATAGCGTTTGTTTATGATGCAATTCACAATTAGAACAAAATAAGATACTAAAGACATTCATTTCTCTCGTATTTTTTTCTAATACTTTCCGGATATTATTAATTTTTGAATAAATTATAATATTACTTCCAACAAGAAGTTATTATATCATTTCAATCCACATATAAAAATTAATAATAAAATTAATCAATTAGAGTTTTAGAAATTACGCCTTTATCTTCTCAATATATATTCATTTTCGTGTCAATGATTATTTCAACTTATCCACCTCGACGTCCAATTCTATTACTGAAAAAAATAAGAAGGATATATTATGAAAACGTAACTTTTGAATGAAACCATCTATGATTCCTTTATGTAACTCTTGATTTTCATGAATCATGAACTTATAAATGAATTTTCAAATACAACAGATGGGTTCACCACAATATCACTTCATCATAGTAAAACATGTTATGTAAAATGTTTTTTTTTACTTTTCCATTCTATTTTTTTGAAAATCACAATATCTTTCTTAAATATATAATTTCTAATTCTTTCACTTGTAAATTATTTTAAAAATATTCTTATAAGAAATGTATTACATTGTGTCTTACTTACATTTCATCTTTTGTCTTGTGAAAATAAATTCATATCTTATCATTATGATTATCAAAATTCATATAATAAACATAATACTCATAAAAAACATAGTAATGGTTTGATATTTATCAAAAAAATACTAGATACGATTTATATCATACATAACAGATATGATTTAAATAATACACACTAACCATTCATTCATAATGATGATATTTTTGTAATAAAACAAATTATAAATACTTATAATGAAAATCAGAAGACTCGTTTTAATTTAGATTTCATACCCAAAAAACTAAATCATAATGTTAGGAAATCATTTAAATAAAAAATGTTGTTCTTCTTGGGTTAACCAAAAAGATTTCGTTCATTCATTTATCATTTATTGTTGAAGTTCCACGTGTCCAGGTCATCCCAAAAATATTATAGAAAATATGATTTTTGGAGATCAAGAAGATCATTAGAATGAATAAATATAAATACCAGGTCAACGGATCATTTCAATATATGTATGTTAGATAATAATGTGAGAAATCTCTTTTTAATTTTGTACTTTGTGAGAGAACTATGAAGCATACCAAAGTGAACTACTTATTAATTTTCCTTGAAATCATAGAGTACATACTTTCTTTGTGTGACACTGATTATTGTGATTATGATTTAGGGATCCAAAGAATAGGTTGCTAGAGGATCTGATCACCTTCTTGATTTAGGGATTGTAGTAACATTAAGACCATGTTGTGCCAATATCATGATGATAGACGGCTTGAAGGGAGACCAATACAGAGTAAATCAAATTTTTATATCAAGGGCTTAGCCTTGGGTGGGTAATACATGATTCCCTAAAATTATACTTCAAGGGACCATTATCCTAGGTAATTGGATATCCTTATAACTGTGTTAAAATAATTATATTCATTTACTGGTATTTTATTTCAGCTGAATTTGTAATAGAAAGTGTATTATTTCATCTTTCTATTTGTTTTCTTTTATTATGATATTTTTTAATACATTATAATTTCTTTTTTTCATAATTATCATTACATCAAAAAAACAAATTAAAATTATGTACACATTAATGTGGAATTATTTATTTAGGAATATGTGTCAATATAATCATATCTTAATTAACCTGATAACAATATCCTTTTTTTACCCAAGTGCCAGTCTGATTTCTATTTTAATACAGAAGAGGTTTTCCGAACATGATTTGTTTAATTATATTAAACAAATTTTCTTTTAATAATTAAAAGGAGTTTTTTAAACATACAATTCACCCCTCCCCACCCTCTTGAATTTTTCCATTTATATATACATTTCGATCCTAAAATAGGTATCATTGCCAAGTCTCGGTAATACTGATACTTATATTTGGTATTAAAGAATTTCTCAACTTCCCATTTACTTGATGATTATTTTATCTTTTCAAGTAAGATTTATTTCTTGATTTAATTTTTTTTGACATTTTTTATAAATAATTGTTACACTAATATGTATTTAGGAAATCATTTTTTTTGTATCTATTTTATCATATGAAATGTATAAAAAAAGTTTTATATAAAATCTCAATCCTACTAGACCACCAATTTTTTATGGTATTGATTATGAATATTAGAGATATATAATGAATTACTTTATGATCTACACATGAGTTGATAATTTTATTATGCTGAACAGTGAAAAAAAATTCCTAACAAGGAAATAAGAACTATTAAAAATCAAAAAAATCTATAATATCATCTAAATTATATCATAAGTAATAGTTTATTATGGACTATGAAAAAAATATATATAGATAGATTTCATCTTATTATGGTTTCAAAAATATTTATATGAAGTTATAAATCAAACAGATGGTATATTCTAAAGTTACTGAGACTAGAAGAGCAATTTTAATAGTCAGTTACTAGGATTTTTAATTTCCTTATGTTGAACCTATTGTTAAGGTACAACAATGGATTATGAAAATCGTTAATATATTTCAGGATATGTATGAAAAAGAATTATATGATGAAATTATTGTTGAAAATATAATTTATATTATTAATAATTAATAGGAATCAAAGAGAACCGTAGTTGATGAATCCAGTAAGATTAAAAATATTACACTTGATGATTTATTTGGATGTATTTTACATTATTAAGGTAGGGTTAAAATATATGATAAGAAATAAAATAAAAAATGGTGGGGTTTCTTTTACATCCACTTCTAATATGATGAAATCAAAAAATCCTGAAAATATTGATAAGTAAACCAAGAATTTTTTTTTATTCGATCAGATTCAAGCGATTCATTAAATTTTGATAATGAGTAATCCAATCGTTCTCTAATAATGAACAATGTTTTTATTAAAAAATATTTTTTGTATCATTACAAGAAAAGTAACAAGGAATGAAATAATAAGAATGATTTTGAAATTACATGTTACAAATGTACAAAAGATAGACTAATAAGGTATGATTATCGAAATCTTAGAAGGAATTATAGAAAGGAAATCAGTTTTGATAGAAATAAAAAATGTATTACAATTTTAGAGTAATAAAAGAAGTTGAAAACAATTGTCTTGAACCTCATAGAAAAGAATTTTTTTTGGAAATCTTATTGTATATTTTATTTGGAACATCAATAAATGGCATTTACATCTATATTCTATTTGATTGAATCACATCCAATAATATTGGTTTAATATTATTTTATTTATTATATTAATTTTAAGAACTTAATTATTTTGTATAGTATTTTTTTATATCTGTTTTTCATGTACCTCAAAGACTATTCCCATTCCTTTTTAAAAATCTTGAACGGGGGGAATGATATAGATAGGGGATAAAAACTACAATAAGATAAAATGGTATATAGAGGTTGATATTTTTAAGAGAATATGATCCCTAGGTGGTTTTTTATCCTATGGGGGAGTTAGTCATATTCATCATTTTATTCAAATGATTTATAAACACAATGTGAGATAAATATTAATGTTTATTTCTGAATATGAAAGATCATTAAAAAATTGTAGACATAAGTTTCATTAAAGATATTTTATATTTAAGACCAATGGTTTGTGCATTCTAAAAAGCTGAGATTATTAAGTCAATAGTTTCTATTTGACATTTCCATTCCTTTTGTTTCGTAAATTACATACTCCATCTTAAATATATAATTTCTTCATTCATGTTGAAATTATTTTAAATATATTCATATAAGAAATTGTATTACATTTTATCATAATTATATTAAATGGTTTACCTTGGGAACCTAAATTAATATTTTATAATTATGATTTTCATTGTGAATATAATAAAAATTTTACCATGGAAATCATTTAAATTATTCTATGATTAATATAATGATCCTAGATATGATTTATATAATACACACATGATATGATTTATATTGTACACACTGGCTTGTCTTCTATACTTATGATATTTTTATAATAATTCAAATATGATTGACTCATAATTATATTCATTAGAATCATTAAAATTTATTTTTCATACCTAGAAAGCTTAATCATAATGTTAGGAAATACATTAAATCAAAACAATGTCATTTTTTATGTGTTAATCATAATGATTTACTATTTTTAGTTATCATATGACTATTGTAGTGCCATGTGTCTTTGTGGTCCCAAAATGCATGGATAAAATTTGACCATTAGATATCATGATGGCCATTGGAATAAATTCCATTAAATAATAGGTCTTCTGATCAATTCAATATATGTGTGACATAAAAATCATTGGGAAATGTCTACTTAATTTTCTACTATGTGTGGGAGCTCTGAATTTAACACAAGTAAACTACTTATTCTATTTCCTAATATTATGAGAGTTAGTACACTCTTTGTGTGACATAGATTGTTGTGATTATGATTGAAGGCTTCCAAGGTGAGTAATATAGAGGGTATGATCATATTATTTATCGAGGGATTATAAGAATATCATGACAGATTTGTGCCTATATTTTTCAAAATGAGGGCTTCTGGGGATAACTAGTCAGAGTAAAGCTGATTTTCATATCGAGTGCTTACCCTGGTGTGGGAAAGATAGATTTTATTGAATTTATAGTTCAAGGTTCCTTTATCCTGGGTTATTGGATAAAATTATCTTTGGGATAATTTAATTGTATTCATTTAATTTTATTTCATTTCCCCTACTTTTGTATTAGAATGTGTATTCCTTCATATTTATATTTATATTATGTGATTATGATACTATTTTAGTAATTTAAAATTACTATAATTTAATAATAACTATTACATCAATAAATTTAATTAAAATTATATACCCTTTAAGGTATAATCATTTATTTGGTTAAATGGGTCTAAATAATCATATAATAATTAACCATATCACAATATCCTTTCTTATCAGACCCATGTGTCAATCTAATTACTATTTTAATACACAAGTGGTTTTGTGAATATGATTTGTTTAATTATATTGAACATATTTTTATTTAAGAATTAAAATGAAAATTTTTAAACATATAAGTAACCCTTCTCCCCTTGTTTCTTTCCATCTAAATATACATTTTGTTCCTATAATTGGTATCAAATACAAGTCTTTGTAATATTATTAGTTAAAAAATTTCACCATCAATTAAGCTTTATGTTTTCAATACTTAATATCTATCTAAGATGGTGACATAGATTCTATTATCTTGTTTTAACATTAAATATATCTCCATAGTTATCCCATGGATATAGCTATCAAATTCAATTTTCTATAAGTAAAAAAATAATTAGGTTATAAGGAATAAATTATATCTCTACTATTATAAAATATTAGAGATATGGTTGATGTTTTCTTCTTAAAAAGGATACTATATTACTTTTTGATACATTTGTTGTCCATCATATCATTTATTTCACTTCTAATTTTCCTTTCAAAATTCTTATTTGTCAATATGGTTTCAATTATTCTTTCTAAAAATTCATTGTTCAGAATCTACTTATTTATTTTAGTCATCTAAAAAATTTCTATCATTTATCTAGATTCTTATTTTTTTAAGAATCTATACTTAGTATGGTTTTATGATTTAAAAAACCTCTAAAATGTGTCTACCATACTCACACATTCCACATAGGTCCTCCTAAATTCTTAGCTTTCCATTTTTTAGAAAAAATCATTTATAATTAAATAACATTAGTTATAATGTATTATCTATAATTTTAATTTTAATTTTAATTTTATTTCTCCATATTTTTTAAATTTATACCTATTCATACCAAATGATAAATCATTTATTAATAACAAAAATGTTTTATTAGTATTTTTTAAAAAGTTTCCATAGAATGATATTAATAAAATAATTATTTTATTTTTAATCATTAATAGGTTCACTTATTTTATTTGTTATATTTTGTCCATTAATACCATTATTCATTTCATTAATACAATATTATATGAGATGTCTTTTTTTATAATAGGAGAAGAAATTTCATTTTAGTGATTCATTCATATTAAACATATTTCATGTGTTATTCATAATAGTTTTGTTCTTTACATAACAAAATTAATTATCAAATTAAATTATCTTAATGTTTTGGTTTTTTTAATATTATTTAATTATTTTTTCAGAGAGTGATTACATGGTCCAAAGAAAAAATCATTTAAATTTATTAAATCTATTCAAAAGTTACAACAGTATAAAATGAGAAGTTTCCTACAATATTTCCTACGTATAGGAGTAAGATCTGTTGGGATGTTATCTAACCACCTACAGGTGTTGTTAGCACCATTTTCAGAAAGACCATCTACCACCACATTTTATTCTAGATAATCATGAGTTATTATATGTGTTCAAACTTATAGGTGTTGCATACAATCTATTTATTTTGTATTGAGAGGCCAAGCAAGGTGAAGGATGCCATTTTAGAGGTCTTCCACGATGGTGGTGGAGTCTCTTTATATCCATATGTTGTTCCAACCATAGTGTTTGATAAACTCAACTTCTATAATGATTCTATATATATCAGATTCTATATAGTATGCCTACCAACAAGAACTATAATAGCATCCAAGGACCTTCTCATTGTGATCTCTGCACACCACTAAGCAACCCGAAGGGATCATGTTTCCCATTGAGGCACCATCCACATTAATCCTGACATAATCATGGATAGGAGATTTCCAGAAATCATCCATCAAACACATTGGATGACTATATCTTCATTGGATTCTAATACCATAAAGAATCATAAGAACTTTGACAGAGTTGTAGCAATTACTAGTTTGTATCATACTAGATTCATTGATTATAGTAAAAATATTCACCTCCAAAGAAGAGATATTGATATTATTATTCTGATGAAAAATCTGTAGGATCGAAATAAGAATGTAGATGCTCAATATAAAAGAGGGGTGAATTGTATACTTTAAAAATTCTTTTGAAACCTTTAAAATTTTTGTTTAACAAGGTTAAGCATACATTAACAAGACCTATTAAAGAATCCTTTTCTAGTATTTTTAAGAGAAATATTCTAACTTAAATGGGATAAAATGTGTAACATAATCAGAGTAATGAAATTACAAAGTATAAGAAAGTTATACTTCTTAAATTTAACATAGTTACATACAGGAGTGGAATTAAAACAACTTGTAATAGTAATCAAGTAACAATAAGATTCTTTTATCCCAAAGAGAAGGGTATCCAACAACATTGGATAAAGGATCCTTTATTTATACTTTCAAGAATGTCAGTCTAACCCAAACCCAGGTAAGCCCTCAATACGATGATCGATATATGTCTTTATATCCCCTCATGCCCTCGATTTACAAGGAAATTTGAACCTCTATCTTCCAAACCCAAAATCCCACAATCAGCACAATCAAAATCTGCACGAAGCAAGTCTGAACAAGTTTTTCACACCTGAATAGGTTGTTCACAACATCTGTATGATGCACTGAGAGTTGTAAGATACTCTATCTCTTGAAATCACTTCACAACTATTTCACATCCATCAAGTTCATCCACTCTCTACAATGTCTTTTTCTCATTAAAATAATCTTGTATTTATAGGAAAACATCTCAACAGTCGGATCCACTCTAACATTCATATTTCCCTTAAATCTTGGAGGGACCTGGACACGTGGAAAACATACAACAGTTAATTTGTAACAGATTTTACGACATCGTTTCAAGTAATAGAAACGATGTTAAGTTAAAGATAAATTTTGTTTATAAGAAATCTTGGAATCTAATATCATTGGAATGATACATTATGCATCTTTAACATTATCAAGAAAACGTAATCTTATGAAATCAAGAAAAAAGATTCTTATAAATAACATTTTTATGAAAACGGAATCATAAAATCGGAGTCACATATACACCAGATTCGGTATTGAAACTCGGCATCACATATACATCAGAATCGGTATTGAAAATCGGCATCACATATACACCAGATTTGGTATTGAATCTCAGCATAACATATACACCGGATTCAGTATTGAAACTCAACATCACATATACACCTAATTTGGTATTGAAAATCGACATCACATATACACCAAAAAGTGTATTGAAAATCAGCATCATATATACACCAGATTCAGTATTGAATATCGTCATCATATATACACCGGATTCGGTATTGAAAATTGGTACCACATATACACCGCAATCAGAATTTAAAAAACTAAATGAAAAATCGTAAAGACAAATCTATAAGTATAACATAATGGAAAATCATAATGGCAGATCTGTAAGTCTTACAGAGTGGAAAAATGTAATGTTATATCTGTAAGTATAATGGAATGACTATTCCGAATCTTAAGAAAAAATACAGAACTTAAAGAAAAATTCAGATCTTAGAAAAAGTGATCGTGATTTTCAAAACATAAAAATATAAGGAATGGAGAAGTCATAAGATATCCTTTTTAACTCAACAATCTCCCCCTTTTGGAAGGATAAAACAGATTTTCTAAGGAATAGTATATTTATCTCGATAAACAAGTAAGTAAAACTTATCTCCCCATTTGAAAGATATTATAAATGAAAACGAAAAACTCCCCCTGAGGTCATGTTTCCCAAGGATCATATTCTTGGTCTATAATGTCTGGGTTTTCTTAAGGGAATACCTCCAACATAGATAAATATATATTCATAAAAGAAAACTCCCCCTTAATTTATTATCCCACTCGAAGATTTAAATTCTTCCTTTAAATAAATTCTCCCCCTTTATGATTTTCAAAATGAGGGAAAGGAATGGAGAAGTATAAGATGTACCTCATAGTTTAAGCAAGAAAACATCCAAAAACAAAAGAATGATATGAAATAAATTTCTTAAGAAAATTTTTAGAAATACGGTTTTCATTACAATAAATCATCAGAATGTAAAAAATCATCCACTCTTCTTATGATCATACAACATCTTCTTTATCAGGGCATTGAGATTCTGGACTTCCTTATGATCATTTTGAAACTTCTTCAGTAGGATCTTCAGATCTTGTTTCTTCTTTTCTAAAGTCAAGATTCTTTTATATTGAGCAGCGAACTTTTTCTCTAATTCAGATCTGACTTTCTTTTCACTACTAATAGATCGGGGAACAGAAATAAGTTGACTACCCTTCTCAGATATTGACGCCTTAACCCTATTGAGCTCGGATTTGCAGGAATTAAATGCTCCCTTTGTTGAATCCATGAAATCACCAAACTGTATAAGATCTTCATTGATGGTTTTGTGGTGGTTAAAGACTTTCTTACAAGTTAACTTCTGGGTTTCTTAATCAATCAAAAGATTACTGAATTCAACTTCTTTCTTGACAACCATGTCCATAAGCATATTGGTCGATTCCAACTTTTGGTTCAGGGTTTCTTGCATCATTTGACTCCGGGCATCTATGTTTGCAAGAACCAGAATTGTACTGACCAACTTTCACATAGATAGTTTAACAAAATAATTTTCAACAGATGAAGGGGACTCAGTTCCTGAAACTTCATTTCCTTTCTAAACTCCATTTAGAGTTAAGGATACTGGTCTCTCTAATCTTGTGGAAGACATATGAGGCGTTTCCTTATTAGGTGAGGCAACCAAAACACTTTTTCCTTTGTCTGGATTTCGGACTGCGGTTTTTTCATCTATAACTTGGATATCATTAAGATCTCCATATTCATCTTCTTCCTCTTGAAAAAATTCTTCTTCACCACCTTGATGTGAAACCTGTTTTTTTCTTTACATCTTCTTCCAGTTCAAATTCAACTTCTTCCTCATATTCAACTTCAACCACTTCCTCTACTTATACCTCTTCTTCAAATTTTATCTCTTCTTGTACTTAGTCTTCAACTTGTTCTTCTGAACTGGATTTAGAAACTGAACTCGATGGAGTTCCAACATAATCATCCACTTCCTTTAAAAAATCATCATCCTCTTCTTGGACTATATGATCTTCTACTTCTTGAACAGGTTCTGATAAGGCTAGAACCTTCTTGGCTTTTTGGATTTCCGGAGTGGCCACAATATTCTTATGTGGTTCCAGGATATGTTGAGATTTATTCTCTACAGCTTTTAGTAGAGTCTGACATACATGGTCTTTGAAAGATTTCTTCTTCGATATCTTCTCCTTCTTTTCATTCACAAGATTTTCAGCTTGCTTTATTTTTATGGCGTTAGCATCTAATGTAGTCAAACCAAAAGAAGGATCTCCTTCCATTCTGGTGGCTTCCCTTTCTCTCTACTATGCAAGTGTTGCATCTGAATAAGCTTTCAGTTTCTTAGTAGGAGGAGGTGCTGACACCGGGACATCAGGAACAGGTACTGGATGACTTTGTTCAACATGTTTTCCCTTCATAGATACTGGATTTGAAGATTCCGGAACATCACCCTTGTTCTAGAAAACCATTTCTTCAAAGATTTTCAATTCTGGAATAAACTATACTTTCTTCCTCCATAGAGTGTTGTTAATTAGAAACAATATCTTGAACATCGTAGAGACTGATCGGAATGGATCATTTATCTCTTGAAGAAACATAACTATTATCCTGTAAATAGTTGCTAGGTACATAAGGTTCTGAGATCTAATAGATCCTCCATTAATTTCTTGGATGGTGAGAAAGATGTACTTCACAAAGTTGATCTTCCTTAAGTTGACAAGGAAGTCTAAGAGAAAGATATCACATATATTCAAGGAATCCTTATCTCACATTCTTGGAATAAGAAATCCTTGCATACAAAGGGTTACCATCTTGTGATTAGTTGAGAGATTAATAAATTTTGGATTCTTGAAAAACATAAGACCAAGAAAATCTGAAGCCTTAGCTTTCTCAAACAAACCTTCTTTCTCTGGGATTTTCTAAGAGCATATAAGAGCTTCCCCTTCATATGAAATATTGAGAACATTTTCTACCTTCTTGTAAGGAACTACTTATTTATTATCATAGCACTTGAACTTAAACAGATCCTTACCATCTTTTTGGAAGAAAGAAACTGATTCATAGAATTGACCAAGCAGGTCAGGATAAACTGGATCCTGATATTTTTCCTTAGCCACACAAATTATTTCCCATCTATTAGTTCTTATTACCTTAGAAATAAAAGATTCATATTTCTCAAAGAAAATATGGCATACAAACCTTTCTATAAATATTTACCCAACCTTTATCTCCTTACTAATCGTTATCAGATCTATTGAGGATTCCAAAGTCATTCAAGGTGAAGGAGAAGTTCAGAACGGCATTGATGGCAGCAGAGCTTCGGCACTGAGAACAGTAAGGATGGTGCGATACTTGAGAATGAGACACCCCTTATATAGACATGGATATGACTTTTCAACTTCCATATGATAATCAAATCTCTATGGATAATCTGATGTGATCTAACTGTTGAGAATGGATGTTTGAAAAATGAATTCCTATATTTTGAAGTAAGGTAAACTAGAATTTAAGTAATTTTGAAGTACCAACAACTAAAAACATAGACTAAGTAAATAAATAGTGAGAAAGATTACTTTTTGGAATACTCTAAGAGATTTATCAGTATTATAATAAATTTTCTTGGAAGTTCTCATACCCAAAATTTTCAAATCCGAGATTTTTAAATCCAAGAAAAAGATTAAAAAAATAAACAAACATATGTACTCCCCCCTGAAATAAGGAATAGTTTAATGATAGTATATTATTTAAAAAATAATTTTATATGAATGACCACCTTACAGAAATCATTCCACCATTCTGTTTATTATATTCAAATCTATCGTAAAGTAAAGGATTTGTAAAAATATCAGCAATTTTCTCCTGCTTTCCGATGAATTGAAGAATGATATCTCTTTTAAGTGCGTGATCCCTAAGAAAGTTATGTCTAATATCTATGTGCTTTGCACGATAGTGCTGTGTATGGTTTTTACATAGGGAAATTTTAATTATGTTATCACAAAAATTGTGTGTCTTATAAATGTTCATACCACAGTCTGTGAGTGTGTGTTGTATCCATAACACTTGAGCACAATAACTTCCAGCAACTATATATTCAACTTCAGTAGTGGAAAGTTCTATAGAGTGCTGTTTCTTGCAAGACCAGGAAACTAATGAATATTCTATTCCAAAGCCATGATTGATCCTAAAATTAAATAAGTAATGGTAGATATTGGCTTCTATGGTCGTCTATTTTTAAGGTGTAAACATTCTCATGCCGAAGGGAAAAGAAAAAAAAACTCATCCTTGGAATTGTGAACTAAACATTTATCATTTCTAAAATTCACTATCTAACCTTCATCACATACTTGAATTATGCTTATGAGGTTGTGCCTAAGGACTTTTAATAAAATAACATTTGAAATAACATCATTACAAAGAAGAATAATGTTACCAATACTGAAAATTTCTCCTTGAGAGTTATCACCAAAAGTTAACATTAAACCATTTGTTTTTAAAAACATCCTGAAATAGTCTTTGTTACTAGTTATGTGTCATGAACATCCATTATCCATGTACAAAATGTTATTGGTACTTCCTTTATTTTCCTGAAAAAGAAAGAGTTAGATCATTGGAATCCAAATTTTCTTGTATCCATAATTATTAGATAAAAAGAGCTTGGGTGACTATATTTGTTTGGAAAAATAAGCTTAATGAAACACAAGGGATTGAACCCTATTTAAAGAGATGTTTTTCTTCCAATGCTCACGAAGTTGACATTTAGTTCAAAAATGGGGTCTATAAGGAACAAAATAATTAATTTTAAAAATTGGGTTTTCATTACAATTACCTAAAGACTGACTATTACCTTGAGGTCAGATCTGGGAATATATCTTGTCAAAATTTTACTTACCAGAAGTGAATTTTTCCATAAGTTTCTTGAATGAAAATATCTCAGATTTTATTCTTAGAACTAAATTCATATCCTTAAGAATAATAGATTTAGAGTTATATTTATCCTCTAAAATAACTTTTTCAAAAATCAAATTTTCATGATCCTCAAAAGCTTATTCTTCTCAGAATTAACTACCTTATGTTTTCTTCAAAGATTTTTTAAAAAAACATTTTTCTCATCAAGATATTTTGAAGTATCTCAAATTTTACATGTTAAAATAGATTATCTAGAATTTTTTTATCATGTTTCTTATAAGCATTCCAATTTCTTTTCTCATGAAACATAGAAAATCTAGAAAATTCCTCATAGGAAGGAAAATAATTATCGTTATCTGATGAAGAAGATTATTCATCGAGAGAAAAACCTCTATTTGGATAAATTTCACTTAAAGACATATTAGTTAAGGATTCAGCAGTTCGTACCTCAGTTATAAATCAATGATTTTGAAATGGAGCTCTGGCTATTAGACCAATATTCTTATTCCCAAAACATTCATATTCTAAAGATTCATCAGAATAATCTCCACCACTGGCACCCCAAGTGTCATTGGCTTTCAAAAATTTCTTATGCTTTGCTCTGTAGAGATTCTTCTTGATTCTTTCAGAATTCATATCTTTATTCTCTTTCTCTTTAATCGAGGGACAATCATGTCTGATATGACCAGTTCTTCTTCATTCATAGCATGTCACTTCTCCATAGTTTTTATATTTTCCATCTTTCTTATTGTATCTATATTGAATTTTATTCAATCCAAAAATCTTGCTCATCCTCCCAGGGAGGTTGGAAAACTTATTTTCTGATGTTTCACCGTCACTGGATTCAGATTGAACAACAACCTTCATAGTTTTAGATCTTGTAATTATCTCAGGAGTCATGGATTTCATATGATTTGATGTAGTTGTAAAAGAAACTACTCCATATACAGTATTCTTCTTAATATTATCTTCGGATCTCTTTATTCTAGTTTTATGTTGAAGAAGAGTTCCAAACAGGTCATCAAGTGAATTTTGAGTAACATTCTGATTCTCATCTATAGCAGTTCTCTTGGATTCTCATTCGTTAGGCATGATGTCAATGATCTTATCTACAAGAGCATCATAATACAAATCTTTTCTCCCATAGATAGTAATCTGTTGACAATAGTCATAAATCTTTGTTGTACCATACATACAGGTTCTCCATAGGGAAAGTAGAAACCATGATACTCAGCCCTGAGCATTGCTCTTTTAGTTTCAATGACTATGTATGTTCCAAAGAGAGTTACTTAAATCTTCTTCCAAATACTATTTTCAGCTTCAAATTATGAAATCTGGCTATATATATTTCTAGGCATGGACCATAGCAAAGTATTACGTACCTTAAAGTTCACATGATATTCCACCTTTTCTGGATTAGTAAAGGTTCTAAGTTCCTTATCAGGAATCTTATAATCTCTAGTTAACATGATGTATTTATCTACACCTGTGTTTATCACAAATTTCTTCATTCTATTTCTCTAATACTCATAGTCATTTCCATCGATGATCGGTGGTCTAGTAGGATTGAGATTATCTAGATATCCAACATGAATACCTGCCATACTAAAAGGTATTTCCTTCCAAAAAAACATATAAGTAGTAAAAGTTTAAGAAAAAATATTAAGAACGTAAGAAAAAAACATGATTAAGAAATCCTATATGTAGATATAAGTATTTCAATGACCTTATCTGATACGAATTGTTGGATCGAAATAATAATGTAGATGCTCAATATACAAGAGGGGGGTGAATTGTATAGTTTAACAATTCCATTGGAACCGTTAAAAGATAAGTTTAACAAGGTTAAAAAAACATTCACAAGACATATTAAAGAAACCATTTATAATTTCATAAAATAATGATTCTAACTTAAAGAATATAGAATTTGTAACTTAATCTGAGTAATGGAATTACAAAGTAAAAGTAAGTTATACTTCTTAACTTTAATAGAGTTACATACAAAAGTGGAATTAAAATAACTTGTAATAGTAAACAAGTAACAATATAATTTTTTTAACCCAAAGATAAGTGTGTCCAACAACCTTGGATAAAGGTTCCTTGGTTTATACTTTCAAGAAATTCTATATTACCCAAACCCAGGTAAGCCCTCAATCCAAAGATCGGTATCTGTCTTGCTATCACTACAAGCCCTCGATTTAGAAGGAAATCAGAACCTCTATCTTACAAACATGGAAGACCATGATCAGCATGATCTGAGTCTGCATGAAGCAAGTATGAACAAGTTTTTCACACCCAAACAGGTTGTTCACAACATCTGAATGAAGCACTAATCGTTGTAAGATCCTCTCTCTCTAGAAATCACTTCATAGCTATTTCACATGCATCAAGTTCATCCACTCTCTAAAATGTCTTTTGCTCATTCAAATGATCTTGTATTTATAGGAAAAACTTCCCAACGGTCGGATCCACTCTAACGGTCATATTTCCCTTAAATCTTGAAGGGACCTGGAAATGTGGCAAACATACAACGATTAGTTTGTAACAGAATGTATGACATCGATTCAAGTAACAGAAATGATGTTAAGTTAAAGATAAGTGTTTTTATAAGAAATCATGGAATAATATATCATTGAAATGATAAATTAGGCATCTGTAACATTATCAAGAAAATGTAATCTTAAGAAATCAAGAAAAGGTATTTTTAGAAATAACATTTTCATGAAAACAGAATCATAAAATCAGAGTCACATATACACCAGATTTGTTATTAAAACTCGGCATCACATATACACTAGAATCGGTATTGAAAATTTACATCACATATACATAGGATTTGGTATTGAAAATCGACATCACATATACACCAAATTCTGTATTGAAACTCAACATCACATATACACCAGATTCATTATTGAATATTGGCATCACATATACACCAGAATTGGTATTGAAAATCGGCACAATATATACACCGGATTCGATATTGAGAATCAGAATCATATATACACTAGATCCAATATTGAAAATCAATACCACATATACACCATAATTGGTATTGAAAAAGTTGAATAACAAATCATAAATATAGATCTGTAAGTATAACAGAATGGAAAATCGGAATGACAGATCTGTAAGTCTAACAGAGTGGTAAAATGTAATGATATATCTGTAATTATAACGGAATGACAATTCCGGATCTTATGAAAAAATACAGAACATAAAGAAAAATTCAGAACTTAGAAAAAGATCTTGTGATTTTCAAAACATAAATCCATGAGGAATGGAGAAGTCATAAGATTTCCTTATTGACTATACAAAATCATGATTCTATCATACCATATGAATGCATCAGTCCAGTAATAATAGCTATTAATTTCTTCCCCGTTATTTTATACACATCCACTTCAATGAATCATTGAATATATAGAATAATAGAGTCCAATCTTATCAATATGTGAAATAAAATGTAAAATATGTATTCCCAAACTGCATTTGTAGTAGTAAAAGATTAAAATAGGTGATCGTAATCTTCTCTATGTTGTTTCTAGAGAAAGAATTTGGAGTTAATTTGTATACCAAAGTATTTAAGACCACAATCAGTGGGAAAATGATTGTGGGATACTATCTAAATAAGAGTAAATCTGGAGGGTCTAATGCAAGTCTTATAAATGTTTCCTAATTATGAAAAATATTTACTTTCATCAATAAAATTATAATATTAGAAGAGTTTTCAGTTCAAGATATAATTTTTTCTCGGTTTGCAAACTAATAAATCATCATTATTCACAAAATGATAATTGTTAATAATGGTTCTAATATCACTGGGTAAATCAAAATCTAGAGTGCAGAAACAATAATTAAAAGTGAGAATAGTTTCATCTTGTAAAATAATTAGATCTCTCATGTCATAGTGGGGAAATCCATTATATTTATACACCCAAAAAATCATATAATATTCCATATTAACTATAAATATAGAGTGAGATATATTTTTAACAAAAAATGATTAATAGATGTCATGATAGAGGAGTTCATGTATTTAATGTTTCAATGTTTTAGCATCTTCAGAAATCTACATATAAGAATATTAAATTCTAATGAATTTTTGTTTAGAAGGATCTAAGTGATTCTAGCCTGAATGGAATCATTAATGGGATTTAGACATTTAATAACCAACATTCCACTTGAAAGTGTCTTACAATAACTAATCCAGGGACCCGTGAAAAGAATTATTTCAAGACTGATACCACTCAAACCAAAGATTCATATACATCTCTTAAGCTTTTTATTCGAACCAGTGGACCATTTATAAACCATCATTGAGTTGTCCATTTTAGAAGAAATAGGGTATTTAATAAGAAAAATTATTCCAGATAGAGGGAGGTATTTTCCTTTCAATGTAAATAGATAATTTGTTATTTTATCAATGATGTTGGAGATGTAGGTTCTCATAGGTTTTAACCAGAATATGGGGACTCTATATCATGTAAAGGGGAAGGTTACCTCTTTAATACAATGGTCATTCATAGTGCTATTTTTTCTAGCCATAGGGAATATTATTTCAATGAAAATTAAATATTTATTCCAGCTAATGGATTGGAAAGAGATACATTCATAGTGTGAGTTATAATATTTATGGTTTTGAATGTTCATTTTATCATCTTGATGAAAAATAATGATATCATATTTGTACAAGAGGTGAGAGGGAATAATCTGCTTTATAGAGGCAATAATGGTGCTTATTTTTCCTCAATTATACATTTGATTAAGGAGTCTACTAAGATAGTCATCTGCTATAGTGAAACGGATGGCAGAGTGTAGTTCAGTAAGTCTAACATCTATAGTGAAATTGAAGATTCCATTACAAGTTCCATTAATGAGAGAACAAAGATGTTTTCAGATTCAAAAAGATTATTGCTTTTTTTGATTAAATTATCAATGTTCTAATGTTTTTCATAACTTTTTAAATAAAACTCTTATCAATAGTGTTGAACTTGTTCCAAATATCTAGTTTAGTAGTTATAATACCTCCTCTGGTAGATTTATTTAGATGTTTGGTAATTTCAATGTCACGAAATATGAAATTTTGGAAGGTTCCTCATTTGATTAAGACCAACTGATTCCAATAGACGATTTTATTATAAATTGGAAAAATTATATTGTCATTTATTTTGAATATAATTTTATAGAGAGTGTTTATGTGATAAATAGGTCTAAAGAGGTGAATTTTAGAAAAATTTTCTACTTTTGAAATAAGAGATAGGAATTGAGCATTAATGCCATGGTGGAGGGATCCATTAATGAATAAACATTTAACTAAATTATAGACATCCATTTGTATTTTATCCAAATAATATTGATAAAATGAGTTAGTAAATCCATGAGGCCCTAGAACTCTATGAGGCTTCAAGATAAAGACAACATATTTTATTTCATAGTCTGAAGGGACACTATTAGGGGAAAATTTATCATTGTTTCAAACCATGTTAGGAGTCGTATAAAGTAATAAATATTTGATAATTTTTGGTCCATTAAATATATTTGTAAAATAATAGACAATATGGTCAGTAAGACCCACTTAAGTATTAATATTAACATTCCCTTTATTAAGAGTGATGAGTTTCCTACTTTCTTTTCTAGAATGAAAAATATTTTTATCATTCCAACATATAATAACACCTCTATAGAATCACTTTAACTTTTTTCACACTCCACTATCTGTAATATTTGTTTATATAATATCAATGATCAATGGAGTTGTAGATAATAAACTTCAATGATATTTCACAACCAATCATTCCCTTGATAAATTGGATATTATCCCAAGTATCTACCCTTCCATGTTTGAATTCATACCATCATCAAATTTTATTATGTCTCAATTCTATATTCCCCATGAATTGAAGCCATCTTTTGGCATAGTAAAATGATGGGCCATGTTCATTCTAATATCTCCACTAAATAATTTATATCTTGTATTGAAGATAAAAATCTTTTTGAGACAAACCTACTAGGTAAAAACTATACTTTCTATATATGAAAAAAATTCTCGAATCTATTACTCCATGACTAGTATCAAAAAAAAAATATTCTTCTTTAAAACATACATTAGAAATAATTTTTAGGAGATTGTTTTTTTAGATGACCATTCCTGGAGGGTCATTCTATGGAATATTTCCTCCAAACTTTTTTAATCCATGTTTTAAAATGTGGTGACTTTATAATTATCTTCCCGATCCACATTTTTTAATATTTTGATTTAAATACTGCACTATTTACATAAACAACCACATAAATATTCATTTTTTGGGTAAAATAGTAACTCGTGCTTTTAAATTTCAATAGATAATTTTATGGATTAAATAAAGACCCCCTTTACATAATATAGTTTTTTTAATATATAAATTTTTTATAATTTTTTAATGAATCATTATTTTTAACAGATGGATTTGAATACTCAGCATTTTTAATTTACAGAATTATTAATTGTACACCAATATCTTCAATTAAGGTTAATCTGAATATTCAAATTATCATTAAAATTAATAATATCAATACATTATCCGATCATATAGAAAATATTATACTCTCTTTATACATGTATTTGGTTTTTTCAATCGATTTTTAGTGGCTTTCACATTGTTTTCATTGACTTCCAATTGTGCATTATTGACATCAATGACTGGCCATTTCATTTCATTCAATGCATGGAACATATCAATAATCCATTTATTAGATTATTCAATATCAAATATTGTCATGAGATAGTAATTTTAAAATTGTTATCACGTTAATTTACTATCCAAAACCATGGTACTTTTGGATGTAGTTTATTTGGAGTGTTTTAAACACATCAAAATATTTGGTTCTATTTCCATCAATAATAATTAGGATTCTTATTAAATCAATGGGATATCCCCCTACATGATTAAAGATAAAATATATAAATAATAATATATTTTTTTGGGAGACTTTTGTATGATTTTCATTAATATATAAATTTAATCATTTTTTATTTCTCATAAAAGTGATCCTCGCCACTTTCACATCGTTTTTTTATGAATATTTTGGAAATATATCTTATTTAACTCTTCATGTTACAAATTTTTAGAAAATTATAATATTGTAGTTTTTTTCATTAAATAAATGATGTAATAAATTATATGATCTTATAAATCAATTATATATCATATTTATTCATCATTGTAACATATGGAATTTTGACTTTCCATATCCTTTCGTAAAAGGGATTATTTATTTATTATTCTCATATTTTATTCATCATATTTTCTATATCCTTGAAAGAGGAATAATTTTGATAATCTTCTAATACTTTATCTCCATGTGTTCACTTCCTCTTCAATTAAAAGAGACAAACTCAAAATAATAAAATCCTCACTTCTTTTAGAAACCAATCAAATGGGAAATCGTAGCTCTGGTACCTATTGTTGGTCTACCAAGTGAAACCAAACCATGTAGGTAGATTATAAGGAGTGAATTATTATCAATTAAAATATTTTCCCATTATTTTAATCATCATTTATATAGTGAAAGAATCTCTCACTCATTCCTCACTATTAGATTACAAGTGAGTAGTTTGAGAAGAAGATTTGAAGAATAAGGGACACAATAATTTAATAATGGGGTTCCCTTAAATGTGGATTGATATATACCTAGTGTATAAAGGATATTATTCCATAAAAAATTGACTCCATTTTATTATAAATTTGAAGAAATTAATAGCTTATTTAGTTTAACCTATTATCCTTTCACAAATTTAGTCGAAATAATTAGAAAAAATCGGAAAAGTAAGAGCGGAAATTGTCTTTTTTAAAATGCAGAACAATCTATGCCTTCCTCATTTTTTACCAAATTTTGATGCTCCCTCTTGAAGTATGATCATGAATGTATTATAGGTATCCCTTGGTATAACTATTAAATTATATTTTCCTTAGTCATTATGAAATATTCATGGTTATCTAAAAAACATCACTAAGGAAAACTCACAATTTTTTTGAACTTCTGATATAAGGTATCATAAATCAGACTTCCTTCATCCATTAAGATAGTATGCAGGTTATGTTCACATTGATCTATCAATTCACTTATTATTTTTCTTTAACTCCCAATGGTGTTCCCCTCCTAAAAAATCTATTTATATATTCAAATAAACTCATAGAATATATAGCAGTGTTACAATTCACTCTAATTCCACCAAGAAAAAATATTTAAATGATTAATTAAATCAAATATTTTCAATACTCCACAAATATTAATTTCTATATTTTTTCTTATTTTATCAACCACATAAATTAATTTCCATAAATTTTAATTTGGATATTTCCTTGATAATCCTAACATCATATTTCTCAAACAATATGACATTATTCAATTTTGAACTCTTATAGGATCATTTGGATCTGCTTCACATGACATTAACCTTAATATTGTGATTTTAAATACTAAAAATGGAATTATAATAATAATAAATGTATTGAAATCTTCCAACTATATCACTATAAAAATAATATATTCGTATGTAAAAATGATATTTATTATTCCTCAAGATCTCAATTTATCTTGGAAACTCTCTACAAAATCAACAGTAGTTAAAAAACATATCCATGCTTCCATGAATGAAATTTTTTAATGGGAAGCTTCACATTGTGGAATGACTATCCACTTAATGGTTCAATAAATTCTCAATATCCAGTAGTACAACTTCATTAACTATCCATTATGGTGTGATTCTCATATTCATAGAAAAATTAATTCATATATAAAATTCTTTATCACTAGAAATAGTTACTTGAACCATGATAATTTCTATAATAATGATATTTAAATCACTAAATATCAGAGAAAGAATCATTAAAATTAAACCACAATAGTTTTTTCACTTCCTTAAACTGGTAATCCCCATGTATGAAATTTAATAAGTGACAAATTGGTGTGTTCATATACATTTCCAAATTTCAGTCTGCATAACCTAATATACCATCCTAATTCATATTACGTATCACTAAAAATAACAATCTTATAGAAACCACTTTTCCAATATACATTAGCTACTCCTTAAATTTCAAAATTTCTAAAGTTTGTATCATATATATCACCATGAATATATTGTTCATCAATGTGGATTCAGTCCTTTCCAAATAATCACATTTATAGAATTTTACATATCTATTTCACCATAGAATTCACCCTTAAATTTATCTTTTATCGTAAATACCTATCTATCAAAACGTATTTATGTATTGAGTCATTGATTCATCCATATATATCATTAAAAACTTTGGTGAACACTTATATATCACAGTGTTTCTATGTACCTTACCAAATTCTCAATATATATGGTTATGAAAACCCATTCATGTTAGTTCAAAAAAGTTTTATACCCTAATGTACCCCTAAAACTATTGGAGAGACTCTTATGTATTGATTATTTTTCAAAACATTTATCTTACACATACTTTAAAATATTATTGAAACTAGTATATATGATGCATGTTGAAAAAATTTCTATAGATAGTTATATACACTACCATTATGTATAGAGGCCTTCCCAATTTTTCTAGATGTTAGATATGTTATGCATAAACATTCAACTTCTTCATAACCATATAAAAAAACAAATATCTCATTTCCAGGATTCCCAAAATCACTTCGAATGTTCTTATCCACATGTATTCATATTTAAAAACATAAAATAACTTTCCCATAACTTAAAAACTACTATGAAAATGTTAAGAATAACATAAATTCTTTTGAATAACATAAATACTCCTTTTTGTATTTCGCTGAATCTTCTTCAATATCTACCATTTTCATCTCATTATAAAACATTATCTAAGTTTTTTTTTCATGTAACATATGTATTCTCTATAAAATAAAACTTCAAAAGTATATCAAAAAAATACTATATAGATTTTATTATTATCAATCCACTTCCAGCATCATTACAGAGATAGAATTTCTAGTAATAGAATTACATCATGATACTTCTCACTTAACATGGATTGTTTCCTACTGTAAATAGATCTATAATAATCCAACTTATGTTTGATAGTTTCATCAAAAATAGTTAATTCATAAATAAATGATTTAACATCCATGATCCAAGCCAATCTATAAATTATTAAGTAATGTTCACAACCTAACAAATAATCACAACTTTTTTGGGAACATTAACCTTATCCTCATCAAAATGAATGGTACTCCAAAAACCATACAAGATATAATTATTCAAAATTTTAATGTCTTAGAATTTATGTATATTTTTCTTAATTATATGAAATTATTCTAGGACCACGAAATTTGATGGTGCGTGATTCCGAGGCCCGGAGTTCTCCAAATGATCCGTTGAGAATTGTTCAGTTTAAAATAGCGTGTATGAGTGTTTTCCCTAAAAAAGTGGAATAAATATTAAATAGGTGTCTAGATCACAAATATGAGGGCACCATTGTGTTTAGTATAGCAGGTTAACCCTAGGAACAACTTATGTTTAGTCAGCACAGGCCTCCGGTGGGAAATCCAGAAAATGGCATAACCATAAATAAAATATTTAAATTAGTTATCTTAAATTTCAATTGTGTATAACTCCCGAATGGTGACTCAGATTACAAATATGATACCATATCTGAACTCTTGAGGGTATTATTTTCATAAGAATACTCTAACATTGGTCGACGTGGGCCAGCATTGGAAATTAGTTATTGCCCGTAAATAAAATAATTAAGTATCAATTATTTTAATGATAAAATACACAACATCTATATGGTAACGTAGATTAAAAATATGAGAGTATCGTTGAGTTCCTTGGAGTGTGTTCCCCTTAGGCAAAGCCTATCCTCGATTAGAACATGTGGTGGTAAATGTTAATAATTTATTGAATGTTTTTTAAGGTACGTTCAATAACCATCTGAGAGACATTTTCTATCTTTTGAACTGGTGCTCAGATTTAAAATATGATGACACCGTTTAATTCTCAGTGCTGGGGATCGCTTAACAGAGGCCTCACTTTGACCATAGTAGGTTGGGTGAAAATTATAATTTTTTTGACTTTGGAAAGATTAATATAGTAACATGTTATGTTGTTTTATTTCTTTTTATTTTCTCTAATGGACAAGCGGTGGTGGCATGACTGACAACATGTCAGGCCATTAGTGACTTGACTCTCCATTTTTGTAACTGCAATGTTTGGAATTTGGGAGGTTTGTTAATTAAATGAACGTCATTAATTCTTTGTGCGGGACATCCTATCTCTGCTCTCTTAATTATATAGATCTCGAGAAGGGGTGTTTTCATTGATTTACCAAGCGATGTAGCTTGGGAAAAGTACTGTGATGCTAACCACCTATAGGATGAGGCCAGATTCAGCAGGCGGTGACGAGCACCATGGAATCACAAACCGACGACACCAACGAAGGAGGTTTTGTTGATCACCATCTGTGGGCGTGTTATCCAGGTAATGGATTAGTTTTTAATTTCATCTAAGATGATTTCGTTGCTCCCACCTACTATTATATTAATGTGGAGGGCACAGTCCCTAAAAAACAGGGCCCGAACCCTCCAACACTTCGTTCATGATGCGTTCTTCGAGGATGGTTTCAAAAAGTTGATGAAAATGAAATTTTGGGGGTCAGGTTTTGATGACGACACCTGGGAGAGCTGTAGGCATAGACGACACCATAAATGAATCACCAGAGCATGTCTGGTGGCCCGCAGAAGAAACTATCAGCACACCACATCAACGGCGGCCGATGGGGGCCAGAGGAGACCAGTGAAAACTAACTGCAGGAGGTGGACGGAGGCACATGATGGCGCACCACAGTGGCCGAAGGTGGTCGTCCTGAGCCAGTCACGTGGGACAAAAATGGCGGAACACGTAGGCGCCGCTAGTGGCAGTATCAGCGACCAGAAGGGGCAGCGCGACCCCACGTCGCGCCGCATTGGCGGAAGTCGGTCAACCGAATAACCGGTTGTTGAATCGTGATGGGGTGGTGCCCCCCCCCCCCAGATGGACAAAACAGACCCACAACTTCGGGGCCATGGGGAATCAATGGTCTGCCTTCCGGTGGACTGAGCCGGATGGGTCTGTCAGAACAGACAGGACCAGTGACCCAGTACGCTAGCACAGGTGTGTCAAGCCCCACCCGATGGGTCAGGCCAACAACTACCAAAGGCCGCGAAAAAGCTGGGCTGACCCCGACGAGCTGGACCTAGTGAACCAGGCCAACTCCCAGTGGGCCAAACCCATGTTGCGTCATGTAGACCATGGGGCCAGTTACGTCGGGCCGGTCTGACCGAGTGGGACCCGGCCGAGACACAAGTAGTACCTGAATAAAGAATCACCTGTAACTGATGAACCAGGCGACCGATGGATGCCCCGTCAATGATGTTGGGACCCCATTTGGGAAGTGGTCCCTTTTTCAAATTTTGGCAGGCATGACCGAACCGGGCCATACCGAGTTGTACTCACCCTTATTTCATGGGAAAAGGTGTAAGTAATAGATTGGGCATCTAATCGATGGTTCATCTATAGAAAGAGGACCTTTGTGGCAAGGCGGTCCATTGGAGATACTCTATGTGAGTTTTTACAGAGTTTGTTGTTTGACTTGGGTTGGATTAGGGTTGAATCCATCTGGTCCCTTTTTACAAAACATCACATATCTCACAGACCGGGCGTCTGATCAACATGCCATCTGTCAAGTTGGAACCCCTATGAGGGGGCTGTCCCTTGGGTATAATTATTTGTGGGACTTCATGTAATTCTAAATATAATGGATGTCATGACGAGCATTCATCCCAGAATCCAGAGTTCTATGAGCAGAAATCTCATGGCCGGCTGTAACGTGACGAAAGAACATCGATCATATATAGGCCAGCATCTATCGATCCTATGTGGGTCAGTTCATAGATATATTTTGTGGGTCAGCCTCTATTGATCTTGTGTGGGTCAGCACTTATCTATCATGAGTGGGTTAGCATCTATCGATCATGTGTGGGTCAGCAGTAGAGCCTCTTGATATAATAAGATGATCTAGATTTAAGACTAATCATTTGTACTTCTATACTTATGATATATACCTTGTGTGAGCTGAGCCTTTTAACTTCATGGTTTTCACTTTGTGGTTCATTTACCTTTTTGGTGTTACCTTCATTGTGTTACCTTTGTGGTACATATACTGTAAAAACCCATAAATTTCAAGGGAAATTTTTTCTTAATTTTCTTTGGGATTTGAAAAAAATGTAGTTTCTGAAGGCACCTGATTCTGATGCCCGGTGTGCCTGGAATCAATTTCCGAAGTTTATCTTGGGAACGTTCAGTGAACGAACGAGCGGGTTTTTCCAACTTTTGAACCGGTGCTCGAAATCGAAATCAAGGGGCACCAATGGAATCGCAGTGCCGGTAATTTCTTAGGAACACCTTTTCCGGAGTTGCGTTGCTCAGTTGAGGTTAATAAATAATGGGTTAACTAAATAATGAAATAAAATATTGTTCTACAATTTTATTTCTATTCTAGTTAGTTTAAACCTATGCTTTGTGGTTGGAGTGGGACCCACTAAAATCCTAACTCCACTAGGTAGGATATTATTGAAGTGGGGCCCACATGAGCCCCACCCCTTCAAATCCCTTTTAACATCCCTCTCGTTCATTTAATATGTAACTCACAGGCACCAATTTTAAATACCAAGTCAACTCTCTTAATTAATGAATTGAAATAAGTTATTCAATGTAATCAATTCTTGAATTCATTTTGAATTTCCAATTGATTGTTTACTTGTGTGTGTTAATTAAATAAGAGAAAGTCTTATTTATTTAAGGGGATTTCGTTGTGCGAAAAGGTGGGAGAGGAATTGCTCAAGCCTAGGAATATTCATCTTCCTCCTTGAAGAACGTGAAGAACACACCGTCACCGACGAAGAACGCCGACCTCCGACGAAAGACAACGAATAACGCTGAATTCTAAGAGATCAACAACGCGACGCCGTGTACCGCGAAGCTGATGATCCTCTTCTCTACGATGTCGTGTACCGCAACGCCGATGATCCTCCTTCCACGATGTCATTTTCTGAGATGTCCCTTTCCCGCGAAAAACCTCGTTCGATGACTTCATCGAGGTAGGGATTTCCATTTAAAGTGTATATGTAAATTATCCCATCGTGCATGAGTTTTTAAATTTTAGGGTGTTTGAATAATTTACCATGAATAAATTATGCCCTCATTCAAAGCATGTATTTTAATGATTGCCTTTGAAAACACCCAACGCGGAGGGTGCCGGCTGAATAAACACGGCCCGACAACCCTCCGTAGTTTGTTTTTGGTGTGTGGATCGATGGGAGATGATGAAGCAGGCTGAAAAGGTGTTTTGAACCCTTCACAGTAATCTATAGGTACCCGGAGGGCCACAGGCATAGATGGAGAGCAAAACGGACCACCGGAGCGCATACGGTGGTCCACAGAAGGTGCTGCAGGCGCGCCGCTGGCAGGAGCCGCCGCGGCTGAATCCACAGCGGAGGCGGGAAGACCGGATCCCACGACCGCGCGGGATCCGGGGGAGACGCGGCACCCAGCGTCGTGTTCGCTGGCAGAGGAGCGGCCCCCACGTGGGGGTCGCGGTTTCAAAACAAGGGCGCAGTGTGCCCACCCCCCCCTTTCTGCTCGGCTCTGCCAGCGCCGAGCTGGAAGAACCCAGGCCATGCCCGCCACACCCGTGACACGCCGGCTGGGCCGGACATGGACCTGGTTTGGGTCAACCCGGTTCGGGCCGACCCAGGGGGTCTCGGGCCGGGTCGGTCCGGGCCCAAAACCCCCTAAAACCGGACAGGTTCGTTCCTTTGCCCATATCTTGGGCTACAGACCTCTGATCGAGTCACCGTCAGTTGCGATACGATCCTTGGATCGAGACCATCGTTTTAGTATATTACACTAAAGGATTCATAGAACTATGGGTACGGCCGGGTTGGTTCGAACCCGGAACCAATCGGGACCTCGGAGCGGAGACGCATATAACTTGAGCTCCGGACATCCGATTGACATGCCGTTGACTTTTTTGGATTCCGCTTAGTGAGATGGACCTTTTTGGAATACTCCGCTCGAGGTTTGGACGCAGTTGGGGTGCAGTCGAGTTGGTTTTGACTTAAAAACCAACCCGGCCCCTGGAACGAAAAGGCCAATAACTCTCAGACCGAGCGTCCGATTGACGCGCCGTCTATCACGTTGAGTTCCTCTTGTCGAGAAAAAACTTTGAGAAATATCAACTCTGAACTACGTGTCAGTTGATCTATCGACCCCTTGTCTCATGGAGCGGACCCTTCCAGAATCGATCATGTTGTGTGCGGGAAACCTACAGCTGGTTGCGACTGCGACGACGATGATGACTACATTGAAATCCTCCGTGGGTTCGGCAGTGACGACGACTGCACTGAAATACTCCGTGGGTTCGGCAGTGATTAATACCGTACTGAAATCCTACGTGGGTTCGACGGTGATGAATAATGAACTGAAATCCTCCGTGGGTTCGGCAGCGATGTAGACCGTACTGAAATCATCTGTGGGTTCGACGACGATGAAGACTGCACTGAAATCCTCCGTGGGTTCGGCAGCGATGAAGACCGTACTGAAATTCTCCCTGGGTTCGATGGTGATGACTACTGTTCTTGTATCCTACATGTGTCTGGCAGTGTTTGACTCTGTTCTTGCTATCCTACGTGGCTCTGGCAGAGTAGCTGGTCTGTATCCTATGTGGGTCTGACAGCTTAGCTTGTTTAGTATTCTACATGGGTCCAACTTTAGATGAATTAGGGGCTACATCTGATCATCTCTATAACCTTATGAAGAAGTATACCTGTGTGATCTGAGTCTTGACATCCAATCATTATCTTCGATATGATTGACTTTTGTTCCTATGTGGATTGGGTTGTTTTATCCTGTGTGGTTTGGGTTGTACTCCTATGTGGACGTGATCGAACTTGGGCTCGGATGTTGGAGCCGAACGAGAATTGATGGCTTATGTATATGTATGGGTATATACCTAAGTAGTGTTGTTTGTTACTTCGTGATTGCATATTTCCTTTTTGGATTATCCTTTGTGGATTCTGGGAGAACTTCGGGGGTCTCGGGGTCCCTACTGAGTAGCGTATACTCACTTCTGCACAAGCAATGCCCACACTACGTTGTGTTGGATGCAGATGACGGACAGCGCTGATCGTGGTTGAGTCTTGTGGAGAAAGTCGGTTTCTAGAGGCGGACCACTGGGCGGGACGTACACAGAGTGGACGGTTGGACCTGAGGAGCTGAGGAGGCTATATGTACCCACCCTTCAGGTGGGGCTTCTAGTGGACGGCTCGACATTGTTGCTTTACTTTCAGTTGTTGTACTTTCTTTCTAGTTGTACTTTAAATTCAGTTTGTGTTTGTATTCTGGCCCATTTACTTTCCGCACATACTATTGTACCCAGTTTTACTTAGTGTTTACTTCTTCTTACTTACTCTGTGGTGTTTTTTTACTTTATAAAGGCAATGCCTTCCCCTTTCTGTCGGGATTTACGCCTTGGTGCTAGTCGCCAGCCCCTTTTCCTATAGGAGACGGGCTTGGGGTAGTCACGACACGGGTCCCGAGGATGGGTCATGACAAATTGGTATCAGAGGAGTTCGGTTCTACCGTAGAACTCATGACTCTGATATTTATTCTATGTGAAGTAATAGTGTTGAGGGTATTGTGTGTGGTTATCAATCCAGGGAGTCCAGTGTTGGTGCGGCGGCTGGCGTATCCATATACCAGGACCCTGACTTCTAATTTCCGACTCAATACACGAAAACATTTATGTCATGTGTGTTTCAAAAGTTTTCTTTGCGATTACATTGTGTCAGCTCACCTGGTTTACTATTTGACCGTGGCGCACCTGTTTCTTTTCAGGATAGCCCCACAATGGTAGCCAGCTAGGGTTCCAATTTTTGTGTGAGCTGACAGCCCACCGAGCGATGAGGCCTGGGTGCAGGGCGCTTTTTCAGCGGAGGCACCAGCGGTACGTCTACCCACCGAGCCACCGATGCTACCAGCCCTAGCCGCTGAGAGTGCATGTCCCCTTAGTGCACTACACAAGTTTCAGCGTCAGAGACCGCCCATGATATGTGTGGTGACGGACCCTCAAGCATCTGAGGGTTGGCTGGAGGTTGTGGTTCGCGTTTTCAAGTTAGTTGGGATACCATTTGAGCTCATGGTGATCCTTGCAGCGAGCCTCCAGCACGTGGCAGTAGGAAGATGGTAGAGCATGATGCTACAGGTTCACGACGAGGAATCACTCCTCTGGACGGATTTTGAGAGCCTCTTCTGCTCGGAGTTCATCCTAGCCACCCTCTATGCGGTGCGCATCCAGGAGCTTCTACATCTGTGGCAGGGCAGCATGACGGTCACCCAGTACTCAGCGAGATTTACCGATCTCTCACGCTATTCGACGAACATTTTATGGGACCCATTCTTCCGGGCTCGAACCTTCGAGCAGGGACTGAGGCATGAGATCAGGGCATTGATGAACTTCCTCAGCATTCCAACAGAGGAAAGAGTACTAGAGTGATCCCTTCTCATAGAGAACTTTCTTGTTGAGCCTACACCAGCAGCGAGACCTACCGTAGGGAGGCACGTAGCAGAGTCATCTATAGCTAGTAGTCGACGGATGTCACAGGGGTCCAGGAGGACCGGACCATTAGGCAGATGACCTCAGGACACTGGCTCAGAGGTGTGGGGAACACGGCAAAGAGCCAGCTTTCTGAGGAGCAGGCAGTGCTACACATGCGGAGGGTAGAGCCACATGGCTCGTGACAGCCCGACCCTCCATGCAGAGGAGCAGCAGACGGTTGAGGGGCCACCGAGGTAGAGGCAGAGGGTCGACCATGGCGGTTCGCAGAGAGCAGGAGGACGAAGAAGCGGAACTAGCCAGGTACTAGGTGGTGGGAGACGCTTTGAGGCTTTACCACCACCACCACCATGAGGACCACCCCGACCACAGGGAGCTAGCGGTCAGAGACAAGCTCAGCTTTAGGAAAGATAGGCCTACGACAACGGCGCGCCAGAGATGATTCGAGGTACTATCTGTGTCTACCCCACCCTTACTGCAATACTTATAGACACATGAGAGAGTCATTCATTTATTTCCGTAGCCCATGTTCGGAGCTCGGAGATTTTGATGGAGCCGTTGGCTCGATCCTTACAGCTAGAGACTCTTATGGGAGCAGACTCGACGATTAAGCACTGGTTCTGGTAGTGTGACAATACTCAAGGAGGTGAGATCGGCTGCTGGGATCTTCTTGTAGGGGAGTCGAGGCCTTACGACGTCATCTTGGGCATGTATTGCTTATCCACAGTCCATGCTCAGATCGACTGTATTAAGCACTAGGTGCGGTGTGTACGCACCGATGGGAGTAGGTTCACCTTCACCGGAAAAAATGGAGCCTTTGCAGCGCAGGATGGACACACATAGAGGAGAGGATAGCCCATCATTCATAATTTTGCTAGCCTCAACCTAGGATGAGTTAACATGTGAAGTCCTAGTTTTCCTTTAGTGGTGGATCAGTATGCAGATGTTTTCCCTGACGACGTTCTAGGACTACCTCCTCGCAGAGAGGTAGAATTTTATATTGACCTGTACTGCGGGACAACCCTGATATCCACTCCAGCATATTGGATGGCCCCCGCGGAGCTTTGAGAGCTACGGGTACAGTTGGAGGACTTGCAGGTCAAGGGATTCATCTGAACAACTGGTTCACCATAGGCTTCCCCGATATTGTTCGCCAAGAAGGCGAACGGGAGCTTGCGACTGTGTGTCGACTATCGTCACCTGAACTAGGTGACCGTGGGGAACAAGTATCCGCTACCAAGGGTTTATGACCTATTCGATCATCTCAAGGGGGCACGGTGGTTCTCGAAGATAGACCTCAGGTCAGGCTATCATCAGATCAGAGTTCGAGACGAGGACGTGCAGAAGATGGCCTTCATATGTCGGTATGGCCACTATAACTACTTGGTTATGCCTTTCGGCGTAACCAACGCTCCATCAGTGTTCATGGGTCTAATGAATAGGATCTTTCAGCCATACCTCGATCAATTTGTCGTGGTCTTCATCAATGACATTTTGATATACTCGACCACTGAGGAGGAGCACGCCTCCCACTTGTGGGTTGTAGTAGACACACTACGAGAGAACCAGCTTTGTGGAAAGCTCTCAAAGTGTCAATTCTGGATACGTGAGGTCCACTTCTTGTGACACATCATCTCTGAGGCAGGAGTAGTGGTTGATCCTATGAAAATTGAGGAAGTTATAGCTTGGGATACACCCATGAGCGTGACGGAGGTGTGGAGTTTCTTGGGGCTAGCTGGGTACTATCGGAGGTTTGTGCCAGACATTTCCAGATTTGCAGAACCACTCTCAGATTTGAGGAATAAGGGGAAACCCTTCGTGTGGTTAGATATATTTCATCAGAGCTTCTAGGAGCTGAGATAGATATTGGCCAGCACACCTATCTTGAGACTACTGGGGGAGGGAGTAGGGTACGTAGTCTACTGCGATGCATCAGGGACCGGACTCGGATGTGTCCTGATGCAGTATCAGGCCATGATAATCTATGGATCATTTCAGTTGAGGCGGTATGAGTAGAACTATGCTACCCATGTCTTGAAGTTAGCAGCAGTGGTCTTCGCTCTGAATATTTGCCTACAATATCTAATGGGAGAGTGCTTTACAGTCTTCTCAGACCACTGGTGTCTCAAGTACATATTCTCCCAAAAGGACCTGAATCTGAGACAGAGACGATGGCTCGAGTTCCTCCAGGACTATGACTTTGATATAGTCTATACTCCTGGAAAGGGGAACGTAGTATCCGATGCTCTCAGCAGGAGGACGGTCATTCAGCTACCCGGGGAGGTGACAGAGCAGCTAGCCGCTTTGTAGATATCCATATTGGATAGAGATGGAGCAGCCTTTCTTCAGTCACACACAGTCACTCCTCCATTACTGCAGCAGGTCAGGGAGGTACAACGTGGGGACGATGACTATGAGACGCGGCGTGCGCAGATATCCTCAGTACATGCACCTGATGGACTCTCTGTAGGAGGAGAGCACTTCATCCTTTTCAGAGGACGTATCATGGTACCAGTTACTTTATAGGATAAGGTGGTGAGAGAGTTTCACACTTCCCCTTTAGCGGTACATCCAAGAGTGGAGAAAATGTACCAGGATCTCAGATGACAGCACTGGTGGCCGGGTATGAAGAAGGATGTGGCAGAGTTTGTTTCTCGATGCCTCACCTGCTAGCAGGTGAAGGAAGTGCACCAGGTACAAGCAGGCATGGTACATCCCTTGGAGGTCCCAGAGTTAAAGTGGGATGGGATATATATGTATTTCGTGACTAGACTTCCACGCACATCCAGAGGTCACGACTCTATTTGGGTGATTGTCAACCGACTCACCAAGTCGGCCCTCTTTTTACCCATCAGAGAGCAGGTCTCAGTGGAGATCTTGGGATGCCTCTACAATCAGGAGATTATACGGCTTCTTGGTGTCTCATCAACTATCGTCTCTGATTGAGATGCTATCTTTACTTCCCAGCTTTGGAAGGGTTTGCAGGAGGCATTCGGGACAAAGCTACATCTGAGCACCGCCTTTCACCTTCAGACAGATGGTCGGATGGAGAGGACCATTCAGACTCTCGAGGACATGCTCCGTGCATGTGTCCTCAACTTTGGTCACAGCTGGGAGGATCACCTACTCTTGGTGGAGTTCGCATACAACAACAGCTTCCACTCCACCATCGGGATGGCACCATACGAGGGATTTTACGGTCAACCATGCAGATCACCTATTTACTGGACAGACCCTGGGGAGTCAGCACTTGTGGGACCGGAGATAGTCTAGGCCATGACAGAGAAGGTCCAGGTCATACAGGAGCGGATGAGGACAGGTCAGAGCTGGTAGAATTCTTATGCTAACAGGAGTCAGAGGCTACTAGAGTTCGACGATGGCGACCATGTTTTCTTGCAGGTCTCACCTCGACATGAATTACGGAGATTTGGCTAGTGTGGAAAGTTACCTCCGCGCTTCATCGGACCATTCCAGGTCCTCAGCAAGATTGGAGAGCTGGCTTATCGCCTGGCTCTTCCACTTCAAATGCACTGGGTGCATGACGTCTTCCACGTATCTCAGTTGAGGAGATATGTGCATGACCTGATGCATATCATCGACCATGGGGAGTTGGACATTGACGATGGGGCGACTTTTGCGGAGGTCCCAGTGGATATTGAGGATCGACAGGAGAGGGTCCTACGTGGATGGGCGATACCTCTAGTGCGCATCAGATGGAAGCACGAGAACCTCCAGGAGAGAACATAGAAGCGAGAGGCTCATATGCGTGCTCAGTACCCACTTTTGTACCTCTAGTTTATTTTTATTTTTATGGGGACTTAAAGCCCTGAGGTGGGAGTAATGTAAAGACCCGTAAAATTCAAGGGAAAGTTTTTCTAATTTTTTTTGGGATTTTAAAAGAACACAGTTTCTGATGGAACCTGATTCCAAGGCCCACTGTGCCCGGAATCAATTTCCGAACATTTACTCTGGTACGTTCAATGAACGAACGAGCAGGTTTTCCGAAATTTTGAACCGGTGCTTGGAATCGAAATCTGAGGGCACCGATGGAATCGCAGCGCCGGTAATTGCTTAGGAACACCTTTTCCGGAGTTGCGTTACTCGGGTGAGGTTATTAAATAATGGGTTAACTAAATAATGTAATAAAATATTGTGCTAAAATTTTATTTCAATTCTAGGTAGTTTAAACCTATGCTTGGTGGTTGGAGGGGGACCCACTAATATCCTAACTCCACTAGGAAGGATATTAGTGAAGTCGGGCCCACACGATCCCCACCCCTTCAAATCCCTTTAAACCTCCCTCTTGTGCATTAAATATGTAACTCACTAGTACACCTTTTAAATACCAAGTCAACTCTATTAATTAATGAATTGAATTAAGTTATTCAATGTAATCAATTATTTAATTCATTTTGAATTTAGAATAGATTGTTGGCTTGTGTGTGTTAATTAAATAATACAATGTCTAATTTCTTTAAGGGGATTTCGTTGTACGAAAAGGTTGTAAAGGAATTGCTCAAGCTTGGGAATCTTCATCTTCCTCCTTGAAGAATGTGAAGAACACACTGTCACCGACAAAGAACGCCGACCTCGATGAAGGATGACGAATAATGATGAATTCTCGGAGATCGACGGCGTGACACCGTGTACCGCGATGCTGAAGATCCTCTTCTCCGTGATGCCGTGTACCGCGATGCCGACGATCCTCCTTTCGCGACGCTGTTTTCCACGACGTCCCTTTCCCGTGACAAACCTTGTTCGACGACTTCATCGAGGTAGGGGTTTTTTTATAAAGCTTATATGTGAATTATCCCCTCATGCATGAGTTTTTAAATTTTAGGGTGTTTGAATAATTTACCTTGAATAAATTATTCCCTTGTTCAATGTATGTCTTTTAATGATTTCCTTTGAAAATACCTAATGCGGAGGGTGCGGGCTGAACAACCACAGCCCGACAACCCTCTGAAGTTTGTTTTTGGTGTGCGGAATGACGGGCGATGATGATGCGGGCCGCAAAGGTGTTTTGAACACTTCGCAGTAATCTACAGGTCCCCGTAGGGCCACAGGAGAAGACAGAGGAAAAAATGGACCACCGGAGCGCGTACGGTGGTCCGCAGAAGGCACTACGGGCGTGCCCCGCCGGCGTGGCGGCGCCGGTGGCTGAAAGCGGCACTTGGCACTGGCCGGCCGCCCGGAGGTGGTGGCGCCCCGGCACGCCGCCGGCAGGAGCTGCTGCGGCTGAAGCCGTGGTTGATGTGGGATGACTGGATCCTGCGGCCGCGCGGCATCCGGGGGAGACGTGGCACCCAACGCCATGTCCGCTGGCAGAGGAGAAACCCCCACGTGGGGCTGCGGTTTCAAAACAGGGGGGCAGCGCCCCCCCCCCCCCCTTCCACTCGGCTCGGCCAGTGATGAGATGGCCACACCCGGGCTGCGCCCACACCAGGCCACCCGGCCGCCCAGGCCGGGCCGGGACACTCCCTAAGGGGCAGGGCCCGGACCCGGGTCAGTTCGATCCAGTTCGGACCGACCCAGGGGGTCTCGGGCCGGGTCGGTCCGGGCCCAAAACCCCTAAAACCAGATAGGTTCATTCTTTTTCTCCTATCGTGGGATACGGACCTCGGATCAACGAACCGTCAGTTGTGATGTGATCCTTGGATCGAGACGGTTGTTTCGGTATATTACACTCAAGGTTTCGGAGAACTATGGGTATGGCTGGGTTTGTTCGAACGCGAAACTAACCGGGCCCTCTCAGCGGAAACGCTTATAACTTGAGCTCTGGACGTCTGATTGACGTTCCATCGACTTTCTTGGATTCCTCATAGTCATAAGGACCTTTTGGCTTACTCCGCTTGAGGTTTGGACACAGTTGGAGTGCGGTCGGGTTGCTTTTGACTTAAAAACCAACCGTGCCATAGAACGAAAAAGCCAATAACACTCAGACCGGGCGTTCGATTGATGCGCTGTCTATCATGTTGAGTTCCTCTTGTCGAGACGGAACATTGAGATACATGAACTCCAAACTACATGTCATTTGATGTATCGACCCCTTGGCTCGTGGAGCGAACCCTCCCGAAATCGAGAATGCTTTGTGCGGGAACCCAAGAGCTGGTTGCGACTGCGACGACATTGATGACTGCACTAAAATCCTCTCTGGATTCAGAAGTGACGACGACTATATTGAAATCCTCCGTGGGTTCGGCAGCGATGAAGACCATACTAAAATCCTCCATGGGTTCGGCGGCGATGAAGATTTCACTAAAATCCTCCGTGGGTTCGGCAGGAATGAAGACCGTACTGAAATCCTCCGTGGGTTCGACGACGATGAAGACATCACTGAAATCCTTCGTGGGTTCGATAGTGATGAAGACCGTAATGAAATCATCCATGGGTTCGACGACGATGACTAGTGTTCTTGTATCCTATGTGGGTATGGCAGTGTTTGACTCTATTCTTGCTATCCTACGTGGGTGTGGGAGAGTAGCTGGTCTGTATCCTATGTGGGTCCGACAGCTTAGCTGGTTCAGTATCGTACGTGGGTCCCAGCTTAGATTAATCAGTGGCAACATATGATCATCTCTGTCACCTTACGAAGAAGTATACCTATGTGAGCTGAGTCTTGAATTCCAATCGTTATCTTTGATATGATTGACTTGCTTTCCTATGTGGATTGGGTTGTGTTATCCTGTGTGGATTGGGTTGTACTCCTATGTGGACGTGATCGAACTTGGGCTCAGATGTTGGAGCCGAACGGGAATTGATAACTTAGTTATATGTATTGGCATATACCTAAGTAGTGTTGGTTTTTACTTCGTGATTGTATCTTTCTTTTGTGGATTATCCTTTGTGGATTCTGAGAGACCTTCGGGGGTCTCAGGGTCCCTAATGAGTAGCGTATACTCACCTTTGCACTGGATATGCCCGCACTACGTTGTGTTGGATACAGACGACAGACAACACTAATCGTGGTTGAGGCTTGTGGAGAAAGTCGGTACCGGGAGGTGGACCATTGGGCGGGACGTACACGGAGCGGACGACTGGACCCGAGGAGCTAAGGAGGCTATCTGTACCCACCCTTCAGGTGGGACTACCAGTGGATGGCTCGACGTTGCTGCTTTACTTTCAGTTGTTGTAAATTCTTTCCAATTGTACTTTACATTCAGTTTGGGTTTGTATTCTGTCCCATTTACTTTCCACACTTACTATTGTACCCATTTTTACATTGTGTTTACTTCAGCTTGCTTACTCTGTGGTGTTTGTTTACATTATAAAGGCATTGCCTTACCCTTTTTGTCGGGATTTACGCCTTGGTGCTAGTCTCTAGCCCCTGGCCTATGGGAGGAGTGCTTGGGGTAGTCACGGAACGGGTCCCGAGGACTGGGTCGTGACATATACCATCATGGTGATACCTTCGTGGTGTAACCATCGTGGCACTTTCACCTTCACGGTGCTACCTTCGTGGTGTTACCATTGTGGTACATTTACCATCGTGGTGTTACGTTTGTGGTATTAGTCCCTTGTGGATTAGTTGTGCAAATGGATTATATGATAGAGCCTTTGCTTCCTCCGAAATAAGACGAGTAAATTTTTATAACATAGGTATATGTATGGGCATATACCAAAGTAGAGTTGATGACTACATCATGCTTTTTGATTGAGGAATTACATTGTGTTTTTTACTTTTTGGGTCTATGGGAGACCTTAGAGAGTCTTGAGGTACCTACTGAGTATTCTTATACTCACCCCTACATGGGATCCACCACCACCTTGATGTGTCTTGTGCAGACAATGGATAGCTTTGATCAAGGCTGAGGGAACCAGGACTGGACGATGCTCAGAGGTGGACCATTTGATGTCATGTGTCGTAGTGACTACTAATCGTGAGTTGTACCTACCCTTAAGGTAGGATCCTCAATGGATAATGTAGGAAATATTTTTCTCTTTTCATTTGTACTTGTACTTTTCAGTTGGGCTTTTATTCTAGCCCCTTTACATTCAGTAAACTTTTTACTAAAGAAGTTTACTATGTTTTTTCTTATTGTAGTGTTCTATTTTTGTCTATTTATAATATTTTAATGGAAATGCATTTCCATTATAGGGATATTCCATCTCAGTGTTAGTTTCAAGCCCCTGGCCTATAGAAGGTGGGCATGTGGTAGTCACAGCACATGCCCTAGGGGAGGGTCGTGACAAATTTGTATTAGAGGAGTCAGTTCTACAGAAGAATTTAGACTCAAATATTTTCAATTGAGCAATAATGTTATGGAATTTAGTGTGGTTTTAGTTTGGGGAGTCCAGTGCTAGTGTGGCAGCTGAAAAATCCATACACCACGACCCTGAATTCATATTTCCAACCTGGTACATAAAAACTCTGATTGCGTGTGTTTTTGAGTAGTTTTTCTTTTGTTTCATTGGACTAAGATCACTAGGTATAACCTAATGACCATTTATCACCTGTTCCTTATCAGGACGTCACTTCGTAGACATCCATCTTCAATCCTCTAGGTAATACATGATGATGGCCCACTGAACGATCCTGTGTGGGTCCTGAGGGGGTTAGTAACTATCGACACTGGGTGGGTCGGATCCTGTGTGGGTCTTGTGGGGGTTAGTACCTACAGATCCGGTGTGGATCTACACTAAGTGATCATGTGTGGATTAGTACCAAGAGATCATGTGTGGATCAGTACCAGATGTTTCTAGTGGACCATTAATGCTTATTGAACGCGTTGCACGAGTTTCAGTGGTAGAGGCCTCTGAGGTTTCGAGGCGAGACAGATCCCAAGGAAACTCCGAACTGGCTGGAGTGTGTGGCTAGAGTATTACGCCTAGTTGGGAAACCAGTAGATTAGATGGTGATCATAGCTACTTGACATTACCAATGCATGACCATGTGGATGGTCCGGATGGTGATGAGGCTTTGGTATAAGGATCGTTGCCCGAGATGGTACCTTTGGGTAGTGTGTCTAATATATCACAGTATGTTGGTCAGTAGTTACAACGGGAGGTACCAATATAGGACACGTGTAGGCCTAGTGACTTATACGTGTTTCCACAGCAGATACCCCACATGTTCCCAGGAGAGCCCGAATCATAGGCGACTAAGGGATAACTTGATGAGGTTTCTAAGTTTCCATCTAGTTAGAGCACCATTTGAGTTGATTTCAGTCCTGGTAGAGAGCCTTCTATGGGGCTTGGCTGGATGATAATAGGGTTTAGATTTCCCTAATCTTACGAAGAGGTAAATTTTCTATAGTCAAGTTTGAGAACCATTTTTATAGTTTAGGGACTCTTTCCATAAAAAGGGAATGGGTGAGTGTTCCCTAGAGCTTCTACTGCATTTGTGGGACAACATGTCTGTAGATGAGTATTCATAAAGGCGTACCGACCATCCCTAGTACTCGATTAATACAGTATGGTTAGTGTGTTAGTTCTTAGACCGCCGAGTGAGGTTTTTAGGGACTTCTAAGAGAGAACTATTCCACTATGCATTCCTACATACTTTAAGGTGCTAGAGTGAAGAATTATGGTTGAATGTTCTTCGGTTTAGAGGATACAGCCAGTGATTTTTAGTAGTGGGAATGCATGAAACTGATGCCAGTCTCAGAGATTTAGGTGTGTAAAAGTTTTTGGGAAGAGGAAGTGATCGGGACAACTGAACCTGTAGGGCATAAGATGTGGAAGTGAATCTAGGATAGTAGCATGATATGGAATACAACATGATACAACCATCACCCCAATGTGGTCCTCACCAGCCTCAGAGAGCTAGAGGAAAAAAAGGGAGTAGCTTCATGCGGTCAAGGTGTGTGACCCAAGGGCTCCATGAATGATTCGAGGTACAGTATGTGGTTACTACAAGCTATAGTATTATTATACATTCGCACCAATCATTACTTCTTACCAAGAATATCGTTCAATACCAAGAGTTTTCGGTTAAACAAATGACTTTAACCTTAAATTTGGAGATACAATTAGGAGGAGACTCTATAATAAATCTTATGTTTATGGTGTGATCTTACCCTTGAGGCAAGACTTTCAGTTGGAACCTCTTGGTGGCAGCGTCTAGGCCATACAACATTAGTTAGGGAATGGACTGGACATCCATAGATCATACATAGATTTACTATTTTAGGAAAAAATGAAGTATTATATCTACACTGTTGGAATGGGTTTTCCTTTGTCAGTGAAAAAGGAAACTCAGACATCACATGATAAACTCCTATATATGAGGGTGCAGTCATCACTCTTGAGTCAGCCAGCCTTACCCTCATGGCAGTGGGTGTTTTGAGTATCTAGTTCCCAATAGTAGTGACAGAGTGTGGGGACATCATTACAAAACTTGTTTCTAGGAATACCCCCCCCCCCAGGGAGAAGGGATTATTCTTTCCTGGGTTCTATAGAATATTTGTACCTGACTTCTCCAGGGTAGATTTTTCCTTTTCTGCTTTGAAGAAGAAGGGGGTCTTTCCTATGGATGAGGAAGTGTCAGTAGAGCTTTCATGAGCTATGACAAAGACTGAAATGTTCCCCATATTGAGGCTAACAGAAGAGGGGGTTGGGTGTGTAGTCTACTATGATGCTTGATGGACTAGACAAGGTTGGTTCATGATGCACGATTAGGTAGTGATTGTAGATGTCTCATGGTAGTTGAGACAACACAAGCAGAACTACACTACCCATGACCTAGAGTTAGTAGTTGTGGTCTTTTCACTGAAGATGTGGCAGCACCACTTGATGGATGAATAGTATAATTTTTCACTCTAATCAAAAGAGTTTCAGGTATATATTCCCATAGAAGGACCATAATCTGAGACATTAGCGATGGCTATAGTTCCTCCAGGAATATAACGTTGAGATAATCTATAGTCCAGGGAAGGAGAATGTGTTAGCAGATGCACTCAGTATGAGGTATTGTCTACGGTTATGGAGTGAGGAGAAAGAGCAACTAGACGCATTGCAAATATCATTTGTGGATAGAGATGGAGTAGCTTACCTCAAGTCTATGAAAATCACTCCCCGCTTCATCATCATGTTTGAGAGGCACATATTGGGGATGTTGAATTCGAGGCCTGACGTACTCAAATATCCATAGGATGGTCTCCTGAAGGATTTTTTGATGGTGGGGAGCACGTCGTTCTATTCATAGGATGCACCATGGTACTAGTGAACCTTTAAGAGGATTTGTTGAGGGATTTCCATACATCCCCTTTAATGTTACATCCTAGAGTGGCGAAGATGTACCAAGACATCTGGTGTCAGTACTGATGGCCACAGATGAAGGGAGAAGTGGAAGATTTTGTATCATGATACTTCATTTTTCAGCAAGTGATGACCGAAGAGAGATGGAATATTTCTTATTCCAATAGGAGACGAAGACCCTTGGAGTCCGAGGAGGGATACCATGTCTTCCCACAGGTCTCACCCCAATGGGGATTGTGGAGGATTGGCTGGGGTGGAAGTCTATCTATGAGTTTCATCATATCATTCTAGATTCAAAGCAGAGTGGGAAAGGTGGTGTACCGTCTATCTCTTCCCCCACAGATGCACCAGGTGCATAATGTTTTCCATGTGTCATAGATGATGAAATTTGGGCATGGTCCATTGCACGTTATCAACTAGGGCGAGTTGGAATTTGACAATTGGGTGACTTTTAAGGAGTTCTAGATGATGATAGAGGATTGGAATGACCGAGTCCTTCATGGATGGTTGATCTCTCTGGTGCCTGTTTGGTGGAGCATAGGATCCTCCAAGAGAACACATGGTAACAGGAGGCTCAGCTTCATGCACAGTACCCTCATTTGTCTAATTTTCCATTTTTTTGGCTTTCAGGTATGTCAAGCCCTATGGTGGGGAGAATGTATTGTGCCAGAATTTCTATATATATATTTTTATCTATATAGAATTATTTCAAGACTATGAAATCTAACGGCCTGTGATTCCAAGGCCAGGAGTTCCCAGAAGGATTTGTCGAAAATTGTTACGTTGGAGATAATGTTCATGAGTGGTTTTCAAGAAAAAGTGGAATAACACTGAAATGGATTATCAGATTATAAATCGGAGGGCAACGTTGCGTTCAGAATAGTGTGTTTACCTTTTGTGCGACTTAAGTTTAGTCGGCGGAGTCCCCCAGTGAGAAAACCAAAAAATAAAATTATTGTAAATAAAAAAACTAAATAAATTTATTTTAATTTTGAAATTTGTATTACTCATGAATGGTTACTTAGATTGAATATACAAGACCACTACTGAACTCATAAGGTTATTCTTTCCTTAGGCAGACCCTAACATTGGCCGGTGCGGGCCAACAGAGTAAGTTAGTTTTTTCTGTTAATAAAATAATTAAGTAAAAATTATTTTATTATTAAAATACATAAATTCTAAATGTTAACTCACATTAAAAATACAAGAGTACCATTGAGTTCATTGGGGTGTGATCCCCTTAAGTGGAGGTTAACCTCGACTGGCATGGGTCGAGGGTGAATGTTAATAATTTATTGAAATTTTTTTAGGTAAGTTCAGAAAATGTGGGGGTGATATATTATATCTTTTGAAATGGTTCCCAAATTAAAAATTTTTGGGAACCATAGAATTTTCAGCACTGAGATTCTCTTAGGCGAGCCTTCACTTCAACCACAGTAGGTCGGGGGAAAAATTAATTTCACGGACATTTGAATGATTAATAAAATAACATGTCATTTTATATTATTTCTTTTTCTTTTCTCCAACAGATGAGTGGTGGTGGTGGGACCAACCACATGTCAAGCCATTAATGACATAACTCTAGATTATTGTAAACACAACATTGGGAATTTAAGAGGTTTTTAAATTAAATTAATCTCGTTAATTCTTCTTGCAGGACACCCTCTTTCTCCTCTATTATTTATATGGTGCTCAGGAGGGGGTGTTCGCACGACTTCACCATGAAATGAAGCTCTGTCAAAGTATCGCGATGCTAACCACCTAGAGGACGAGGCCAGATTCAGAAAGAGGTGATGAAATCCACCAAATCATGAACTGACGTAAGGGAAGAAGGAGGTTCTGTCGATTTTCTTTAGCAGACATCTTATCCAGGTAGGGGTTTTATTTTTTTGTTCATATATGATGATTAATTTTCTCCAGCCTGCTACCATATTAACGCGGAGGGAATGGTCCAAAAAAACAAGGCTCGGACCCTCTACCACTTCACACATGTTGTGTTCTTCGAGGATAGTTTCCTCAAGTTGACAAAAACAAAAATTAGTGCGTCACATTTTGAAGACATCACCACGGGAGAGTTGTAGGCACATATGACACAAGGAACGGACCACCGGAGTATGTATAAGGGCCCACGAGAGAAACTTCAGGTACTCTATGTTTTTGGTGGCTAGAGGAGACCCACAAGAACTGGCCACAGGCAGTGGACGACAACATGCGATTGTGCACCGTGGTGGATGTAGGAGGTCGGCCCGAGACGGTCATGTAGGACCAAAAGGGCAGTGGCCACAGACCCCGTCTGTGGCAGCAGCCATGGCCAGTGGATCACGAAAAAATGAGGGTGTTTCAAAGAATCCACAATGAGTGGGCCATGGTAGGAAAGGTTGGTGAGGCCCCACACTGTGTCGCGTCGGTGAAAGTCAGTTGGTCGAATGTTGAATCATGGTGGGGAAGCACCCCACCTGCTGGCCAAAATGGCTGCAATTATGGGGCCAGCGGGACTAAAGGGTCTCCCATCAGGTGGACCAAGCCACACGTTGGATGTTCGAGCATACAGGACCCACCCAGAAGGTCAGATCCACCCCTCAGTTCAGGTCGGACCCTCGGCATAGCAGGACACTGCTTGTGGGCTGAACCCCACCCGACAGGCCGAGGCAACCGCAGCCCAGGCCCGCGATCAAGTCGGGCCTACCCCGATAAGTCGGACCCAGTGAACCGGGCTGACTCCTAGTGGGTCGGACCCGATATGGGTCAGGTATATCCTAGGACTCGTTGTGTCGGGCCAGTCCGACTGAGTTGGATCGGGCCAAGACCCAATAGATACCCGAATACAGAAAAACTCATAACTGCTGAACTGGGCATCTGATCAACACCCCATTAGTGGCGTTGGGACACCTATTGGGAATGTTTCCCTTTGGCATAATCAGGAGGGGTTGATCTACCCGGGCCGGACCAAGGTGTGGTCACCCCCGTTTCACGGAAAGGGGTGTAACCAACATACCAGGCATCTGATTGCCGCGTCATCTATGACATGAGGACCCTTGTTAGAAGGCAGTCCTTTAGATATACTATAAGTGAGTTTTGAGGGAGTTTTACTTGTGACCTAGGTTAGATCAGGCTTGAATCCAACCTGTCCCTTTTTACAAAAGTGTCCATATATAACAGATCGGGCGTTCGATCGATGCACCGTCTATCAAGTTGGAACCACTAGGATAGGGCGGTCCCTTGGGTATAATTATTAATGGGAATTAATGTCGATTAAAATAAGACTGATGTCTTGAGTAGTTGTCCTCCCATAATAAACCATGTTTTTAGCAGGAATCTCATGGATTCCTGTAACGTGAAGAAAGAACATCGATCATATTTGGGTCAATATCTATCGATCTAGTGTCGAATAATGCTTAGTGATCATATGTGGGTCATTATCTATCAATCACATGTGGGTCAATGCCTAGAGAACCTGTGCGGGTCAACATCTCTTGATTCTATGTGGGTCAGTAGCAGAGGCTCTCGACCGAATAAGATGATATAGATTTACGACTAATCATATGTACTTCTTTAATTATGTTATATACCTGCTCTGAGCTGAGCCTTTTACCTTTGTGGTGCTAACTTCGTGGTGTTACCTTTATGGTACATTTACCTTTGTGGTTTTAACTTCATGGTGTTAACTATGTGGTACTTGTACCTTAGTGGTGTTACCATTGTGGTTTTAACATTTTGGTACTTTAACCATTGCGGTGTTACACTTGTAGTGTTACCTTTGTAGTACATTTACCTTAACGGTGTTACATTTTTGGTATTCTTCCCACATGGAGCATTTTTGCAAATGGATTAAAAGTTATATCCTTATGTTTCGTCATGAATGAGAAGAGTATATTTTGATAGCATAGGTATATGTATAGGCATATACCTAATTAGAGTTGATGACTGCTTCATGCTATGTGATTGAGGTCTTTCTTTGTGGTTTTTCCATTGTGGGACTCTGGGAGACCATCAAGGGTCTCAGGATCCCAACTATGTAATGTAATACTCACCCCTTCGTGGGCTATTCCATCACCTTACTGTGTCTTGTGCAGATGACAGACAGTGTTGATCGAGGCTGAGGGTGTCACGACTGGATGGTTCTCAAAGGTGGACCATTTGATATGATGTATAGTAGTGACTACTGATCGTGATCAATACCAACCATTCATGTAGGATCCTTAGTGGATGTTCCATGAGTGGTTTTTCTATTTTCAGTTATACTTGTACTTTTCAGTTGGGCTTTTATTCTGGACCCTTTACATTCAGTACACTTTTTAATACAGTAATTTACTTCTTGGTTGCTTCTTTGTGTGTTCTTGGTTTGTGTGATTATACAAGTTTAAAGGAAACGCCTTCCCGTTATAAGGATAATCATTTTCTGTTGTAGTCTCCAGCCCATGGCCTATGGATGGTGGGATTTGGGTTGTCACACCATGGGCTCTGTGGACCAGGTCATGACAGAAATATATTAAAAACAAACTTGTTATGAAAATTATTATAAACAAAAATATATCTCAAAACTATGTGTTTTCAATAGACATATATATATGTAAAATAAAAACTCTAAAATATAATTCAAATTCTAAATTACAACCATCCCAAATTTTGGAGTTATTGAAATATATTTAGTATTGTTATTATGTTGGATCCATGATATAAAAATTAAAAAATTTATGAAATTTATGTTTATTAAATTTGATATTAGAGAATTAAATCAATTTTTATTCCAATATTATGTAATATTAAATATTTTTTACCTAAAATATATAATACTAGTATTATTTTATTAAATAAATAGGTAGGTATATAATTTGGGTTTTTATCTAAATATACAATCATATTTATACAATGGAATATTATATTATGTTAAAAGTTATCCTTTATTTAAATGTCTAATATGTATGTAATTATGGTAAAAAGGGATTCAAAATAAATAACATATACTTTTTCCAATAATAAATTTTACATATTTTTTAATCATGCCTATATTTTAATTAATTTCCATTTGATTTATAACATAATTCATGACATTGTATTGATACAATATCTTTAAAAATAAATGATGACAAAAACTATTTTTGATTCTTAATGGGAAAATTTTGATTGATTCTATATATATTCTTCTTTATATCCTTATAATGTAAAATTAGGTCCATCGACATATTATTCTTATCTGTTTGGTTCTCAAGGTCATCAATATTATTCTTGGTCAATTTTCAAAACTCTATAAAACATACCTCCTTGGATGTTTATGAAGAAAAAATATATATTTGGAATTATTAATTCTCTGACATGAAAACAAAATATCAATGTCTATTTTAAACCAATGATAAATGTGTTACATTTATTATGGGGTGAAATTTTAAGTACATATGATATTGTATCATAATATAATTTTAAATAGAGTGAATGTTTAATGGGGTAAATGAGTGACATTCTTGTTCTTTTTTTCTTATATGCATTCAGTAAACATGTTATCAAAAGATCTTCTTATTTTATGGGTAATAGTAATGCATTTATTTTTATTCATTAGATAAAAAATTATTTTTTTACTCTCATTAGAGAATTATTCCAACTTATCATCATTCATAGAAGAATAAAATTAATTATACAAAATGATTATTTTAATAAGGTGGGTATCTAACAATTCATTCATGTCTCCTTATAAATTTAATTATCTCTTTGTTATGTCATATATCATTGGGAAAATTTATAATAAAACAAACATGTCGACTATGGGATAGAAAACATTAATATAAATCAAATTTTTTGATGATATTATATATTATTCTTTTTTTATATGCCACGTACAAGATGATATACATATCAAAAATCTTTATTTTAACTACATATTATATTCTATATTGTACACACCATGTAAAACATAATATAATGTAAAGAAATAGGTAGATCTTGCTAAAATTTATATACATCCAAAACAAGAGTTATTTGGAAATGACTATCATAATATTTTTTTGATTCTAATCATATCATATACCCAATAAAATTAAATTAATTTACTATATTTTATTTGATTATATAATTGATGTTATAGGATGGATACTCTTTAAAATATTCTCATTATGGTATAAATGGACATATAAATAGGTAAAAAAAGATACGATTATATTATAATAACAGAAATACTATCGGATTTTGGTAATAGAGGGTTTTTTATTTATTCGATTGTAGATGAATGTGATGAAATATTAGATTTTTTGAATATATTTTTATTATAACACCATACTATGAAATAATATTTAAGATATGTGAATATGTTATTTACTTTTTATATAAATTAGAAAAAATTACTTCTACTACCTTTCATTAATTCAATGGTATATTTAATATTACATTTTCCATAAGAAGAAGAACGTTTAGGGAAAGTATAGTTTATATGGATATAAAAATTCAGATATGGTTAAAATAAATTAAGTATGAAGGTATATAAAAATTATCATTTGTAGTACTAAATTTTTAAACATCGTTGGAGAAGAAAATTTCAATGTTTTTAGTTATTATTTTTAATCATAGTATTTCTCAATATATAACCAAATAGGTCACAAATCGGGATATTTCAATAATATCGCAAATAATTTAATATTATTATTTCTTTATCACAATCATATTTTTTTGGTGAACATGAATGGAGACTTTTAGATCATGAACATCCCCAGTATCATACATATGTTTTATTCATTTTGGAATAAATTTATAGTTTTTTCTATTAAGAGATACTAAAACAAATTTATATTATTATTATTTGTTAAAATTATATATATATTATTTTTATTAAAGATTATATAGTAATAATATCAATAAAATTCACTCTAATTAACCCGGACACTCTTTAAGAATGTAGATAATGAATTTTTTCATTATATTTTCTATTATATTAAATTTAAATTTTTTCATGATTGAGAATATGAAATAAAATTTCTATTTATTTTAATTATAATTAGGTTTTAATTTCTATAGTAGTGTAGTATGGAAATATAAATAATCTTTTATTCTATGAACTATGTTTCATATAAAAAAACCTATTAAAATATAATAATACAAATTATTTTAGTGGATTTCTATTTCATACACATATATATTGGGATTTAGATAAATAAATAAAATTTTGGTAATCATTTAAAAATGAATGTTTTATAGATATAGTGTTGTTAAAATTTATAGAATATTTGATAAAATATTTGAGTCATCTTCTCTAGGAAAATATTGTATAACAATGCTAATGTGTAATTCATTTGATATTGATCAAGGGCTTAATGATCATCTATTCCATGAAGTAAATTACAATAATAATATAAGCCTTATAACACAAAAATAATAATTTATATTGGTACATCAATCATATAATTATTTTTGGAAAATTATTGTGATTTTATGATCTATTTAAACAACTGGTGGGTTGTAATAGTGTTTATGTTTCATGATATAAAGTTCATTAAAAATTAAAACTGTGTAGTATATGTTAAAAATATTGGAATTTTTTGATATACGACCGTAAAAATATCTTCATGAGATACATATATCGATGTCAATATTTTACACTTATTTTCTAATGGTGCTGATAATTTAAAATGTGTGAATATTATTTAATTCGAAATAATCAGATGGTGTAAAATTGAAGATATTAAGGAAATCAACCATTATATGGAATAAGTTGAAGACACTGATGGTGATATTTATAATTATGAATCTGATTAATGAGGTGTTACATTCTAATTAAATTCATGATTACTATATTTAATTAGTTTTCAATAAATATCTCTTTTTTATATTTTTTTAAATTACATAAAAATATTACTATTAATATAATTTTTTATTTTCAATGAGATTGAGATTATTTATACAATATGAATCATACTCTCGTTGATGTAGATCTACTAGGTTATGATACAACTGTTACATATTACTGGCTATATTGTGGGGATTTGTAAAATATAATAGGATTTGTTTTATGTCGAGGCCTTTCTAGGTTGAAAATTCCATACCATATTCATATGCAGTCTCTGGTTTTTGACTCTAATCCTCATTTTTAGAATTAGTATAAAATATGTATTTTTAATTTTTGTTCAACTACTAGTTTTTATCTATTTTTTATTTTTTAACTTCTTTTCATCGATATTGTATTTAACTTTATGAATTATTATTTGTTTACTATAAGGGTTCCAAGGGATTAGGTTACCACTAATATGAATCATAACAAATTCATGTACTATAAGTTATGTAAATAAAAATTATGTAGTATTTTAATTTACAATAATTTATAATTTTTATATATTATTATGTATATTCAAGGTTTATGATCACATTTTTATGATTGAATGGGAAATTTTTTTTGGAGGCATGGGATGAAACATACCTAATCATTTTAATATGTTTTCACACAACCATCAATATAGTTCTATACACAGGTCATGTATGACTATATTTAATGAATTGGATTGTATTTTGATGGACTGTTAACTTACTATGTAGGGTAGAATTTTTGGATCATATAGTCTACTATTTGATAGGAATAAAGGTATTTCAGATGTCATAAAAAGTTGTTAGAGTCATCATTTTAGTCTAATCAATGGGTGATTGTATGGGACACTATTTCTATTATATATATATTTAAAAATTAATGTATATTATAAAATTATATTGTGAATTTTTAATTTGAAAACTATGATGACGTATGTATACGATATAATTTAAAATGATCAGAATATAAGATATTTGGTTTGTGAGATCTGACGAAATATCATGGTTAGTATTTCATTTTGGGGTTATAAATTTAACATGATCAAATATTTTCTTTTTTTATATAATATTACACAATATAAGAGAATAATGATAAAATATCTTGCAACATGTTTAAGATTTATTTTGAGATAGAGGATGATGATGATGAAGGATCAAACATGTCGTGTTTTGATAATGAAGCATCAATATGTGTTGCATTGAGTGACTTTGAGAATAGTTAGGTGATTAATTTAAGTATAGAATCAAAGATGAACAGTTATAATAGAAAAAATCAATTTATTTCTCAACATAAATGCATTTTATGAGGGATCATTTGATATTTTTGTTATGGATAATAAATATATGATTATATTTTATTAATATACTTTACATATATTAACTAGATTGCATGAAGAGTGGTGTCCGCTGTAGAAGCATAAATATTAGTAATAATAACAAAAAATATGAAAAAAATTTACAATACATTTGATGAATTGTGTGAAGCCTAAGTATGGATTTTTATTTACCATATTACCATTTTGTATCTAATACCTCTCCCACATTCACATTATTATTATTTCATTTAAACTATCTTGTTATGTATTAATTTTTTTAAATTTAGTTGATTCTTTTTTTATTTTATAATTATTATTACCTTTATTTTTTTTATTTTTTCAACATATTTCTCATTGTCAAAAAAACATTTAATAATTTTATATTTTTTAAAGATGATGACAATGCATCCATATTACTTGAGTTGATATTATTTATGATGTCCATCAATTATATAACAAATATTCTTGTTGATAATTTTTTATTTCCATCAAAAATATTATCATGTCATATCTTATTTGAATGAACCGAAAAAAAATAATATTAATATTGAGGATGTTTATATTGATAGGTATATTTTTGTAGACCCCCACCATAGATTACCAACAATTTTGAATTATGACATAAACACCAGTTTCTTAAAAAATAAATAAGTTTTATTTCTTTAACCACTATAAGGTAAACCTATTATAAACTCTCTTGTGATGATATTTTCCATATTTTAATAAATTCTACACTCTCTCCTAATTATAAAAAAACAAAATCTAATTATTAAAAAATTTCACCATATTAAATTATATCATGGTAATGAAATCAATAATCATTTCAATCATAATATATGTCCTTAAATACTCGTAAAAAATCCAAATAGAAGAACTATCATTATATATAATCAACTTCTATTATTGTACATTGTGTCTAATAGAAATTTATAATATCGCTATCATGAATAACTCTCAAAATTTATCCCATCAATCCATACACATAACATGATCTCACTAGAATATATTCTATTACTGAAAAGTTAAATTCAGCAGTAATTCCCCCATTAAATAAACAAAGTTCACATATCCTTATAGGAATTTATCTAATACAATCTCATGATTTTGGATCTATTCCTCAGAATCATGAATAATTATTGTTATGTTACAATTTGAAGATGAATAATAACCCTTGGATATATATATATATTTATAATAATATTTATATTCAGGTATTGTCTAACCACACTACCCTGTTATTCAGTTGTTTTACCCCACCTAAAAATTCTTACATCCACATTGAAAATCCATAAGAAATATAGATTAAATTATTTTTATATTTTATTATATATTTTTAATATATTATGTCTTTTGGGTTAATTTTAAGAATTATATTGTTTTTTTGATACTTTTAATAATATGGTAACCATGTGGTATGGAATAGGTTTTTAGGGAATGATTTATTGTTTGGGTGAAGGGTTATGCTAAACCATGTGATCCTGACAATTTTTAGATACTTTTATTTTCAAAATTGGGTAAAATTTTAACAACCAACTCAACACAACCCTGAATGGTTTTAATGTGTCCCAAAAATGTATTTTTAACCTTAATCCTTCCTTGAAACACATATTTTATTCCTTCATTCACAGTCTCCCTTAATTGAGTGTTTTTTGGGAAATTTTTTAAATCCAATTCACACCAGTTCTTTTTCTTAAATAATTATTGGATCATGTTTTTACTATATCTAAGGTAGGACTCGTGTCACACATTTTCTTATCATATCTTTTTGTTTTCTATTCATTGAAACCAATTTATAGGGATTACATTACAAATCATTTTTTAGTTTGTATTATTGATTCTTATTTTCTTTTAATACATTTTAGTAAAGTGTTGAGTTCTTGGATATATAATGTTTTTTTGGGTTTCATTGTGGTTATCTAGTTTTTGGTTGGTTGATTCTATGTCACTCTACTTATATTAATGAATTTTCATATTTTTTAATTATGATGTTAAATTCTTATAATTATTGATGGGAAACCCTTACTAAAATCTATTTGAACTATTTTTTTTTTCTCTGGGTTTTGGAAATTATCCCATGGTGAGAAACTCCCACAATTTGTTTTGAATAAATGCATAATTTGGGTTTTGGATGAAAAATAATTATTTTTGGTCTATATAAAAATTTAATTTTTTTTGGATGTGGTGTGTTCATGATGTTTATTAATGGGTCATTACTGGTTCACACAAGGTTTCTATGATGAATATGGGGGGAAAATATGTTTTATATTCATGTGATGACATTCCTTTGAGAAAAAGTGATTTTTTCACGATTTTGGTTTGATTATGATGTCCCACATTTATGGTGGTTTCATCAGGTATATGATATTTCTCCCAAAGGGGAAGATTTGTTTCATTTCTATTGGAATCCTCATGTGTTAATCATGTTTTAATAATCACAAATCTCAATACTGTTAATTAATCATGATCTTCAGTGCACATCATGTTTTTATAATAAAAAATCTTATGGATGTTAATTACTCTTTACAAGTCTTATGCATGATCACAATTCTCTCATATATTATCTCTAATGATTGACCTTAACCCATATTTTGCATATCACTGTCTTGGTCCAAATACAGATATTTGTCTAAGTATGGAGACACAATGACCCAGACACCATGAATGACTCACCGTGACCCAGACACTATGAAGGACTCACCGTGACCCAGACACCGTGAAGGACTCACCGTGACCCAGACACCGTGAAGGACTCACCGTGACCCATACACTGTGAAGGACTAACCGTGAATTAGACACTGTCACCACTCGTGACCACTCACCGTGACCAGACACTGTGATCAGACACCGTGAAGAAGACAATGTTTCCATGATCACTGTGACACTGTTACTTAAGCTTTTTTCAATATTATTTTAAGTAATTCTAACAGTCATATTTGTTGTTTTTAATGCAATTAATTTTATTTAATGTTAGTTGTTGGGATGTCAGGAAACCGTATCTCGTACCTAAGAAAGGGGAATCATTCCTAATGCTAGAACTCGTGGAATATAAGAAAGACTAAGATGCAGAACACAAAGAAGAACGTAGCTACAACAACGTGAATATACAACATGATGAACTTACGTACACCCGAGTGCACTGTTCTGAACAAGAATGATATTGCAAGACCTTCAAAGAACTCTCATGACTGAAATCCAATAATTCTAAAGAACACAAAACGAATCAAGACATCCTTCTCACTTCTGAAGAAGACAAGCTGAACTACGACACTCTATCATTCAACAGAAAAACCAGAGACTAACTCAGAAGCATTCCTGTTGAATCCAACGAGTCCAAAGCTACATTGATAATGACTAGAACTTTCTAAACTCTCATATTTCTTCTCTACGTGATTTATTTTTTAACCTTTGAGCAGTGTGGTGTACTCTGTATATCTTTACACACACTGTCTCATGCACTGAACTGAAGGATATCAAAATCCTCACTCAAATTATGTTAATCTATGTTTACCCACGTCAACTGTGGAAGAGGTACTTCTGTGACCTGGTATTTGTTTTGTTTCCCACAAAGAACAGTGGTAGAGGTCCCTACGTGACCTGGACAGTTTTGTAAAACTGTTGTTAACCCCGATCAAGGGTGTGGATCAAATTTATATATATATTTGAGAGGACTAAGTCTCGGTTTGAGACTGAACCTCTTGTTATATCTTTTGTGCATCTTTCATTTAAGTTTAATGTATACGAAATATATCATATTTATTCTGATGCTATTATTTTGAAATAAAAATATTATTTTGAAGCTACTTTGATAGTTAAATTAGCAATTTTTTACACTTATTGTAAATCAGTAGATTAGTTTCAAGATTCAGTTTGATCTTGTGGTTAAACTAACTGAGATCTAATCAAACTTTGAAAAGATAAGTGAACATTTACAATCTGTATAAATTCACTATAGTTAAACTTATTTTATAAATCAGGGGATTTTAACTAGACAATATTTTAACATAAAGTTTATTTGGAACTCAATTCACCCCCCTCTTGAGTGTCCACTCCGACCAACATTTGGTATAAAAGGATTAGTTTTTTTTGTTGTTCAATGATTTGTGAAGTACTCTATTTTTCAACTGTGATTTTAGTTACATCTTTAAAGTTCTTAAATTTCTGTTAGTTCTAAATTTTTATCTCTTTAATTTTTCTTTCTAAAATCTAATTATGGATAATCGACTAGAGGGTGCTGCTACTAACATGCCACCTTTCTTCAATGGTAAAAACTATGCTCAGTGGAAACATAAAATGAAAATTCATTTAGAAAGAATACGTTTTGATATTTGGACTGCCATAGAATCAGAATATAAACTTCCCACTACTGATAGATCCACTTGGGATGAACCTACAAAGACTGCTTACAATAATAATTGTAAATCCATGAATGCCTTGTACTGTGCTTTAGGAGATGAAGAGTTTAACAGAATTTCTGCTTGTAAAACTGCTTTTGAAATTTGGGATACCTTGGGTGTTTCTCATAAAGGAACAACCAATGTTAAAGAAATGAGATTAAATACTTATACTATTAAATATGATAATTTTAAAACGAAAACTGATGATCCTATTTCTGACATGTATCTCATGTTTAACGAGATAATCAATACAATGAATTAACTTGGAAAAGTTGTTCCAGCAAAGGAACAAATTATGCGAATCTTGAGATGTTTACCAGACCAATGGAGAGGCACATCTGTTTCAATCAGAGAGTCATGTGACATTGAGGCTCTACCTGTCAAAGAACTCATTGGTAAGCTTATGATGTATGAGGATGAACTCAAAGTGAATAAAGAGGAAGATGATGAACCTAAGAGGAAATCGGTGGCTTTCAAGACTACTGCTTCAAAGAGCAAGGACAAAGATAAATATCAACTACCTACTGACAGTTCAACTAGTGAGAACTCAGACTCTGATAGTGATGTTGAAATGGCTCAGATAGCCAGATGGTTTAAGAAATTTTATAGGAAGAATAAATTCTTCAAAAAATCAAATTACAAAGGAAAGTATGACAATAAGGGACATTGGAAGAATGATTGGAAAAATCCAGATAAAAGGGATGAAGTTGCCTGTTATGTGTTCAAAAGAAAAGGACATATTTAACCAGACTTCCCAAAGCTCAAATTCAAGAAGAAATATGATTACAAGGAAAGTAAGTAAAAAAGGCTATGAAGGATACTTAGAGAGCTTCTGAGGATAGCTCCAGTGAATCGGAAGTGTCTGATTCTAAAACCAGAAATAAGGCAAACATGTGCTTTATGGAAAACACATCTGAGGTAACCCTAGATACTCCTGCTTTAAATTCTTATTATTCTAAAGATAGTGTAGAATCTGATTATGAATCTGAAAACATGACTAGTGTGGAATTGTTTGAATATTGTAATATGCTGGAAGAGACATGCAATGAACTTAAGGATAAATACAAATCATTATAGAAACAACATGCTCTCACTATTACTTGTAAAACTGAACTTACTATTGAAAAAGAGAAAAATGATCAACTGTTAAAGGAGAACACTGAACTAAAAATGTCTAATGAGAAAATCAGAAAGGATTTATAGAAACTCATAAATGGAAAGGATACAATAACTCAAATGATTTGAAAGCAAGTTTCACTAAAATACATTACTGGAATATGCTACAAACCTGGACAGAGACAGTTTACTAAGAATATATTTATTCCTAAATCTGGACAGAATGCTGATAATTCTAGTTCTGGACATTTATATTCTTAAACTAGTTATATTCATAGTTATGGATCTAATAAGGTTTATCATTCAATGTCTGTTTATTCTACAAATTTTATGATACCCATAAGACAAAGTTGGGTACCGAAAGATTTGATTGCTAACCCGTCTGAACCCAAGAAGATCTGGGTAACAAAATCATTTCCTATCTAAATCTGTTTTGTAGGAAACCTACTTAAAGAGCTCCTGTAGTAAGACCTGCTACTTGGACAGAGGATGTTCAAGACATATGTCTGGAGACATCTCATGATTTAAATGCTTATTCAGAATTGATGGAGGTTTTGTAACCTTTGGTGATAATTCTAAAGGGAAAATCATCAGCTTAGGCCAGATTGGTAACACTGACTCAGTATTAATTTCTAATGTTTTATTTGTTGATGGATGTGAATATAATCTGTAAAGTATTTCTCAGTTATGTGATGATGGTTTAATGTTAAATTTGAAAATGCTTCTTGCAATGTTTTTAATTCTAAAAATGCTTTAGTATTTTCTGCCCTGCGAAATGAAAATGTCTATGCTGTTGATTTAAATTCTTTAGCCATGAAAAATATTACTTGTTTAGATTATTTTCATAAAGATTCTTGTATTTGGCACAAAATAATAGGACACTTCAATATACACTCACATAGAAAACTTACTAGGAAGAACATAGTTAGTGACCTACCCAAACTTGAGTTTCCAAATGGAAAAGTTTGTAATCCCAGTCAAAAGGGAAAGCAACACTAAATCTCTTTCAAACCAAAGAACGAAGTCTCAACTTATCAACCTCTCGAGTTGGTTCACATGGATTTTTTTGGACCATCTAGAGTTTCTAGCTTAAATGGGAAGCACTAGGACTATGTCTTAGTATATGACTTTTCTAGATATACTTGGATATATTTTCTAGCTCACAAATGTGAATCTTGTTCTTACTTTGTTAAATACTCCAAATCTATAGAGAACCATAGTGGACATAAGATTAAAACATTAAGAAGTGATCATGGTCGTGAGTTTGAGAATCATGAATTTGAATCCTATTGCTCACACAATGGCTATAGTCACAATTTTTCTGCCCCTAGGACTCCTCAACAAAATGGTGTAGTAGAAAGAAGGAATAGAACCCTACAAAAATTTCTAGAACCATGCTTAATGAGTATGACCTACCTATTTATTTTTGGGCTGAAGTTGTAAATATAGCTTGTTATATTATCAATAGAGTCTTAATCATACATGTTCTTAAGAGGACCCCTTATGAGTTGTGGAACGATAGGAAACCCAAGGTTAACTACTTCAAAGTCTTTGGCTGCAAAGTCTTTATTCATAATACCAAAGATAATCCTGACAAGTTCGCATCCAAGAGTGATGAAGGAATTTTCCTAGGTTATTCTATTTCTAGTAAAGCCTATAGTGTTTTAAATAAGAGAACCAAGGGTGTGGAATAATCTGTTCACATCAAGTTTGATGAAACTGATCCACATGACCCTATTATCTCCCTTGAAAATCTTGAAGAATATTTATCTGTTTTGAACCTTAATGACGAATCAATTGAACCTGCTATAAAGACAACAAGTTCTGGAAATTTTCAAGAACCTACTTCTTGTTGATTCCCAACCTGTTGATGAACCTGAAATTTCTAGTCCTGCCCTTTCTAGATCAACTAGAATTCTAAATAATGATCATTTAGATGATGTTGTAGGAAATCATGATAGAGGGACACAGACTAGAGCTTCTCTTAGAAATCAGGTTGAGCATCAAGCCTTCTTGTCATAGCTTGAACCTAAAAACATTGATGATACTATTAATGATGAATTTTGGGTAATTTATATGCAAGAAGAACTTAATCAGTTTGAAAGAAATAAAGTTTGGAATCTTGTTGAAAGACCTAAGGACACCTTCACAATAGGCACAACATGGGTGTTTAGAAATAAATTAGATGAATCCGGAAACATAGTTAGAAATAAAACTAGACTAGTTGCACAAGGCTATAGTCAAGAAGAACATATTGACTATGAGGAGACTTTTGCTCTAGTATCCAGATTAGAATCTATTAGGATTTTACTTTCTTATGCTACACATCTAAATTTAAAACTATATCAAATGGATGTCAAGAGTGCATTCTTAAATGGATATATTATTGAAGAATTTTTTGTTGAACAACCACATGGTTTTTCAAAACCTCATTTTCCAAATCATATTTTCAAACTATAAAAAGCTTTATATGTATTAAAGTAAGCTCCAAGAGCTTCGTATGATAGATTAAGTACTTTTCTAATTTCTAAATATTTTACAAAAGGAATAGATGATCCTACGCTTTTTTTAAAAATAATTTCAAAGATGTTTTAGTAGTACAAATTTATGTTGATGATATTATCATTGGATCTTCTAAAAATTCTTTTTGTGCTGATTTTTCTAAAATGATGCAAAATGAATTTGAAATGAGTTTAATGGGTGAACTTAAATTTTTTCTTGGTTTTCAAATCATTTAAAATGATGATGTAATTATTTTAACTCAAAGTAAATATACTAGAGATCTTTTAAAACATTTTGGATTGGATAGAAAAAAAGTAGTGACACTCCCATGAGTACTACCTGTAAGATGGATCTTGATGAAAATGGTAAATCTGTTGATCAAACCACTTATAGAGGAATGATTGGATGTCTACTCTACCTGACTGCTAGTCATCCTAATATGATGTTTAGTGTGTGTATGTGTGCTCGTTTTCAAGAAAACCCTAAAGAGTCACATTTAAATACTGTAAAAAGAATTTTCAAATACCTCAAGCATACTCCCAATCTAGGACTGTTCTATCCCATAGGACAATCATTTGAATTAGTTAGTTATTCGGATGTTGACTTTGATGGATGTAAGCTAGAGAGAAAAAGCACCTCTAGAACATGTCATATTTTAGGCAAGTCAGTAGTATCATGGTGTAGTAAGAAACAAAATTTTGTTGCATTGTCAACTGAAAAAGCTGAATACATAGCTACTGGAAGTTTTTTTGCACATATTTTGTAGATGAAAAACACATTACTAGACTATGGATATCAATTCATACATGTCTAGATAAATTGTGACAACACATGTGCTATTAATATTTCTAAGAATCCTGTTTCTCATTATAGGACAAAACATATTGATGTAAGACATCACTTTTTGAGGGATCACTATCAAAAAGGTGATATCACTTTGGAATTCATTGGTACTGAATATCAACTTGCTGATATATTCACTAAACCATTAAATTCTAAAAGATTAGACTACATCATACATGATGTTTGTATGATTAATCATAAATGAATATCTTATTGATCTTAATGTTTAATACTTTACTGTACTTTACCTTACGGTTTCATACATACTGTTTCTGAGTTACTGTTTTATGCTCACGGTCTGACAACTCACTGTCTCACCATGACTATATAAAATACTTTCTGTCTCACCGTGATGACTATAAATTGTCTCACCGTGATGACTATTTTTCTGTCTCACCGTAATACATACTCACGGACTCACCGTGAGAATTATTTTTATTTTTATTTTATTTTTTTCGTATCGTGGTAAGTTTTATTTCATCGCTATTTGATTTCCCGCGTTTGTGTTTTTATGACGTTTGACATTATCAAATGATAAAACTTAAGGGTTTCATTTGATTCCTTACCCGAATTCTCTCCTGAACCTTTTCTTCCCTCTCGCCCGAACCTTTAGTGAAGGCCAAGGATGAAGCGTCCATATTCACCCTCGTCTGAGAAGCGCCGCTCTAAGAAACAAAACAGGATACCGAGGATAGCTCCTGAAGGACTTCTAAACCCAAATCTGGTAAGTCGTCCCATTGTACCTGAAAAAGAGGTTTGCCCTGAATGGTTGCTATCTAGCAGATCATTAGTTTTGAATGTTTTAAAAGAATAAGGATGTGTTGAATGGTTCACTGGACAGAATAGACCGATTTACCCGAGGCTTGTATCTCAATTCTATAAGTATGTGAAGTTCCCTTTTGAGTTTGGAGAAAGATTTTTGGTGACCAGATGGATCGATGGTCAGAAGTTCTCATTCTCTTTAAGGTTGTGGGTTTCATGCCTATGAATTACACATGAAGGAGTGTGTGGAGATTACCAGAGAGACCCTCCTCCAACAACCGAAATCTTTCACCTAGAAACTGCTTTGTAAAATCTAACTGGAAATGGCACCAAGCGAAGGGCCATAGCTGCTGTACTGGATGGGGTGACAAGAATTCTGTTCAAGTTCGTTCAGAATTTGTTTAGTCCAAGAAAATGAGATTTTTCAGTGATGAAGTATCAGGATGTGTTTTTGATTCACCTGTTGAAGAATGGCCATAAGATCAATATGTGTAAGTATGTTATCAACCATATCTGTGAGCTGATCATAGTAACTTCCAAATCCACCTCCCTGTTTTATTCAAGGATGATTTTAGCCAAGTTAGTTGCAAAAGGGATGGTTGGACCGAATGATGAAAAATTAGAGGACCTTGATTTCTGCCTATCCATGCCTATCATCAGAAGGATGAAGATTAGCAGGAATCCTTGGAAAAAGAAATGGGTTGAGGATAGTGATTAACTGTATAAAAAGTTTAATCCTGTTGACTATCCAAGAAGGCCTAAAAACCTAGATGATCCTGTTTTGGAACCTGATGATGTGGCTGAGTATTCAGAAGAAGAAGAACAAGAAGATGTAACAGCTGGAGTTCCACCTAGAGAGGAATCTGTAATACCTCCAATGGAAACAGTTCCTGTTGAAGAGGAAAGGGCTATTGTCCCTGATGTTATCCCTGCTGAAATACGTTAAGGAGATAAAGTTATTGTTAAAAATGAAAGGACTACGGATCCATCAGTTGTTCTTCATGAGGAAGAAGCTCATCCCAATTCTGTAAGGAAATTAGTTTTTCCTATTTCAGAACAGAAAGCAACCTTTGAGGCAGATTTTGTTGAAGAGAGTCTTTCTATTGAGAAAGAAGCAAGTCTTCAAGCTTATCCAGTGGAACAATCAGTTCCTGAGATTATTCCATCTGCTGAAGAAAGAATAGAAATTGCCTTTCAGCTAGAAAGGCAAGAGTTTGCGGAAGAGATTAGGGATGATCTTGTGGATCTTGTCCATGTTCATGAACCTCAAGAATCTGAAAGGGAAGCACAAGTTGAGGGAGAGGAAACTAGAAATCTTGATATTGTGGAAGCTGGATCTGCTGAAGCTTCTCAACCTTTTGTCACTTTCTCTGTGAACTCTCGGTATGAGTTCCAAATCTTTTATGATATGAATGAGTCACAGAAAGTGACTGCAACTGGAATGGATCATTATTCTCTGTTTCAACTGAAGTCCTTAACTCTTTCAGAACCAGAACCAGAGCCCCAACCTCAATCTGGTTCAAAATCTGAGTCTGAAGATGACTCTGACCCTCAACCAGAATCTGAACCTCTACCTTTACCTGCATCCTTAACTGAGCTTCACTCCTTTGTAACCAAAGATGATCTGAAAGTTTTTGGTGAGACTTTGTTAGCTGGATTTGAGAAAATTGTCTCCACTCAACCTCGCCCAGTGACTCAATTAAGTCAATAATATGCATCAATTCTCTTTTGAAATATTATCTTGCATATTGAACCAAGGATGATTCGAGAAATTCATGAAGTCAGAGTAGAGAATAAGCTGCTAAGTGCTGATGTTTCAAATCTGAAAAGTATGGTAGCAAGTATGCAGAATGAGTTGTCTGTGAGATCAGAGCCTGCTCCTATTTCTGCCCCTGCACCTACTGCTGTTTCACCTGAGTCTTCTGATTCCCTCCTTTCTAGGGAGATTGTGTCTCCAGTTCATCCTTACCTACTTTATTTTATTGAAAAGATTGGAAAAAGGCACACCAATATGGCGGAACACATGAGAGATCTTGTGGAAACTCTGAATAATCTTACAGATGAATACACTGGATGTCTGCAAAAAGTTCTGAAATAGCTCAAAGTCCTAACCGAAGCTGTCAAGGCTTCACCTGCTTCTGGTCAGACCTCTACACCTTCTTTGGATGATTCTATGCTGAGATCTATAATTAAAGAAGAATTTCAGAATGCCTTCAGTGGCTTGGATCTATCTTCTTTGTCAGAAGTAATTAAGAATAGTGATAGAGAATTGGACTTGGTTTGGATTCATTATAAGATATACAATGATGCTCAACAAGAGATCTCCAAGAAAATAGATTTGTATCTTTCCCGGATTTTATCTAAAAGTGACATGACAGATCATTTTAGATATCTTGTGGAAAATCTGAGAATCCCTCTGGTGACTCATGGTTTTAAAGCCTTAAGTTCAGAAACATTCAGAGTTCACCAGATTGTTGGACAGATTTTTGGAGAATAAGGATGATTTTGAAAAGGATATGCAGTATGGTGGTGAAATAATTACTAAATTCATCAATCTTTTGAAGTCGTATCTTCATGTGCAGAGTACTGCTATAGTTGCTTCAGCTGCTGCACCCCTTAGACCTGGACTCCTTGCCTTAGCATCAACTGCCATGACAGTTAGCCAAGCCCTTTCTCAGATCCGTCTAGTCATTCTTGACCAACCTAAGCCTAGATATTATACTGCTCAAACTTTGGATCCGTCTATTTTTGAAGGTTTACCCTTAGCCTCATTGTCTAACACATCTATGCCTTCTTCTACTTCAGCACCAGCTCCTGCTGGTGATAAAGGCATGAAAAAAATGGATCCCTAAAGAGTCTAGCGACTGTTATTCTTTTTGATGGGATTTAATTTCTTGTTTGTACTTCTCCTTTATTTTGTATTCTGAATCCTTTGTTTAATGACAACTGCCGAGATTCATTTCCTTTTCTCTACTTTTTGATAATCCGAAAAGGGGGAGAAAACCTAGAGGTATCAGTTCTATAATCATATAAATGGGGGAGAAAAACTACAAGTACCTGTTCTATAATGTTTTTACTATGATTGTATCTTTAATATTACATTTCTATTATATTTTGCCTATATATGATTTGTGATCATCAAAAAGGGGGACCTTGTTGGAATCCTCATGTGTTAATCATGTTTTAATGATAATAAATCTCATTACTATTAACTAATCTTGATCTTCAGTGCACATCATGTTTTTATAATAACAAATCTTATGGATGTTAATTACTCTTTACATGTCTTATGCATGATCACAATTCTCTCATATATTATCTCTAATGATTAACCTTAACCCATATTCTACATATCACTGTCTTAGTCCATATACAGATATTTGTCTATGTATGGAGACACCGTGACCCAGACACCGTGAAGGATCACCGTGACCCATACACCGTGAAGGACTCATCGTGACCCAGACACCGTGAAGGACTCACCGTGAATCAGACACCATGACCACTCGTGACCACTCACCGTGACCAGACACAGTGATCAGACACCGTGAAGAAGACACTGTTTCCATGATCAATGTGACACCGTTTCTTAAGCTTTTGTCAATATTTTTTTAAATAATGCTAACGGTCATATTTGTTGTTTTTAATGAAATTAATGTTATTAATGATAGTTATTGGCATTTTAGGAAACTGTATCTCGTAATTATGAAAATGGAATCATTCCTACCACCAGAACTCGTGGAATATAAGAAAGACTGAGATGCAGTACAAAAAGAAGAACGTAACTACAACAACGTGAATATACAACACGAAGAACTTACGTACACCCGAGTGCACTGTGCTGAACAAGAAAGAGATTTCAAGACCTTCAAAGAACTATAATGAGTTAAATCCAATATTGTTGAAGAACACACGACGAATCAAGACATCCTTCTCACTTCTGAATAAGACATGATGAACTACAACACTCTGTCTTTCAACAAAAAAACCAGAGACTATCTCATAAGCATTCCTGCTGAATCCAACGAGTCCAGAGCAACATTGATAATCACTAGAGTTTTCTAAACTCTCACATATCTTCTCTACGTGATTTATTTTTTAACCTTCGAGTAGTGTGGTGTACCCTGTATATCATTACACACACTATCTCCTATACTGAACTTAAGGATATTAAAATCCTCACTCAAATTCTGTTAATCAGTGTTAACCCACGTCAACTGTAGAAGAGGTCCTTGTGTGACCTGGTCTTTGTTTTGTTTCCCACAAAGAACAGTGGTAGAGGTCCCTGCGTGGCCTGGAAAATTTTGTAAAACTGTAGTTAACCCCAATCCAGGGTGTCGATCAAATTTATATATACATTTGAGAGAAAAAAGTCTCGGCTTGAGACTGAACCTCTTGTTATATCTGATGTGCATCATTTATTTAATTTTAATGTATATGACATATATCATATTTATTCCTCTATTATTACTTTGAAATACAAAATTATTTTGATGCTACTTTGATAGTTAAATTAGCAAGTGTTTACACTTATTGTAAATCAGTAGATTAGTTTCAAGAGTTAGTTTGATCTTGTGTTTAAACTAACTGAGATCTAATCAATCTTTGAGAAGCTAAGTGAAAATTTACAATCTGTATAAATTCACTACAGTTGAACTTATTTTATAAATCGGGGGATTTTAACTAGAAAATATTTTAACAAAAATTTTAATTGGAACTCAATTCACCCCCCTCTTGAGTGTCCACTCCGACCAACAATTTCATGTCTGTGTGAGTTCATGTGTTGGTGGGTACAAATGTTGGATTTGTTTACACTAAATTATTTATATATTTCTTTTTCATTAGTCATTTTTCTTCTCTTTTATTTATATAAAATCTGAGCTTACTTTTCTCATAACCCAATAGTGTGTGTAGGTTTTATTTTGGGTATTTTAAATAGATTTTTAATTCCCAATCCTACAAATACATATTTATGCATATACAGGTGTTATCCATTAATGTGTAGGTGAGGGGATGTCCTATTACATTTCACGTAGAGGGTGATGGTGTTGTGTCATTTGAAATTGATGTGGGTTCCCAAAAGTAGTTTTGTTCTAGATATTGGTTTATTTCTATGTTTCAAAATATATTCTATCATTTTCTTTTTGGGTTCATGTTGAATTATCTAGTGATACAATTTATTATAATGACTCTAATTATTATTATTACATTTTATTAGAGTTTTTATGGTATCTATCGTGAATCAAGTTTTTTTTTCATAATAGAAATATACTTATAGAATAGTAAAATGACTCTTCGGAATATTAGCATGAATGTTAGAATAGTATCTTGTCCAATGATCTAGTAAAAAATTATATTTGGTTATCATTGTGATTAATATAAAATAAACTTATATCAGAAAAATGTATTAATTTTTAAAAAAATGAATATTTACATAGATAAATAATAATTATATTTATATAATTATATATATGTTTTATTTTAATTTAAAAAAATTTATGCTAAATTTAAAAAAAATTAAATAATTTTTATTTATAATCAAATTGATTCTTGAAAAAATTAAATCATTAAACAACAATATAATTTAATTTTATCATAAAATAAGATACTTTTTTAATGTTCAAAATATCTATAATAAAATATTTTTAAAAAAAATAATAGTGTTGTTATTCATATATTAAATTTAACATATTTATAAAATTTTATTGATAAAATTGTTTCATTTTTTGGAATTAAAACAGAAATATTTATTGATTCTTATTCTATTTATAAACCATTATGATGTATTGAATATGTTTTTCTCATATTTGATTAGGTAATATATTAATATATAAGTTTGAAAATGAAACAATATAATTACCATGGATTACTGTGATTAAACCCAATTAATTCATATTCTAGATTTCATATGTCATTTATGTCTTATTATTCCTATGTTAATAATTTCCCATTTATATTCTTATTAATTTTAGTATTCTCATCCTTTAAAATTAATTTATTTTAATTAAAAAAAGTGTAAAATGAATCATCTCAATAACTAATTATTTTTAGAAAAATTGAGGATTTCTTAATCAATATTCAAAGAATCATGGGAACAAGATTAAAAACATTATGGTGGAACTTTGTCTACAAAATCAGGTTATAAATAATGAAATGAATCATGTGGAACAACCCCTTCACCTGTGTATGAGTAATTTATCATTGATTACATTATGAGACAAAGGCCTCCTACTTTTAGTAAGTACTATAATTCCTTAAATGCCTATCTATTAATTAAATCCACTGAGAAGTTATTATTTGTCATATCATCATCTATGAAAGAGAAAGTCGCATTTTTTATTTATTTCATAGAGGTTGAATCTATTCAATGGTGTAAAATGATCATGAATATAAATTCCAAATAGGATATTGAATCCATGGGATGTGAAATCTTAAAGAAGATATTTTTAAATTAATATTTTCCCCACACTCTATATCTTAAAATAGTAAAGGATTATTTTGGACTTATGAAAAATGAAGATGAATATATTGGGTACAATGTTTCAAATAACACATGGATTATACGATAGAACTTTGAAAAAATTATTAAAACCATACTAAAATTTATCACTTTTTTAGTTGACTAAATCTGAGCCTTCAAAAGATTTTTTATGTTGTAATTATATAACTATATGGAAAATATTCAATTGATTCTTTAAAATTGAGATAGATACTATTAACTCTCATTGGTCTTATGGGGAAGGTGATAAGAATTATAAAATAAAGATTAATTTAAGAGGATAGGTATATAAATCCCATCGAGTATAGACAATAAAACATCACATATGTCATATATTTGGAAATATGAATCTGAGAAACATCCTCATGAGAGAAAAGATATAATTAAATTTGGAAATAGAGGAATATAAATATAATTATTATCCAAGGGTTATGAATAACCCTATAAATTTGACAGATTAAAATAAGGTTTTTACTAATACTAATCCAATGGAATAATGTTTCTATTTTATGGAACATGGAAAATATGAAATCTATTTCCCTATAATATGGTTTGTAAATGATAACTAATTAAAATCACCTCCAAGTCCATGTGTTTTTGTATGGGATTATTCTATCACAAGTACTGATGTTGATCTTGAAAATTAAGAGGAGGTGGGTATGATAGTTATTCATTCAAGAATAGAAAATATAATATTTTTATTTTGTATATATGAATTCTTTTGAATCATTCAATTTTTTTAGATAATTAGAACACCATATAAAAACATATAGGTCATGTTATGATTTTAAAAAAATAATTGCTGTAATTATTTCATTTTAACCATATAAATACCCCAAATTAATATATGTGGGATAAATCTACCAAAAACCATGTCAAGATCAATTTATTGGAATTACACCTCATATTGGTCTTGGATTTACTGTATTTATATATACCCAATACTAACAACATAGAAAGGAAAATCACTTTCCATATAAAAATAATTTACGTATTTTATACAAGTATATGGATGGTGATGAATATTCCATTAGATTTTTTTTCAAGAATTATTATTATTTACTTATGATTAATAATATCTAAATAAGAATATTCACACAGTAGATCATAAAATTGTTAATGAAATTATCATTGTGAGGGAATATAATAAATTATTCCCTATAGAGTTTCTTGGTCTTCCTCCTGGCGAAGTGTTTTACTTATTAATTGAACTTTTACAAAATGATCTTCCCATGAACAAGAGTCCCTAGAGATTACCCCATCAAAATTATGATAGAACTGAGGAATAAATTATAAGATAATTAATACGAGGTTATTATTTCAATAATTTATTCACTACTAGTTTTTCCAGAACATTTTGTAAAAAAATTATGCTAAAACACATATTTTCATTGATTATTGGTAAATAAATAAATTTAGGGTAAACAAATAGCATCCACCACTAGATATTGATGAATTTTTTAATTAGATATATTTGGCCTACTGCTACTCTAAATTTTATCATCGACTAGGATATGATTATTTGATGTTTGATAATAGGGGTATTCCTAATATATCCTTTTATATAATGTATGAATACTATAATTTTATTATGATTCCATTATGAATCGCTATTTATCATATAATATTAATGGACCTGATTAATTTATTTAGTTTATTATACATCATAAAATTTTGGGTATAAAATATATATTATATTCTAATATACTCTATAGATGATGAGGATCATTATGATAAATTAGGTTTTTTGAAAATTAAATTGAACCATAACATGTTAATGCACTACAAAATCAATGTTAGTTTCTGATATACAGTGTATCATTCTTAGGGAATGTTGTCAAAAGAAATTTTATATCTATGGATCCTTTAAAAACAAAGGCTATTTGGGATTTTCCAAGAAAAATATCAATAATAGATATCCATATTTATCTTAGTTTATAATGTAATTAATTTAAATTTGTGCGAAGCATCGCATGATTTTTAAAACTAGTAACTATGTTTTGTAAGATGTGATTAAAGTATGTAAGGACTAATGAATGTGAAGAGAGATTCGATTAATTGATGTATACATTAATCATCTAAAATTTTTCACATTAACCACACGTTTTTATGAATTTCTGATTTATACTGATTCTTAAAATATATGATTTAGTAGTGTAAAAATGGGAAATGAGAATTTGATATTATATGTCTCTCACCAATTGATGATATTAGATATAAAACATCCTGAAACATGATTTGTAGTAAGCTAAAGTTATATTCACATTGAATATTTAGAGGCATTATCATTATATGGATATGTTTCACATATATATATATATATCATAAAATATTGTAGTATATATTCACACTAAATTACCCAAATATTCACAAATAAATATGAATAGTCTTCAATAAAGATTATTAATGCCCAATCCACAATAATCCCATAAATGAAAATAAAGTGGACGATTAACTTGTTGAAATGATATTTTAACCTTATCCACAGTAGGGATTGATATGGATAAAATATTCATGTACATGAAGAGGAAAAAATTATGGATTATGAAGGAAGTAATATCATAATACACTACTCAAATTATTTCTCATCTATTCACTCTTGATAAAATTAATAGTTCTAAAATGGATTAAAATGAGTTGAAGAAGATGGTAAATGTTTTAAAAATTTGTAAAGAAATATTGTTAAATATTGATAATAAAGGAGATGTAAAATTTGGGACATGATTACATAGGCCAAATATTACTAAGATAATTTAGGATCTACTGAATGATTCACATTGGTCAAAATTATTTATCAACTCTGGAAACATAAGGATTTATTGGGATCTAAATTTTCTTATTTTATAGAAAAATGTAATGAATGAAATTATAGAATGGAAAATATTATTATTTTATGGAATTAATTTAAGGAATAAATAAAAAAATATAATGGGATACTGATACCATAAAAAAAATTTATGGAAATAGAAGAATATCGTGATGTATATTTTCATGGGGATTCTAAATACATATAATGGTAAAATTTCTATATGGCTTGTAGTGAACCATCTTATAAAAACTAGTCACTTAATCATCATTATATGGAAATTATCACCTGGTAAAATATCTGGGTTATACATTAGAGAAGTGGTGAGGTTTCATAGATCATGAATAATAGTTATATCAGATCGAGATGTAATTTTCACCTCAATTTTCTAAAAAAATCTCCAATATTCTAAAAACATAGAATTGACTATATAACTGAATATCATACACAAACTAATTAAAATATAAGAGAAATATGTAAAATCATATGTTTATTATATGAAATTAATGTATGGACTTTGATGGAGGTTGATACCAATATCAGCCTTCAGACGAGTTCACATATATTAATAAATTACACTGAATCATTTAGATTTATTCATGTTCCTAACTTTATGGGATGTGTTTTAGAACACCCAAGTGATGGGATGGTATTGTTGGGAACCAAATATTGGGACCTCAACTTGTTTTGAAAATCATTAAAAAGTCAATTTCCATTCAAAAACAAATTATAGAAGTTAAAAAAGTTGAAAACAGACCTATATTGGGAATCATCAATGAGATATAGAGTTTGAAGTTGGTGATAAATTGTTTCTTCATAAATCTAATTTTATTATAGTCATGTGGTTTTTGAATAATATGAATATTATTCCTATATATATTTTCACATTTGATATTATTAATCTCATTGGATTTAAGGCCTGTTTACTATCAGAAGCACCAAACATGTCTCTATTTGATGACGTTCTCAATGTTTCTCTCTTAATAAAATACATGAAAGATCCCTAATATTTACTAAATCTAGAGGTATTAAATATTTAGCAAGATATCTCTTACAGAGAGCTGTAGGTAAAGATTCTGGACCATAGAGACAAATTTCCACACCATAAGACAAACCACCTATAAAATGTAATTTGGACATTCCATATGTACTACAAATAATCATGGTAACATGATAATGAAATGAAACAATGGTAACTTGTTATTTTTTAATATTTATGGGTGAAATGATAATTCTGGGGATAAATTTATTGTGCGGGGAATACAATGAGAGAGGCATTTACATGTAAATATTTTCCCTCACTTTTATTAAATTGATGTCAGATTCATAGAATAGTAACTAGCCCGATGGAATTGTAAAATAATATAATTTATTATCATAAAAATTAAAATAATCAAAAAATATTTTAAATAAAAGTAATAAATATGAAAAAAATAAATATTTTACAAAATAAAATGAACTGAATATTTTTTAACAAATATATATGAATTATTTTCCATAAAATATATTTTTATGGTACATTTTAAATTATAAAATAAAACTATTATTTTAATGAAATGGTTTCATGAAAGAATATATATTTTCCTAAATAAGATAATGCTTTGTGAAGCCATATATTGATTTTTAATGTGTCTTAAATATTATGATGAAAAAGTAGTTTATTTATAAATAAAGATATTATCTAAATGTTGAACATAACATATTTAGAAAATTATTTAGATAAAATGGATTTCATTTTTCGAATCATCATATCTTAAATCATAAGGGTGATGTTTTTAAATTTTTTTAAAAAAAAAATCAATGTTAAATTTTAATATACCATATAATTTTCACATTTCTGAAAATAATATATATAAAAATTATTCAGATTCATAAACTGTATATGAATATTTTATTTCCCCTATAATATTTAATTATAGGATTATTTTGATTGAGTCCCATGATGAGTATATTTTTTATGAAATAATATTCTAATGTTATATTTTATTTAAAAGTAACCTCCTACTCCCCTAAAAACTTATACCCCGCATTTCCCCATGTATAAAAGAATTACAGACCACATAGTTCACCAACACGTTAGAAAAAATGGTCCATATATACCATATGATTTGGTCTCACAAAAAAACCCAAACTGTGTATCCTTAAGGTGTAACCTAATAGTGGACATCCAGAGGAAGATGTAATATCCTCAACTAAATTATATTAAATTATTTTCATCTAATACATCCTAGAATATATTCTATCTATTATTGTATAATTACATTATGTTTAATAATATTCTAAAATTTAATTATTTTAACTGAATATCCAGTATCCAACCTGTTATCACTCTATTATAAAATGAAAAAACAACCCATAATATAGTTGGTTGACCATGTCCATGAACAATGCACTTCATTTCCACATCGCCTTTATATATAATTATTCAATAATAATTATGGATAACAAATAGATACAAAATTATATTACATATTTTTCATATTATTTAATTTAAAAATAGTTATACGGTTGAATAAAATCAAATTAGTTCCACATAGTAAAATACAACCTAATTAAACTAAATCCATAACAATAAAATTTTACTAAATGAATCTTTTCAATGACAAAAGAAATATTAATATTTTGGACCATATAAATATTTTAAATTTCATTAAAATTATATATTTATTTTTTATGGTATTTTATCTCTAAATATGTACATTTATTACAATAGATTAAACAATTCAACTATAGTACAATGGAACAAATATTTTTTGGAAGGAAAACATTATATTAATATCATAATAAAATGATTTTATCAAATCATAAAAGAATAATATTAAATGAAAAATTCCATAATATTTTCATTAAAAAACTATTTAATAAATTTAATTTTATTATTTAGGAAGAAAGAAAAACATACCGAATATGTCAGGGACCTAAGTTAAGGGATCTTCCAAACAACAATCACTGCATTAGAGTTAGACATTATCATTATTTATCTCCATAATACACTATAAAATTTTAATTTAAATCATCCATATTCAGTATAAGTGTATCTTACAAATATAACTAGGTGACATTATCATTATTTTGGGGGATAATACATGTTATTAAATTTCCATTTGAAAATACTAATTTTGAGAAAACATTTTTAAAAAGAACATTTTTCTTATTATGTCATATCATATACCACTCCTTCTAATACTATTAACTATATATGTATTCTGGAATCAATTTTATTTAATGGAAACAAATTTTTAAGGAAAATATTTTTCTATATCTACTTTCATTGACTCTTAATCATTCTTCCAAAACCCCACTAAAGTGATTTTTTTTCAAACATACTTCTCTATTAACTTTTGTGTCTTCATGTAACTGGATCTTCATTTTCATAACATACTCTTCTTTATTAATTTATGGTCAAACAATAATTATTTAATCACCTATTTCATGGTAATATTAATTATGTTCCATTTAGTCATGATCTTAGATAATACTATATTATTTATTTCTTTTATATAGATTTAACTTATTCTAATTTCCAAATTATGATTTATATATATATAAATTATATACAGCTATATGGTATGGTTGTTTTAGGTGGAACAATAATTATATATCCCCCAAAAACAAACAGAATTTTTATCATCTCATGAATTACTATGTATGGTGTATGGGCAGAGAATATAACAAACTATGTTATTTTCTTCATGTACTGAGCCTTTAAATTTTCTTATTATGTCAAATTATATATTGTTTCCAAATTCCCAAAATTACATGATCAAATCATATAATCTTCTTTACTTCATGATTTCATGACAGTATAAATGAAACCTATATTTTATGAAATTGAGATAAGACTCTTGTCTCATATTTATTTCTTACTATCGACCATTACGTTGATTATTCCATTATTTTTCTATATAAATCACCATGTTTAATTATGTATTCCTTAGGATATCCAATGTTGTAAACAATAATCAATGGAATTTAATATCACAATATGGAGAGAAAAAGAAAATTATGTTAGATATATTTATGTTATTATATTATATCTATAATCTCATAAAGAAACCTTTCCTTTATATTAATAGGTTATATATTGTGTAATATTATATAGAAAATCTAGAAATAAAATTTATAACATCCTTGGGTTTTATATTATCTTCTACAGTATGGTTCATAAGTAGGGTTAAATTTTCCTCAACAAAAATCATTATACATTTGGAATTTATATCCAATCTTTAGGGTTTGGGTGATTCACTAAATTTTACTGGAATCACGATATTGTCCTAGGTGATGGGTTTTGATTTGGATGTTACAAATAGTGTCATTTTATTGTTCTCCATCAACAATAATGGTATGTGTGAAGATAAAATGTGTTGGGGAATGAAATATATATTATAAAATTTCATTATTGACCTCTTTATACAAAAATTCATATTCCCAAGGCAGTATATAAGATAATCCTGATTCATAATCCCATATTTGGTGATAAAAAGACTTCATTTAAACTTTGGATTTTATACAATGTCAAATGACCAATACATAGCCATAAATAATTATAATATCGGTAGAATATATCTGGTCATATATAAACCAAATACATTTTAATTTTATTATTTCATAGAATAATGAAAAATCATTTACTAAAAAGTACATATATTTCCATGAAATGAATGCTTTCACCATTAAACCAGATATGACATCTATTAAAATACTTCACTAATATAGTTCAAAAAAATATTCAAATTTTTTACCTATATTGAAATATCATAAGTAATATCATTATTTATAACTTATTTAAATGGAAGGAAAATTATATTGAGAAAAAATATTGGCAATAGTACTCCTAGGTGATAGTAATTGAAAATAATCTGCGAGAATAAGAAAAATCAATGGGTATAAGAGAATAATCGACCTACAATCGCAAATCATAATTAAATCATACAAAAAAATACATCTATTATAATTCCATAATTATAACATATAGATTATTCTATAGATATTAAATACAATAGTGTCGTGGAATCTTAATTATGTGAACACAACATAAAATATGAAATCATAAGCATTAATAAATGACCAATTCTGTGAAAACCTAAAATAGACTTCTATAAAGACTATCCATTAACCATAAATAGTCTCCCTTGAGTTGTAAAAATTCCCCAATTTATTTCAAGGATGTATAGTTCTTATTCCACCCATCACTTCACAATATTAACAAGAATATATGTTTCAAATAATTAAAATTTTCAAAAATACATCACAAATAATTACAAAAAAAAGAACTTGAAAATAAAATAAACACACAAAGAATTTATTTAACTCTCTATGTAAATAACCACCTAGTAATATTACAATTTATAAGGTGTTTACATTGTATCACTATAACAAAATTATACAGATAGTGGATGTTTTCAGATTTCATGGGGGCTTAAACAAATTTTATAGTGTTCTATAACGATTTCCAAAAAAAACAGCCTCTAATGATGGAATCAACATCCAACATGTGTTAGTTAATTCCATTTTTCATTGGTTTCTAGGGACCATAATAAAAATTCTATTTATTGGATGTAATGATTTGTTTTAGAGGTGGTTTTCTAAACCAAAAAATGTTGAATAAATAGCCGTGGTTTAAATTTCCACTATCATCTAATCATTTTTTGGAGGGGAAACCAACATTAAACCCATATAACAATAACTAAAACAACTATGATCTTTATTTATAAGCTATTTACACTTCCATTAGATAATAATTTTTTCATATATAGTGGGAGTTTGAAGAACTGATATATATCTCTTTTTAAAAAACATCTATAGAATCTAGAGTCCCAAAAAAGCCAAATAGAAAAACACAGATATGACAACTTACAAAAAAGAATTACAAAATGAGTAATAATAACATAATAAGAACCGTAATAATAAGAACAAATGAAATACATCATATAAATAATAGAGTTATTATTTCATATAGTGTAATTATTTTAATAGATGTATTTCCATGAAAGAGTATTCAATGATTAAGTTATCTAATTTTTTTAGTTCCTAAAATCAATATAATTTAGTCAATTCCCTTGAGAAAGAAATATTTTGATTGAACAACATATGGTCTTAATTTTTATTCATTTATGGATCAATATCAAAATATTTTATAAATTATGTGGATCGATTCAGGGTGGTTATCATTTATAACTCTTATTATTTATCCTACAATGTGTCTTGATAGGTTACATTGGGTTTATTATCACTCATCATTTGAATGTTGATCATGTGGCATGTCCTTGAAATATCATGGTTGTTAGATTCATTAATATATCCAGTTGTGGAATGAAATAATGAATATTGGATGGGCCTTAAAGATCATGCAGAAAATTGATGATGATTTTTAAAATGAAATGGGATTCATAGTGGCAGATTTATGGTTGATGTTGATAGGTGATTAGATTATAACTCTAGAAGATACTATTAGATGGATTAATGGAATTTAAAACATATAGATTTAAATAATATAGTATTTATGGAAAATATTTATTGATATCATTAGAATGGTTGAAAGTAAGGGTACAGATACATCGTTTCCATATTATTTTTTCACGTCATAATGGTTGCGAGTGTGGTATTCATAAGTGGTGAAAGGCGTTCAAGTTTCATAATGTGATACAGAATGAAATAAATATATGAAAATATATAATACTATTATAGGATCCATTGTAAATAAACATAACTTTATTAAATATAATTATGATGAATGAATTGATCTATAATATTGGTCCATAATATAATATATCATAGAGCAATGTGGATTTATGATAATACTTCAAGATGTATTCCCCTATAATTTTAGCAGACTAAACAAGAACATTGACTTGGTGTTTCAGAAAAGAATAGATTTTGTGGGGTAATATAATCAAAATATACACTAGAGGCCTAGAAATTTGGAGTTTATTGCTATATTATAATCACATTACTGGATAAGTGAACAACTACCATGTTAAAACATGAGATCAATATCCCATGTCTATATAAAAAAAATCTTTTCAAAGGTAGTGATAAATATTTTTATTTCTCTAATAACTATTGATAAAATCATCAGAATATGATTAGAGAAATAGAAATAATATTTTCTTGATTGAGGTGGACTCTCGAATGGTTGAAACTGGGATGGATGTAGTGGTATAAATGTGTTTCTTCAATTAGACAATCCACGAAATTGAACTAACATACTCCTGAATGTATTTTATCATGTCTACTTATTGAACCTACATGGCCATTCACTAACCATTTTCCAATGGTAAATCCCATAAAAAGTTTCATTTTAATTTTTTTCTAAAACAGATGGTTTTATTCATCAATTCATATGGCCATATATATTTCATTCATTATATGAAAACATCTGAAAAATCGATGATAAATTTCCAATCTCATAAAAATTTAAAATACCAATAATTATATATTATTTAATATAAGTGTTTCATGGGGTTGTCAGGATTCATCATCTTCATAATATTTATGGAAAACAATAACAAGGTAAACCTTAGAATAAAACATAGAAAATGAACCAAGGATATATATTTTTAGGGAATATAAGGGAAATATATATATCCCTACCAGAAACAAAATCATAGTTTCAGAATCAACATAATATTTTTATCCTATTATAATATTAGTTAATAATCATATTCGAATCTAAAGTGAACACTAATCAGTTCCTGATGTTCTTTGATCAACATTATCTCTCTCTATCTTCTCTCCATGTTGCAAGAACATGTATGGTAATTATGATGAATATTAAACAATGTTTAATATATAAATATAAAAATAAAACCAATAAAATGATAGTTTACTAAATGATCATGATATTGTGTGATTTAATTTCTCAGTTCCTTCGATTAAAGAAATATCATAGGGGAAAAATACTAATATATTCAAATTTAATTAAATCAATGTTTTCTCTATATAAATTAACTTTTTATAGTTGATCTTTATATTTTCCCCTTATTCCTTAATTGTTTTTTACATTGAAACACACTCCCACTGAGAATATAAATATAGGGAGTAACTAAAACCATTGTTAAATGATGTTTTAATAATAATTGGCCTTCCAACTACCTCTGATTGAAGTGGTCCTAAACCCACCCCATATACACGACTATGATGCTCATTCCCGTGGAATAGACTAATAGGATCATCCTCATAGACCTAAAAGGACAATGTGGGATTGGAAACCCAAAGATCATTTATTTTTTACCTATAAGTAAAATATATTTAATAATTTAAAAAAACATATAAACATAGTGAAAAATAAAAATAAGTGATTACAATGAAAAATTAATTCATATCCCATCTTCTTTGGGGGATCATTGACATAACTCACATTATATTTTGTATGAGCATCCAACCAATTTTCAGTTCGGGAGACATGTTGAAAAAAACTATTTGACAACATAAAACAAAGATAAATGAACAATTTAACAAATGAAATAGATAATTTTATCTAATAAATATTTAAACTAATGAAAATATTAACAGAGGGATATGTTTCCCGATAAACACATTGACCTGATAGTGTGGGGGGTGATTTGATTAACTGGACATGATAAATTTTTTCTTGAAACATCTTGAAATAAATAACATGTATGTTAATAGTATTGTATGAAATTAAATCTCCTTATCATATATATATATAATGATATTAACATATTAAATTATATTTCAATTCAAGGTGATTCTGATCATGATGGCTATCAGTAAAAACCATCCATTTCCCTCAACGTAGCCTTTAGGTTACCATATCATAGAAATTCTGAGTGGTCAATGGACTATCCTTGAATTCATTCCATGATCTCAATTTCAACTCCATTAATTTCATACCCAATTTTTCTAATGACTACCTTCATGTGATAAGATCTTCAATGATAAAGTGGAATAACATCTATAAAAAGAGATTAATTTTTAAAATAATAGAATTTAATAACATAATTACATTCAATTTCACCATATTGTTTTCAAATTTCCTTTTCAATGAAACAAAGTCTTCATTTGTCCAATATTGAGGGTCATGACACCAATTGACATAGGGAATGGGAATGGTAACTAGATCCACCACCAGCTACCCTTGAAATTGGAAAAAAAATCATACGACATCATCCATGGGGAAACCATAATTATCAAATGCGACTAACATACTCATTCATTTCAGATTTAAGACATCCAAAATTTTCACATTTACCTTTGTAGTAACATTTATTGCATGTTTTTTGGAAGAATAGTTAGTAGTATTAAAAAGTGAAATAATAATATTCAAATTAAAAAAATATGTATTAATGTAACCCAATAATATTCTTTGGAAGAAACATCAGTGAAAACAAGTTCCCTCACAACTGAACCTACTTAGTAGGGGAATGTCTCGTTTATTATCAAATTGAGGAGGTGTGTTTTCTAAGAAAAAAATGGAATGGAGGGTGTGAGAGATTATATAGGGGGCCACACAGGGTGGCTCAAATACTTTTGGGATGGGAATTGATGGATCATCATATTTCTATGTGGTCGAGGGAATGTCAACAATGAGTCAATTGGATGTAGGTAAATTATTTTTCTTTGTAATTACTATCATTTAATAATATACAATTATCTTTAGAAAATATATTTCAAGAAATTCATGGAGAAACAAATAGAAACAATATCATATGCATAGTAATAAAAAGAAAAATATTCATACCAATGATAATTAATGGTTATACATATAACATAACTAGTTGTAAAATTAAAGAATTACTTTACATACAATCATTTTTCCTTCAATCATGTTATTTTATTGCTCCATCATTACTTTAGCTACTTCATCTACCCTTTAAAAATTTATATTTTCAATATCAAGTTGTATAAATAAGTTCATTTTTTGTTGATGGGATTCAATGTTAGGTGAAAATTCTTTTAATTTATCACTCATGTCATACAAGTTTCTTTGTTTTTAAGAGAACAGCTATATTACAACTTTAATTCATGACATATTCTATATAATATACCATTTTCTCTGGTGGTGATAAGATATATAGGTCATTTTATTCATTTTCTACAATATCCATCAATGAAAATATGATCATAGTAGTAAATTTTGAGGAATCGCTTTTAATATCCCTGGTAATGTAACCCTTCTATCAATTTAATAAAACAACTAAAAATGATTGTATTAGATTAATTAGATAATATTAATCAATTACCCATCGTATCCCACCCCATAATCTATAAATATTCTACTATTTTTTTCAAACCCTCTTCCTGATAGACTATTTGGAATTTAAATCCATTAACATTTTAATCAGTGAATTTACTACTATGTTTCATTAGACCATAATCAAAAAACATCAAGTATTATAACAACTCATCGAGTTTATTAGTACTCATGATCTAATAAATGAAATATAGATTATTAAAATTATGAAATTTTTCTCAACCAAATATCCATATTGATTTCAATATTTAGGAACATACATGATGTGGAAGCCATTTTACAAGATCTATATTAGAAAAAAAAATTATATCATTATCATTTCATGTTTAGCATCTCAAACATCTCTTTATTTGGATCATGAGATCTTCAATAAATGGATTTAAAATTTCTATACTAATCATCACATATCACGTTTCTGTAATAATTCCATTTCTGACAGTTTTACATTTGAGATCATCTCAATTGATCAACCAATAGTAGGAATGATTTTTTATTTCTAATGTAGTTTATATTGAGTCGATATGCTTTCAACAAATTGAAATTGATTAAAACATTTCTAAATATATTACAAATATCTATAATAATATATAAAAAACACCTATGCTAAACAACCATTATAAATAGAGCCTCTTAGTTGATATTTTTTTCAAATTTGATTTCAAATGGATAATATATATGTGAAATAAAATAATTAAAACTAAATTTTGTTTTTAAATATGTTCCATGAATTTTTAATAATAGTTAAAAACATATAAATAATGTACTTCTTAATTTGATATATCCATCAATAATGTACATTGCCTCCTAATTTAGTTTCCTCTCGGTCGAATGCACATTTAAATGTAGGACCCCAAAACACACTAAGAGGTGAGGGGTGAATCAAGGAGTAAAAATTTACTTCTTAAATTATTGATCTTATTCCCAAATTTCTAGGAATTTGTTAAACATATTTCATGAATATGTGGTGTAAACAAACAACTGAATTCAAAGAGAGAGTAAAAAATACATGTTTCCCCGTTATGGGATAGTCTGAGGTGCATAATCTAATAGTGTTTTAGTCATACCAAAGTATACTAAACATCCCTAACTTTAGAATACAATAGTTTAGACAAAATCATTATGTTCCAGGCACAACAAATTTACAAGATCTTAGGGATAACTCCATGCATCCCCGGAAACACTTCCGTTGAATTCCCCTAGCTCACTTCCTTGGGTGAAGTCCTAATTATTTTATCAAAATGAAGCTACATTCAATATATTTTCATTGATGCCATCATATCTGTCTATCATATAGAATCTTTTATCATCGAAGTCCTGAAATGATTCACTTTAAAGAACAGATCAAAAAATCTGGGAAATCAAAGAATGTTTGAAGCCCAAGACTGCTCGTGCATGCAACACCTCTTCTTGTATGATTTTTTTTGTATTTATTCACCATATGACTTCCATGAAACCTTTATTTTTACGGAACCCATATCTTTCGCACACATCTAATTCACATGGAAGAGAACATAGATATTTTTTGGAAAAAATTATGTGCCTTGAATGGCGGTAGCCACATATTTATAGGCCTCAACAACCCAGAATGTAAGATTATATAAGGGAACGTATAAACATTTTTGACATCGCATTGGGTGCCTATTACTCTTCCACACAACCACATATTTCGCGCACCTTTTAAATATTTCATGTGATTTTATCCTTTTCCATATTTTGACATGATAATCTTAATGCATAACTAATATTCAAATTTTAGATGCACACTCAGATGTTTATGCAACTTCTTTCTCCAAAAATAGTTTTCTTCATGATATAATTTTTGGAACTAAATATTTGGAAAACATTGGAAAATGACATAACCTTCAATATTATTGTCTGATTGAAATATGATATCCTTTTATTGGAAAACACCCTAATATAATATTTGGGTTTTTGGGAAAAAAATACTACATTTTCAACAAATAATATCATTGGTTCCAACAATCCCCCCCTTTGATTTTTCGGCAATCTATATATAAATTCCATGATGCACCAACTGCAATGAAAACCAGATATGCAGGAAAAAAATCATCCAACACTCTAATTCTATGTGAGAAAATATAATTTTATAAAAAAATAGGTTAATGAATTGGTTTATAATGTCTGGAAATGAAGAAAGATGTCTAATATAAGGTCTGACTATTTCCCCATGAATCCAAAAAATCAACATGTCATGGAAACATTGAATGGTTTTTCAAAAACCTTCAACTACTTTTTCCATCCACCATTATCCTACATCATGAAAACCATGGAATATATGCATTCCACCCCCCCCCCCCTCATTAGGAAAACCCCAATGTCAATTATTTATACATTGTATATCTCAAAAAAAACTCCCCCTGGATAATATCACTGTCATAAACCTTCATCACTTCTGAAAAATGATTAAAATAGTTTACACAAATGGGGAAAGGGGACTATCTATAACCTCCTCAATCATTATGAGGTGGTTGAAAACTAAGGTTCAACTGATGTTTCTTGGAATCATGTGTTTCCAATATATTAGTCAAAATGTCATCCACTTGGTCATCAGTTTCAACATGATCTATCTTGATCATGCATTGTTATCCTTTTTCATTGATGAAGTGATATATGAATTAAATGTGATTCATATGATAATTATGAACATGATTATTCATAATACAATTGTGATCCTTTAATCACAGAGAATCACCGTTGGCTATTTCACCTCATCCCCAATATTAGTTAGTTTTTTCTTCATCAAATGTAGTTGAGTGCAAGCCTTTATATCTGATATGTACTCAACATTAGCAGTACTGAGTGAAGTGATTTATTATTTCTTACTCAACCATACCAAACATTTATTTCCAATAAATAATGCTCCACAGTTGTAGAATTTCTATCCACCACATCTCCTACCCAGGCAGCAACATAAAATGAAAAATTTTAATTATATGATCCTGCAACAATGTGTGGCCCATAATTTTGTGTACTTGGAATACACCTAATGATTCATTTAAATATTTTCGTATGTTATTCCTTTAGATAACTATGAAATCATCCCTCTATGAATGTTACCAATACTATATATATCCATGTTTCATTTAAGTACAATATGCTTATGATGATTATCCTGTACATGGTGGGATCTAAAAAGTCCCATCCTCATTCTTTCTAAGTTTACATCCAACCGCAATTGGAGTCTAAATTGGATTAGAGTCATGCATACTGAATTTCGTCAGAAACTAACTTCCATAATTTTAATTATAAATAATAAATTAGTGTTTTCAATGAATCACTTTTATCCCTGAGAATTATGTGATATCACCAATCACTACCACTTCAAATTCTTATTTCTTTTGATTTGAAAATTCATCCATTAAACCCTTCTTACATCCAACACAAATAATATCATCTATATACACCAGTACCTTGAACAGGTATTTCTTAGAATTATTCACATATATATTGTTATCCACTCCTCCTATATTAAATTAGAGCTTCAATATATATGAATCTAGTCTATAATACCATGAATTAAGTGCATACTTCAATCCAGATAGTTTCTTCTTTAATCTTCAAAAATTAATTTCATCATTACCATGTAGAAAACCAGCTAGTTTTTCTATGTAGACTTATACTTCAGGAACCAAAACTAAGAAATTTTTTTTGAAATCCATTCAATACACATGGTATCCTTATTAAATTACCATGTAAATATTGTGTTTCATTGACTCTAGTCTAGTTATCGGAAAAAAAAATCTTCAACATCAATACCTTCAATATGTGAATATATTTTTCACACAAATAAAACCTTATTTATGATCACATTCCCATGATCACTAAATCTATTATTAAAAAACCACTTTGTACTAATAATATTTTTATTTTTGGGTCTCCTTACTAGATCAAAAATTTGTTTATTTTCGAGTTGATCCAACTTTGATTCATGGATTTAAACCACGATTCATCCTTTACATCCACTTAAAATGAAGATGGATCCACAATTTATAAGAAGTAATATTTTACATTATTCTTTATAGTTTTTTTCTAGGTGGGTGATGTCCAGTACCCAATGATTTTGGATTGATCAATTTTTAATCTTTATTTTTTCCAATGAGATATAGAAGAATTTTCTTCATCCATGGATTCCTCATCTATTTCTTCTTCTAAATCAACATCAAGTTGTGACGTTAGAATGTTTTTTACTCCTTCCACTACTTATTCCTTTGAATCTATTCCATGTCCACTATCTTTTACATCTTAAATCACAAGATAATAATATCCCCCACAACTATTTATGTTATTATATTCAATAACCTTAACAAAAATGATTTAAAAAATTCATCAGAGATGATTATTGAGGAATATGTAGAGTTTTATATTCATTGAATATCCTAGGAATATTCCTCCATTTTTAGCATCTCCATACTTCCCGTGATATGTTTCTTTATTTTGGATGAAACATTTACATCCAAAAATATGGAAATACTTCAAAGATGGATTAATTTCCTAAAAAACTCATATAGTGTCTTTGTTTCTACCGTATAAAGTCCTGTTTGATTTTGAATCATCACTATAACAGGGAATAACACTTTCGTAAAATGTTGAGACATACAAATCTCAATCAGTATAGATCTAGACATATTGTTCACATATCAATTCCGGTGATCAAAAAATCCATTTTATAATGGGGTTCTCATAGCGTCCACCTCGAGATGTATTACTTGTTTCTGATGGTAATTTTAAAACCCAATGGATGTGTATTATCCTCCATTATTAGTCTGTAGAACATTGATTTTCAGTCTAGTATCATTCTTGGCTATTCGGAAATTAATTTTCATGCAGTCAATCACATTTTTTTCATTGTATAATGATCATACAAGACATTATACTATAATAATATATTAAAATAATAATTTACCTTTTCCATATGCTTCAACAACATTTATCATACCACATGCATCTGTATGGATGAGATCAAAAATATTTGATGCCCTTTTCTCCTTTGAACGATATGAACTATAGACCAACTTCCCTCATATGAAAGCATCATAATAATTTTTCTGTTCAAGATTAAAATTAGATTTATCCATGAATATATTCACCATAGATATCTTTTCAATTTCACGTTTATTAATTTTACCAAACCTATGGTGGTAAAATTTGTTTTCTTATTCAAACCTCATGTAGAAAATGATATATTTACTATCAAATTGATGGATAATTAGTATCACGAACCAGACCAGGTACCCTATTAACCTAATAACCAAGCGGCCTTAACATATCCCGAAGGGAATTATCGATCCCCATGGGTCGGTGAGTAGCACCTGGCATCACACAACATGCAAGTGGGAATTATTTCTTCCACAAGAATGCAGAAGAAATTTAAAATGAAAGCAGTATGCATTACAAAAGAAACTCCACCTGGAGTAATGTACTAGAATACAAAGAGGCATAAAAATACAAAAGTACTATAACCCAAGTACTAAAAAGGGAAAAATAGTCCCATGGTCCCTAAGGACACAACTCACCAAGACCAAAGATCAACAACTGGGTCCACCTCCAAAAGGTCCCTTCCCTTTGCTCGATCTTAGAAGAAGAATGTCTACAAACACCCGAAGGAAAAAAGAAGGGTGTGAGCCAAAGCCCAATAGGATACCACCAAATATTCCATAACAGATCTCAAATATAGATTATCTAAAGAAAAAGCTTTCAGTTTTCGAATAAAAAGGTTTGAAAATTAAAAATCATATTCTAACAAAATATTTTATACATTTTCAAAGGATGGAAATAAATATTTTAACCAAAGGCTTTACAAATGATGTACTATTTTTAAAATAATAGATTAATCAAAAAATTTATATAAAACAGTTCATATAAATTCAACAGGTATGTAAAGCAGTTCACAATCACTGGAATACATTTATATCTCCAATATAAATAAACAACTGAGCAACATGGTCATCCGCCAAAAATGTACAATAGTATTAATCAGTTATAGGATTCCTCACTCTCTATGTGAACTAAGAAGAATGTGTCTACACACGTCCCTATGAAACTGGCCAAAGGAGACTCTTCACCAACTCGTCAGGGATGTGACCCGCTACATATATGTTTTAGAACATTGTCGTATCATAGAGTGTATCCAAATAACTCACTAACTACCTAAGGCTTTCATGCGCTCTTACATGATGGGAGAACTATTTTATGAATGCTTAAAATATGATCAATCCCATTATTCCATTTCAAAAGTTACAATTTCTTTCCATTTAAAATGATAATAGGTTTTATTCAAAACATGCATCTTTCACATGATAAAACAAATGGGTTTCTATCAAATCATTTTAAGCCATTTTCATAAGTTTGAAATCCATTCAAAACCAATTCCATCATTACATAATTCATTTCCAAAATTAAATTCCCTAATTTAATTGAAAACATTTTCATCATATCCACAATTTAAATTAAACAATTTAAATCAACTAATTTTCCATAAAGACACCCAATTCAATGGAATTGTGGTTTTCCCGAATTTCTATACCAAAACATTTTAAAATATCTCAATTCAATGGAATCGAGTTTTATCAATTAATTGAAGGAAAATTTGAGCAATTGAATTTAAATAAACAGTTGAAATAAATCAATAAAACACAATGATAAAAAACTTGGAAAGTCGGGACGGGTCCACCTACCTTGAAGGTTTTGACCAAGACTGCAATGATCGAGAACGCTCAAGAAAATCAGGTAGCTTCTTCAAGAACCCACCATAGATCTCTACTCCTAGAAATATCAAGACCAAATCTCATCAATTCTAGTACCAAACACTTTGATCTCCCCACAATGGGTGTGGATCCAAGAAACCGAGAGAATAAGAGAAGTAGATCTAAGTAGATCCAAGAACCAATCAAGAACGATGAAGAACAATCACATACCTCAAGAATCTGGTTTTGATTCACCAAAAAGACACTTTGGATCACCTCATAAATGATGGGAGAACCCTCTTTGACCTTATGAGAAGACAAATCCCGAGTTAGGGCTGCTTAGGGGGAAAAACGAGGCACATAGAAGAAAAACCAAGCGGGATCCACAATTTCATGATCTCATTTAAGTGGCCGCATGGTTTGGTCGAACGGTTTGACAAACCCTATGCTAACCATGAGTGAGCTACAGCCTCGAACAGCCTTCTAAAATGGCTTGGCCACACGTTTAGACAAACTGTGTGCCGCCCATGCAGAAGCTACTATCCAGGTTTCAAGGCTGGCACGGTTTGGTCGCACAGTTTGTTAAACTATGGGAAAACTGTGCACAACACACTGTCCTTTAGGTTTTCTTTTAAATTTCAACCAAACACACCCCAATTCTTTACTCCAAAACAAAGGTACCTAATAACATAAAATGTACTTAGAAACGTAACATGATGTTACAACCTCCCCACTATAAGATCTTTCTGCCACCAGAAAACCTATGAAGAAACCTACACGCCAAAAACATGAGGCCACTGCTCTCTCATTAGAGCCTCCCTTTCCCATGTCTCATGAGATTCAGAACCATGCTGCCATAGTACACATACCAGAGGTATCATTCTCCCATGAAGTACCTTGGACTTAGAATCAACAACCCTGACTGTTCGTTCAGTCACAGATAAATATGGTTCAATATCGAGATCACATCAGCTCAAAATATGAGATGGATCAGAGATATACTTTCGCAGCTGCGATACATGGAACATGTTATTTATCTACGTCAACTGTTGTTGTAGAGATAGACGGTAAGAAAATTTCCCCACATGACCAATAACCTCAAAAGATCCCACAAAACGAGGAGAAATCTTTCCCTGCCTCCCAACCCGTCGATGACCCAATCGAGTTGAAACATTCAAGAACATCTGGTCTCCAACTGAGAACTCTGAAGGTCTATGACGATGATCAACATAAGATTTGTACCAACTCTGTGTTGTCAACATTTTTTAAAGAATCAACTGGACCTTAGATGTCATATCTTAGACCAAACTCGGTTCTACCAAGGGACCTTCACCATTCTACAACCAACATAAGCGATATTTACATGGATGACCATGCAAAGCCTCAAAATGTGCAATTTTGATAGTAGACCAGTATCTGTTTTTATAAAAAAACTCAACTATCCCCAGGTGATTATCCCAAGACCCACCAAAGTCGAGAACACACACGCGGAGCATATCCTCAAGAATCTGAATAGCTCTCTCTATCTGGACATCTGACTGTGGATGGTAGGTCGTTCTCAAACAGACCTAAGATCCTAGTGCCTCATGAAGGCCTTACCAAAAGCAATAAGTAAACTGAGGATCTCTATCAGAGACTATAGCATATGGAACTCCGTGCAAACGAATGACTTCTTTCACATAGACATTCCCCAACTCCTTAACTTTGGTTGTATCTCGAATAGTTATAAAGTGTGCCGACATGGTCAGTCTATCGACCACAACCCATATCTCGTTCTTCTTTCTCTTGGTTTGAGGTAACCCAACTACAAAGTCCATATAGATTTCATCCCACTTCCATGTAGTGATTGGAAGTGGTTGAAGAAAACACGACTGTTTCTTGTGCTTGGATTTCAATTACTAGAATGTATAGCAATGAGATGCAAACTCGGCAATATTCTATCTCATGTCTGGCCACCAGAACTGTCATTGCATGTCATAGAACATCTTCATGGTTCATGAGTGCACAACCCACTGAGAGTTATGGAAATCCCCCATCACATCCTTCCTTGCTGATAATGGCACAACATAACAGTTTCGATAACACATAACATCCTCTTTGGAGAATGACCACATAGTGTCTGTATTACCACCATAAAGAGAGTTCCTAATGCTATGGAATTCATCATCCAGTTGCTATTCCCGAATAATTAACTTTAGAAGAGAAGATGTCAACTAGACACTGGCTAAAGAAATTTCATTCCACTTCCCTTGAATTCCAATATGCAACTGAGAAAAAAGATCCATCAAACTCCATTCTTCTGAAGATTATTCCACTGGCTGCGATAGAAGGTTCCTACATAACGCTTCTTCAACTACATTTCCCTTCCCCAGAGTATAGTCAATGTCTAAGTCGAAGGATTTTAGGTACTCCACCCAACGCCATTGGCGGAGATTCAAATCTTTTTTTGGAGAATATATAACTCAAGCTATTGTGGTCTGAATACACAGTAAACCTTTCGACATAAAGGTAATGTCTCGACCACATACGTGTGTGCATTACAGCTGCAAGTTCGAGTTCATGGGTAGGATAGTTCTTCTCATGAGGCTTAAGTTGATGAGATCCATAGGCAACAACATGATTACCCTTCATTAGGACACATCCCAATCGTGAACCTGATGCATCACAGAAGACCACATAACCTATCCCAGCCTCAGTAAGATTTAACACCGGTACAGAAGTAAAAAAGATGCTTTAGCTCAACAAAAGAACTCTGACATTTATCATTCCAAGAAAAACTTCACTCTCTTTCGAGTCAGAGCAGTCATTGGATAAGCTAACCTAGAGAAGTCTTTAACAAACCGATGATAATATCCTTCTAAGACCAAGAAGCTCTGAATCATTAAAGCATATCACGGTTGTTCCCAAGTCATAATCACCCTCACCTTCTCAAGATCATCTGATATTCCTTGTTCTGACACCACATGTCCCAAAAATTTCACATCTCGTATATAGAAATCAAACTTAGAAAGCTTGGCATAATGTCGGTGATTCATTAGAAGACTCGGAACTATTCTCAGATGAAGCACATGTTCCTCCTCAGACATGGAGTAGAAAATAATGTCATCCACAAAGAATACCACTAAATTATCTATGTACTCATGGAAAACCTTGTTCATCAAGCCCATTAAAACTACAGGAGTATTTGGTAGGCCAAAATGCATAACAAGGTACTCATAATGGCCATACCTACTCTGAAAAGCGGTCTTATGAACGCCAGAATCTTTTATCCTCAACTAATGGTAACTCGATTGAAGATCAATTTTTGAAAACTACCTTTACCTTTTCAATTGTTCAAACAAATCATCAGTTCATGGTAACAGATATTTGTTCTTTATCGTAACTCGATTAAGATTTCAATAATCAACAAATAAGAAAATAGAACCACTACCCTTCTTGGAAAAGAGAACTGGTGATGCCCAAGGTTACATACTCGGGGGTATAAAACCTTTCTCAAGAAGATCGTCTAACTGGGACTTCAGTTATTTTAGTTCAGCTGGATCCATTCTATAAGAGGAAATAGAAACCGATTGAGTACCAGGCATTAAGTCTATAGAAAAGTCAACCTCACTTACTGGTGGAAAACCAGAGAAGTTAGAAGGAAACAGGTCAGGAAACTTAGTGACGACTAGAGGAAGATCACTACACATTGAGTGTCTCTCCAGATCAAAGGCAAACATTGATATAACGGTCCCCAACTCTGGATAAGAGGGTCCAGCTCTGCTTGACCTTGGGTCCCATTCTCCTTGAAAAACAAGGGGCACACCACTGGGCGTAGTAAGGTATACCCGTCGAAGACAACAATCGATCCAGGATTTATTGAAAATGAGCCAATCCATCCCAAAAAAGACGTCAAAATATTTCATGTCGCGAACAAGAAAACTCCAACAATGATCAAAATCTAATAGTGAGAAGCGACAAGCAGGACTACGGAGACCCTTCTCTCTCATCGTACCAAGGGGTGCAGCAATATCCATCTCACAAGATAAAAGTTCCATATGTAGATTTAGCAGATTAACAAGATGGGTTGAAATAAAAGAGTGAGATGCCCCGGTATAAAAAAGATCCATCACTAATGATGAAACTATAGTAATGGTACATCTCACAGTTGGTAGACCTACATCAGCTACCTCAGGCGACTCATCCACTGCGTGAAGAAGCTTTGTTCCGGATGCCTGTAGCAGGAACCCTTTTGTATGTGAAGCATTACATTTTCCCATTGTATTTGGAGGTGTTGATGATCTTTTTCCACTACGTGGAGTAGATAAGTGATGGCAGAATCTCTGTAAGTGCCCTAAATGTCCGCAAGAGCTACAGTTCTTGGGTGCCTCAGTGCAAACCCTCTTAGAATGTTCTAGCTTTCCATATTGATATCAAGTCAAAGAATCTCCTCCCATTGTTACCAGAGGTTTCGAATAACTCTGTTGTCGAGAACTACCATGAGAAATGTCGCGCTTCCATTTTCCTTTATAGAAACCAACTCTCCCACTTGGAGGGAAATGAACCTCCTTCAAACCTGACTTTCTGGCCAAGTCCATCTCAACCATCATCTCCCTATTCAGCACGAAGGTGGCACACTTCACCTTGATCACATCAGGTATCTCCAAGAACCCAAACACACATTCAATCTTACTCAACCATTCCTCTTCATGTTGAGGATCAGTGGAGCCTTTGAAAACTGGAGGCTTCATGCATAATATCTCTTGAGAATGACTTCGAAGAATATCACTATGAGGATTTATAGCTTGATTTTAAACAGGAACTGGAGGTGGGGCATGTCCCAGAGCTTGGACAGTGCGAACACTCACCTTAACCAGACATGGTTCCACAATAGGACTCGCTTGCTGAGATTCTGTAGTAGCCTCTTTTTGGATCCTATTATCATGTCTTCTCGGAGGCATGTTACTACACAACAGAAAAAGATATTTGATTAACACTAAAACAGCGTAACAAGGAAAACAATTTTTAATATAAGAGATTTACATGATTTGGATTCCACTCTATCCAAATCAAAATAGGGAAATTACTAGAACTAATCAACAAGTCGTATTTCCTTAACCAACTCCGGTGACTTAAGGTTAATTTCATTGAGAGATGGCCAGGCACTCAATCACAACTACCTCGAAAGCCCCGACAAGAATAATCCAATGCATACTATCATCATGGAAGGATGATCAACCTCCCTCTAATACCATTTTTTCACAAACAAACCCGGGTACCTGGTAACCCGATAACCGAGCCGACCCTGACATTTCCAGAAGGTCGTTCTCGATCCCCACGGGTCAGCAACTATCACCTGACATCACACAACATGCAAGTTGAAATGATTTCTGCCACAAGAATGCGGAAGAAATAGAAAATGAAAGCAGTATGAATTACAAACGAAACTCCACTGGGAGTAATGTTCCAGAATACAAAGAGGAATAAAAAGCCCAAAGTACTACAAACCAAGTACTAAAAAGTAAAAAATATTCCCAAGGTCCATAAGGACACAAATCACCAAGACCAAAGATCAACAGCTGGATCCACCTCTAGGAGGTCCCTTCCCTTTGCTTGATCATGGAAGAAGAAAGTCTAAAAACACCCAAAGGAAAAAGTAGTGTGTGAGCCTAGGCTTAGTAGGATATCACCAAATATTCCGTAACAGATGCCAAATATAGATTATCCAAAGAAAAATCTTTCAATTTTCAAATAAATAGGTTTGACAATTCAAAATCATATTCTAAGAAAATATGTTATACATTTTCGAAGGATGGAAATATATATTTTAAGAAAAGGCTTTACAAATTATGGAATATTTCTAAAACAATGGTTATGAAAAAATTTTATATAAAACAGTTCATATAAATTCATCAGGCATGTAAAGCAGTTCAAAAGCATTGGCATACATTTATATCTCCAATATAAATAAACAAGCGAGCAACATGGTCATCCGCAAAAAGTTATGATAGTATTAATCAGTAATAGGATTCCGCACTCTCAATGTGAACATATAAAAATGTGTATACACACGTACCTATGACATTGTCCAAAGGAGACTCGTTACCCACCCGTCGGGGATGTGACCCACCGCAAGTATGTTTTAGAATGTTGTCATAGCAAAGAGTGTATCCAAATAACTCACTAAATACCTAAGGCATGCATGCTCTCTTACATGATGGGAAAACTATTTTAAGAATGCTTAAAATATAATCCATCCCATTCTTCCATTTCAATAGTGCCAATTTTATTTCATTTAAAACCAAAACAGATTTTATTCAAAACATCCCTTTTTCACAAGATAAAACTAATGGGTTTCTATCAAATCATTTTATGCCATTTTCATAAGTTTGAAATACATTAAAAACTAATTCCATAATTACAAATTTCATTTCCACAATTATATTCAAAAATTTAATTGAAAACATTTCCATCAAATTCACAATTTAAATTAACATTTTCAATCAACCAATTTTCCACAAACACGCCCAATTCAATAGAATTGGGATTTTCTCAAATTTCAATGCCAAAACCTTTTCAAATATCTGAATTTAATGGAATCAAGTTTTTATCAATTAATTGAAAGAAAATTTGTGCAACTAGATTTAAATCAACAATTGAAATAAATCCATAAAATACAATGATAAACAACCTAGAAAGTCGGGACAGAACCACCTACCTTGAAGGTTTTGACCAAGACCACAATGGTCTAGAACGCTTAAGAAAAACAGGTTTCTTCTTCATGAACCCACCTTAGATCTCTTATCCTAGAAATATCAAGACCAAATATTCTCAAATTTGGTACCATAGACTTAGATCTACCCACAACGGGTGTGGTTCCAAGAAACTGAGAGAAGAAGAGACGTATACTTTAGTTGATCTAAGAAACCAATCAAAAACGATGAAGAAAGATCACATACCTCAAGAATCCGGCTTCGACTCACCAAGAGGAGCCTTTGGATCACCTCAAGAATGATGGGAGAACACACTCTGACCATAGTAGAAGATAAATCCCGAGTTAGGGCCACATAAAAGGGAAAACAAGGAACTTAGAGGAAAAACCGAGAGAGATCCACAATTTGAGGATCTCATTTAAGTGGCCGAAGGTTTGGCCGCACGGTTTGACAAAAGGTGAGCAAACTATGCGTGAGCTACTTCCTCGGCCACCATTCTCTCATTGATTGGCCTCACGGTTAGAAAAACCGTGCACTGCCCATGTAGAACCTACTATCCAGGTTTCAAGGCTGGCACGGTTTGGTCGCACGGTTTGTCAAACCATGCGCAATCCGTGCACACCAAACAATCCTTTCATATTTCTTTAAAAGTTGACCCAAACGCACTCCAAGTCTTTACTCCAAAACAGAGGTACTTAAAAACATCAATAGTACCTAAAAACGTAATGTAATGTTATAGTTAGGGATTGGATTTTTGGTAATAACCTCATTATACAACATCAAAAATTGGGGTTAAATACCCATTGATCATAGGTACTATAGTATACCGTATCAGTGGTGGACTGTTCACTAGAAACAATGTAGTGGTGGCTGGAACTATAGCGGTGATGGTACTACAGTAGTAATGTAGAAAGGGTGGAACTATAGAAAATACTATAGCGGTTGAGATACTATAGAAGGTACTATAATATCCAGGTAACTATTCATAGAATGGGCCATGGGCCATGAATTTAATTGGCATCATGCCAACTGGGATTTCGGGCCAAAAATATTATGTGGTAATGTGGCTTATTGGGTTTTTCATTCCTTGGGGGGGGAGGACATACCTTTCATGCCTATGTGTGTGTGGAGTGTGTGTTTAATGTATGTTTACCCCCCAAAACCTAACACACACACACACACACACATATATATATATATATTACTATCAACATGATATAAGTTTTCATCTATTAAGCATCCTTTCAAAAGACAATTCTCTATATTTTAAATGATAGTGATCCATTCTGATTAAATTCCACTATCAGTCCCATGTCACATAGTTGAATCACACTCAAGAAAATAGTGACGTAGATTGTACTTGTATAGAACTTCAGTTTCCTTCAGCTATGCATTAGGTAGTTTAGAAATTCCATATCCTTTAATCATCAAATCACCATTAATAATGACCCTTACTATTTCATCAACCAATTTCTTAACATTCATTAATAATTCTAAATTTCTATATGTAAGGGATGATAATCGACTCCCAAAAATCTAGGTGTTTTGACACAATATAGTAGTGAGTTCTACTTCTTCAAGGTTGAATTTATCAATTTTATATTTTCCCCTTTATTAAATATTATATTGACTGAATGATAAATATGTACTTTCATGAATCTCTTATATTTTACAAGATTCATCATACATATTCCATTATTCTATAGGAGAAATACTCATTCTATTATTCTATATGAGAAAAAAAAATTAAAAGATAAACACCATCTGGCTGACAAGTATTGTCTGGTCTCTGAGTTATGTTGTAATTGTTCACGCAATTCCACTCCTGTAATAAAAAGATTTATGTCCATAGTTAGAATAATGAAAACAATATACATATAAATTATTTATTCTATAACAAGAAGAATATGATTTTGTTCTCCTTTGTTGACATCCAATCTCTTCCCCATTCAAACTTTTCTTTTCCTCTTCACATTATGACATGTTATGGCCCAAATAGCCACATAATTGAAATTTTATAAGGGGAATTGTGTTGTCACTTCTGTTCCTCCACATGTCTCCATCCTTAGGAACATATTTTGTCTTCCTATCTTTTCAGGAAACATGTGGAGAGGATTTAGTTCCCCTTTTAGTTTGGTTTGAATAATTCTTTTCTAAGACATCTGGTGAATTTTTCGTATGTCCAACTTTCACCTTTCCTTTATTTTTGTTCATCTTATTTTCAGCCTTAAATGTTTATACAACATAACCAATTTAGATTTTCCCTATACACGTAGATCATTAAACATCCAAACCCTTTTCTTCTCCTTTAGATCCACCCATATCTCTCTCTATCATCTCAACATATGATAATATTCCAAACAAATTTAATTCGTTTATTCTTTCGAATTTTATTCTCTTTCATGTTTACTTCTAAGAGTATCAAATTATTCTTCAATAGTTTTGATAGTTCGGGACATATCCTACAGTATGGATGTATGGTCTCTAATTACCTATTAAATTTTTCATATACGAGCTTTATTTGGACTACATTTTCATTAGATTCAAAGGTCATTGACTATTCATTCACTACTTCTTCCAGTTGTTTAATTCTTTCTTCAATATGATCATCCTATACTGATGATTCTTCAACAAATGATCCCCATTTTTTTGTCTGTAACATTGATTCTCAATCATACCAAGATCATCATTATGTGCAACTTGAGTTTGTTATAAGAAAGAAAATTATTATCTCTAGATTTATCTTTTGATGATTTTAACTTTTCAAATATAGATATCATAGATGTGTTGGTTGTAGATTTAATATTTGGTTCCACTTCCTTAAGGAATCCATTGTGATCATATTCTTATTTGCACAAAAAAAAACTTGCACAATACATTCTCTCTAAATTTGATTCCTACTTTTTTATAAAACCTTTTTTAGACATTTGAAAATTTCCCACTTTACATTCATCATCATTCAATTTCCTTGGGCACTGAGAGGCAATATACCCAACTCCACCACAAGTAAAATAGTCTATGGGAATATTTCCTTCAAATCATACTTTTCCAATAATGAATCTATTTTTAAAAATAGAATTCATTCCATATTTTTCATATCTTCATCCACTATATATCTCGAAACCTAACATTTTTTCCTGGATTTGAAGTCCATTTCCTTACTCGAGTTTTGGAATCTTCATGTTTGACCACGATTTCATATTTAACTATATTTATAAGTAGGTCATCCAAATAATTTTTAAATAGAACCCTTTCTTCAGGGTATGAATCTTTTGGATTATAGAGAGGGGGAATACTTCTCAAAATTTTCATCATAATATCAATTTCATTGATTTCATCACCAAGACCTTGTATTTCTCCTACAACATAAATAATTTAATTGAAAAATGTATCTATATTTTCATTAGAAAAAATATTATGCTCATAAAACCTATTATGTTGGACTTGTAGTTTATCCTCCTTATCAATGTTTTCACATTCATATATATTCTATAGTTTCCCCAGATATAAATTTCAAAAGTAAAACTCATCACCATTTGATAAATTTTCCTCAAAAGAGATCCAATAAATAAATTCTATTTTTTAGAAACTACATTAAGCATTTACCTATAAATATCAGTCATAAACATCCTTGTTGAATCAGTGACCTATATTCATTTTGTAGTGTCAACAAAGACATCAATTAGAGGAGATATTAGATGTTATATTATCCAATTTTTCCAAATCTGGATGTTTTTTCCATCAAATAGTGGGACTCTACAGACATTTACTGAATTCCCTGTGATATAAAATGACTCATTTAACACTGTAAACCCCACTCTGATACCACTTATATGACCCCAAAACACCCTAGGAGGGGAAGGGTGAATCAAATATTCAAATTTTTCTTCTTAATGTGATGGGTCTTATTCCCAATTTGATATGTACCGGTTAAACATATCTGATGAGAATGAACTATGAACAAAAAACCACATTCAAAGAGAGAGAACCAAAATTTTACTTGGTTCACCACTAAGGGATAGTACAAGGATCGAACAATGATGGTGTTTTGGTCATGGAAAAGTCAACTAAACTTTACTAGTTAAGGAATAAAAGATTTTAGACACATTCACTATGTTCTAGGAAAACTACCTTTACAAAATTTTAGTGATATCTCTGTACATCCCTTGGAACACTTCCATCAACTCCCCCTATCTCACTACCTTGGGTGAAGCCTTACTCAGTTTATTGACTTGAATGTCTCTTCAATAGATTTTCATTGAAGTCTTTATCTCAGTCTAGCATTAGACTATGGTTGCATCGTTGTCCTGAAATTATGAACTTGAATGCACTTATCAAACAAATTAGATAATCAAATCCTATTATATGCTCAACACTTCACTTGCATAGAACTCCTATTATTTTGCACAATTTTTGATATTTTCATTCAATATGGATTTCTTGCAACCCATATTTTTTGCATAAAAATATCTTTCCTATTGCGACACCATAATATTCAATTGGTTTTTTAGTACTAAATGGACACATTTGTACAAAAGATTTACTCTGCATAAGCCATTCACGCGTAGCACTTTCGTGTGACAGAGAAACCTGGTCGTTTTTGAAAAACATTCTTAGACTTGAATGGGGGTATCCACCTATGTATAGTCATTGATAACCATGTGTTCATGATTCTTGATAAGAACTAAAACCTTTTTTGACATCGCATTGGGTGCGTAGAACTATTCCACACAACCTCATCTTTCATGAACATTTTAAATGTTTCATGATATTTTATCATTTTCCATATTTTTATGTGATGATATTTAAACATACCTTACACGAAACCTTCAAATGTAAATTCTTTCTTGCAAGAAACATCCTTTTCCAAAAACTATATTATTCATTATCCAATTTTGGAAACAAAAATTTCGAAAATATTTGTAAAAAATGTCACCTTAAAAACTATTTTCTTCTTAAATATTAATATATCTTTCCTCCCAAAAACTCTGATCATTATGAGAGGATGGAAAACAAACAACAACCATACTCTATTTTTAGAAAAGAACAGCCTTGGTTCCAACATTAAATTCTTTATTAAATTAAAAAATGATGGAGGAAGTATCATCTCATTTTCACAAAGAGTCAATATAAATATATCTTGAATGATGTCAATCTCAATGTGTTGTAGATTTTCAAACAATGTTTTCAGAAGAATGCCTAAAATTGATGTAAAAATGTAGTAATGTTTTTATAAAATAAGGTGTGTAATTTCACTAGTTGAAATTATTATAACAAAATATGTCAATAATGGATTTTTAATCCTTGAATCCGACGATGATTTTTTTTAAAACACCTTCAGATGTCAAATGAATACTCATCAGGTACATTCACAAGATTTAAAATTCAAGGGAATGTTTATTTATCCCTATTTTCAATGAAAAAACTGTTGAATAAAACTTTCCATTCCCCTATGGATATAGACTACAGTCTATATTCATTGTTTTTAGTCCTTCTAAGAACATATATAATCTTTCATTTTTTCAAGATCATTTTGTAATTTGAATGTAAAATTTCTATAAACATTCTTATCAATGTGCATAAAGAAATAAATATTCTTCAACAAATAAAATTAAGATTACAGAAGTATGAAGAATATTCTTTTTTTCTTTCATTCTTGTGTTACAATTTCAAAATATGATTCCCTTAGAACCCATTTCCCATTGTCACTTAAATGTTCAACCTTCCCAATTTATCTTTCGTTATTTTCATGTTGTCCTATAATATCAAAAGCAGAAAAAAAACATTTGGTGTGGATTACAATTAGATGGACCATTAAATTTTGACTTGTTCCACCAAAATCTATGAGATATATCGTGAAATATTTGATGACATAATAATCACCATTTTTCACGTTAATATAATTTTTCAGGCTCGTAATCCATGATATAGATATTAAATCCAAACCCATGTTAGTGCTCTAAGAAGATAATTTCCCATGAACAACAAAGTCACTAATGGTCCACATTAGAGTAGTGTCCATTTTGAACATTATTCTAGAAAAAGAATCATATATATTAACACTGTTTCGCTATAACTCATATATTTATTGAATTATAGTGTGAATGTATAAATCAATATCATTTCCATAAAAACATTTTCCATGAATATTCAATAAAATGATAAAATACATTTGTTTCATACACATCCATGGAGGTTGACGGTAGTGGATTAAAAATATTGTCCAAATGCTATAACCAAAGCTAAAATTCTGAAATGGGTTTAATCCATCAACAACCAATCCCAATATATCATTAATAAGATTATATGAGAAATATAGATAAACTGAATCAAATTTATTCCTTGATTTTGAATCTCTTTGATGTCACATTAACCAATCATTTTTATTTTCAAAGAATAACACTTCATGTGGTTGATAGTTTTTGATGACATGCATAATCTTTGTAATTGTCACTTCAAAGGGATGTGATGAAAACTATTATAGGTTTGTTGCTTTTCTTAACAGATATAGTAGTGTATTGATTCAAACTTCCAACATCACTCATTGAATTCTATCTTGGATAAGATCATATTTAAAAATCCTATCTATATGAAACCTCTCCAAAATATAGTATACAAACATTAGTACAAGAAATTATTTTTGTATAATATAGACCATTCATGTTAACATCACTTTTCATATAATAAAATGACTTAGGTATCTCAGATTCAATAAATGAATAAAACAAATTCCAGTATCCAGGACATCAAATTATTTGAAATTCAGTATATGAATTTTATATGATAAAACATCTTCATAAAAGAGAGTTTTTTATATTTGAAAGATCAATCATAAAATTTTTGATTTCCATCATCATCTAAATTATGAAATCAATTTATCTGCTTAGTGAATTTATCTCTTACATTAGTCTCTATAGAATAAAGTGTAGGATCCAATGATATGATACAAACTTGATCCAAATTTCCTATAGCACCAAAAATATCAACTGTCATGTCACTATTTATAACAACCTAAACTAGTTTTCATATATGTTATGATGTTGATGTTGTTATTTCTCAATGTTGAAAGCAACTTTTATAAGGTTTATTATTTCATTTTCCATTATTGGGGAAGTAAATATCTCATTCATTTGATTAATATTAGTGTTCAAACAATCTATATCATTTGATTCTCCATGCCAATGCAACACAAATATTGAGCTGAGAATTAAATCAATATCAATTGTTCATAAGCATCAGGTCTCATTAATAATATTATAAATTTACATTTTGGACATTGATATCTTATTGTCACATGAATGTATATATTGGAAATTGAAAAATATTAAAACTCATCCAAACCATTAGCATGCTTATGTGTGTTCCTAGGTAATGTGATCCACCATTTATCCATATGTATCATAATGTGCCAACATTTTATAAAAAACACACATAAGTATCACTATTCATGGAAATAGATAAATGGATGTGAAAAAAATAATAACCCAAGTATTTATATGTTGATTAATATATGTACTAAATTTTTAATTATAAGAAGAAGAAATTAATTATGGACGGTATTATATAAAACAGGAGGAATATAAAAATATTACAATCATTAAGAAAAAAATTTAAAATTTTCTTTGAAAATGATTTATCAAACCACACATTGAAAAATAATTTATAAATAAAATTTTTCCATTAAAATAACATTTTAGGGAAAGAAACTTTTCATTGATGAAATTTAATTGGTTTCATGAACCCATTTTTCAAGACTAAACTTTCATATTTCAAATAAATAAACTCACCATAAGACTTATGGTCTCAAACCCATTTAAGAAATGATTAAAGGTCAAATACCATCAAATCTTAAATCTTAACTCTAAATTATCACAAATTTTTCTAGGGACGGTTTATTAAACTACCATTAAGCTATGAATTTGTTGTAGTTATAGGTGTAAAATAAATGCGTCCAATGAGATATCACCAATGAATATATGTAAAACCTTTGGTAAGGACCATTAAAAAAAATTATTTTAACTATACTTATAAAATAATCCTTTTAATTCAACCAAATATGAAAAATAAACACATTCTATTTAATGTCCATTAACTAGAGAAACCCATTTTAAATTAAATTTGTAAGAATAATCCAATTAAATTTCAAATTGTAAAAATCATTAGAATAAGGTAAACCATGAATTTCACAAAAAAATCAATTTCACTGAACACAAAATTACACTTATCAACATGTTTTACACAATAACCACATTCTATTTAATCATTTTAACACATAATTCACAAAAAATGATGAAACACAATAAACATTTACTATATCAATAAGTATAGATAAAAAATCAATAGTAAATAAATTCCACTTAATCTAGAATGATAGGGAATACAATAATTATTTAACTAGAATACCATATAGATGTTATCAGTCCATGAAATGTTACATGGATAACTCACTAGGTCTTAATGTAATATGTTTCAAGCCTTTGAATATTTTAGAGATATCCATTTATTTTCTTTTCATCATATACAAACATAATTTTCACCTTCTTATATCATACGGGCATTATCGAGGGCACACCCATCTAGTAACATATCACACTTGTGGGAACACTAGCCAACTTTTTTGGATCTAATATATTATATATCCAAACCCCTCATGTAGCCTATAAAATTATATAACCATCAATTTGGAAGTGATAAAACTATCTCAAATAACATAAATTGCATAAAAAAAAGAATAAATAATATCTCACTTTGATATATAATGCACTTTGAAAAAACATCCAATTTTAGACATTACCAGATCACCAAATATAAATAACCACCCATTAAAGGGAAATAAGTTTGATGGAATCTCATAGAGAGAGTAAAATAATACTAACAGAAGTCCATTATGAAAAAATCAAATAGGGTTTTTAAATTTTTGCAGGATTCCAATCAGTAAATCCAATGATTACGGAAAATAAATTATTAAGTACACTTTTTAAAAATATTTAATAATTATTTTAAATGATCCTCAATGGATAAACTAGATGTTTGATAAAAAATAACTTCAAATAGAGAACATGCTAATTAAAACAAATGATGTTTTGATACATAAAAATCTACATTAATAGACAAACCCCATATATATTAAAAAAATAAGTTTAAAATATCATTAGGAATATAGTCATACACATGACTCTCATAAAAATCATCAATAAATTTGAAACCATATAGATTCTGGAAAGCCATTTACCCAAAATGATGAAAACATTACAATCCATCTAACACACATAATGGGTAGTGTATATAATCCAATCATTTTATAGAAATGATTCTTGAAAGATGAAGGATCTAAGGACATGTAAAACAAATAATCACACTGATACACTAAATATACATTACTCATAACTCATTATATACTATAACATAACCCCAAATAGTAAAGAGTATTATTCCTAGGAGACTTAGACAATATTAATCTCAATTTGAGGTCTACCAAGAAAACTAACAGTTTCAAAAAATAAATATATATATATTTATATATATATTTGTCTGTGTGTGTGTGTTTGTTTGTGTTACCTAATTACATCCTAGTATGGATGGATTATGGATGAAGATGGAGTAGGTGGTGAGTGTGAGGGTGGGGGAAATTGGTAGAGGGGTCAGGAGAAACCATAAATCTGGCATGTATGAGGGTGAAAGGGTGCTCTGTAGAAACCGTAGATAAGGAGAGGGAGGTGGATTGGGGGAACTAGGGAAACCAAAGTGCTGAGGAAATCATGGTATTAGTATGGGGATCGGGAGAAACTAGTGCATCATTGAGGGAATGAGGTCTCTAAGGAATCCACAAAAGCTATGAAGGTAGAAACAACTGAATAGTGGGGAAAGCCATAGTACCTATGGAGGATCAAGGTAGGTGGTGCTTGGGGAGAGTTTATGGGGTTACTCTGGGTGAAGGTTGGGGAATCAAGAGTTTTAGGGTTGGGGTTTGAGATAAAGTGTATTTTTTAATCAAATGGATAAATTTTAAGGGTGGGTTTTTAGAAAACCCTTCTAATTTCTCACTATTATTTGCAACGGTTTAATAAGCCTCTATAATACTCAATGACAAACTAATAATTTGTGGTAGTTTACAGGTAAAAGTTATAAATTTTAGTATATAATTTCACCATTCAATTGATATATGTGTATTTAAATAAACAACAATCAATCAAAATAATGAAATATTGGATATTTATAGAGTAATTTTATTAGAATAAATGTATTGTTAATTAATAGTTGATAATTAGGTAGGTAAATTAAATTATGAATCATTTCTCTTATAGCATGTTCAATTTCATCACAATACTGAAACATAACAACATCAATAACAAATCCAAGGATTATTCATCCTATCATTCTTTTATATGAAGTATAATATTCATTGAAATACATTCTTAATAAAATTATAATATGAATATGTATTGAAATAGATGAATATTATAAGAACCATGATCTTCTTTTCGTGAATGTTTTCCCTTTTCTGGTGTTTTTAATAAAAAGAGGAATTTTTGGAAATTTCTTATGTAAAATTTGTGTAATTTATAATTACATGTTATAAACTAAGTTACCGCATGTAGTCGTGTGTTGGCCATGTAATGGAAATGCACATGACCTTGTGTGGTGACCTGGAGATAGCCTAATGTTGGGTCCAGTAAAGGCAAGTACATTTCATGTACTTCAAAAGTACACGTAGAGTACTTTCTTTTTATTTCAATAAATGGAGCTGGGTCACATCTAATCGAAAGAAACACCTCTTTCTAGGTCTGAATCGTCCAAGCGCATATGTACGACACAGATATTCACTGATCCCCTGATCGAGCATCCATTCTCCAAATCTAATATTGTTGATTACGTTGGGATTTACACCACATGATCTTCCTTATTCTAGAGATCAATTCCCAGATTCCTCCTCTTTCAAAAGTTATGCTCGGTTGTGTGTGTGTAGCATTATAGTATATTTACGGTGTTCTTGTGTGATTCAAGGATTGAGGTTCACATATAAATATCCTACAACACAGAGGTTGGTGGTTTGTGCATTTTTTTACATAGTCTTTGAGTTATATATATAAATGTTCCCAATACCCTTGAACATGGTATTGCGTGTTTATAGTTTTAGCACTATTATTTTTCATTTATCCCTTCTGTTCTTGAGTAGTGTCTTTTGATAATAAATATGTTTATTTTCATGAAATGGATATGTTTCCCATGTTTTTGTGATTTTGACCTTTTGGTCTAGCATTACCTGAAAAGCTGTTGTTTGTTTTCCCATGCCTTGTATAGTAGGATAGTGTGTTTTTATCTGACATGTTGTTATGTTGTAGACAATTTATCCAATTAGTTGTTTAGGTTTACATTGGATGATGTTTATATAGATGTGGTCAATTGACTTACACAGGGCGAAGAGAACATGGTGTATTAGACCATAGGGAGAATGGATGTTGAAGGCTTCTACAGAGTTTCTATTTTCTATTACGATTCGAGACCATAAGGGGGAATTGACGTAAGTTCTTACATAGAGCGTCTGGAGTTCCTCGATGTGGGCCATAAGTGGAATTGAAAGTTGGGTGCTTCTCCAGAGCACCTTTTAGTTACCGATACGATACTATAGGGGGAATTGACGGTGACTATTTCTTCAAAGAGTCTATGCTTAAGCTGAACGAGAGGGGTTAGACTATGTTTACATTCTAGAGGGTTTCTTGTGTTGTTTTGGTTGAACCAGAGGGGTTTAGCTATGTGTACTTCAAAGAGGGTTACCTGTTTTTTTATTATCTGCTTACTTGAAATAAGAAATTGAATGTCCTGAAACTGTGGAATTGTTTACTTTTGAGTACTTCCTTAGTTACTGCTTCTTTTTGCTTATTTCCTTCCATATATATTCACTAACTCTTAGGAATATATCCTTCAGTTGTTGCCTACTAGTATTAGTCTCACACCCTATTTGGGTAATGCTTTTGGGCCCAAACAGAATATATAGCTGCAGGTATAGATAATGACATGTTCCCTTCTACATCAGTTACTTGATTGCTAAGGAGAGGGAGAGCATGAGACCAAGATGAGGCTAGTGATGCTACTAGATTTTATCCATTTTAATTTTACTTGGGTTATTTCTATATTCCAACATTGTGACTTATTTGGTTTCATTCCTAGACAGATGTATCATGAATCATTTATATATTCCCTCCAGTTGTTTCTAACTTTCAGTATTCCGTTGTTCATTGTTTTATGGTATATTTACTGCTTCTACTGTGTTCTATCTATTTCACTTCTACCATGTTACTCTGTCAATGAAGGAATAGTTTGCCCACTATAACAGCCATGGGCCTCACATCTAGTTGGAAACCTCTAGCGTCCGGGGAAATACGCTTGAGGCCATGTGACCAACCGAGTACGGGGCACCTCCGGTGGCTTTCGGAACAGGGACGTTACAAAGTGGTATCAAAGGAATTCTTGTCTTATTTACTTACTGGTTGGAGCCTATTGTCCGGGTTATGAAATAATAGGTACATGGTAATTATTTTTCCCAGTAATAGCTATCCTGTGTACATGTAAAATCTAATCTACCTCGTTATTAAAATTTTTATGGTTTTTCAATTTTACGGTTGATTTGATTTCACCATTGGGTGATTCACATGTTTTTAACTATTATTGGTGATATTATTAAGGTTATATTTCTGTTTAAAACCTATGAGATGATGGTATTCCATCTCATGCATCATATATACATTTTCTAGAAATCACATGTCATGCATTCTTGTCATGCCATTAAGGGTTCATTAGCAATAACATATTATTTGGAAAGTGATTTTGTTAAATATGCATGTTTTGTGGGTAAATTCCTTGATATAATGCCTTATTTTCATAGGGTATTGATTTTTGTAAGTTTTTGTTAAAATATACACAAAACTTTTGTTTTCGAGGTGTTATGGGATCTCATGGACAGGAATTTGGTGGATCATTGCAATGTTTTCCTTGTTATAACTTGTATGAGATGCCTAGATTTGATTCGCGGGGAGTATGGGCCCTCAAAGATTTGAATATGTCACTATAATGATCTCTTCAGTATTTTTTCTATGTTCCAGAGTAGTATCTAGGGAATACTGTCCAGAAAACCCCAGAATACCCCGCATGTAATGTTAAATACATTCCATGTGATCTTCTATTAGGGTAGGATATACTTTTCTTAAGTACATGCTGGGTACGGTATGTTCACATATTGTGGTCTCTAACTGTTTCACTGGCTATGTGGGCAGAGACACAAGGATGGGAAATATTGGTAGAACACGACGTGTTGTGTTGAACATGTGTCCCCCTATGTGACTAACGACACGAACAGATGGAAAAATAATTTATATATTTTGTTTCTAGCATGAACATGCCATGTAGTGTAACCCATGTATCCGACTATGTAACGAACAACACGGGACGATGGGAACCTTCTGGTGACATGCTATGTCTGGGATAGACACCCCATGTATAGTCATCTGTGTTCTCACATGTGTGAATAACAACACGGGTAGTTGAAACCGAAGCAGTGCACGCCATGTCCATCTTAAACATGCAGTGTAATGTGAGTCCTGTATCCAGACATGTCACTAAAAACAAAGGTTGGTGAAGCTCATCAAGTACAGGTCGTGTATGTCACAAACACTTCATGTAGTCTTGTTCTACGAGAACCATGTGGTTTAGTCGTGTAAGAGATATTAGACATGGGAAAAGTATTCAAGTACATGTCATGTTTTAGGACAATACGTCATGTGTATGGGGTGCAATATGACCAGTTTTGGCAGAAGTACACTCCCATGTGAAGTCTTAAGGGAACACGCCAGGTAGTCATTATAAACATTGTGTATTAATGTTTTAAAAAACTTGAATGATTTTTTAACTCTTGTTCCCTTTTTATAATTATAGTTTTTTGTCCTTGATAGTCTTGATCTAAGGTGTGTGATTGACCTTGCAGAGTCAAGCCACTGAGTTATCTTCCAGTTTTCCACCAGTTACAGGGCACTGATCTAACACTGAAAATGTATCATCAGGGATTAACAACCAATCCTCTAGTAGTGCTAGTATTGGCACCAACCATCATTCTGGAAAAATGTGCGAATGCACAGTTCCGAGAGGGATTCATGAGGTTCATGTAAACCTTCTGAGGAGTAACACATCCTACCCCTTCTATGGCATATTTGACATGGGTTTTCCAGTAGCAACATCCTCCCACCTTTACAAGGGAAAGAGGACCTCAGGCTGTAGAGTCTTGGTTAGAATCCATGCTTTCTATCTTCGAGCATCTGGAGACACCTCCAGAGAAGAGGGTGAAGATTGTTACTTATAAGATTTAAGATTCTACCAATAGATAGTGGATGTGATCTCATAGGTGGGATGCCAGTAGTTCATGGATTTGGATGAGTACCAACGTGCCATCTATGACTACTTCTATTCGGAGACTTTGAGAACAAATCAATCCCAAGAGTTCATGAGTCTATATTAGGGTACACATTCTGTTATTGAGTATTCATCTTGTTTCACAGAGCTTCAGTGCTTCACACCTATCCCAGGAGGTGATGAGTTGTTCTAAGAAAGAATGTTTTAGAATGGTCTTAGGCACAAAATCTGATCTCAGGTGAACATCTTCAGGTTGACTTCCATCACTTCTATAGTCAACCAAGTGCTGATCACGGAGAAAAATATGAGGGATTCATGTGTTGTGAGCAAGGGTGGCTCAACATCCAGAGTTAGTATCCCTCATAATGGTGGTAGGAAGCACCGTATGGAGTCTTATCATGAAGATATGAGGAGGTGAGATTCATCTTCTGGTAGCTAGCTAGGGTGCCACCAGTGCGGGAATAGCAAAAATATGTAGCCGAATTGCCTGAGAAACCTACTGGAATGTTGATCTACCAGAAATATGGGTCAACTTTAGCAATTATATTAGATATTCTCACCAGCAGCTGGTGACAGGGGTTCTTCTATGACACCTCGTTTAGGAGTAGCACCACCAGTTTCTCCTCTTTTAGGGAACTGGAGTTATTCTAGTCATCCATGTTGAGGTGGAGGTCACTGTCGTGGTAGTCAATCTCTATGATTTCATTGACAGCTGGGTGGATCAGCTCAGTGTGTTCAGGAAATGTCACAAGGTCATGATGCTAGTTAGACTTTTGCAGTGGAGCAGACCTAGCAGAAGCAGGACCTCGAACCCTATATATTTCGAGGTACGATTCTAGTTTCCTCAGTTTTAGCTTCTACTATTTTTGATGCAGGGGCTTCCCATAGAATTAAATTTTTTTGCTATTGTGGATATCCATGGGCTCTGTATATTTTCCATTGTTGATATCTTGATGCTAGAATCTCTGTTGGTGACTATAACTGCTAGTGTGCGTCCTTTCAAAGAGTTCCCTCTAGAGGTTGGTGGGTATCATTTCTTATGGGACCTCTAAGTCCTAGAAGTGATAGGCTATGATGTGATTTGCATAATGGAATGGTTAGTTCCCTTCTAGGTTTTTGTCAACTTCTATCATCGTTGGGTGAGTTTCACATCACTAGAGGTTGGATCGTTTCTTCATAAGGTCGAATGGGATGTCTAGGCGAGAAAAGAAGGATCTGAGCATCATGGGTTGAGAGGAGTTACATCCCAGATATCTAGTCTATACCTGGATGACTAGGGGACTTCACATATTGAATTTCCACCGGTGGTGGATCATTTCAGGGATGTCTTTCCAATGGAATTTTCTGGTTTGCCTCCAGAGTGTGAGTTAGACCTTTCTATTGATCTTGTGCCATGAGAGTCACCGGTGTCCATTACTCCATATAGGATGGCTACACCGGAGATGTACGAGAACAAGAAGAAGCTAGGGGAGTTTTAGGAAAATAGTTTCACCTGACTCAGTACTTCTCCTTGGGGTTAACCAGTCCTTTTTTGTGAAAAACGCAGATGGTACCCTCAGACTTTGTGTGGATTATCTGAAGCTAAACCAATTGATGGTCAAGAACCGATATCCCTTGCTGAGGATTGATGATCTATTTGATCATATTCAAGGATACCGGGTGTTATCAAAGATTTATTTGAGATTCGAATACCTTCAATTTCGTGTTAGACAATCTGATATACCTCTTACAACCTTATAGAGTAGGTATGGTCTCTATGAGTATAGGGATATGCAATTCGGTATCAAGAACACACCAATAGTTTTCATAGAACTGATGAACCCAGTATTCTATCCATACATGGATTCATTCGTGGATACCTTTTTGTATGATATCTTGGTGTACTCTCACACTCGACACGACCATTACACACATCTTGAGATCGTTTTGAGTACACTGAAAGAGAATTAGTTATATGTTAAGATCTCAAAATGCAAAATTTGGATGGATCAGATTCACTTATTGGGACATGTTATCTCAGAGACAGGAGTATCCGTAGACCAAGAGAAAGTTAAATTAGTAGATTACTGGGAGCATCCGAAGAATTTCTTTGATGTATGATGTTTTCTAGGGTTTCTATGATACTACAGACGTTTTATATAGGGATTTTCACACATATCAGCACCAATAATGGGCCTGAAAAAGAAGGGTGTGATGTTCTTGGGGTCAGATTCTTGTGAGTTATCCTTTTAGGAGCTTAATGGGATGTTGACTCTAGCATCGATACTATTATTTCCAGAGCTGGGTAAGAGCTATATTGTTTACTATGATGCTTCTAGAATCTGTATGGGAGCCGTTCTTATGTAGTGAGAAGGATTGATAGTGTACGGGTCCCGGCAGTTGAGGCCACATGAGAGGAACTACCTAACACATGATCTCGAGTTGGTTGTAGTTGTTCGTTCTTTATGCTATTAGAGACACTAGCTTATGGGAGAGAATTCTCTAGTTTTCACAGACCACAAAAGTCTCAAGTACATCTTCACTCAACCTCACCATAATTTGAGACATGATGGTGGGTTGAGTATCTTCAGTACTTTGATTTTGAACTGGCCTATACACCTAGAAAGGTCAATGCAGTGGATGATGCACTGAATAAGAGGACTCAGATACATGTAGTTCAAGAGGCCAATAGTTATTGGTCGCTTATGGCTCTATTCTCTGACACACATTTGGAGGTTCACAATTGATAGGGGAAAAATTTTCTTTCCTTAGTAGCTATTACCTCTACTCTTATTGATCAAGAACAAATGAGACATCTATCAGAATTTGAAGGCCTAATCCTATGGGAGAGTGTTTCAGGAGAGGACCATATTCCTAGATGGACCATATGCGAGGATGATATCTTGAATTTTCATGGGCATGTATGGGTTTCAGTAAACATACATGAGTAGATGATGTGGGACTTTCATTACTCTGTTTGGGTTGTTCATCCAGGTATCAAAAATATGTTTCGTGGTCAACACCGTCAGTATTGATGGCTAGGTATGAATAAAGATGTTGCTGGATCTGTCTTGAGGTGTTCCACCTGTCAACAAGTGAAATAAGAGCATCAATGGCCAGCCGGACTTTTGCAGCAATTACCCATTCTGAAGTGGACGTGGAAGGATGTCGTGATGGATTATGTGAAAGGTTTTCCGAGGTCGACTCGAGGGAATGACGCAGTATGGGTTTTCATTGACTGGCTCGTGATGGATTCTCACTTCTTGCCGATCAAGGAGTCCTTCGGTTTTGATGAGCTTGGGAGGTTATACATCCATGACATTGTGAATATACATGGAGTTCCACAGTCCATTATTTCAGACAGGGATGCCCAATTTACTTCTCAGGTCTAGTAGGGGATACAAAAGGCTTTAGGTACATAGGTACTTTTGAGTACAGCTTACCATCCCTAGATAGATGGTTAGTCCAAGCGTACAATTCAGTTTCATGAGGAAATGCTTCGAGCATGCATCCTAGATTTTATAGGTTCTTAGGAGAAGCACATACCTTTTTTGGATTTTGGCTACAATAATTGTTTTCAAAAAAACTATTTAGATGGAACCTTATGGGGATTTCTATGGTAGGAAATTTTGATCACCCTTGTGTTAGATAGAGGTAGGAGAGGCAGCTATACTGGGACCTCATCTTGTCCAGGATACCACAGAGCATAGAGAGTTGATTCGGAAGAGGATAACAACTACACAGTTTCGAAAATCATCTTATGCTGATAGATAGAGACAACCTCTAGAGTTTGAGGTCAGAGATCAGGTTTTCTTGCATGTCACACAATGGTTCGGAAACAAGAGGATTAGGAGATAGGGTAAGCTTTTACCAAGGTACATCAGGACATTTGAGGTGTTAGAGAGAATTAGTCTGGTTGCCTATCGGTTGTAGTTACCTTAGAGGTACCGGGGTATGTGTGACGTCTTCCACATTTCTCATCTTTGATGTCAATTTTCAAACCCATCTCATGATTTTCAACCTGAGGAGGTTATGCTTGAGGTGGACGCCTTATTCGAGGAGCGTCCTATCTGTATTTTTTTATCGAAGTACAAAAGTTCACTGGTGCCAGTCTATTTCTATTGTATGAGTTATATGGCAGCATGGGAGAGTACAATACGCGACTTTAGAGAGGGAGGCCGATGGACCATCATAATGGCCTCAGCTGTTTGGGGTTTCATCATCTATGATTCCTTACTAGGGAAATATGAGGACAAATTTCCTTATGTGGGGAAGTTTGTGAGAACCTAGATCTTCTTTTCAGGTATGTTTTCCCTTTTCTGGTGTGTTTTTAGAAAAAGAAGAATTTCTGGAAATTTCTTAAGTACACACTTTGAACTTAGTTACCATGGGTAGCCATGTGTTGGTTGTGTAATGGTCATGCACACGGCCATGTGTGGTGACCCAGAGACCGTATAATGTGGGGGCTGGTAAAGGCAAGTACACATCGTGTACTTGTGAAGTACATGTTGTGTACTTTCTTTTTATTAAATTAAATGGACTGAGGCCACATCTAATCAATAGAAACACCTCCTTCTAGGTCCAAATCATCCAAGGGCATTCATATGGAATGAATATCCACCAAGACCCTAATCTAGCGTCCATTCTTTAAATCTACTATTTTCGATTGGATTGGGATCGCCACGGTAAGATATTCTTTCTTCTAGAGCTTCGTTCCCTGATTCTTCCTCCTTCAAGAGTTCTCCTCATTTGATAATTTTTATTGTTTTTCTAGATCTAAAGTGTTCATGGAAAATTCAAGGCTTCAGATTCACATATAACAATCCTACAACATTGAGGTAGGTGTTTTGTGCCTTTTCATTTATAGTCATTAAGTTATATGTGCAAAATTTCCTAATACCCTTGAATGGTGTATTGCATGTTCACAGTTTTGGGCATGCTATTTGTCTGTAATCCTTTGTGTGCTTGAGTATAGGATTATTAATTGTAAATATGGTTATTTACCTTGCAATTGATGTGTTTTCCCATGTTTGCATGTTTTTTGACCATTTGTACTAGCTTTTCTAGATAGGCTTCTGTTTATTTTCCAATGCCTAGTATTGTAGGATGGAGTGTTTTTATCTGACATACTGTTATGTTGTAGACTTTTTAGCCAAGTAGTCCTTGAAGTTTAATTTGGATTCTATATATATCACGATTCTTGATTGACTTACATGAGGTCATGAGAACATGGTGTAATAGACCATAGGGACAATGGACGTTGAGGGCTTATCCAGAGTGTTTGTTTACTGTTACGATGTGAGACCATAGGGGGAATTGACATAAGTGCTTCCTCATAGTGTCTTTAGTTCATCTATGCGGGCCACAGGGGGAATGGGACATTGAGTTCATCCATATAGCTCCTTTCAGTTACCGATACAAGACTATATGGGTAATTGACATAGAGTGCATCTTCAGAGAGTCTATTCTTAAGCTGAACTAGAGGGGATAGATTGTGTGTACTTCGTTGAGGGATTCTAGTGTTGTTTTGGTTGAAACATAGGGGTTAGGCTGTGTGTACTTCCCAAAGGGTTACCTATTTTGATTACTTTCTTACTTGAAATATGAAATTGAATTCTTTGAAACAGTGGAATTGTTTACTTTTGAGTACTTCCTTGGGTACTTCTTTTTTTTGCTCTTTGCCTACCATATATATTAACTAACTGTTATGCATAGATCCTTGGGTGGTTGCCCACTGGGATTACTGTCACACCTTGTTTGGGTCATTCTTTTTTGCCCAAATATATTATATTGTTGTATTTATTGATAAGGTCAAGCGCCCTTCTAATTCAGGTACTTAATTGCGGAGGATCAAGAGCGCATGGGACCAAGCTGAGGCTTCTAATGCTGTTGTAGGTTATTTGTTTTTTTTTTGTACATTGGTTATTTCTGTATTCCATCATTATGATTTTTTGGCTTATTTCCTAGACACATATATCATTAATCATTTATATATGTGCTTCATTTGTTTCTAACTTTTAGTATTCTACTATTTACTATTGTATGGTATGTTTACTGCTTCCGTTGTGGTATGTATATTTTACTTTTTCTATGTTATTCTGCCAATGAGGGCATAATTTCCCCGCTATCACACCCATGGCCCTTACTTCTAGTCAAAAACCTCTGGTATTTGGGGAAATGCGCTTGAGGCCATGTGACCAACTGGGTACGGGGCGCCTCTCGTTGCTTTGGGAACCAGGACGTTACAAATATCATTTTGAGGAAATAATGAAATAGAATAGGTTTTAGCAAATTAAATTCATTACTTTTTATCACAAAATTGATGCAAAAATAAATTTAACCTTTATATAAGAACATAAATGTTTGCAAACCCCAATTTGAAAAAGAAATTATGATTATTTAGTTTATATACTAAATTTAAAGACATTGAAATAGAATGAATAACATAATATGATATAAATGATGAAAACAAATTTCAAAAAATTTATTGATGATTTTATACAAATAGAGGAATGATTTACCTTAAAAAATTATTTTTAGAGTTGGAAAAATGATTTTGGAACATCCTATTATCAATATAATTTTTCAAAATAGAAACCTTTGTATTTATGCAATTTATAATATATAAAACATATATAAAACATTTGTAAACAATATTACCTTGAAATCTTGGGTTAGTTTGACCAAATGAAATTATATTAAATGAACCCTAGAAGATTGGATATACTAAAAAATAGAGAAATTGATAATATAAAAAATAATATTATAATCATAATATGATTGGATATATAAGTCATAGAAATAGACAGTGATAGAGAACATGGTGTTAAAAATGAAAAACTGTAGGAAAAAGGCCCTTACAAACAACAATGCATGTAAACAATATATATAAAGGGAGGGAAAGAAACAATAAATTTGTTGAGAATTAATGTCAAATAGTAGGTTATTCACATCAAGATCATTAATTTGATACATTGAATTGTGTATGGTAAATAGAAAAATAATACATGAAAGGAATGGGGTCTTGTAATGAAAACACTTATGTAATGTCCTGAATCACTTGATACATGCATATAACATCTCTAATAAAAAAAATTTATGGAATCATTATTAAGAAAAATTTCAATTATATTTAATATTATATGTCTACTCTTTATCATATTTCATTTATTTTTTGTATATTTGTTTCTCTAAAAGACCACTTTGGAATTCTCTATCAATATCCCCAAAACTAATTTTGTACGTTGTCTAAGATTAAAGATATCATAAAATAGCTTCATATTTTCCATGGTTATATATATTTAAATTATTTATCATTATAGTTATACAAGCGTTATAAAATTTTATAAATTCTATTAAATATATTGAAGCTATAAAATATGTCTAAGTATGATAATTTCGACTTGGTTAAAATTACTATGACCATTTATTGTTAGTATTAATAATATAATTTCCAATTTATCTTTGTAGAATCATTATCATGTTAAATGTATTGTATTTTTTCATTAAATAAATTTATAAAACTATCCATATATATTGGTGGTGAAAAAAAAGATTCATTATTAAGGGATGTAGTGAAGAAAGCATAACATGGGAAATAATTTCTCTTTTTATTGTAAATGTGATGAAGGTTGATAATGGGTATTATTGTAGAATAATGAAAATTACATACAATAATCCTACCTAATATATTATGTTATTATGGGTATAATATATATGGAGGACATAAAATAATAATATATGAATGAAAAAGAGTTATGAGAAATTATTTCCATATAAATAAGGATGACACCTTTACTATTTGGAATGTTCCATAAAAGGGTGCTCCATTGATGATATAAAAACCTATATTACATTTCTACAAGTTAACTTTTATCGTTTTTTAATATTATGGTTGAGATAATATGATTACATTGTGAGGAGAATTCGGGTGGTGAATGGGTGCTTTTATAAGGGGAGTTGAGGGGTGTTTCTAATAAAAAATAGATATTTTATTATTATGGAAAGTATAAAACAATAAAATTGATTTCCATAACATTTTTTCATTATTACTCAAAATTTTATACTTATTGACATTTAAATAATTTAAAAACCATATTGGACTTTTAAGTTAATCTAATAATTACAATGTTAAATGATTACTTTTTTATTAGGATAAATATATTTTGTTTCCAAAATTGCAAATATGGGTATGTAAACTCAAATGACTGTTTTTAAATTAATAATTATAATCATTAAATTGTTTTTTGGCCAATATAAGGATTAATAATTTATAATTTCATAAATATTAAATGATTATGTCTTAAATCATGCGGTTTTCGTAAAAACTATATTAGTTTTCTATTCACAAAAAAATCAACCTTGTAGAAAAATCCAAAAAAATTCACCCAACCCAATTCTTAAATTATGAATTAAGTTGTAATGTTATATTTTTCAATTACAAATTTGTTAAAAAAAATTGGAATTTATGTTTAATATATATATAATGCAAAATCATTTTCATATGAAAATGATTTTTAAAACATTATGTGTTCAAAATATTATTTTATATAAATTATAAATTAAATTATTTTTATTTTATATTTATATACATTGAAAAAATTTCTTATAAAATTTTTTTTCAATATAATTTTAGATTAATATACATAGTACTTTAAAACCCCATTCAACAAAAATATCCCTTTTATCATTAAATGATTCAAATCAAATAACATTAAAATTATTCACTTATCTTCTAACATTTCTTAATTTTATTAATATAATAAAACATAAAATTATTCTTAAAATAAATATTATAATATTTTTAATAAAAAAAATTTATCTTTTGTTTTATTTACTTGAAATTTTAAACATGTAATTTTCATAATGACATTTCACAAGAGTATTGAGGTTTATCTTTATTTATATAATATCTCACAGTTCAATTTAGTTATTTTTTGTGTATGACACAATTTATTAAATATAATATTTATATATAGGATTAAAAAAATCTATAATCAAGGGGAGTTACATTGTATCTCCTAATATAAATTTAATCATTATAATTATAATTTCACGCATCAAATAAAATAAAGAGGATATTCTTAATATATAAATGACTCATGATATACTATTATAATATTTCATAATGGTTCCTATATAATGTGTTAAAAACCAATGAATATACATCATCAGGTTTAAACCATTTAAATTTTCTGGCCCAACTTCTTTTCAATATGTAAATATTGAGTTAACAACCAACCATTTTGTATGTCATTAACCCTAGGATCATTAGGGAGAGATTGAATAACCTCTTCTAAAATCTAGGAATGATTTTCATTTCATAAAAACAACACACTCATTATATTCTATAAATTTTAGGTTGTTTTCCAATATTCAGATTTATCTGTAGGTTTAGAAATATTGTACTATATCTCTAGTTCCCATTAATAATTTTTCCTAAATTTGTAATGGTAATTATTTCTATATTTCATTACCAAATTTCATGAAAACATATTCCAAAATAAATCCACATATTCTATAATCACCAAATATATATTTACATATCAATCCTTATATACCTTAACCATATATAAGACCAAACTATTTTTTTATTTTTCCAAAATAACCTAAAATTAATTGACATCAATTTGATTAAAAACAGAAGTGATACATATATGTTAATCATTTATACTACCTAAAACACAATAAACATCCATAGAAATGTCAATAATCACCTTAAAATGGTGTCAGATAAGAACTCCAATGATGCATATATTTCATTAAACTACTATCAATAATAAAATATTAACCCATCATGATATCCTTAACTTATAACATATCCTAATTGGATAATATCATTACCTATTTAGTTATATAATTCTTTCTTTGATACCAACAAAGATTATCCTGACCTACACTCTAAGATTTAGTGCTAAAATCATTTAATTTAAACATTGGGGTTGTAAACAAATGAAGCGACCGAAACATAAACATCCATAATTAAAATATTCATATCAAATATTGACTATATTATAAAAGAATGACTTTTTAGCTTTAGTGTTTATGAAAATCAAGAAAAACATTTAACTGAAATAACCCATATATATCCCATCAAATTGATTTTTTACCCACTAAACCATGTATTCATTATTTTACAATAACTTTTCATCACCCACTACGGAATTCTACACACATGTTTCCCATCCATATATATCAGTAATAAATATAATGTAAATTAATAAGGGATTAAAAATTATATGTACGGTGAGTTCAAAAACTCAATATGGATAAACATAATTGATAGAAATTTATGATCATAACTAATTATAAGATAATCATGTGGGTATTATAGAATAATGAATGTATGTGAACTCATCATCATGACATAATACCCCAAAAAATTGTTTATGTGACATTAACCAAAACATAAGTATTTTCACAAAATGAAATTAATATCGATGGATCATGGAATCAGAATATCATCACAAAAAACATAAAAAAGGTTAACATAAGTATATATAAACACTCACTGTAATGAAAACATAATATATAGTTCAAGGTTTAATTCCCATTCACAACACATAGTATCACATGAAATGAAAACATTAACCAACTAATTAGCGGGTTATATAGTTCTGTTCCCACATGTCACAACATAATATGAACATGATAATTTCTCGACAAAATTAAAACATAAATAAATCCATAAATAATCATAAAAAGATGATCTAGTGTAAATTAAATTGGTATATGAGGAAATTATTAAAATAAATAGGAAAATATAGATAAACTAATGAAATGATGTATAAGGTATTTACAACATTTAGATAATGAGTAGAAGATTTAGTCTATAATTTTAACTATGAATTTATAAATGGATGACTTAGTGAATATCAGTAAATCATATGAATGAAATATATTATATTTAGAGAAGAAATATATTTTAATGAATATTATATTTTTTAAAAATTAATTATTATGAATAAAAAGGAACTGTTGGAACATCTCTCTTATATAGATTTATTTTCCATCACACCATACATATATAAGAAATACAATAATGAATCAAAGAATTCATTGACACTGTATCTATTTATGAGATTTTTTTTCTGAAAGTAAATACATCAAAAGAATAAGTATAACATGAATGATTATTGAAAAGAAATAAAATCTTTCAGACGAAAACTTTAAAATGAATATATTTTTTAATAAAATTTATTTTTTTCAAAAAAAGTTCACAAATAGAAGGAAAAACAAATAACTATATATATATAGACAATAAATTTAATAAATTATGACTATTTAAAATATTTATTTTAAATAATTTTCATAATAATTAATAGAGAATAAAATTGAAGTGAAATCATTAAATTTATGTTCATAATTTTTTTTAGTTTTTATATTAAAACAACAATGATCCACGCTAAATAAAATTTTCATAAGCGAGAACACATTTTAGAACAATATTTTATCAATAAAATTTCCCAATAATGGATGCCAGAAAATAATTATATTTACAATTCAATAAACTTATATAGAATGATAAAAATGATTCTTTTATAATGCTGGTGATTTTGTTAAATTAATAAATATTATAATAGAATCCATAAATACAATGATATACCCAAAAAGAATAATGATTATTATGAATAAAGAGAATTATTGTATAAGCATACTAACATGAATATTTATGTGAGGGAGATATAGAGAGATATAAATGGTGTCACTAAGAATTAAATAGTGGTGAAAATAGACCTTACAAATAACATAGTTTGTGAACAATAAATACCAAAGTTATCAATATTTACAAAAAAATACATTAGAAATGTATTTAATATTTTAAGGTATTAAATTCATGATATTTTTGTTGGTACATATGAGAATATATGTACTTTTAATAATAATAATCGAAAATAATGTAGTATTTGAATGAAATCCCTAATATGATGTTATGACTCTCTTCGTAAGTGCTTCTAACATCATGAATAAAAAAATAATAACTATTAGATACATTATTGTAAAATGTTTCATTAATAATTTTTTAAGAGGTGCATTTATAATCTTATTTCATTCATATAATTTATAATTTTTTTCAATATTTGATCACTTGGACTTGTTTAGTCTATTTATACAAAAATATGTTCGTATGTTGAATATGATAAAGGGAGTTATAAAATAGTTTCGTAATCTTAAAATTTTATAGTTATAATGAATTTATCAACATTGGTATAAAAATATTATATTACTGAAATATATTATAAAAAATATATTAATATTATTAATGATATATATGTAATCTTGTTTTTTGGAAATTAAAATTATTATGATCATTTATTATTATTATCAATTAAAAATACAAAAACTTCTACTAAAAGTCATAAAAATTTCCTAAATATATTATTTATTAATTTAATAAATTTATGAATCTATCCACATTAGGATATAATTAAAAATTACATATAGTATCTTGAAAGGCGTTGAACCAAACAATACATCGTCAATGATTCATATTTTTTACTTTTTATTGTAATTGATGGGTGTTTTGGAGAATATGGAAATTACATTAGTATAATAAGATTTTAGCCTACTAAAGAAAACCGATGTAATTATTATTTTATGCAAGGAATATATTTGGATGAGGTCTAAAAAAATTCTTTTGAAAAATTGTAATTAGGGGTTCACACCTTATTTATTTGGTGGACTCCACTGCTAATTCGATTATAAATTCAAAGGGTTGTGTTTTGATGCGACCAAAACCACCAGTATGTGGTTTACATTATTATAGATGGAATTAGATAGATATCAGATGATCTAATAGTCTTATGGTTTTGGGATATGTGGGGTGGTGAAAGGATACACTGAAAATTGTAGAGAAGAGGTGTTTAGAAAGAAAAAATTGAATATATTATAATTTATATAATTTCCCATGAATATTAATGAATAAAATAATTTTTTTTATATTTAATAAAAAAAATTATGGTTATTTCAAATTTACATCAATTCAGAACTAAATTAATCATTTCAACCACTCAATAAAATACACAAGACAAAAAATTTTGTTTATTAGGATTTAATATATTTTAGGTTCCAACTAAATTTATCATAATACTTTAAAATTCATTAAATTAACCAATAAATATACTTTTTATTAATAAAATAGTTTAATGAAATTTATATCACAATTACATCATCATGATGTAATAAAAGATAGAGTATTCGAAAAAACATTATTTTCACACTGTTCACTATAAATCAACTTCATCAAAGAAAATCTAATAAAATAATCCTCAAGTATAATGATAAAATGACTGAATTGGAAAATTAATATTTAAAAATTATTTCATTTTAATAATATTTTATATTAATTATAAAAAAAATTATTTGTAATATTTTTTAAAATTTACTTATTTTAATAAAAAAATTGTGTTCAATTAAATTTTAGATAAATAATTAAAATCTCTTTAATAAATTGTTCTCTGATAAATTTTCCTAATTTATATTAAATGATTATAATTATATATATTTAGAATAATAAAATTATCTTATAAAATTTTTTCTCTCATTGTAATTAGATTACATTAATTATTCTCAAAAATGATAATTATGAAATGTAATATAATTCATTATAACAATCCTTGTATTAATATTACATATTACTCTTCTTTTAATTTTTTAATGATAAATCACATGATGTATTGATTATTATTAAAAATTGTAAAACATATTATGGTTTATTTGAGTTTATTGGTGGGTAAGATATAATAAGTTCAACATTGTTTTTTTAATGGAAAAAATCATTCTAAAATTTCAGGTTGATATACCCTGAGTAAGAAATGTGATGTTAATCACTATATAAAACATTTCACCATCATAATTGTGGTTTTATTTGTCTTGTTATGGGTATCTTTCAATACTAAAAAGACATGCCAGCAGTTCTTTATCAATCAATGTATATTTCATGGCTCATAAATTAGGTTATTTTTTATTTGGATCATACTTGTGATTGGATGGTGATATAATGATGATTTTTATAAATATTACAGTTGTTATAGGATAATGGAACCATTCATGAGACATATAAAAAACATTCCTCCAATTAGAATTTTTTTCCACAAAACCCCCCCAAATAATTGAATATCTAATATGAAGGATTATAGATTACATTTAAGTGGTGTGAAACGGAAATTAAACCTACGATCCATGATATGTGGATTGATCATTGGAATTACATTTGAAGATCCCACCATTCATCTAGGGTAACTCAATACTGGATAAGGTGCATGCATGTTAGTGTTAAATAAATAAGGTATTTAATTTCATTGGTAAGATAATTGAAATTAACATTTTGTTTTCTACGTACATGCTTGACATCCTCACAATTCAATTTTGTGATTTATCTATCCACACTAAGGTCCATCATGGCCTTTCAAGGAGGATATTTAACGAAATTATTATTGAAAAAATAAATCTAAAAATGTTACATGTATAATGGACAATAGATATATATGATCTTTAGAAAATATACCTCTTCGTTATGGGGCATGGTGGTCAATTTACTTCTTTTTCTTCATCTTCTATAAATGTTATAGATAGTGAATCCCAGAAAACATGTGGGTTTAAGCCGATTCTAAAAGCATTTAATTTCCCAAAAGTGGTGATATTATGAATTAATAATTACACATACTAGGTGAATGAGGAAATTATTTCATAAGTGGACATTTCTTGGGATTTTATCATAGGTAACTCCTTTTCCACCCAAACTTATGTAGTGTATCTTGTGGTAGGAGTAATATAAATATTCAGAATTGATGTATGGAAGTATATCATAATACATTCAATGTAAATGGTCAGTTCATTTTCCTCCATGTTGTATTAAAAGTATCGTTTTCATGCATTGAGGCTTTTTGGAGGATTTTGTAAGGGATTATATGGAACCACATTTGATATTTCAGAAATTTGGGTAAATGTAAAATATAAAACTTTCCTATTACTAACATATGATATAAAATAATGAATAAGGTACTAATATAAATCCATATTATAATGACCAGACATCATACTCTCTCCATAGTTATTCTTATCACAAATTTTTATTTAGAGATTGTCATTTCAAGAACATCGGACATCCCAACGCATATAATCATAGCATGGGTAATAGAATAATCAAATATTGGAATATCGATAACATTGTTTGGTTGATTAAGATCTTAAAAATAATAAAATAGGTCCTCAAATGGTCTATCGTATTTTTCTTCATGATTAAATATTAATTCAACCATTTTTTACATTAAAACCTCATATAATTTAATTCATTCTCTCGGGGTAAATAAAATCAGTTTATATTTTGAAAATATAAATCATGCCCAACAAATAAATAAACATCTCATTCAATTGGTCTGATAAACATTTAAGTATTTAAACTTTTTGATACATTGATGTAGCCCAGTTTTATTGGAGTTTATATTATAAGATGTGGAAATATTTGATCTAATATTCAGAATACATTGGTTAGTTACATTAAAATTTCATATTGGCTTTGGCAGTTGATATATTACATACAAAATTCTTGATTTAGCGGTTCATATTTTGAGTGGGGAATAAAATATGAATAACATAAGGGAAGGGACTTAGTGGATGTGGTTAAAACAGTATCATATCAATTGGGAAAATAATTATGGTATATTTATGCGATCTAGAGTCGGTATCTTCCATGTATAGTAGAGTAATTACCTAATATCTTTCTGGATAATTGATATAGACTACCACATAATGGGGAATTTTAATTTTTTATCAACCGACTCCCAATAGAAATCTATATTTAGTCTTCGTCGTATAGAATGAAAGTAATATTATTACAGAAAAAAATATTCTATTGGATGGTTGAAAAAATTAATTATTAAAACCAAAGATCTAGATAATACTCATTAAATTTTAGTTAATTAACTTTCACGAAACCACGCTTTTATTAATAATATATATTCTATTCCTAAAATGTATTATATTTTTTCTCAATTGATGGTATCCATGTGGTTCTATAAAATTGATCTACAATTGGGGTAATCTTAAATTCTACTCAATAAGGGGGATACTATAATGATATATTTTAAAATCAATTACATCCAATGTTAATAACTTGTTATATCATTTGGTATTATTGATGAACTAGTAGGTTCTATATTTTTGATGAAATATATCTTGTAGAGGTAACTTGAATCATTTATTTTTTTCATTATTGATAGGAAATTATATTTTTCTAATAAAATGAATGGTCATGAATGAACCATGGAAATTACGTCGGCTGCATTATGAAAGCACTTAATCTATGAAGAAAATTTAAGAGATACTTTTGGATATAATAAATTTGATTCTATGGGAATGTCATCTTTGAGAATGGAATGTATTCTCATCATGAAAATATAGAAGTTATTATTTGTTATTAGCTACATAAGAATGATATTGATGTATGTTGTATTCATAGATTATTAGTTTATCATCATAATGTTTTCAATTATATTTTTTCTTGGATTCCCATATTAATACATTAAAAATGAAAAATATTTCAATATTCTAGAGAAAATATTATTGACATTGTTTCAAAGAGATTATGTATTGTTTTACAAAGATTTTTTCTAAAGGTTGGGGAGGAAGCCTCCATTTATTATTTAAAGAAAAGACCTCCTTAGAATGGGTGGAGGGAGACCCATTTCATAGCACGATGGCCCATATCCAGGTGGCATGAATACAAGGCTTGAAATCCCATTTTTTGACCCAAAGGACCCCTCAGTGAACAATACTGATATAGTACCAGCGCTGCTATAGTAACTTTTATAGTACAGTTACCGCTGCAGTTCCTTCAACAGTCCCTCTACCGCTACAGTGTCGCCGCTGTGACAGTTCTTCCACTACTACAATTCTCTTACAATGCCCTGTTACAGTACTGCTACAGTACCCAAATATTCTCCCTTCGCTGGATTTGATCCTGGGTCTTTTTGATTCCAAGTATGATCCAGTACCACTATGGTACAGGCTCATTGGCTAGTTTACAAAGATATATAATCATATATTTTGAGGATTCATGGAGGGATACGTTGTGAATTATGAGGCATTTAGGACTAGGTTATGTTATATAATCATATAAAGAGAGTCTATCATAGGTTTTAGCTCATGGAATTATTGAATATATGAAAATAAGTATCCAATACATGATCATTAATTAACCATTATTATTCATGTGTTGAAAATATAGTTCTATCATAAAATTTGTGATAATATCATTATTTTCCAAGATTATAAAATATTAACAAACGTATTCCCACCTTGTGACATGATCATTATATAGTGATGCTGGATGTAGATCCTCTAATCATTTGACATTAATATGGTTTATATATTTTGGGAATGGTAATTCAATGGCCACTTCCATTATTCATTATTTCATTTAATTAACAGATCAAAGAATCGCACGATATATAAAAAATAATCGATTCAATAATCATTTTTTAATTTTATTTTTCAGAGTGGAAGTTTGTTTTGGTTTTCATTCTAGAAAACATATATTTAGTGACTCAAGCATAACATATATTCAAAATTCATCAATCCAAGAAATAAATAATACAAAAACACACTTTCCCCCAAAAATCATATAAGTGTTGTAATTAGAGACTACACAGAAAATTCTCTTTTTTCATGAATGATCTATAGAATATTCCAAAAATTTATATTTTCATGGTCCCTTCATATATATAGAATACATAAAAAAATATTCATAATTTAGGGAAAATGGAAACATATGAAAGGGTAAATTTATATGATTACTGATGGTAAACATGTAATATATTAATAAATTATCATATATAAGAATATGATAAATATTAGGGAATGAGATCACGATCATGAATTTCAATGATCATACCTAGTCATTTGTAGATTATATCTAATGAGTTGCTAAATAATACTTTAACATTTCAAAAGATAGGAATCATGAGATTGAGGACTCATCATTAATAAATTATGTTCCATCTTAGAATATCATAAGAAAAAAATATGTAATTGAAATTTTTGAACAATAATAATTATCAAAAATCATTTCATTAGTCAATAATCATGGCCATGATCATCATCACATTGTGAAAAAGTTCCATATTTTAATATTTTCACTCCCCTAAACACTTTTTATTAATTTAGTGGGTTTACTCTAGAAATTATATAATATTATATCATAAAATATCAATAATTACATAATTCATTGTAGGGATTTAATAAAACCCATAGAAACATAATTAAAACCAAACATATGAGTTCCATAAGATCATAAAAAATTCAATGAATCAATATCTAGTAACCTATGTAAAAGAAATAGTTTTCATTGTGATTTTATATCACATAGAAATAATATTTCTATAGAAATAAAAGGGATAGTATCAAAATATAAAATTCATAGTGAATAAAAAAAACATCAACAACTATTTATATAGATGAAAAATCATTTAAAAGAGAATTTATCATTTCATTTAAAATATTAAAAATATCATTTTACATCAGCATCATTAATATTTGAAAATCCATGTAATATTAAGAAAATTATTAAAATGAAAATAATCATGGATATTATATTTTAATATTCAGGTAAATTAATTTTAATGACTATATAAAAAAAATCAATTGTTAAATGTTAAAACAAGTTTTTCTTTGTCACTTTTTGCAATAAATCATAAATAATCTATTTGGAAAACATTGATAAAATTTTTATTTGATACCTTGAAAATAATTTCAAATACATTTGATAGTGAATTTAAATAATTATTGAATTATAGATAAGAAAAATTTAGAAAATATTTATAATAAAATTTAATTTGAAGAAAATGTTCAACAAGTAAAGTGTAAATAAATACTGATATTCTAGGAAATATTTTCTAAAATTATTTATGTTCTATAGTGATGAAAATTTAACAAAAAAATATAAAATACCATATAATAATAAGAGGATCAGTAATTATATGTGGTTTAGGATATAAATTTCAAATAATTACCATAAATTAGATTAAATTATAAAAAAATCGATTAAAAATGATATTGCAACAAACAACTTTACCTGTGTTATTGAAATTAATCATTCATTATCTCTGGTTCTTATATAAAAAATTAATTTTTACCATAAAATTATATCATTGACTTATTAATACACATTATATAATATAAATTTACATTATAACATCAAATTACATATTTATTAATAATTCATCCTTAAAATCAATAGTCATCTATTTACTGCTATGTTTCCCATGTAAGATATAATTCGATAGTTCTAGTCCTTGTACCTTGTTCATGGTTTCATAATATATTGAATAATAATATTTTTTATAATTATAATTTATATTTATTAAATAAAAATTTATAACAATTCATAAAATTTTTTTATGAAAAATAAATTACACCACTTCTTGAAGTCGGTTATACATGCATACACCGAAGTATTTTATTCATTTTCCAATTAATGGAAATGAGGTAACATAAAAAAAATATACCTTAACAAGAATCATAATAATATCATAACTGAAATTTATATTTATTAAATCTATCTATAAAAATATCCATATATGGTAGAAAATAAAAATAAATCACATCCCTTTGTGGATGCGGTAGTCAACAAGTACATATAGATGACATTATCTTTTAATATATGATTGGAAATTGGTAAAAAATGGTTGTACCATTTACATAAAATCATTAAAATATATTAATTTTACTAATTAAATCATTTTAATATATTTATAGAACATTTTTTGGAAGATAAGGTTGAAAAAAACATGAAATAGATTTGTAAATACAATCAAATATTATTTTGGAAACATTATTTTCCATACATACAAAGAATTAATTGGTTTTTCAGTTTACAAGAAATAAATATCTATGAAATTGGGAGGGATTTTAGGAAGATATTTTTGTATGGATTGAATGATATACATGGACTAAAATATGGGGTTATGTGCTGATATTATGTTCCCTTTTTGAAATGAGGTGGGTAAAAAAAATTAAATACATAAAAAAATTAAAACATAATAAATCCATATTCGAGTGAAGTTGGCACAAATTCCACCAAAATTAAATGACAAGATAATATTGTGTCAACATAAAATTCATGAGTCATATTTATACATGTTTTATATATATTTAATGTAATGAATTTAACCCCACTAGCCTAGTGCCAGGGTAAACATTATTACAATGGCATAAGATAAAAGGAATCACATTTTGAAAGTCTTAATAGTTTTTTAGTATTGATAAAGTAGATACACACATGATTCCCACATTACATTTGAATATAAAAATTAAGAGATAGTTTATTGTCTAGAATAACATTACTATATATAGAGTATCCCAGCATATAATTCATAATACATGTTTTGGTTTCCTCAGAAAGGAAGAAAAATAAGGGTTAGATCAAATTCTTAGAAAGAGTTACATAATTAGAAAGATATTATGAAAAAATTAATAATAATCAATATTTTATAATCAATATGGATAGTTAAACTTTTGATCACACATTTATTTTAATAAATAACATAAATATCATGATCATAGAATGAATAGTCGATATGGACGTTAATAACTGATAACTCATTCCATTGAATCAATATCTGGAGAAAAAAATCATCCACATATAATATCATTTTGAAAATATCATGGATAATAATATAATCCAAAATCAATATAGAAATATAAATATCTAGAAAAAAATTACATTATGTCAATAAAATTATACTTAAATGCATTTAGATATAATATAACTGAGAAAATATTATGGGTAATAAAAACTCAATTATTAATGATGGTAATTAATAATTATTGTTTGTAATGATATCATGCATCAGGATACCATTTCTATCGAGACCATTCATAAGTCAGTTTCAAACTAATATTAGGAGCCCATTTAATTCTAGTTTAATAATTCTCCAAATTATAATACTAATTCATCGAGGGGTCATATAATTTGGGGACCCACCTGTCATTGTATGACCAATTTATTATTTATATATCAAATAATAAATAACATTCATGAATAACATTCTTTATCATTATATATAATTATTGAGTAATGAATATGAATTTTTCAATATTTCCCTAGTTAAAAAAATCAACATAGGAAACCATATGTGTAAATTATATACAGTTTAATAAATAAACACATCCACGCTGAATTTTCTGGATATTTAGGTTAAATCTATTGTTCATTGATTATAGAAAGGTGAATATTTCAAGGAAAATTTAATAGCTATAGAAATAATCCAGGATTATGAATGTGAATAAAAACCTGGTAGAAAAAGATCATCAAAAATATATTTAAAGAATAAGGATGGTATAAATAAAATATATACCCAATGGAGTATAATAAAAGAAAATAGATTTTGTTATTGATTAATAGAAATACCATAAAATATATTTAAAAATATTCTGGAGGAAAACAACGTTCTCACCTTGGAAATATATTTTAAAATATCCAAATTTTTCCTAGATATTTTGAAGATAATTATCCTTGAGAAAATCCAATGAAACGTATAAAATATTCTTTTAAAAATTTATTTTACATAATTGTAATAAATTATGTATATAACATATACATTAAAATAAATATTCATTGCACTTTTTCAATACAAGACAAACATTCCCTGTTTGGAAAATGACATGAAGATTACATTAAAAAAATTGAAAAAGTAAAACATGGGTAAAAATGACTTTAAAAAATAATTGGGAAACTGTTAAAAAAAATTGAATACACTTTTATAAAACATAAAAATAAAAGAAAAAATATTTTCCAAATGAAGAGAGAAACAAAGTCTGATAACATTTATATGAATTTATCTATTGTTTTATGTACCATTTGGTGGGGAAATTGTAATATTACATGAAATTAACATTAATAACCATTATATAAGAAAATTAAATTATATTATTAAAAAATGGTAAAATAATTTTCTTTATTGTACATTTAAACATAACAAATCCTAATTAAAAGGAGATAGTGAAATATACCCTGACATAGATCAAAATGATGAAGCTATAATTAAATAATTAATTGACTGTGTGTATCAAATGTAAATACATATAAAATAATTTATATAAAACATAAAATAATCAAATTTCCTTACACACATTCTATAATAATATCAAATACAAGAAAATAATTAATATGACACAATTAAATGAAATTGAGTTATGAAATTATTTAACACTTGGTAAATCTTATGTCAAATAGCCTGTGATGAAATAATTAATATTTAAACATACAATTACATGATTTTTTAAATAATAATTTTATTATATATTAAAGAAAAATTATATACACTATATAAAAGAACTTGTGTACATAACATTACTAAAACAAACAAACATGGGTCAACTAGACATGCCACCCAAACCGGCCCATCACATGATATAGGTTAATCGGATAACTAAAACCTATCATGAATTTATGTAAAATAAGACATACTACTAAAGTAAAATGTGGTATCAAATGGGATACCACAAATTCAAAAAATCCAAGGCCAAATATGATCAACCATAAAGTATATCAAAATGCAACATGACTAATAGTAACCTCCAGATTAAACAGAACGGAAGGAAATAGAAACTAGAGAATTCGTCATGCAACAAGATAATATTCATTTATATGAGTCTTATAATGAATCATATAAAATTTACCAATGCTTCGTGTATAGTTTAAGCCAATCCCTAATAGGATACCAACACAGTTTCTAAAAATATTTCTAATATCAAGAATACGTCACTTATAGAATTTAATTAAAAATCACTTTACAAATAATTTCTATTCATATACTCCATTGAATATGATTTTACCTTTCATTTCATAAAATCCATTAATATTTTTCAAATAGAAATATGTCAAGTAGAATTTAAAAAATTGGAAATCATTTTCCATATGTGAATAGGAAAAATAATCCATGAAATAACCTATCATCTGAAGCTATGTGATACAAACACATTAAAAAAAATTTAAGAAAAAATAGATGATAAAAAATCATGAGATAAACAACCATAAATAAAAAATAACCACACATATTGAGCTATATTCAAGGGGGGCCTCTGTATTGTAAAGAAAAATCCTAATCATTCATAATAATGCATTTAACTGATATCGAGTCTTTCCAGTCAATATCATAAAATGTTACCTCATAGTGTGAAAGACACACAAAGACTACCAGTGTCACATTCTAGATGTTCCCAATAATTCCAATGGTAATTATTCCAAATTAATTTCAAAATAATGATATTAATTTGGGTAAAATATTTTAAAATCTACTAAAATTCACTTTGGAGTTTGAATCCCCATTGAAAAATAATGAAAATACAATTTCAAAAAAACCCTTTTTGAAAACATTCTAATGTATGAAAATTAATTTGAAACAACATATCACTTCAAATAAACAATCAAATGAAATAGATTTATGAAGAATGGTAAAAAAAATGATTGAATTAACCCAATTTATAGAAATCCCAACCTCTATATGGTATAAAGCTATCAATCATTGGTAATGGTGACGAGATACTAAAAGAGCTACATTTAACCGAAAAAATAATTCCTAGACACTAAAAAGTATTGACTGACAACACTATAAAGACCAATTACAAACACTACCATATAAAAAACACTATCATATCCAAATATAATAAATAATCATAATGATTACATACACTGATAGTAGAAATCCAACCCATATAGTGGTCATTAGTTAAATGAAGTGATAAGGAGGGGATGGAGCCACCGAAAATCACTTATAAAGAGACATTGGGTCTAGATAAAAGAAGCATGAGAACAATAAAAAAGGAAACTACTCTTGAAACAACCTAAAATCTAAATTTGTTACTATTACATAGCATGTAATCCCCTTACATGTCAATTATTCCCGGAAGATCAAATAAGATGAATAACATGTTTCATTTTTAATAAAAATTGGATATTTTTCATTACACATTATGATCCCTTTAAACGGCCTATAATCACCTTGCACTGTGTATACAAATCAGAACATCTATTAGGCGACCATAACATGACATGCACTCCTATTACACAGTGTGTAATTGGCCAGTGATTATAAAAAATTACATTTTGAAGCTAAAAATTCCAAAAAAAACTCCTTGAATTCATCAATATAGGTATCCTCCAAATTCATTTTTAGAATTAAACTGGCAATGGAAAATAAAATCAAAAAAATTAAAAAACATACTTAATAGAATGGTAATGTTGTGTGATAATATCTACACCCAAAACAAATTATGTTCCTATAAATCCCCAATGATATTGGATGCAGAAAAATATAAGGACACTACAGCCTCATCAATGACTCCTTCTCCCACATGTAATGGCTATCATGTACGAAATGTACCAAACCATCCCTAGATAGTCCAAATATGATGTCTGATAATAAATATATTGGCTATATTACAGTAAATCAACCCCCAAAGGATCTATCAGTTTAGTAGTCTTGGTAAACTAGATACATAAATGAGTATTTTATAAATGAATACATTGATTACACCAGAATTGTTTTCTTCTTTATAAATAAATAATTCTGAGGATAACTCAAATACATCTTGTGAATACATTAATATCTTTCATAGTAAAATTCATGGATTACTGGGGAATGAAACATAATATGGGTTAGCTCAAATTCTTAGTAAGGTAAAAATATAGTAGGATAAATAATGAATCAATGAAAATGGTTATTATGGAATACTAAATAACTGGAAATACATTCCATTGGAATAACTGTATAAGGAAATATCAATATAGAAAGTTAGTAATTTAATCACATTCTATTATTTAATGAACTAAAAATTAAATTTATCCATTGAAGTGTCGAAAAATTATCTGATGGATGAATAATAAATAAACCTGAAAATGAAACACATCCATATATATGTCGACCCAAATCACGTGGATGAATAATATCATAATTTTTAATTATTGGATTCCATGATTGCTATGTATATAGTACGTTTAGTATTTATACCATTCACCAGGAGTTTTTAAAAATTTAGCGTAAAACTCCATCTAATATAACTATCCAAATGACTCGTCCCATGAGACTACCTATTCAATAAGGGGCTATCAATAAACGGGCCCACCCGCGTCGTTCTAGTCCAAAACATTCCTCATTTATCAAATAATCAATTAAACAAAGTTATATAGTGAATATCCATTTGGAGTAGAATATATGGATTAATCAAACAACATTCAATGTATACACCTAATGTAAAATGGTTTATGTCTTAGGAAACATTAATATCCATTATAAATAAAATGGATAATTTAGGGTAAATTCAATATTAAATGATCATAAGAGGTTAAATATTTCAAGGTTACTAATAAATAAATAAAATAAGTGAATGTGAATACTATCCTTGGATAAATAAATCATAAACCTGTTGGGACCACTTTTTATGAGATGTATTTCTTTCAACTATTTTCAATACTACTGAAAATGATGAAGGACGTCCAAAGTAAATGTAGTTTGGTTAAAGTAATTATTCCTTGAGAATTATTATGTATTCATTGAATTGGATGCCACACATGAGAAATTATTCATGTTATTTAAATAAGATAATGATTTTCTGATTTTTATTTCCCAAAAATCATAAGTTTTGAAATTTTTTGATAATTGCCTTATAAAGGAAATGGGGAGAAAAGGTTAGGAAAATAATATTTATTTTTGTTTGAAAATAAAGATGATGTTGGAAGATCATGAAATTTTAGTACTTTCCTTTTCAAATATGATGATGATAATGGTGATCAATCAAAGACTGTATATAACAACAGATAAAGTTCATGATGAAATTAGCTGATTTTCGAAAAAGCAAGATGACGGTGAAGAAGCATGGGCATTCTTATGGAAGCATATATTTAATCTGTTGTCATTTCCAGTGTTTTCCAAATTTTCAAGGCTCAAAATCGAGAGTTTGTGTTTCTAAAAGAAAGGTTCTTCCTATGTGAGTGAACGGTATGTAAAATGGGAAAGAAAATTGAAAAAAGTAGTGAATCACAAACCTCATAACATGGACCATATACCATTTTCGAGGAACAGTTTATGGATTACGTTTGAGGCAGTGGGAATGGTTCATAAAGTAGTTTGTGGAACAAAAAATGGTTTGTGGAGAAGGTGTGTGGGAAAGGTAATATAGTACACAGAAAGTGGTGATTTATGTCACTATGATGGAATAAGGGGGTAAAGAGATTGTGTGTGGAAATAGTATGCGGATGAAAATGGTTCACAAGATAATTTTGGTTCACATGAGAATATTAGTATGCGGAGAAGACTATAAAACATTGAAAATTTTGGTAAAATGATTAAAAAAAATCGTGGAGATATTTTCCTATATAATAGAGCCTAGTCTATTCATTATGATAAGGGAGAAATTCAATAGTAAATATCATCACCTGTGCAAGAATTTGGAAAAGTATGAAAGACATCACAAGGGAGAATTCTGTTAATTGGAGCACTCCGTAGAATATATTCCACATAGGAAGAAGTGGTATATAAATTACAACACGATTCATGTATTTGGGAGAAATGGTATGTAGAATAAGTAATGCTATAAACATAGAATAATAAGTTCATAGAACTGAAAAAAAAGTACATAGAAGAGGAAGAGGTAGTACATTGAAGAAATAATCATGTTGAAGAAAAATTGGTACGCAGTAGTGATACGTATAAGCAATACATAGTGCGCAGTGCCAATCTACAAAGGAAGAAGTGGTAGGTGGAGAATGTGGTATGCAGAGAAGGCATGGAATGCTGAGCAAGAGTGGTACATAGATTCAGCATGGAAGTAGGAGGAGGTGTTGTAGACAGAGTCGGTGTGGTAAGAAATGCATGCACAGTATGCGGAGCAGGCATTGTACGCAGAGCAAGTTAGGTACGCGACGAAAGTATGGTACGCGGGGCAGGTCAGGTATGTTGAAGAGGTGAGGTATGACAAGTAGGAATGGTATGTGGAAAAGGTAACATATGTAGAGCAAGATTGATATGAAGAGTAGATACAGTCGGTATAGGAAGAAGTTATTCACAGAGAACTCACTTTACATGGTGTAAGGCATTTTGTGGAAGTGGAAATAATATGCGAAAGAGAACTGATACATCATTCCATGCTGATATTTTGTACCATAGAGTAAGAAGGAGTGTGGAAAATTTATATTCAATTATTTAGGTCATATTAACTTTGATGATTCCAATCAGACTTGGTCCTAATTGTTTTGACAATCACAAAGAGAGATTTTGATTCTAATTAGAAGAAGAATAAGTTTCAGTGTAGTTGGATTTTCACTAGAAAATATAGAGAATAATACTATGCATCTTTTAGGTTTTCTACTGGGAAATAAGAAGCGGGTTACTTTAATGCTTCTAATCAAGTAAAAAGTGAAGAGTAGAAGATCAAACAGTAGTGTGACATCATACATGTCTTGATAGGTGGAAGATTCTATTGGTGTTCCAAACCCTATTCAATAGGGATAATATTGTGTTGTGAGTTAGTATAAATAACCATAATGGAACTACATGTTGGAATATATTATTACATTTTTTTGTAAAAGGATTTTTCCCTTCACCCATCCATATTTTAGGGACAGACAATAGCTAAAAGATTTTTTTACTAGTCAAACAAGAGTAACAGTTACTACATTATAATGTAGAATCCATGTAATATTCATACCCATACATGGAAAGGAAATACCCACACTTATTAAGTGGTGATTATTGTATAAATATAATATTCATATTTTAACTTCTTTCATATTATTTCATGTGTAAGGCAAACTTGAATAAGAGAATCTAGATCTTACCTGGTCAAGAGGTATAGGGATAAAAAATATGAAATTGGTTCAAAAATTCCCCAACACTAATTTAAACCCTCTTAATGTTATGAATATACTAAATTAATCCTCTCAATTGGTATTAGGACCAATTTTAAGGATAAAATCAATACAACAAATCAAGTGATGTGTTAAAATAGAGGGTTGTTGTCATTGATTAAAGAATAGTTTTTAAAATTATTCTTATGGAAAATTTCTTTTTCTTTTGAAGAACCATTTGAATATTTTTTTATTTAAAAAATAAACCTTTTAAACTTTATAATGATTCTTCAAAGAAATAAGGGAATATTAATTCGTACATGTCACACGAGGAAAAATGAATTCATTTTCTACAATAAAAGGATAGACAATTCCATATAAGGAAAGTGATAATAAGATTCCATTAGAACATTGGTAGAAGAAAAAAATTGTCAACATTACATTATTATATCATTTTAAGAACATTTTTTGAAACATTTAAAAAATATCTTTTTTATAATGAAATAGGTTCTCTGACTAAAGAGTGAAATAAAGTCATGTTTTCTGGAAAAAAAAAATTATAAATAATTTTGAGTACCAAAGAATTGAATAATGGTAATTATAAATGATAATAATCATGAATAAGAATATAATAATGAAAGGTTATATTGAATAATTATTATATAATTTCCTATAATTACAATACTATTTAAAGATCGTTATTGTTATTATTGAGAAAGATAATCTTTAAACCTCCAAAAGTGTCCCATACCACATTGAAATTTTATAATACATAATCCTCATGAAGGAATAACATTATATGAATTTTTACATTATCATGAGAGTAAGGATATTCATTATATATCATGTAAAATTCTGTACATACACCATGAAAAAGAAACTGGGTTCATAAAAACAATTAAGCCTCAATGGAATGTAAATTTAGACGAAAATCTATTACTTTGACTTTCATTTCAGTTGAACAACCATTAAATTCCTAAATAATAATCATATAAAAAATTTATACTTTCTTAAGAACCTTTTTCATGATTATAATTTATTTTATTTCACTTATTACCATGTTATGTACAACCACTTATGCAATTAATTTTATGTCTGGTGTTTTTTACCGAATTCAGTTTATGTTTCTAGAAGACTATTGTTGGTAAACTATGGACATAAGGTTCCGTATATAACATATACAGAATAATAACCATGAAATAATTTTCATATTTTTACATAAATTATACTTTCTAAATAAATCTTAAAATATGCTTATGAAAATGGGAATATGTTACAATCAAGGAGACAGTTGGTCAAACGTACACATGACTAACATTCCCATTTTTAAATGATCGTTGTGGAAACCAGGTAATTAACTAAAATAATTCTAGAATTATCATAATATAATAAAAATAAATATATTTAATCGTATATAGTTATATAAATAATCTTTTGGTGTAAAAGGAATCACATCATGTTGAGGAGGTAGTAGTCCACCCACGAACCACATTTTCTCTTTTAAAGATTCTGAATGGGTAATAAAAAAATATGACTTATATATATATTATTTAAAGAATTTTAATTATTCCTTGAATATCATATAGATTTTTTTTCATGTCTCATATGTTTAATTTAAACCCTTTTTTATATATTTCATGTTTAGTGTGAACGAATCAAAATGATTTGAGGGGGCGGTAGTTCACACTTCCTCAGAGGATGATATTGTATTAATGAAAAATGGAATCTATTAGAGGTAGGTATAATAATAGGATTATATAAGTATGATTACATAATAAATATCATATATGATATATAGAAATATTTTTTCTATCATGACTACCTTCATGAAAGGTAGTAATAAAAGAATGAACAATCATCGTTTCTTGAGGTAGGAGTTTCCCATCCACAGAAAAATTTTGTTAGTTACCCATTGAATGTTGGTGTGTGTATAATTTTAGGTCTAAATATCATCATAACAACATACTAGTATATTTAGTATAATGTTTTTGTTTCCCAATAGTATCATAAGTATATTTTATAGATTGGATAATGGAAATGAAACTTGAAAGATTGAGATAAGATATTACCTTTTAATCGGGTAACTTCTTTTGGTTTAAACCAAAAGGCATCTATTGAAGGTAATTTTACAAAAGGTAGGCTTTTAGGTATAGGTGAGGTATATTGGGAGAGCATTTTGGTAGATATTTTCCGAACATAAGATATTGTAGAGGATTTAGGAATATGTAGAGGTGGTGGCCTTTTATAGGGAAGGAAAAGGACTTACAGTGTATTCTTGAAAAGAAGTTAGGTGTGAAAATGTACTTACCTAAAAATACTCATAGAAACAACCCAAGAACATGAATTTCAGTTTAATGGCCTAAAGATTTCCATTAAATGGTTTTTGTACAAGTTTATAGGTTATTTGGGCCCTTGAATTTACAGTGATATTCCATTTTTAGTCTAAATACACCTTGATCATTGTTTTTAATTTTAATCACTTTCACTAATCATTTTTGTCAAAAATTATGTTTATTTTATTAGACCTAAAATATTATCATTATTAAAATGGTATGTTTTGTATTTTCAATATACATATCATAGAGGTGGAAAAATTAGGACTAATGTTAATCCCGTAGACAGACAGATTAACTGGTTTTAGTATAAAGAAGTTCAAAAGATTGTTACATTTTTATATTCAATATAAAATTTAAATTAATTATAATGAACTAAATCATATTAATATGTGTATTATTTATCCATTTTCACTTTAAAACAAAATTTTAATATAATTTATCATAACTAACTATTTAAATTAAAATGATGTTTTTATCTAAAACACAGTATTTTTAACTATTCATCAAAAAATGAGGTTTCTCAAAAAATCCCAAAAATAAACCATAGGATAATTATGATGTAATGTATTCAAAAATAAGGTTTATTTTATCATATTAAATTCATAAAAATTTAAAAATTAATATTTAATGTAGGTTCTTCATTGAAAGGAATAAAAAATGACATAATAAAAATATATTTTTACATGAAATATCAGGTTTTATCTTATATTATTCTTACCAAATCTGTTTGATGAATATAAAACATAATTGATTATAATATGTAACATATTTATTGCATTAATATCACTCACTAAATATATTTAATTTAATATGTTAGGGTAAAATAACTTTTTGAGCATAAAAATGTTATTTATTAAAATATCATTTTATTATTCAATTGGTTCTTATATTCATTTATAATTTATTTGTAACAAAAAATTTAGTTTTCTAAACCACATATTTTCTTAAGATAATTAATACTATTCATAATTGATAGTTTATATCTTATAAATGTATTAGAATATATCGTTTTTAGTGTAACTCAATCTAGTGTACAACACATGTTTTTGAGGAAGGTCGCTCTTGTGTGTAATGAAAATTATCAAGAATGGTTTCTCTTCCATGTAACATATGATAAATTTGTGTATCATGAATGGAATATATTTTAACTAGTAAATATATTATAAAGTATCGGTATATTATATTTCATTATGTTCTTTCTTTCGTGTGTCATACATGCTATCGAATACAATGTTATTTAGTTTTTTCGAGAGTCACAATAACTACCACATTCCCAAACCCTGGGGATCATTTATCCACATAGTACATTTTTTTCGATTTATAATATGATCTAGCTACTAAAACATATTTTTATTTATATGAAGGTCAACATCCTCCCATCTAATTTTATTGGAAGAATCTGGTATATACCTCTTAAAATGGGAAACATGAAATATGTCAGAGATAGTTGTCAAGCCAGTATTAAATTCCGACCAATAGGACACTCTTTCTTGTTTTCCAACAATATCAAGGGTGTCCACAAAGCATAGTTCCAACATACCTCGATTACCCAAATAATGATCTCCCAATCATGGTGAAACTTTGGGAAAGACCTGAACATCATCCTCAAACTCCAAAAGCTGATGATGATCTTACACATAATATTTCTGAACATTTTATTCTATGATCAATCTCTTATGGATCAACTACAGCATATCCTTTGTCTCCTGAACAACACTCAGTCCAACTAATGTTCATTCTCCAAACACTACATTGTGTAAGGGATGTCTGCATGGCCCCCATATACAAAGCCTCTAAGGGAACTCTATTTAGAAAAGACTAATAAATATTTTCATAAGAAAAATTTAACCAAAAGTCAATTATTTTCATATAATCCTCTTAAATAAAGCACACAATCTCAGAGGATATCCTAAAAAACATAGAAAACTATCTCCATTAGTCCATCTATATTTAGATGATAATTCGTAATCCATATTGTCTAGGAACCCATTTCCTCATCCAAACCTTTCCATGACCTGGATGTGAACCTCAAATCCTTTTCATAAACAACTTAATATGGAATATTATAAAGTATCATAATCTCTCAAACATACATGGCCCCAAGATAAATCGCTTTCATCAACCTTGAGATCGGTAGGAAATTAAATTATTATATGATTCAATCAATGACTACCCAAATCACTCCCTTACCACTAGGATCCCATGCAAAACCAATGAATAAATTTTAAAAATACTCATCCAACTTCTCAACCAAAATGTGTAAGGATGGAAATATCCTTGCATGTCTCAGGTGTTCCCCCATAATTTTCTGACAAAAGAGACACTATGAATAACAATTTGAAAAAAAAACTCTTTCCCAACTGCCAATACTGATGTATCAAATTAGGATTCGTCATGGAAGCCCTTTGGTTTGTGGGATAAGAATAATAGTGTCTACTATCTAATAAAACCTATCTCAAGTGAAACTAAAAAAATAACATTCATTGAAAGCACAATGCTCTCCTAGGATATTGAGACTGCTCACACAAGGAATCCATATCGTAAAGGATTCCACTAAAACTCGGCAACATTGTTCCATACAAATTATCAACCTAAACCCTCTCATCCCACAATAATTGATCACATGTTCGATCTAGACATAACTGTCCCCTTTACTATTCAACAAACAAGATCATATTAGAAAATAAACTCATCATAGGCCAATCCTGAATTGATTCCTTCATTAAATATGTTTGTAATTTTATTCGCAACACACTGGTAACAACATTAACTTTTCAATGAGTATAACCAATATCATAAACCAAAATCTAAAGATACTCTACTAAATGTATCTGTTTCATTTTCAAATCCATTTATGTAAAAATATTAGGGCTGGATCTTATGATCAGAATATACCATAACCTTCTCCCCATATATATAGTGATGATAGCTTTTTATTGCATGCATAGCCATTTCAAACTCAATATAACGGATCAGTTAGTTCTTCTGATGAGGGAAAAATGTAGATATCCATAAGCCAAAACCTATTTCCCCTACATCAGGACATGTCCCAAACCCCTACCAGAAGCATCAAAGAAAACATAATAACCTGATCCCAATACGGGAAGAATAAAAAATAGTTCTAAATTCAACATCCCCATCATATCCATAATATGTATCGCAATCATGTGATTACATCTAATAATTATACCTTAACAGATTAAAAATTTCAATGAATATGTGCTCTTAGGGAAGTCACAAACAAACCATCTATATTAACCAGCCTAACTGAAGAATATTTAGATCTCAGACACATTTCTTGGATTATCCCAAGACATAACTTCCAATCATTTATAAGATATATTGAGATAGCCCTCTCAGATATTACAATCCCTAGAAACAATCATTCCCATATCCAAAACTCACACATAGAAAAAAAACCATAAACAAAATGTTCTTTGAAGGTTCAAAGAATTATATTCAAATGGTCCATGTTTTCGACCACTAAAATGGATGACACAAAAATATCATCCTAAAACAATACAAAAAAAGATTCTAATAACCCATGATATATCTATTTCCTAATTTTAATTAAAATCTTATGGGAATTATCAAGACTTACACAAAAAACAAAAAACTCAAAATACTATATCGACTCCTAAAAGTTGTCTTAGTTATATAAAATTCCCATAATCTCAACTAGGGATACCCTAAATATTGGATAATATTAGAAATCCAATGATCCTCTATAATCAAATGAAATATATCATCATTACTTGGTAATGAATATTTCTTCTTGACTTTCTCCAGATTTAACATTCAACAATCAAGAAAAAAATGTGGCTCCCATGTGCCTTCATATAAAATTGGACTAGAAAATACTAAAGCGATGTTCTTGGAATAATGAATCCTTTAACTTGTTAGTCCTCCAGAGAGACCTTAATTTCCACCAACTCTACAGTCTCCATGTGGTTAGATGATATAAAATGGAAAATTTATTGGGGAGTATGTATATAGCATACTTTACCTCTCTATAGGGTGGTAACTAGAAAACTAATCCAAAAATACCTCAGGGTATGAACACACCACTATAGGGTGTTGACCACCCAACAAGGGTCAACTACACCAATAAACATCTCCATAAACTAGAACTATATTACCTTTTCATAACGAACTACATGTTTATCCCTTCCTAATATAAAGTCTAACTAAACTCAGATTAAATGAGTGACCCCATCAGCAGACAAGAATAGAAAATAATAGTTATAATAGTCTTTATAAGCCTTAACAATGATACTATAATCCATACATATTATCAAGTCGATGATTTCATGATTAATAACCAGACAGTCCAACTGATCCTCAAAGTTGGATATCATCACCCAACACATGGGACATGTGAAACATTGTTCATACTGCTTTCCCAAAGGCAATGAATTATCAATAAATAAATCTATAAGATCTGAATGAGAACCAAACCCATCAACTAAATTTGATGATTTCAAATAAATAGTTTCACTAGTATACAAAAAATTATGTACCATTGAAGATGATATAACTTCAGCAGTTCTAATAGTAGATTTCCCTAAATCTAATTCCCTTAGCGTATAAACTGATGCATATATTCATTCAATATTAGCCAGCTGAACATCCCCCTTGTCATGAGGGTTATAACCACCACTATTAGAAGAGTCTACACAAACTAGAAAATCCTTGCTGAGAGTGGATCATAACCTACTTCCCAAAGATATATTTTCACAAAAAATGTTTTCTATATCCATATTGTCCAAAAAGATGACAAGTCTTGGGAGCCTCCACAAGTTTAGGCTTAGTATGAACTTTTCTTCGACATTAGTAGTTGAAAAGATACATCTACCCTATAAAATCCCCTGAAACTAGTCCTAAAGAAAAACATAGCACTCTTAATATTCTATTTATAGCTATAAGATACACCACAGAAAATAATTCAACCAATTGACGTTCCACCCAAAACTATATTCTTATATATGTCTTCCTCATCCAAATCAATATTTTTAACAAACTAAACAATGGTTGGAAGATACATGAGTATCAAAATAAGAAATATATCATTCCTTGGTACTATCTCAAGACTCAGAGCCTTTAGGTACCCATTAGTGATACGCTACGGTTCCATATGGATGAACTAAACAAAATGTAAAGAATACTTCAGAACGGAATGCTTTCCAAGATATAAATCAGAAATTATTGAGTCTTTTCCACAAATAACATCTCGAGATAAAACTATAGGATAATGATTTTATTGAGGGAAGACATGGTATGATACTATTGCAATATTTCTTTCACTATATAATTCGACCATCTATTTCTTGGTCCCTAGAGAATATACATGGAGAAAATCATGTTATTGTTATCAAGAATCCTTATGAAGTTAAATATCCTCTCTAACTACTCAAGACACACCTCATATTCCTAGGAACATTTATGTCTATGAATGACATGTAGATGCTGCTTAGCAAATTAAAATTTAAGATCTAATATGCCTCACAGGATCCCAAAACCCACTTGACCCAAATATTTAATTATGTAGATAAAAAATTATACCAATGTAGGGTCCACTAGATATTTTTTTGAAAAACATGTTTCACATAATTCTCCCTTAATTTTAGAATATCTCTTCTCTAGGTAATTTCATAACAAAAGGAAAACCCTAATCAGTATTTGGAAAATTCCAAAATAATAGAACCAAAAATATATTATTGATGTCAATGCATTAATAGAATATATAATTAAAGCAACCATGAAAGAATATAAATAGAAAGTAAATTGTTAATTTAAATTAACATCCCATATAGCTCATTTAATTGACCTCAAATTCCAAGTCTCAACCCTGTTAAATATTCCTGACCGCCCATGTTATCTCAGTTCCAATCACAAAAAGTGATCTGGTCAAACCAAATTTTTACACGTACTATCTTAATTATGATTGTCCTTACTCATTTTTACCAAGACATAAAACCAAATTCATGATGTGAAAATAAAAAATCATGTTGAGAATCCATTCGATACAAAGTTATAAGGAACCATCTTGGGTCAACTAGACATGACAACCAAATAAACTATTCAGATTATATAGTTAAAATATGACAATTAGAATAGTCTGTGAGTATTATAACAAAACATACAAGTAGAGTAAAAAAGTGGAAAAAATGAGATACCTAAAATACATACAATAAAAGCCCAAATAGGCCAAATCATAAAGCATATGAAAACTTCATGTGACCAATTGTAACCATAAGACCAACCAAAACTGATTTTAAGAATAACAAGAGAAGCCATAATGATACAAGATGTTTTTTCCATTATATGAATCGTACAAGACATTATTTTTTAACTCTTTAATACACATTTTGGGTGTTATCAAAACCTAGTAGAATATCAGCATTGTTTCTATACTGGGTCTAATATCAATAATTCTCTAATTATAGATTTTTTATCATTATTGTTTTATGATGAATATTTGCTAAAATATTCCATATAAAAATAAATATATCTTTTTTTATCATAATATATTTTAATATTCATAAAATATAATTATTTCAAGTATAAGGGATGAAACACGAATTCATTTTTCATACATCATATGGCAAACATATACATGAAATATTCTATCATGAAAAGGAATGTGATACCACCACATATATAACATGTGAGAAATAGTCCATGATAAAAAACATGTGATAAATAACAATCGATGAATAATTCCCACACATATTGGGTTCTACCCTATAGGACACTATGTTCTATAAACTAAAATCTTATACAAGAATAACATTGGATCCAACAAATATTGTGTCCATATAGTATATATCACTAAAGGTTACCTGATAGTGGTGTTAAACACACACATAGACTACTTGTGTCTCTTTCTCGATGCACTAATTGTTCCTAATGTTATTTTTTAAAATTTCATTCCATAAATAAATCTAAATTGTTTTATAAAGTGTTTCCAAATCCAAGCCAATATTATTTATAATTTGAAACCCCATTTATAAATAAAAAATCAATTTCTTAGAAAATAACCTTTTTAAAACATTTCCCTTTCCCAAATATAATTTGAAACAAATTATCAATTCATATTAACAAGAAAAGAAATGAATTTATAATGAACAAAATAATCAATTAATTAACCCATTTTATAGCAACCCCTTCCTCAACATGGAAGAATCATAGATTCCATTGACAATAATAATCTAAAACCAATAGAATGGATTTCCAATGAAAATATATTCTATGGAAAATGAAAGTATTTATTGAAAAAACTATCTTATCATAAATCCAAACCCAACCATAGTAAGAACCATAGATGAAACCAAAGCCAAATAAAAACTAGAATGATTATGTTCCCTGAGAGAAGAAATCCGACAACAATGGTGATAAATTTCTAAATGAAGAAATCTAGAATGGAATGATTCAAACAAAAGCATTTAATAATATCTACTATCACAATATAAAGTACATGTTAAATGATTTAAATAAGAAACCCCTCAAAAAACATCCGAAATAAGAATTTTTTACTATTATATGTTGTGTAACCCATTTATACATTGTGTATTCCATGAGGGTCAAACACATTGAATAACTCATTTAATTTTTATTAAAATAAAAATATATCATATTACATGATGTGAACCCCTTACTCAATAAGTAAAAATTTCACGCAGTGTACCTCATTCATGACTTCTTCTTGATTTTCATTACACTATGTGGACTCCCATTATATGATGTGTAATTTCTTATAGAACATCAGAAAGAAATGGATAAAGATAAAAATTATATGAAATCGTTGACTTCTCCATTATATGGAACCTTTCAATTATTTTTCATAATTACTCAAAAAAAAAGAAAAATGAAACCAAAAATAAATGTCAAAATAGACTTCACATAAAGGTAATGGTATGTTACAATTATAATATTCTCCAATGAAGGGAAATTGAGATGACGTCCCTTATCTAACACATCCTCTTGGTTAAAAATCAATTAACCTCCTATATACTGGTATTAATCATGTTATTAATTTATACCAAAAACATATTTATATTTCCAATATCATATATGTTTCTCTTATAACATCTAATCACCCGTTCAATGATAGGATTTCAATATTTTCTTTGTTTCAGGTGTAAATTGCATTGTTTTTTCATGCTTTTTTTGTCTTTCATGTTACAATTATTGGGAATTGTATAAGTACATTATCTCTAGAATGGTAATATTTTTATAAATATTTTTTTCATTATAGATATTTTTAGAATCTTTATTCTAATTTCAACATGTAGAACGGATCACATCACATCATGGAGACGGTAGCCCATATAAAGACATAAATAATGTTAACATTTTCTTAATGGGTGAATAGGTAATAAAGTGGATGGTATATTAATTTTATAAAATCAATATAATGACATATATATCATGTATAATATTTAATTTATCCTTGTTACATTCTATTTAAATCACATTTGAAAAATGAATCACATCTCTTCGCGGATAGGTAGTCTTTAATACACACGAGTAACATTATAATATGTTAAAAAAATGGTAAGAAAGATGTTATATGTGATATTAAAATTCAATAGATATAATAATATCAAAAATTTCATATATACGTGTTAAATCAATCATTATTTACATCATTTAATGGTGGATATAGAAAATGAATCACTTCAGTTCATTAGTCGGTATTCTGTCATACACATGATCAATAGTTTGGATTCACATTTTTTGAAATATTAGATATATATAGGTCATTAAATTTTCATAATAAAATATTTTTATGGAATATAATTCGAATATTATATTATAATTGTTTAATAATCTTTTAAGGGGGTATAAGAATATAAAAAAATAAAAATATCATTTATGAACATTGCATCTTCTTCAAAAAAATTATTTGGTTTAAACAAATGGACTTAATTTTTAAGATTTATGATCAATAATGGGATCTATGACTTTAATATGTGAGGTAGGATGTGATTTTAATAGGTCTTATCTGATCTTAATGGATTTTAATCTCTGAAGATTAGTAGATAAGTATTTTCGTTTATAAGTATAGGATAGGAGATAAGAAGATATTTGGAAAAGTACAAATTATACATACATGTTTATCATGAAACAAAATCCTAAAAATGGATTATTATCGACCCTAAAATGTGATAATTTTTATATATGTCTATAAAATGTGTTTTCAAAAGTTCATTCCATTTTAACCCTTAAATTTTAATTTTAACCCTCATGTAAATCATTATTTAACTTAACTGTGGTAGTTAAGTTTTTCTTCTTTTAATATTAATAATAGTAAAAAATAATGTTCAAATATTTATATAATATAAATTATCTAGATTAAAAATATTTAATCAAATTTTCTAATGAAAATTCTTATAAGTGGATGAATACAATTTTAAATTATACTGAAAAATGTAATGAAAAAGAGTTTTTCTAAAGACAAAAATCAAAAAATATAAAATGTTTTATTATCAAAATTCAATATTTATTTGATACCAATGAAAAAAATTGTCAAATTTTAATATAATTGAACTATTTTTACTTTAAAATCAATTTCAAATACATTTTATCCAGGTTAACTATTTAAATTAAATGCTACTGTCAAATGCAAACCAGTATTTGCACTACTCTTTGAAAAATGAAACTGTTAAATTAAATCCATAAAATTCTCACTAAATAATTTTTATATTAATATTTAAATTGTTAATTTAATTTTTTAAAATAATTTTTTGGATGTGGAAAATTTTTATTTTAAATAATGTTCAAAATTTTTGAATAAACTGTTTTATAGAAACGTTATATTTTTAGAAAACATTTTTTAATAGCTATTATTTTAATTATAATCAATAGAAAACCATAGCATTTATAGTGTAGTTCATACTATTAATACATTCTGATTTAATGGATAGGTAACCGTGGTATACTATATTATATTTCATTTATGCCTAGCATTGTTTGTTCTGCTAGCCACTAAAGATATTGATTTTTAAGCTATATATATCATGGGTTTCCTGAGAATAGTGTTTTGTGTAAAATAATATATCTAATACAATGTTCCTGTTTTAAAATTTTTGTGTGTTAACTAATTTCCCTCTTCAATAAATTGTGTCCTCACAATTTAATTATGGTCTCGGTAATCAATGTTTTGACATTTGGAAATACGAATGCTAAAAACAAAAATTCTAAAGGGGTTAATAAAACATCATCTTTATAAAAGAGAATTGAAAATATAGAGGTCATTTATAGTGTAACGTTACATGGTTTACTTATAAGAGATCATAACTGGTAATTGAAGATAAATACATGGATGAAAATAAAAAAAATTATATAGAGTGATTGAGATTATTGATCACAAGAATGTGAATGATCATGGAATGTTAAAGACCACAAAACCATAAATATGATATGATTTAAACAAGAATTCAATTAATTGGATATAAATCTAATAAGATAAAATTTATATTTCAATATCCCATTACTAATTTTGATTAATTATTTTACTGTCTATGATTTTAATGACATATACTTAAATGATATAATTCTATTTCATAAGCACAATTTCAAACTTCAATTATGCCTTGATCAATTTCAAATACATCACTTACTCTGGGAAATGAATATCCAAAAATTAATTTACTATGCCTAAAGCAATAAAATTTTCTTTTAACAAATTATAATATCTTTAAAAGAGTTTAATTACTTTTTTCTTATCACAAACAATTTTACAAAAGCCAATATGGTTAGAACATGTTTTTCAACAAAATACATTAAAATATAATCATCAGTAGTAACACCATAGGTTTATCATTAATATTTATTCATCAAATTATTTAATTAAAAAATTACATATTTAATAGAACATCATTTAGTCCAAAGGTTGGTGTTAAACCTTTATCATTCATTAGTTTTTGGTTCAATCCCCACATTCTTCACTAGATGCTATAGTATTTCATTTTTCCAAACTCTATTCATATAATTCATATAATGTTCCCAAATTTGGATGACCATAATTACATCAACATAATGATAAGATAATATCTGAAGGTTACCAATACCATTAACCTTATTCAAACATAAATTAAACGAATAATCCATTAAATAAATTTATCACTAAAAATATATATTATAACAATGGGTATTATTTCTATTTGGGGTTTCCATGAATATACATAATATTTTTATATTAAAACCACACAAAATTTCAGAATGGGTATTTAAGATATCCATCCTAGGATCAACATCAAACTCATAATCTTCTCATGGTATCAATAATTTTTATGTTTCTGTAGGCACATATGATTCTAAATTTTAACATATTCAAAATTTTTTTGAATACTCTTACAAAAAAATAAAGTTGGTAAAAATAAATATATGAAATATATATGAAGTTCTACTAAATAAATCAACCTATTCATTTCAATATTGGTTCGTGTTATTGGTTTTAACCTTTAGAAGAGTGAATTAAATAGGATTATTCCATGGTTCCCCAATTTTAATACAGAAAAGTATAAATGTATTTATAGGGTGAGAATCATTTCGTTCCATCATAAACATAATTTTTCTTCAGCATTTCATTACTTTATGACCGTCATTTCCACACATAAAACATTTTATTCTTCCTATGTGACACCCAATTTTCAATATAATACATGTGAGTATTAACATTCGTTATTCATTATCATGATTTGTTGACATCCTTTCAAATGTTTGGTATATAAAATTTGAATTATTTAAATCATATACCCATTTCGTGTCAAACTAGGTGTGCATTATGAACTATTGTCATGTACATAGTAATCATTGGAGAAATCCTGAATATAGAAACCCAAACCTAGATAGCCCATATCTAGTTTCTTCTAGTAAATACAATGGCATGATTATAAGAAATAAATCCCTAAAGGACCAGTACGTTTAATAGTCTTCAAAAATCAGATATAAATGAGTATTTTATAGCTGAATACATTGATTACAACATAATTTTTTACTTTTTTATAAATAAGTAACTCTGTAGATAACTCTAATTCATCTAGAAAAATCAAGCATATAACTCATAGTAAGATTCATGGATTCTTGAGGAAATAAACATAATAAGAGTGACCTCAAGTGCTCAATAAGGGAAAATAGACCATAAGAAATAATGTTCCAATGGGAATAGTCGGTATGGCATGGTGAATAACCATAAGTACATTCCATTAAAATAAATAGATAAGAAAATATAAATATGTAATTTTAGGAAACTGAAACACATGCCATTATTCAATGAACTGAAAATGAAATGAATCCATAGATATGTCGACACATTATCTCATGGATCAAAAATAACTGAATCCTAAAAATGAAATGCATCGATAGATATATAGACACAAAATCACTTGGATGGATAATATTAGAATATAAATGACAAAAATGCTTAATTATTGGACACCGTGTTTTCTATGGTCATGCTACATTTAACATCAATAACATTCAAAATAAATTTTTCAAAATATAGTGTAAAAACCCATCTAAGGAAGCCATCCAAATGACTCGTCCCAAGAGACTACTAATGCATCGAGGGGATATCATTAACTTGGCCCCACCTATGTCATACCATTACAAATGATTCATCATTTATCATGTAATCAATTTAACAATGTTCCATATCTAATATTTTAATGGAGTTGAAGATGCAGATAAATAAAACAATATTCAAAGTATACACCATATTTAAAATTGTATACGGTTTAGGCAATAGTAAAATCCATGAAGAATGAAATAGGTAATTTAAAGAAATTCAATGTTCAATGATCATAAGATATTGAATATTTCAAGGGTACTAATAAATAAATTATGGATTTGAATGTGAATATTATCCTTGGACAAATAAATCATAAACCATCAAGAGAAAGATTAATAATGTTATAAACACATCAAATCTAATGTGGAGTTAAAATAGATGGTTTTGTTGTTTATGAAAGAAAATATTTTAAAAACATTCTTGAGGAAATTATCATTTTATTTTGAAAAACCTTTTGAAAATTTATTTATTTAAAAATAAACATTTTAATCATGAAAAGGATTCTTCAATGAAATGATGTCAAATGAATCTGTACATGTCATATGAGGTCAAAAGAATATTACTTTTATACAGAAAAAGGCTAGAAAATTCCTCATTAGAAAATTGACATCAAGATTCCATTGAAACATTGGTAAAATGGGAAAAGAATTTATATGTCTTTACCAAATTATTTTATGAACATTTTTTGACTAAATTTAATAAAACGGTTTTTCTAGATGAAAATAGGTTCTCCAACTAAAGAGAAAAATAATGTCGGGTTTTTTGAAAAACATTTTCTAAAACATTTTGAGTAAAAAAGAATTTAATATTGGTAATAATACTTGAAAATGATCATGAATAATCAAATAATAATTAAAGGGTATATAGAAATGTTGTTATATTATTTATTATAATGGAAATACCATTTAAATTTCATTTAATTTATTCTTGTGGAAAATAATCTTTAAACATCCCACATTGTCCCATACGACGTTAAAATATTTCAAAACATAAACCTCATGTAAGAATAAAATTATATTAATTTTTAAAATATCATTATAGTATGTAGATTCATGATATATCATGTATATCTCAGTACATGAACCATGTAAAATAAACTAGGTGCATTACAACAATTAAGCCTTAATAGAATGTAAATTGAGACTAAAATACATTACAATGAGTTTTGGTTTGGGTGAAAATCCATTAAATTCTTCTATAACAAACTTATGTTGATTTTATACTTTCTTCATAAACATTTTCATTTTTATAATTACTTTTTATTCACCTATTACCATGTTCTGTATAACTACTTAAATAATTTATTTTACCTCAGGTGTTTTGACCAAATTCGGTTAATCTATCAAAACAACTATTATTGGTCAACAAGGGTCATAGGGTTCAATATATAAAATATATAGAATAATAAAGGTGACATAATTATCATATTATTACATCAATTATACTTTTAAAATCAATCATTAAATATGGTTATGAAAATGACAATATGTTACAATCATGGAGATGGTAGGCCGTACGTACGCCTGAGTAACATTCCCATTTTAAACGATCATTGTGGAAGGAAATTAAGTAACTAAAATCTTCCAATAATGATAATTATATAATAAATATCATATTATTTAAAAATATTACTTATATATTTAATTATGTGGTGTAAAGGAATCACATCATGTCGAGGAGGTGGTAGTCCACACACATCCATGAATGATGTTATCTATTTTAATGATTTTGAATGCGTAAAAAGTATATGATATATATATATATATATATTTCAAAAATATAATTATGTCATTAATAATATATACATATATATATATATATATATGTTTCTATTGTATCATATTTTTAATTAAAACCATGTTTTATAAGATCCGTCTTTAGGGGGAACGAATCAGAACGCTTTGAGGTGGCGGTAGTCCACACTTCTTCAAACGATGTTATTATATTAATGTAAAATGGAATGTATTAAAGGAAGGTGTAATAAAAGAATTAAAGAAGTATTAGAATACAATAAATATCATATATAATTTATATTTACATATTTTCCATCATAATGGCCACCATGAGAGGCGTTAATGGAATAATGACCAATCATCGTTTCATGAAGCAGTAGTTTTCCATTAGTAGAAACATTATATTCATTACGAAATAGATGGAGGTGTGTGTAATTGTAGGTCAATGTCATAGAAAAAAAATCCTAGTATATGGAGGATATTGGTTTTGTTACACATGAACAGAATAAATCAATTTTAGGGGTTGGAGACTAGAAATGAAACTAGATAGATTCTGAAAAGGCATTCCCTTTTAATTGGGTAACTTCTTTTGGTTTAAACCAAAATGCATCCAAGAAAAGTTGTTATTCCAAAAGGGAGGATTATAGGTTTATGGGAGGGATATTGGGAGTCCATATGGGCATATCGTGGTCTAAATTAAAAGGTTTTACAGGTGTGTGGAATGGGTAGAGGTGGTGGCATTATATAAGGATGGAAAAGGACTCACATGGTATTCTTGAAAAGAAGTTAGGTGTACACATGTTCTTACCTAAAAAAGGTCATAATAAACCACCCAAAGACATTAATGGAAGGTTAATGGAATAAATATGTCCATAAAATGGGTTTTGGATAGGTGTAGACGTCATTTGGGACCTTAATCATCGGGTTTTAATCAATTTTAAGCTTAATTACACATTAATCACTTTAATTAATTTTAATCGCATTCACTATTCACTTTTGTAAAAAAATAAGATGATATTATTAGACCACCAAAATTATATTTATTAAAATTTTGTATGTTTTATTTCCAAAATTAAAATCAAAAAATCAAAAAAGAATTATGATTAACACTAATCTCTCAGATAGACGGATTAACTGGTTTTAGTATAAGACATTTCAAAACAGTGTTATATTTTTATATTCAATTTAAAAGATAAAATGATTATAATGAAATAAATTTTATTAATAGATTTAAAATCAATACAATTTAACTTTAACACATATTTGGAATATAATTTATCACTACAAATTATTTAAATGAAAATTTCATTTTTAAACTAAAACATAGTATTTTTCACTATTCATCAAAATATGATGATTCTTACAGAAATCCCTAAAATTCACCCTAGGATAATTTTGATGTCCTAAATTAAAAAATAATTTTCATGTTACCAAATAAAATTCTTAAAAGTGTACAAATTATTATTTAAAATATGTTCTTAATTAAAAAGTGGTAAAATTATTTAATGAAAATAGAGGTTTGTATGTGAAATATTGGGTTTCATCTTATCTTATAGATACCAAATATATTGGATGAATATGAAAAATAATTTATTGTATATGTGAAATATTTGTTAATTTAATATCATTCTCTAACTCAATTATATTTAATCGAATAGGGTAAAACAACATTGTGGTCATAAAAATTGTTTCTATAAAAATATTATTTTAATATTCAATTGGTTCATATATTCATTTATAATTTATTTATATCAAATAATTTTGTTTACTTAACCAAATATTTTAATTATTTATTTAATAATATTCAAAAAATCAAGTTTATATCTTATAATATTTTAATAATATATCATTTTTTGGTGAAACTCGGTCTTGCGTACAATATAATCTTTCAAGGAAAATCACTCTTGCGTGTAATGCAAGATATCAAGAAAGGTATCTACTGAGTATAACATATGTTTACTAGGTGTCTAATGTATATTATATATTTTAAATAGTAAATATGTTCTAAATAATCTAGGTATTAGATCACCTTAAGTTCTTGTTGTCGTTTGTCATGCACACTATCCAATACAAGGTTCTTTTGTTAGTTTATCGTGGTGTCACATTCTCACCACCTTATTTAAATTTTGTCCTCACAATTTAAACTCAACTATGTTAATAGAATTCTTTTATTTCCTACATTTAAATCCCAAATCGTGAGAAGATTTTATGAAACATTCTCTAGAAAAGATAGAATGGAAAGTACAAAGGTAAAATAGATTACCATGTAACAAGGCTTCTATGTAGAAGATCATTAGTGTGAAGTTGAGATAATACTTGGAGGAAATGCATAAATATTCCTAAGGATTAAATGAGTTCATCAATCACAAACAAGTGAAGGACCAATAAAAATTTGAGGTACACAAATCCACACATCTGTGATGATTTAAAATATGATCGGTTCAACTAAAATTATTGTATTAGAACTGCATATAATTTTTAAATCATTTTCATAATTTTGGGTAATTATTTTACTGAATAACAACATAATAAAATATTATTTCTTGGTAGGATTCAATTTTCATTTGAATAATATAACGTTTGGTTTTGTTTCAATCAAATTGTAATTCATTCATATCGTACCATGTATTAATTACAAATACTGAATTTTTTAATTCTACGAGCAATAAAAGAAAATTTTAAATGCTTGTAATAGTGACAAGCCAAACTATTTGTCTTTAACTATCTTCCAAACATATTTGGAAACTAGATTAATCCCTAATAATCACAACTGATACTACTAGTTCATCATTAACATTTATTCATTATATGTTCATACATGAAACAATAAAAATAAACAACGAATTTATGTAGGTCATTGGTTTTCATGAAACCCCTATTGTCTTTCTGTCATGGGTTCATTTCCCAAGGCCTTGCATGATTTAATTGGTTTCCACTTGAATTATATGTTGTCCATTTCTAAAACAAAATTAATAAAACTTCTAAATATAAATATGATGGACATCCTTGAAATAAATTTAATCTCTCAATAGCATTTTTACTAAGGTTTTCAATACAACCACAATACATTAGCACCTAGTCAATTTTATTTACACATAGGTCCTTCCATGTTATATGTTTTATTTATAATATCATTAGTCATATTTCTAAATCATATCATCTTATGATCAATCTAAAACACCTTAGGATTAAGGTTGATTATTATTTTCTAAAATCCATTCAAGTTCATCATAATGTTTAGTAAATAAACCATGGATTATCCTAAGAATATCTATTAGGAGTATCAAACCAGGTGCACAATAAGTCCAGTTGTCGTGTACAAGGATACCACCAGTCGAGCCTGGAACACCTTGTTCGAGTGGTTACTCCTTGGTACATTTATGCCAAAACCACATCCACATGTAGTATCCAGATAGGGATGTATTTCTATAAAGACTCAGATAATCTATACATAACCAAAATTCTATTCTTTTCAGCTATAATTATTCTAAAATTATACCTTAAGGTTATGACATCTAATCTAGGTTTTTCTAAATCTTGTTCGCATGGTTTCTACTGAACTCCCTTTGATACAAACTATAGAAAACCAATCCCAAAAATCCCAGAGCCAATGTCTGATAATAAATACTTTGTCATGATTACAAGGAATCAATCCCTGAAGTAACTATCAGTTTAGTAGTCTTGGTAAACCATATACATTAATGAGTATTTTATTAATAAATACAATGATTACAACATAATTATTTTTCTAAATAAGTAACTCCATGTATAACTCTAATCCATCTATTAAATCCATTCATATATTTGATATTAAATATATTATATTCCTGGGGAAGGAAACATAATAAGGGTGAGGTCAAATTCTTATTAAGGGCAAAATAGAGTGGAAGAAATAGTAAATAAATAAGAATTGCTAGTATGTAAAGGTAAATAACATGAAATATATCTCATTAAAATAACTACATATAGAAATAAAAAAATGGAATGTTAAGAGATTTAAACACATTCCATTACTCAATGAGATGAAACTAAAATGTAACCGTAGATATTTTGATGCATTACCTCTTGGATGAATAATAACTGAATCCTAAAAATGAAAATCATCCATAGATATTTTTGACACACTATTAGATGAAATAATAATAACCGAATATAAATGAATAAAATGATAAATTATTTTATGCCATTATTCCTTGGTACATGGTACCTTTATTGTCTAGATATTTCATAAGATTATTTGAAAATTCTAGGGTAAAAAAACATTTTAGTCAGATATCTATATGAAACATCACATGAGACTACTGATGCATTGATTGGCTCTCTATAGCTGAGCCCCTCCCATGTTGTACTAGTCCAAACCATTCCTAGTTTATCAAATAATAAATTTAACAGTGTATATTATGTAATATATGTAGGGAGTAAATGATATGAATTAATAAAACAATATTAAAAGTATACACTATATGTAAAATGGTATACGGTTTAGGAAATAGAAATATCCTTGATAAATGAAATCGATAATTTAGGGGAAATTAAATGTTCAATGTTTATAAGAGATCAAATATTTCAAGGGGACTATTAAATAAATCAAGTAAGTAAATTTGAATAGTATACCTGGCCAAATAAATCATAAACCAACCAGAGAAATATTAAGGATATTATCCATATAAAAAATCCCTTATGGTGTAAAAATAGAGGATTTATGTAATTGATGAAAGAATAAAATTTAAAAATATTCTTGAGGAAAATGTACATTTATTTTGAAAAACCATTTGAAGATATTTTTCGTAAAAAACAATTTTAAACATGAAAGGGACTCTTCAAATAAATGATTTCAGATTAATTCATATATGTCGTAAGAGGTAAATAGAATATTTCTTTTGTATGTCAAATGGATAGAACATTCATTGTTAGGAAGGTGACAATAAGATTACATTGAAACATTGGAAAAAGAAAAAATCATTAAATATATCTTTACCAAATTATTTTAGGGACATTTTTAAATCATTTTAATAAAATAGTGTTTTATGAAGAAAATGGGTTATCTGACTAAAGAGTGAAATAATGTCGGTTTTTCTGAAAAACATTTTCTAAAACATTTTGAGTACCAAATAATTAAAAATTGGTACTAATAAACTAAATTTGTCATCAATAACCATAGAATAATAAAATTTTAAATTGAAAAATGGATATACAATTTCCTCTAATAATAATACCATTGAATGATCATTAAAGTTATTGTTGAGGAAAATACTCTTTAAACATCCCATAGTGTCTCATACCATGTTGACACATTTTTAAACATAATCCTAGTGATGGAATTAAATTATATCAATTTTTAAAATATCATGAGATTATGTAGATTAATGATATATCATTTTCAGGGTATTATATACACCATGTTAAAGAAACTAGTGATTAACAACAATTAAGCCTTAATAAAATGTAAATTGAGAGGAAAATCCCTTACCTTCTGTTTCATTTCAGGATAACATCCATTAAATAAATGTATAATAAAATAATGTTAATTTCATAATTTATTTATTAATTTATTAATTTTTATAATTACTTTTATATCACATATTTTCAAGTAGTTTACAACTACTTAAAAAATTAATTCTATCTTGGGTGTTTTTCACCAAATTTAGTTTATGAGTCAAAACAACTATTATTAGTGAAATATGGTCATTGGGTTCATTATATAACATCTAAAACAAAATAAAAATTACATAATTATAATATATTTACTTCAATTTTACATTTAAAATACATCATTAAATATGGTTATGAAAATGAGAATATGTTACAGTCAGGGAGACGGTAGGTTGTACGTACATATGAGTAACATTCTGATTTTTAAATGATCATTGAGGAAAGAAGGTAAGTAACTAAAATCATTAAAAAATAATCATTATATAATAAATATTATATTATTTGATAATATTTACTTATATATATAATTCTATGTTGTAAAAGGAATCACATCATGTCAAGACGGCGGTAGTCTATATGTCTGCGAAGGAAATTATCTCTTCTAATGATTATGAAAGGGTAATAAAAGAGATGATATATATATATATATATTATATTAATATAAATAAATTTTTTTCATAAATATCATATAAAATTTATGTATGTGTCTTATTTTTAATTAAAATTTTCCACTATACATTCCATATTTAGTGTGAATGAATCACAACGCTTTTCAGGGGAGGTAGTCCACACTTCCCCAAACGATGTTATCATATTAACGTAAAATATAACGTATTTATAGTAGTTGTAAAAAAAATTAAATAAGTATTATGAAAAAGAATTATCATATATAATATATATAAACCTATTTTCCATTGTGATGGCCACCATTAGAGTTGATTATGGATGAATAAACAATCATCGTCTCGTGAGGCAGTAGTTCGTCGTCCCCAGAAACATTATGTTTTGTACCCATTAGATGGAGGTGTGTGTGTACGTGTATGTCTATATCTTAGAATAAAAACATCATAATATAATTATGATTCTGTTTTTGTTACACATGAATAGAATAAGTATATTTTAAGGGTTGGATAATGGAAATGTAACTAGAGAGATTGAGAAATGATATTGCCTTTTAATCGGGTAACTTCATTTTGTTTAATCCAAAAGGAATCCATTGAAGGTATTCATTATAAGGGGGGAATATAGGTAGATAAAAGGAATTTTGGGAGCCATTTTTTGTAGATATTGGCCTATATTAATATGTTTGAGATGTGTGAGGAATGGGTAGAAAGGGTTGCCTTTTATAGGGAAGAAAAATGACTCACATGGTATTATTGAGAAGAAATTAGGTAAAAACATGTTCTTACCTATAAAAAGTAATAAAAACGACCCATAGATCATGAATGTAAGGTTAATGGACGATATATGGATTGAAAAAGGGTTTTGGACAAGTGGATAGGTCATTTTAGACCTTAAACATTTGGTTTTAGTCCATTTTATGCTTCATTACACCTTTGTCACTATAATTAATTTTTAACACTTTCTCTAATAATTTTGGTAACAAATTAAGTTGAAATTATTTAACTAAAATTATTATCTTGATTAAAATGTGGTATTTAATATTTTCTAAATTTGAATCACAGAAGAAAAAAATTAGGATTATTTCTAATCTTACTAATAGAAAGATTAACTGGTTTAAGTAGAAAATGTTCAAAAGATTGTAATGTTTTTATATTCAATATAAAAGTTAAAATGATTATAATTAACTAAATTTTCTTATTAGATGTATAATTGATCAAATTTTACTTTAAAAAAAATTTAATGTAATTTGAAATTACTAATTATGAAAATTATTATGCATTTTTTAACTAAAACACAATTTTTTTCACTATTCATCAAAACATGATGTTTCTCAGAAAAATCCCAAAAATTCACCCTAGGATAATTTAGATGTCATGCATTAAAAATTAACTTTTATTTTGTAAATTTTGATTCATAAAAGTGTCAAAATTAATATTTAAAATAGGGTCTCCATTAAAAGGCGTTAAAATGACTTAAAAATATAGGTTTTATGTGAAATATTATGTTTTCTCAAATCTTATTCTTTTCAAATATATTGGATGAATATAAAAAATAATTTATTTAAAATTTAACATATTTATTACATTAATATCACTCACTAACTATAATTAATTTAATCTATTAGGGAAAAATAACCTTTTGAGCATAAAAATAGTTTTATATAAAAATATCCTTTTAATATTCAATTGGTTATTATATTTATTTCTAATTTAATTGTAAACAAAAATTTTGTTATCTAACCCATATATTTTCAAAAGTTATTCAATACTATTCATAATTTCAAGTTCATATCTTATAATATTTTAATAATATTTCATTACTTGGTGAAACTCGGTCTTGCGTACGGTGCAATCTTTCGAGGAAGACTGCTCTTACATCTAATGTGAGATATTGAAAAAGGTCGTTCTTGCATGTAACATATGATAAATTACTGTTTCATGTAGGGATTACATAATATTGAATTTAAAAACATTCTTGGGAACCTATATCATTCCACATTTTATTTATTATAAATAATGAATACATAATATTGAATTTACTCCTAAATTTTCTTGGGATCTAAATTTTTTCATTTTTTCCTCATTATCAAATGAATCTTACCGAAATGATTAAGTTTCTAGTAATAGTTTTTTGGTCTCAAGTCATACTTCTTAATACAAAATTATTATTGTGGATAAAAAATTTATATGGTGTATAAAGGTTCTATTTGGGATGTTATATTATTTATTTTTATTTATTCATGATATTTTATGTTCATTTTAAATATTTATCCCCTTTAATGTTATTTCTTAATTAATATGTAATTTTTTTAAAACCCATTAAAAATGATTCAATCAATGTCGTTGTACATTGATATATATTATTCTTGATCAAGGATATTATTAAAGTGAAACCATAATACTTATTCATTTGGATGGATTATGAAATATTATTTACTAATAGTGGAATAACTCATCAGAATATTTTTATCACATAAACATTCACCGTTAATACGAAAAAATTTCCTTCCAATGTGTTTTATTTATGAACAACCTTTTCTGTTTTTTGGAATGATTGGAGTTTTCCATGATTTCATAAGTATATGAATTTAGGAAAATTATTAATTAAAAACTATAAATGTAATCTATATATTGTAGATAAATTATACATTTTTCTTTTAATTAAAGAGTATTTACCTATAATGGTACTAGATATCATAGAGAGCTAATTGTTTTTATTTTCTTTATCATTTCTTATTTTTTTTATGGAATTGTGAATGTTTTTGAAAATATATGAGACCAATTTTAAATACATGGGTTATTTTTGATCAGATTAATGAAACCCATTTTCTTTACATCGGAAATTTATAATGTTTTCAAATATAAACCATTTTATATTCATTGTTTCATTATAATGTGATGAAAAAATATTATCAACTGCCACAAATATGTATATAAAATGATATGTCAGGTCATATATTTCCCTCCAATGAATTGTTTAAATGATTATATCACATTTTTTGATAAAATATTATTTTAATGAGATGAAATAATATTTATTCACATGTTTTTTCGTGAATCATATGTGATAATATTTGTTCAGGATATTTTTGTGTCAATGATATTCAAGAAGAATTGTCAACATATTTTTTTGTAAATGTGATGTAAGAAAACGTATCCATTGTATTTTCTAATATTATGATTTGGAAAAAATTATATAATTATTTTCATTAAATATTATGATAAATATCATTTTTATACAACATTTTTATCTTTATTATAATTATTGTGTTATTCCCATAAGAATATTGTTTTTTTTTTGAACATGCTTCCACACATTTTTGATTCACATACAATGTTATTCTGATCCTAACACCGAGATTTATGATCTATTATTTATTGGGAATAAATTTATTATATATCCTTATTATACCCATATTGTTATTTTATGATGATTAAATATGTTTTTCTTTTATCATTTATGACTACCCATACTAATAATCTGATCTCACACATATTTTCAGTCTCCTTCCCCCAGGTTATATGGATGAGTTTAAATTATGTGTCTCTTATAAGGGATTGTAATTTTATTAATTAAGAAGAAATTATCAAAGAAAAATTAAAAAATTATTATGTAGTTTGTCATTAATGGAACATAACCATCAATGCACTGGTCTGTGTGATTATTTGTGAGATAAAATAAATATTCAGGTGAAATAATAGAATAAATGTGTATGATTAAATTGGGTCACATTTTTTATTCTCAAAGAAGGGTTCAATAAATTTGTAGGGTTATTTTATGTTTATTGGGGATTAGTATTATAGTTAATTAAATTAAACCATAGGGATATTTCTGTGGGATGAGTATATGTATAGGTTAACATAATGAAATTTTGATAGTGTATATTTCATAGTTTTTCTAGAAATAACTTCCCTAGAAACTTAATAAAATGTGAATGTGGCTCTAGAAATTGTAATCCTATGTGTAATAACCATGAAGATATGTTGTTCAATATTAACTCAAATATGGTATACTACACAACAAAGAGGCATTTCAATAAACATAGAAATACACTCTCGATGGGTATGATTTCCTTACATCACATATTATATATGAACCATTATAAATTATTAGACCATATTAATAATAAATTTAAGGATGATAAACAAATATGAAAATTAATGTGGAATACCAATTGTTGTATGAAGAGAGTCATAATTTTAATTAAAGGATCTATAGTAGAAAAAGGGTTTCTTCAGATAATAAATTATTCAAGTTATGTTTTCATAAAAAATATTTGTATATTTTCATAACCATTTTTTATTTTTTGGTTTAAATAAGATAAAAAAATTAAGATGAATTACATAAATATATAAAATCCACATAACTCGTTACAAAGTATGTGTAATACTTAAATGGTTGAATTTTAGGATGTGCATGATAGAATATAAAATAGATTCTTCTATTATTACTTATAGAATGGCGGTAAAACCCCAAATAGAAATTAAATATTTATACAATAAGATAGTTTAATTAGTTATGTTATATTTAGCGATTATATTTTGTTTTTTAAAATTTTTATTGGTATTTAATTAAAAAAATATAAGTATTGCTTCTTGGTAGTATTTCACTAATAGTTCTAACTCACATATTAAATGGTATCAATAACCATTTGAAATAATTCGATAGAATGTTTATATTTCTTTAGATAACTATTGAATAACACATGTTGTAAGGATGGATATGTTTTAGGTTTTGTATATGTTTTATATAGAGATAATTAATGGTTGGGTGATTTATAGAATTTATGTTATGTAGTATCTATATCATTGAGATTGATGATATTTCATGACTTCTTTAATTATGTTTATTACTTTTTAGGATTATATTATATACATTTTCTACTTGTGATTTGATGATATAATAGATAATACAATTTTAGGATTAAATATAAAAATATGTTTTCAGTAAAATATGTGATTTAACAATGGATTTATTACTTGGTGACTATGATAGTATTTAAAAGGGTGTAATTTGAAGAAAATGTGATTAGGGTGTAAACAATAGATTTTGTTTGATAAAATATTATTATGTTGTTTTATATTTATATAGTAAGGTAGATATAAAATTGAGTGTTATATTTTGAATAATGAGTGTTTTAATAAAACCCACACCTACTTTAATCTTTGAGAAATTTTTAAAATATAATTGAACTATTTTATTTAATGGATATTAAATTTAACAACCTATTATTTTTATCATTTAAAATGAATTATATATTCTATAACTTCTATCTCACAATATTACCAATATAAAAATTCTACAAAATATTAGATTATTATTATTAATAGAACTGTGATAATAACTCCATGTAAGTAAACCTCTTAAAAATTATTCTCTTTAAAGAATAATTGAATAATATTACTTAAAATCGATGAGGGTTATTTTCAATAATAACTGTTTTATTTTATTTTTATATTTTCTATTCGAAAAAATATAATTTCTATATACATAAATATATAAAAATAACTTCATTATTGGATTTATAACAAAAATATCAGCTTAAAATATATTTTTTATATTTCTTTGAAATAATTAATTTATATGTGAATAGTAAAAAATATTGATTTTTTAAAAAAACATTAACTTTTATGATAATATCATAATAGAAAATTTACATAATTGATTTCGAAATAAATTTGTACGAAAAAATCATATTTAGAAATATACTACTTTTTTACGAACCATGTATATATTTTATGAAACGTAAATAGTATCATATTATAAAAATAATGTTTATTCTCTTTTATTAAAAATTATTTTTCATCACTTATATAAATTAATTAAATTAAAATTTATTTCATATTTAAAATCAACATGATATTATTATGTAATAAATATATTTTCCATATTGTGTATAAAATTATGGATTATTATGATTAGTGTTGATGACTCGGATATTGGTAAAACTGTTTTTTTAAGAATTATTTTATTAATATTATGTATTTATTATATAATAAATTAAATTAATATATATGTATGTATATTAATATTTATTTTTTACTCTAATATAATTTTTAAAAACATATATAAATTATATTCACACACATTTAATTGGTAACCTCTACTAAATATGTTTTGGTACAAGTAATTATAAAAAGACCATTTTTTATAACTCTTTTTCTATATATAATATTATTCAATTTCATTTATAATTTTTAATTATTTAGAAATAAAATAATATTATATTGATATTTCATTTAGTTTCATCACACTAAAATTTTTAAATAAGGGTTTTTTTAATAAAACAAAAAGTACAATTTTATGAACTTGTTATGATAGAAAAAACAAAAAAACGAAAAATGTAGAAATTCAAGAATAATTGAATTAAAAATGTTTAAAATATTCATTTAATGATTTTTGAGAATTAATTTACCCATGATCACAAAAAAAATCATTTCTAACTTTTTTAGTCATTGAACATTTAATAGTGTAATTATATCATGGAAAATTAAAGGGGGTTTTCAAAAGCTCCCTTATCTTCACTAATAAATGGGAAAAAATTCACAACTTCCTAGATTATTAATTTATTAAAATTAATTCCTAAAACACTTAAATTTGTCTCATGTTTGATCATATTTCATTTTGATGTCTTTTACCTTTTCATAATCATTTTATTTATTAATCTAAAAAAATTAAAAATTGATAAAAAAATATTGAAAAATATATTTAATATCTGTTATCTCCTTTTATAATGTTATTATATGATACAATAATCATACTCATCCATCTATATATAGGTTCTTCATGTTTGGGGTTGGTTTAATTACTATCATGAATAATGTTATAACACCCTACCATGGATGACAATGGGAACATAAAAAATTATTATAACTAAATAATAAAATCAAGAATTTTTTATGTTTAGGTAATGTGTATATTACGTTTTTAAAATATTATTTGAATATCTTCATTGATAGCTAATATTACTTAAATAAGCCAACATTGATTCAATTTTAATGCAACAATAAAAAAATATAATAAATAGATGTAATATTATGATAAGTATTTGATAAAAAATAAACATAAAATAATAATGTTCCCAAAATGGTATATAATAAACGTAATTTGATTATTCATGAAGATATATGTGTGCACCGAACAAAACTACAACAAGTTAAGGATTTTTTTATTGCATTTCCCTTCATTGGGACATTTAATAATGATATGAAAAAAAATCTTATTTTTGTTATATATATAGTGATAAAAATATTTTTTTCTATAATACTTGATTTAATAGATTTTATTTATTAAACCATATCATTTTCAATATTATAATTACAATTAATTGAATAAATACTATATTAGTAAGGGTTTTGTCTTAAAATATCATTCATAAATACACATTTTCTTTTAATAACCTATTTTCATTTTAATGGTGTGTAAATAACATATTGGATTTATAATATCTATAACTACCATTATTCATTTTATATGAACATTAAATTAAATATCTCACTCATTCAATGTATTTTTTTATGGTATATTTCTTAAGATGTAGGTGTTTGTGATAACTAAATTTTCTCTACTACTTATATTACCATTATTATTTAACTATATCATTAAACGTTTTATTAATTCTAAAAAATGATTTTATTTTATTTTATTACCTTATTATTTTCTAGTGATCTAAATTTTTTCCTTATATCCTCGTTATCAAGCAACTCTTACATTCACGATTACACTTCCTGTAATGGTTTCATCGTCTAAATTTCTATTTTTTGAGATATACAAACAATAATTCAATAATTTATTTTAAATGGTGGATGAAATAAAATTCTGGGATGTTTTAACATGAATTATCCACTATTAAATATAACATATTTCAACATTCAATATCTTTCTCCCAAAAGCGTATTTATTTTTTCCAAAGTGATTTTTTCTAAAACACCAAATAAGGGTTTTCATAAATTTCATTATTATTTGACATATATTATTCTTACTCAAGGATATTATTCAAATGATATCATCTTACTTCATCCACTGTATATATTATGAAACATTATTTATTTTTAGTGAAATTACCCATCACCATATGTTTATTTCATTACTATACACATTGAATATGAATAATTTTACATCCAATTACTTTTATTTTTAAATAATCTATTTTCTATTTCATTTATTTAGGGGTGTTCATCTAGATTCCATAAATCGATTAACTAGGGAAAATTATTGACTAAATTGTATACCTTTAATCGTAATGTTGTAGATACCCCACACCTAATCATCTTAATTGGTAGGTATTTACCTAAAACTTATAACCAAAATATTTGGGTGCCATTTAATCTTCCATGGGGTTATATGGATATATTTAATGATACAATTTTGAACGTTTATTAAAAGGATATGAAACAGATATTCATTCAATAGATTCTTTTTTGATAGGTTGAATGAAACCAATTTAATTTTCATGGGTTATTTATGAGGTGTTTAAATTAAACCCATTTTATTTTCTGGGTCTGAGTCCTCACAGTGCAATGCGCACTATATTCTAAAAACCCTCTCATGGGCCCCGCTACTCGGTTGGGAACTAGCCAAACCCAAGGGTTGTCCACCTTGGGCCTTTCTTGGGATGTGCAACATGCAGGTGGGGAGGCTGACCCAATACCTCATTACCCAACAACACGTTTATGAAGGATTATCTTTCTAGTAGAGATACCCTCTCTCTATTATCCCCTAGTGATTATCAATATGATCGCATTCCTCTCATCATTTTGCATGATTTATCCCATCTAGATATTGTCGGGACTAGGATCTATTAACCCTTTATTGTTTGCGCAAAATTCTTGCACTAGTATGGGAAGATAAATAAGATGGATATTCTACTTTATATAAGAGTGGGGAATCCCTGCTTGGTGAATCAATTAAGGATGATATGTTTGGAGATAATCCTTAATATATGAGGAGGAAAGTGGAATTGGCGGTGACGTTCAGTGAGAAGTTGGATGGTTTGGTAAGATCTCGTTGTGTTGTCTTTCGTACAGGCTGTATTTCTTCAGGCGAAGGAGGAATAATGATGTTTATGGTCTCGACGCTGGCTTTGGTAAGGAAGGTGATGTGAAAACATTGCAGATCCAGAGTTTCTTGGCTTGGGACATTGGTGGATCAGATGTTTCAACTTAGAGCATTGTTTTCCCTATGGGTTTGGGATCCCGGCAGTGTAATTGGGGTTTTGTTCCTTGCTGGTGACAACCCCGTAGGGGAGTGGGCTATAGCGCGGATGGTATGTGTGATGTTGTTGTGCCAGACAGTGATTCATCAGTGACCATTGTGGAGGGTGACAGGCGATTCTGCAAGGCTGGAGATCTCGGTTATACCTCACTGGTCTTTAGGGTGGCGATGTTTCTCGGAGAAGTCTGGTGGCAACGACATACCTTGTTTTGATGACGAACTGCGATGAATGTTGGCATAGGAAGCGATCACCTTGGGTTGCGGGGCATGCCGACCTCGGGATTTCGCAGATGATGACCTTCATTGGGAGGTGAGATGGCTACGGATCACTACACGGTCACTTGTGGAAGACGACGGGAAGAAGATACACAGATATTGTGGAGCAGGCTAGGATGATGTTTGATTGTAGGATGGTTTCCTTCTGGGTTGGCGACGTCTTGGCTGATTTTGAGTTGCCTAATGACATTGTTGTCATAGTTGGTGGTATGTGACCATTCGTAATGGAAATTATCAAGGCATGGTCTTCGTTCTTTTAGTGTTGGCAGTTTCTTTGGGACTCTATGAAGTGAGGTTGTGGGTCTATCATTTAGTGTGTGGGTCTTAGGGCTCTTTGGTTTTTTAGGTGGTATTTTGTTTCCAATTTTATGATGTGGTGATGCTTTTATGTGCCACATTTATATTTATCTGTTATTATATTTACATAAATTAACTTTTAAGTCTGAGGTTGCTGGAGTCTAGAACTTTCTTGGTTTATTAGGTAATGTTTTATATCATATGAGATAATGAAATGGTGTGTGAATGAAATCTTGGAATATTTGTTCACATGTTTTTTATGTGAATTAGGCATGGGAATCTTTTTTTAGAAGTTGATTGTGTGATTGTGATTCCAGAATAATTGTTCAAATAATGTAGTTTGAACAATATGAAAAAATATTTGCTCACAGTATTTTCCAGGCTTATGGTTGTACTAAATTTTTATGATTCATTTCATTGTTGGCTATTTTATATTTCCTTTTATGAAATAATTTTGGGCTTATTCTCTGTCTTATCTTATTATCACAAGGGTCTTGTTTTTTAACTCATATTTATACATTTGTTTTATTATTGAACTAGGTTATTCATATGATTTAGGATTTATTGTGAATAACTTTATTAAGTATCTTAGATTTTACCCATAGTATCTTATTATTCTATCTTATGATCTTTTATTATTATTATTTATGATTACCAATACTAAGCTTCGAAGACCACCTATTAATTATGTTTTTTCCCAAGACTGTGTAGGGGATTATAATTAATGATATTTCTAGAAGTATTTCTAATGATACTTATTTAAGGATAAATGAACTCATGTTTTTAAATTAAATTTATTATTTAGTTAGTCCACAAAAAAACCAAACCACTAGTTCATCAATTTAAATGATGATATTGATTGATTAATCATGTAAAATAATGAAATAAATTTTTATATTTTTCATGGGTAACCATGTTTCTAATTCCTCAAGAGAAACATAACCAGGTGATTAGTCTTGTTTGGTAGCACATTATCTCTATGATACAAGATATGTACAAATTTTGTTTCATAATAATGATCATTATCAACTGGCAAAAACTCTGATTTTACTACACATGATGTATTTGGTATGTTATTTTGAAAAATAGATACATGGAACCCTATTTTAGAGTAGGATTGGTTCACTGGATGTTCCAAGTTTCAAGATAATGTCTTTATATGATCAATAATCTCATATGGATAGATATATATTGGGTTTATATTTCAGTATATTAAAAATTTCGAAATATTCATCCAAAGATATATTCAAAGGAAAACCATATAAAAAACATTGAACTCTATATCTCACTGATAATTCGGAACATAAAATTTTCATTAACTCTATGTTATATTTATGTTTTACAAAATGGATCTAACCCATATTTTCATTTCCTCTTCTAGATTAGGCCACAATAACTTTTGATCCATAACTTTTTCCCAATATTTTAGTGTTTTACACTTAGTTCCATATATGGATTCTTAATTATAAATCTGAATTATCAAGTGAAAAATATTAATTAATGAAAATTTGACAAGATGAAGGTGTTGTTCCAAAACTCCTTTTATATCCATAGAGAAATCACTTAGCATATATTATTAGGTTTGATAATTCCACCCAAAATAACCAAATGTTTGAGGATATCATTTAATAATAAATCTCAACTCCATATTCAAAGTGTATGTAATAAATTATCATAACATTAAGTTAAACGATGATTCTCTATAAAATATTCATGGGAGTCGTATTCCATGTAACCTTACAATTTCCATAACATAAATCCTATATATTGTTTTTTCAATATATAAATATTTTATAACAATGATTAAATTTTATAATTTTATAAGGCATTATACTATAATCCATTAAGTATTATGCCCCTTATATATAATAGATTGTATAGTGATTAAATCCATAGTGATTTTTCCCATTTATACTCAGTTATGGGTAATTGTTATAATATCCTCATGCATTTATCTCTCTTATACATAATGTTCTGATATAAAAAGAACTTATATAAATACTCCATGATATCAATGTTCATGTTATCATAATATAAATGATACTTATTATCTCTATACATCTGCATACTTTTATAAGGACTATAGAAATATGAACTATGAGATTTGACCAAAAAATCCATCCTTGCATTGTTTTTTAGATCTGCATATGCTTTCAATGAATTTTTTTTCTTTATATGAATATATGATTGAATTCAATTGTAAAATTAGATGATGTGTCTCCCTTTTATGTGATTTCAATGTACACAATTTTAAAACATATAAGTATCTAATCTCTTTTAATCCTCATCATGAAAAAACTAGCACAGTCCTTCCGAATAATAAAATCGGCCACCATGTTTGCCTTATAAGGTTTGTACTATATTGAGTAGTTAAAATAATTACTCAGTTCCAACCTTCCCCTTTATAACATATTAATATATGTCAACATGAACTTAATTATTTTTAAATTCACTATATTCCCCACATTAAACCATTGAGATATTCTCTCTATGATTTCAAAAAATAAAATTCCATTGCAAGTTTTAAATCATGTGTCATGTATTTTTTTAAATGAATATTTAATTATAATGAAGATTTAGATACTTCCATGCCACTATATAAAAAAATAACCCCCTAACCATTATTAATGCATCATTAAATATCATAATGTGTTCTCGAATATATGGTAGTTTGAGGAGAGGTGCACTGGACAACCTTCTCCTTAGTTCCTTAAAATTATCATCACATTCATCTATTATTAGTTTATTGGATATCTTTAAAATTATCTTGGTTAGTATATTTGATATTCATACAAATTTCTCACAAATCATTAATGGTATATATTAAAGATATGAAAAATAAAAATTTCTCTCATTATAGTTACTCTGGGTTGGGGTTAAATTACTTCCATCATTAAGGGATCCATTTATATAGACTTTCATATAATTTTGTGACCCATGTGTGATATGTGATATATCAAGAATCACAATTTACTAAATTTTTCTTACAATTACCCTCCATCATAGTCTTTAATATAATCATCAAATTTCTGAAATTTTCTTCCTTACTCATTGAATATATAATAATATCCCGTAGAGAGACTATCGTAACTAATCGTGGTAATTGTTGAATAATCTAGTAATTAGATCAATGATGATAATTATGGAACTGGTATGTCCATATGGAATCACTCTAAATTAATAGTTTCCATACCTCATATCGAGGGGTTTCATAGAAATTTCCTTCTTTTTATCCATTAATTAATGATATTCATATTGGAAGTCATTCTTTGAATAGTATTGAGATCCTCGTATTTGATCAAAAAAACATCAATATGTTGTAAATGCTAGTTTTATTGGTATTAATATTTTTTTGTCCATATAATCAAGGAAATGAATCATTGAACTAAATTTATTCATAAAAGGGAAATGGTACACCAATGGGTGACACCACTATCAATGTGAATCCATTATATTAATTTCTCTTTTAATACCTTCTTTAATTATTGAAACTCAACCACATATATTTTATTTGGCTTCATTGAAATTTTTGTATAACTAGTTGGTGGTATATTTGATAATTAAACATCAATATTATGGGGAGGACTGAGAAACTATTTAAGAAATATGTCATCATATTTTTATATAATATGAATATCTTCAATGATTCCTTTATCCCCAACTATGAGAGATAAATAAACATCGTAAATATGTATTATGATTATTATATTGTATGTTGTTTCCATTATAAATATATATTCATCCTTTTACAGATATATAATCATTTGTTCATTTAGAATAGAAAATCTGACTTCCCTTGGTGATTTATTCCAGATCTATATAGAGATATCCAGTCCACACCTAAAATCATATCAAATTTATATGAAGGAAGAATTGATATATTTATATGGAACACATTACAACATAGTTCTATCAAAAATGAGATATAAAATTCATAGTTGATCATCATTCAATTAAGATATTTTACTAATAATTAAAGATACTATTTTTTAAGTGGTGATAGATACCAGTATAAAATTATTCAAATATAAATGATTTTGAAAAACTAGATTCAAAAAATATATTTTAAATTCTATTATGGATGAAAATTGTATCATTATCCACTTTATTCTCCGGACCCACATTAGTGACTGTTATATTAAACATTTTCTATTATATCTTGGAATAATATGTTTTCCACACCAATTACCATATTTAAAACTTAGAATAATACACTAATATTAATAATTACCATACTACATGTAGTTGTTTCAATAGATTGTGCGAAGAGAATTTAGTTTCAATTTCACTCCATTATTTTCATTCTCTTATCTCATTAAATATAATCAAAAATCACGGGCTTTATGACCTTCATTTTCGCATGTGAACTGTTCACCAGTACATTAGAGGAAGGTTACCCCATGCTTCATTAAAAAAATATAAAAATTGATGATTTTTCCCACTCTAGGTTATATAATTATAATTTTCATTAAAATCCACCATTCTATGCATATTAGATCTACAAGAATAATAGAATTTTCCACTCCTTATTTCTACATTGATGTTTTCTAAAAAAATGTTTATTATTTTTCAAGTTCCTTATGGATGACATAATTTAGAAACATGATTTTTAGGAAAAAAAAATTGATCAATTACTCTTTCTAGTTTGATGAATAAACCTTAATCATTACCTACATATATTGAAGAAAATTTCCATTATATACTAATAGATTCATGATTCTTATCCATAATCTCAAAGAATTCCCTTTCCATTTTTATGTGATGTGTTTGGTGAATGTATATACTAAAAAATAACATCTAAAACTCATCTCATTCTATAGAGTCAATTTCATTATCTTACCAAAAAATCTAAATACCATGAAACCATTAGTCAACTTCTACTTTTAAATGATAAAAAACCAAGAAAAAATAAATGGTTTGAGCACTAAAAAATGTAAAGTATCTTATCTTTGGTACTAACCCATTAATCAGATTATAATCCAAATAAAATATGAGGATGTTTCAATGGTTAATTATCCCTATATTTTCTCATTTATAATCTCATCATGAATCAATATTTTAGAAATTTATATGAGAATACAATAAATATTTTTCATTCCAACTCATATTTCATTTAGTTTCATAAGAGGAAAAACACTGGATTTTCTACCATATCCAAAGGGAAAACTATTCCTCATAATTTTATCCATTTTCTAAAACTAAAATGCATTATGTAAGAATCATTCTATAATAATCATAGTGAGAAATCATATAATTATAATAAAATCCATAGATGTATTGAATTATGAACATTATTATAAACCTATGAAAAATTTGCATTCAATATATATATCTTTATGTTAATAATATATTTCTATAAGTTTGATCCTCATATTAATCATAAAATTATCATAAAAAATAACTAATCACTATATTGATACCAACTGAGGTGACTTGAGTATAACATGCATTCACAATTCATAATTTTAGATGAAAAAAAAAATATATTATACAATAATTGAATCCCTAAAACCATAATTCTTTATTATCATCAGAAACTATGTAATAAATATACATATGTGATGAAATATATTCGAAATATTCCAAAATTTCTTTCTATTATAGGACCCTTCTATGAAATATATTTTACAAATTCATTCATTAAAACGCTGATAAAATGGAAGCATATAAAAGGGTGATCTTAGATACTCCGTAAGGGTAGAAAATGTAGATATCATTCAATAATAATATAAATAATAATTATATAAGATTAGGGGTATGAGATCATGATCATTATTTACTATGTTCACAAATAGTGAGTTATAGTTGAAAAAAATAAGATTGAAGGAATAAGGTGTTAGAATTCCAAAATCCAAAAGTCAAAAGAGTGAGGATTCATAATTAATGAATTACGATCCATGATATAATTTCATAAAAAAAATAACAAGTGAAATGAATTTCATAATAATCATAATTTTTAAAAAAAACATTAGTCAAATATCATAACCAATAACATCGTCACATAATAAAAAGATTCTAAAAATGGATAGGGATCACTCCCTAACAACATTTCATTCATGGAATGGGTTAAATATCGATCCAATTTAGTGTTATCTAATGTTATATCACAAATTACCCAATTCATTGTAGATATTTAATCAATCCACACATCATCGAATGAAAAACATAAATATGTTTTCCAAAAGGTAAAAACATATATCAATTCAACATATCCAAGCCTATAGAAGACAATTAGGATTGAAAAATATTTTTTCATAATATAATCGTAATCCAAACATAGAAATTAAATGGATGGTGTCATAATAACATGTCCCAAATTAATGATACGAATTATCCATGAATTTTGACATCGAAGAAAAATTATTTTAAATAAAATTAGAATATATCTTCAAAAATAGAGAAATTATCATTACATTTCATTATCTTTAAAATATAATAATTTCAAAATTATTGAGGAAAATATTTCACAGGAAAATAAAATGACGAATTTGAGAAGGAAGGGTCAATGTAATAAATGTTCATACTGGTAGGAAAATCAATTCCTATGTTAAATGACAAATCAAATATTCCATTCAATCTTTTTATAAAGAGTCATACATAAACTATTCATAAATCATTGTAAAAACTTTTTTTAATCAATATAAATAAAATTAAAATATTATTGATTATTATTTTTAATAATAAATGAATTATATAATAATTTTTTTTAATTTTTTTTAAATAACATGAAAATGTTAGATAAGTATTATCGACAGAGTGTGAAAATATTTCAACTGTATTCAAAGAATCATTCTTTATAATTTTATGTATCACATAAAATATAATTAATGTAAAACATAAAAGCTAAAAATCATCTATGTAAAATTAAATATATAGGTTTTTATGATAGAAATATCATATAATTCACCTAATGGATATTCAAGAATAAGATATCTCGATTAATAGATTGAGAATGCATCAAGAACCCTGGCCTCTAGTCCTGGAATTCAATGAATCCACTCTTATATTCATATATAATTAATATAGATTTAAAATTCATAAAGACAAGAATGATATTGATATTTATATAATAAAATTAAATTCTGATATAATTTCATATTACCCATTTATTAAAAATTATTCATTAAAATCAACATTTAGGTGATAACTTTTCAGTTTCCCATGCATATTCTAGTTATATGGTTCTAGTCCCTACACCATTTTCATGGTTTCTTTATCACTAGAATCTTAATAATTTTATAATAATAATATATATTCATTATATATACTTCTATGATCATTCATATTACATAATGATGGAAAATTATTTATATAATTTCATAGAGATAACAGTTCATACTTGTGAACAAGTAATATTTTCTAATTCTAATGTACTAAAAGAAATAATGGAACATAATAAAATGAATTTATTTAATCATAAAAATTTCATCAATGTCATAAATATTCATTAAATATGTTCATATGACCAACATTAAAAGTTGAACATGAAAAATTATTCACATCATATCATGAATAACATAGTCCACACATAAGAATGATTGATGTTATAATTTATTTTAGTATTTATAAGAGGTAATAATGGTTGAAACATAAAAAAAGTATTTACTAATGTTACTAATTACACCATTTTAACATGGTTATAGATGTTTTATAAGAGTTTAACAAATAATGAAACTCATTATCGATCATTAAAGGAAATTTCATCTTCTTTGGTAAACCATTTTTATCTTAAAAATTATTCATTAAAAGGTTTATGTTTTGGGAAGAAACAATATCTAGGGAATGGGATGGTAAGTTTGTAATATAATTTTAAAATTATTTTTCCACTATATATATCTCAAAATTTGTGAATATGTGATATTAGGTGCTTCTCTTTTATAATCGAGCTAGTGGGAAAACATATAAATGCTTGAAACATTAAAATATAAAAGGTTATATTCAAGTCAAAGTTGATCCAATGAATCCCATACCCAAATATAAATTTTTTTTTGGTGTAAATATACTACAATAATCACATATAATCATATTTTATAGATACTTTTGTCATTATCTCAATGTTCAACCCCTATTAATACATATAATCCAAACTATGTTGATTAATATTAACTAGGGTTATTATTCATTATGGTGAAAATTGAAATTGAAATAATATTCAAATTTACTCCTCAATTTTCTAATAGATAAATAAATTTTTATAAATTTAATGTGTATATTTACGATAAATTCTTTTCAAAATAAGAAAACAAAACAAAACAACCAAATTATGAAAATTTATTTTTTAAACATTAAAATAAATTTATAATTATTCATTAAAAAGTAACAAACACTAAAGGGAAGCTAAAATTTGTGAGAAAATATTATATATAAACATTTCATTATAATAATTTATCAATATATATTAAGTAAATAATTATGTTAAAAACACACATTCTATATAAAAGCTATTTTTTAAAATTTATTATTACCTTTAAAAGGCTATATTTTCATTTCAAACTGATTGATAAAAAAGGATTAAATTTTAATATATGTTAGAATTAATTTTTCTATGTATATAACTTATTTAAAATATTTAATTAAATTCTATATGGAAAGGAAAGGTGCCATAAAAAATATTTCGAAATAGTTCATCAAGATTAATAGTATTTCCTCAGTGAATTTGAAATATTTTTGAGAAAAACAAAAAATAATTTTTTTCATTTAATAATTTTTAATAATTATTCAAATAATTTTAGGGTTTTTGGGTTTTATACTTGTCACTTATTTGGTTGACCAAGTAATGGGGGATCAACAGTCCAATCAAGATTTCCTTACCAATTGGGATAACCTCTGTTGTAGAGAGAAAATTTATTTATTAAAAAAGTATGAATATTATTAACTTTAATTTGAAAATCATATTATATTTCTTCCTAAATTAGATTATCATCTCCTTGATGTGTTCCATCATGAAATTTGGGTTTTTACATCGAGATATATAGAAAAGGTGTGATGGTTTTAAAAATAGTGGTGTGGTAGAAATAAAATGGGGGACGAATATTCCTCGAAATTTTTGACCAATCATCATTTAAAATCCAAAATATAATGAAATGATGTTATTTTATAATAATTTCAAATATTATTATATGGATGAGAATAATTTTATATATAATTTTAGAAAATTTAATCAGAATAATTTAGAAGAAAGACCCCATTTGGGATATTGTATAATGACTATCCATATCTGTATATGTAATCCCAATAACGGAGATAATATTAGTTGAGTAGTTAGAAAGAAATATAATCATGATGTTTTGATATTTAATTGTGTAATAGTCTCCATTTCTTAAAATTTGGACTACATATTAACCTCAATGTTTTAGAGGTTTTTTCAATAATAATTTGAAACTAAACTGGCCATGATTATGATATTTCATACACAGATAGATATGTAGTTATGGAGTAAAATATATAAATTGGATGAAATGCTCAAAATTTGTTTGATGATTTTTACTGGTCATTGGGATGATCATTCCCCTCATGTAAAATTTTCAAGTAAAAATTGATTTCATTCTATGATATATATGGATCCCCTAGAAGCTTTATATGTTTTTCCATGCCCCTATAAACATTTTTATATAGGGGATATGAAAAAAATAAAATATTGGCCTAGTATTATGTATGAAACTAGTGAAAATTTATTGTCTATAAGTAAATAGATATAAATGATTAACGATTCATCAAAAATCATATGTATATCATCATCATCATCATCTAGTACTATTTGATGTAGATGATCATGTATTTCTTTGTGTATCTTCATCGTTGGGGAATCATCATCTTTTTTAGAAACAATAATTAATTTCTATCAATATTTGTCCTTTTTTTATTAAATAATTTGATGGAAAATTTGATTATCATCTAACATTACATTCTACACTTATATTGATTCATGAAAACACATACTAAAACATGAAGAGACATGGGAGTAGAAGACGTTTTTATGATGGTCATGGGATGAGATTTTATGTGATACTACCAACATCCATCCTTTTCAGGGATGATAGTTTTGTAGTGGGGATAATGTAACACCCATGGATTTTGGTATTTTATTTTTTTGTATTTTCGTAATGTTATAAAGAGGTTTCAAATTTATTTGGAAATTTATAGAGTTTGTTCAAAGGATTCTTATGTATTTGGATGGGAACAAGGTTCTTTTGTTATCATGGGAAACCATATTGAATCCCTAAGTAATCGTGCAGGATAAAATGTAGGACTAGAGGTAGGTGCATTATTTTTTAATTTTTTGGGGGAACCATGTTGAAAAATTGTTACTTTTTCAAACAAGGAAATCCAAACAGTTCTCCCATGGATCAGTAACTGTGAATCCTAACCATGAGATATTATAAAGTGGAATGAATTTTAGTTTTTTAACCCAACTCATCCTCTAGAATATAAATTTAATCCCTTTTCTCTAGTAAAACTGATCTAGTTTGTTTCATTTAGTAATTTTATAGAGAATCCTCACTCTAGAGCACATTTTTCATGAATTTATTATGTGTTTGGATTTGGGAGAGAATCTAATACTCCTATCTCTCATAATCACATATTATTTCCTATTTTTCAATTGGAACAAACCTAATTATAGGGTCATCATGAATGAATATTTGTTTAGGGTTATTTATTTATATGTTTTTTAACACAATTCATTATATGAAGGTTGTAAAAGCTCAAATATATAGTTTTTTAGTGTTTTTATTTAGTATAATAATTTTTGGCGTATTTAGTTTCTCTCACACTCTATATTGACCCAAAAACTAATGTATTTTTGAATTATATAGTTATGTGATTATGTTTATTCATATAAAAGTGTTGTTAAAACCACTTTGTAGTATTATTCCATTATGGTGGGGGTTATAAAATTAATGGTTATTAGAAACACCCACAACAAATTTAGTATAAATTAAATGTCATTTTTTGTTTCAAAAAGATTGATTTATGCTTTGTTTCACTATATTATTTTCATGGCACGGTGTGAATTCATGCTGACAATGGATGGTTCCCCATTTGATGTGATATGGTTTCCTTGTTGAATTTGGGGTACACCTAATTGCACCACCATGTGACGATATGGGTTAGAGGGAATGAGTTTCCACTAGTGACCTTATTATAATCAGGTGGTCCAGCTTTTATGTGGGATGATTTGGGTTCATGGTATACCTTCGATTTGGGAAGGTTTTGTGTAGTTCATGTGTTTATAGTTCAGGTTGTAGTTTTTTATGTGATCTATGATTTTTATGCTACTATATTTATATATATTTTCCATTGGTTTTTATGGTTGTATCTGATTTATATAAAATATTATAAAACATGTTATTATCCTAGAATCATTTGTGGGATGTGGCTGGAGGATTTATTTCTAGGCTTTTTTACTCAACACCATTTATAGTAATCTCCAATCATATATACATAATTTTCACCGTGATTTTTGTAATGGGGATACTTCTTACATATCTAGTATACTGTCAAGTTGTTTTGGTAGTTGGTGATTAAGGAGATAACTTGTATTTAGCTATGATCTAATTATACATATAGTATCAAATTTTGTATCATAGTTTGTCTTTATGAGTATTTTTTTCCATAGACATACAGTTGACTATTTTTACCCTATTTTTTATTATGATATGTTTTTGAGAACTTATGTTTATCTGATGCATCATATTTATATTATGTCGTTATATTTTCTACAGAATTTCATATTTTATGTAATGATAAAACATCCACTTATGGTATTTTCATACCCTAGGCATTAATTTCTAACCATTGGTTTCTAAGGGATGTAGCTAAGGTAAATTTCATTATGATCTGATCTATGGATATGGGTCAAGGAAATGATGTTACACCATCACCATAAGAACATCACATAAATAGTAATTTTTACTAAAAATAAAATTATGAAGTACAAATATATTATATAATATTTATATAATTCAATAATTATTGTAACACCCCAATATTTTATGAATTATTTTTTGGAATTAATTTTATATTGTTGATATTTTATATGTCCCACAACTCTAATTATAGTTTATTTTATATTAAATAATTATGTTTGGATTGAATAATATGAAAATAAATGATAATAATTCACTAAAGGAAACATAAATTTTATATTTAACTATATATAAAACCAAGTTTGTCTTGTGTTATAGGAAGCAATGACTTTTCTAAATGTATTGCGTAATATGCAAGACTGGGTTTTGTTGAAAACTGGTTTATTATAAAAATATTATTATTTAATATAATAAGATATAACCAAGATATTAAATTATAATTTCTGAAGATTATTAAATAATTTATGAAAATATATGGTTTACAAAAATATAATATGAATTCATAGGATACCAATTAAGTAGAAGAAAATATGAAAACTGGTTGAATATAAATGAAAATGTTATTATTATTAAGGTCAAAAAGTTATTTTAACATATTAAATTATATTATTTATAATTATTTATTGATATTAATTTAAAATATATGTTATATATTCAATAATGTAATTTTGATATTAATATAATGTATTTTATATACATAAGATAAAAATAATACCAATTTTTTGATTAAAAACTAATATTTTTATTAAGGCATTTTAATGACTTTTAATGGAGAAACCATTTTAAATCCAATTTTTGGGAAATTTATTGATTGAATATATAAATAAATCATCCAATAAAAAGAGGAACATAAGAATTATATTTGGTTAATTTTTTGGAATTTTGTGTAATGTTTTATTTTTAAATGAATAGTGAAAAATAATGAATTCTAGTTCAAAACTAAATTTTCATCAAATTTTTTTATAAGGATAAATTATACTTTAAATTGGTTTACAAGTTTAATTATATAATATTTTCATAAATTAATACACTTTATGTCGTTGATATTAGTATAATTTTGAATTTGTGTATAATAATAAATAAACTACATAAATGTTTTCGAATTAAAACCATGCACTTCCGACCTGACTGCAGGAATAATTTGAAATAAATTTCAACAAATTATGTGTTTAGAATTTTGGAAAATTTAATCAATATTTTTATTCAAAGTAATTTATAAATTATAAAATGGTCAACAAAGTCTCTGGCCAAAAAAATCATGAAAGTGATTAAAATTTATTACAATTATTAAGGCTAAATTAAGCCTAATAAGGAACTAAACAACACCTTTAAGGGCACAAATGACCTATAAACTTGTAAAAATCCATTTTATATAAATATTTAGACCATATAGTCACATTTAATCACTTTTTACCATTAATGGATCATCTTCAATAAAAACATAGGCGGGGATTCCCTTATCTAAAATATTACAAAAGTGACACTCCTCCTCCATTATAAAAGGCTTCCTCTCCTCCATCAACTTCATAAATCTCGAGCTACATAAGTTCTCTAACATATTATATAATAGCTCCCCAAAAACATTAAATTCTTCCTTTATTCATTGATTGGGAATAAATCATTCCAAGTATTCCCTTTATTGCAGAACAAAAGGAAATTACCTGATTTAGAGGTAACACCCTACCTCAAACTCCTTTCATTTATTTTTTTCTCCATTACCTCAAATGTTTTAATTACATTATTTAATAAAAATGGATTATTTATTTTAATAATATATATTTATAATATTTTATTGACATAAAATTATACAAACATTCATCTAATGTGTAACGAACATACGGTTTACATGTACGGTAAACTACAACATCACTAAATGATGAGTATTCATTTTTTTCTTTACCAATTATAATAGTATAAATGATGACAGAAAAAAGATATATATGTTATATATTATATTTATTATTTATTTAAAATTATTTAATTATTTTTTGACACATATCTTTATACATTCAATATTTTGTTGATAAAACAATTTCATTTGAAAAAGTGTGGACTATTACCCCATCAAAGCAATGTAATTCATTGATAAACCACATGGAATGTATCAAGGATGGGTTTAATGAATATATATGATATATATGATATAATAAAATAACTATATATACACACATATATACATATATTTCCGTTACTTTCGTTCAACATGAAAACTAAACAGAAAGAGCGTTCATACGTACATATGACCTAGTGTCTCCAATAATGGTTTATTATATATCATACCAATATATTAAATAAATTACTATAATATAAATATAATAAATATATATTATATTTAAATCATGTTATAAATTCTATAAATTATCATATCAGTTTAAGGACTAAAGATATAACAAATTAAGACACATACGAAAAAAGTGTATATTACAAGAAATGAAACCATAACATTGAATTTTTAACAAACATTTAATATAATTACATAATTAAATCATATATAGAATTATATATAAGAATATTTTTCTATAAATGATTTATAATAAAGTCACATTTATTATATAGGAATATTTTACAAGTACTAAGAGATTCAATACACAAGTTAAGGGAATTTCACCTCACTTTGTGTATCCATGAGATATATGTCATGTTCAGCACTCTTTTACATTTTGGGTTATATATAATGATCATTAATTTATTATATTATTATAATTTTTAAATTTAATGGGTATTCAAATATCCATCCTATTTTCTTCATTTAGTTTTCATTATATTTAAATATGTTTTAAGAGTCTTTAGAATGTTTTCTTGGAATTTTTTATTAAATGGTTTTCAATTGTTTTTATAAGTTTCAAGGGAAATGGTTCTATTTTTTTTCATGATTCCATATTATGTTTTCATGGAAAATAGTTTTCATAATTCTAATGTTTTTAAAAAACATTTTTCATAGAATAAGGATATTTTCCTCAAGAGTTTTTTAAAAGATCATTCAAATTTATCTCCCATCTAAGATAACATCTCTTGATGTTTCACATTCCTTTTTTGAAAATAATCTAAATGATCCATTAATATTGATTCTCTAAATGGTTTATTCTTTATTTCATGGTCTTTATGAAATCCATGTATCCTTAATGGGTCATATGGTTATGAAATCCTTTTTTCATTTCAGAGGTTACAATTTTAATCAAATGATTATGAAACCTGTATCTTTTTTCAATGGTTATAAAATGATAATGTGTTTATGATACCCATTTAATTACGGGGGTTAATATATAGATGTTTATGATTTCATAGAAATGTATGATTTCACTATTAGATGGGTGGGACCTATATCTCCCTCCCATTCTTTGGGTAAAGATTTATATCTTGTGAGATATAAATGGATGGAATGAAAAATTTACTCAGTTCAGTATTACAGGGTTGGAAGGAGGAGTGAACTCAGGTCAGTAATATAGGGCTACAATGGGGTGTGAACCCAGTTCAATAAATGACTTTTACCACTAATATTGTATCAACATCAATTCCCTGACTACTATAGAAAACATTATATATGCTTCTACACCTTCTATAATTCCATATTTTATTCCAATATTATGCTTTGTTGGTTTATGTTCTTTATTTCATTATATTTCATGTCTTATAAACTACTATTCATTATTCCTTAATTCATGTTTATTATCTTTTATATGAAGGTTATGATCTTCAATTTTCATGATCATGTTCTCATACCTTTATGATCATGACTATGCTTACATGTCTCCCTTATTTAACCTTACTACGCATCTAAAGTCACACCTTTTTATGTTTCCATATCCATGTTATGAAGATATGTTTCTTTTATGATATTTATAATATGGGTGATGGTCTTGGAGAGCCTTTTGAGAGATAATGTAGAATCTTCATGTACTAGTGTTTGCATTTCCAGGTTTCAAAAGGAACTAAACTAATATGTTATTTTATAGATTGGTTGTAAAAATTATTAAGTATTTTTAAAACGTTATGTAATGTTAATGTATGAAAAGAGAGGTTCAATATAGTTAGTATCAGAGAAAATGTTTAATTAACATTGGGATACTATGATGATGAATCTGTATAAATATCCATTAGTATATTTATATGGATATGCCTCGGGATGTCCTTAAGGGTATGTATGTGGATCGGTTAACATTGAGGAAAATATCCTGGAATTTTTTTAAGGGATAAAGTGAGACGTTTTATATAAATAATTCCTTATATAGATACTATAACTGTATATAGATTTGGAACAGATGTTCCTCAGGTTAACAACTCTGACAATATCTTCCAGGCCAGACTCGGGGTAATCTAGAAAATGGAAATGTGCCTAGTTGTACACCCCATTTGAAAATGATGGGGCATATGCTATTGGAATTCCAAAACTCTTTATAGAACATCTTAAAGGATTTAAATATAATATTACTATGAATAACCGAGGATAATCCTATGATTTCATATATTAAAAATTTAAGAGACATGATTTAGGCACCCAATAATTAATTTTTCATGATATATGGTATCCCAATATGATAAATGTTTCTCAAAATATTCCTTTTAGTATTATTAAATGGAGATAAATAGAAGGAACATGGTTAGAATTTATTTTTTATGAAGAGTAAATTAGTGGCATTATGTGAATCGATTACCCAAGTGTAAATCTCAAAAAGTGATTTAGGATGTTTTAACAAGTATTGGTTAAAATTTTGATGCCAAAGAGACTAAAAATGACATGTGGAAGCTATGTTATGTTATTCAAGTATTATTTACATAATAATCATGAATATATTAATTTTTAGAAACATTAAAACATGATTCATATTTTATATTCTAGGAAAAGGTATTGCCGTATAATTTGATTAAACCTAAGTAAAGGTTTAAGAAAAAAGTTGGTTGAAAGAAGTATTTATGTTTTAAAATTCAAATATTAAGTTATATAAATAATGAAATATATAAATTATTTAAGTTTAATATTTCATTAAAGATAGAAAAGAACATGATGAATGGTTATGAAGAAACTGAAAATTTATTTCATGAAAGGGAGATATTTTTATTTAGGAGAGGTAACCGTTATTTAATGCTCAAAATTGAGATAATGAGGTTTGGATAAAGATATGTTGGATATGAATAATAAAATCGGATCATACAAATTTCCCAAGAACTGATTATTGAAAAAAATTATATAACATCAATGATGAAGTTTAAAACTTCTTTGATTTATAGAATATATCTAGTAATCATTGGAATAAAGAAGCAAGAATGAATTATAAGAGTATTAATGGTAATTAATGGAATATATTATGGTGGTATTCACATATTTGTAATATGAAAACCAAGTGGTACTTTATTATTTATGGGATCAATGTTATGAAAATTTCATGACTTTATTTCTAATGATTTTAATTTTTATCTTTCAGAAGTGTTATAAGCCTAACCATTTAGGGGAAGTATAAGTTAAACATCAGATGATGTTAGTAAGATTAATGTATTATCACACCACATAAGGATTTATTCATTCTGGATAACCTATTATAAATACATAGTGTTGATGATAACTAGAGATAGTCGGGATGGAATATCATGGATCTCATGGTTTGTTAGTCCTTTAGTAATGAAAATTTCACCATCCTTTTTTAGAAAGAGTTGAAGATGATCAATGAACCAATAATGGATATGTTGTCCAAAATTCATGCACGTATATCTTTTCATGAAAAGTATTTAACTTTTCAACAAATGGATCATGAAATCAACATTCTTATCCTAGTTACATTCTTTCTAAGGAATCAAATATCCCCTTAGATCATTTTATATTTATGGAATTGTGATTCTTAGCTTTATCCAAAAACTGTTCTATATCACTCAACTTAAAAACATAATAGTTATATTTCTCTTCCGTATCCATGTTTCGGCTTCCAAAATATGTTATCCTTTGTGGAAACCTATTTATATGTTACTTTTTTTTAACTTTTATTGTTACAAAATTCCCTTTTTAAGGAAATTTTTTGTTTTCATTTTTACAATGTGGGTTTCTATAAATAAATCATTAAACTATTAAACCATTGATAACCATGACTTATTTTAAGGGTGAAATAAATTTTAAGGGGGGTAGAATGTAACTCCATGGGATTTTGTGAATTTATTTTTTTTCAAATTAATTTATCCATTTTGATATTTTCATTTCCCACAAAACTGAAAATAGTTTATTTTATTTAAATAACTATGTTTGTATTGGGTTATATACAACATCATATTAATCATGCACTAAATAAAACAAAAAATTTAGGTTTCTTTACATGTAATATCACTGTTATCTTGAATTTCACACAATAATGACTTTCCTTATTGTGTTTCCTAACATGAACGACTGATTTTTTCATAATAATAGTATATCATAAGACTATAATTATTTAATATAATAATATATAACCTAGATATTAAATTATCATTTTAGAATATAATTACAGAATTTATTAAAAGATATGGTTTGATTAAATAAATATGAATTCATTGGTTATCAACTAATTAGAAATTAATATTAAACCTGATAGAATATAAAGAAAAACATTATTATTTTTATGGACAAACAGTTTTTTTAAAAGATTAAATTAAATTACTTATAAATAGTGATTAATATAAATTTAATATATATGATATATATTCAATAAATTAATTTTGATATTCAACCATTAGATTTGATATAAATTAGAAAAGAACACCACCAATTTTATTCGTTAAAACCAATATTTCTATTAAGGAACTTTTACAACCATTTAATGGAGAACTCGTTTTAATATAATTTTTGGATGATTTAATGATTTTTAATTTGAAAATTAACTTCATATTTGAATGTAGAACATCATAATTCGGTTAGGGTAAATTTTCGGTATTTTTTGTGATGTTTAATTTTATAATGAGTAGGGAAAAATACTAATTTGTTTTCATAAATTTTTTTCATCTAATTTATTTATAAAAATATATTATATGATAAATTGTTTTAAAAGTTTATTAATATAATATTTTTATCAATTAGTTAAATTTATTTCATTGAGATCACTTTAACTTTGAACTTGGTTATAAACACTTAGCAAGATTTGGAATTTTTTTCTTTAAAAATGTGCACGGTCGACCCAACTGTGAGATTAATTTTAAATTATCTTCTTCTACTTATGTGATTAGAATTTGGAAAAATGGATTCCATATTTTTAATCAGAATAATTTATAATTTATAATAATCTCAAACTATTTTTTTCCAAAAAATATTTATGGATTTCAGTAAAATTAATTACAATGATTGATGTTATATTTAGGTTAACAAGGGAATAAAAAACAATAATGCTCAAAATGACCTATAAACTTTTAAAAAATAAATTTTATGGCCATATTTATACCCTCTATTACTTTTTGTTGAAGTTTTAACATTATTAAATCCACATTCACTAAAAATGGGGGTGGGGTTTCCCTTTTCCAAAATATTACAGGAGTGACACTCCTCCAACATTATCGAATGCCTTTTCTCCTCTCATATCCTCACATTTATAAATCCACATATTTTCATAAATAATGAGCCAAAATATCTACCCAACATACCTAAATTATTCTTTTAAGACCTCCATGGACAGATATCCATCCAAGGAATCCCTTTGCTGCAAACCAAAGATAGATTTCCGGATTAAAAGGTAACACCCTCCCTCAAACTCCTTTATTTTATTTTATTTCTACACATAGTGAAATATTTTTAATCAATGATTGTATAAAAAATATTCTGTCCTAAATTAGATATGGTTTTTTTGATGATGATTCAACCTACATAAATACACACTTCCATTTAATGGGTAATGAACAATATATTTACTGGTTCGGTGAACTACTACCTCACTAAACAATGAAAGGTCATTTTTCCCTTCCTGCATCTCGTGGTGGAAATTAGGATTGAAAATATTTATATATAATTTATATATTATATTTATTATTTCTTTATAAATTTTTAATTATTTTATGACACATGTCTTCATACATTCAATCTTGTGTTTATATGATAATTTCATTTGATGTAGTGTCGACTATCGACCCCTCAAAGCAATGTCATTCATCTTTCACTACAAAAAATGTATTAATGATGAGTTTAATGAATATATAATATATGTATGATATAATCAATATACTATATATATATATATATTACATTCATTCTTTAAGGATGATATTTAAACAAAACTCACATTCATTTGAATGTACGACCTATTATATCTCTAAAAAATGAATTTGGTTTCAAATATCTATATTATATAGATTGTTATAATAAAAATATACTCAATATAAATAATTTTTTAATCATGTTTTACTTTCTTGAAATCAAGATATAAGTATAAGACCAAATATATAACAAATTAATACACATGAAAAAAATGTATATTACCCAAAGTGAAACCATAACATAGAATTGTTATCAAACAGGTAATATAAAGACATAATCAAACCTTATATGGTAGTATATATAATATTATTATTCTTTAAAGATGTATAATAATGTTAAATTTATTATATAGGAATATTTTATGATAATGAATAGAGTCAAGACACATGGAATGGTGATTTCATCTCACTTTTTATATTTGTGTGATATATGTCAGGTCCACTGCTCTTTTTATTTGTGTGGTGTGTATGGTGTTCATTAAAAAATTCTATGATAATTATTATTAAATTTTATTGGTATTTTCATTTCTATTATATGTTATTTCATTAATGGGTTTATGTTTCAAATGGTTTTAGAATCCTTTTATATGTTTTCATGGAAATTGGTTTTGAAATGGTTTTCAAGATTCATTATAAGTTTTAATGGAAAAAATTCAAAACGTTTTCAAGAATTGCATTATATGTTAACATAGAAAATGGTTTTCAAAAATTTTTAGGTTTTAAAAATAATATTTCAAAGAACATGGACATTTTATTCAAGAATGGTTTTTAAAATATCCTTCAAAATTACTTCCCTTTTAAGATAACATCTATTGAAGTTATTCATGACTTTAGCGGAAATTATTTAATGGTACCATTATTATTATTTCTCTTAGTGTTTTATTCTTGATTTCATGGTATTTATGAAAATTATTTCTCTTTTAAGAGTTTTATGCTTATGAAATCAGTACTTCATTTAACGGGTTTGGATTTTGATGAAATGATTATGAAACATGTGTCCTTTTCCACATTTTATGATATGATTAAGTTTTTCTGATACCCATTTAAATTCATGGTTTTAAATATGATTTTTTTAGGATTTTATGGAAAATTTATGTAGTATTTCACAATGAGATTGGTGAGACCTATATCTCCCTCCAATGCATTAGGGAATGATTGAAATCTTAACAGATAGTCATGGCTATAACGAGAACTAAAATTGGTTCAATATTATAGGGAAGTAACAATGACTGAACTTGGTTTAGTAATACAAGGCTATAAAATAGTGTGAACCCAGTTTTTTAGTTGATATTTTCCAGTAGTATGGCATTGGGAACAATGCATTTACTACAATTGAAATCATTATATATGCTTATGTATCCTTCATATTTCCATGTTTTATTCTTATGTTATGATTTAACAACTTATGTTATTTATTTCCTTATTATTCATGTATTATGAACTAGAAATACTTATTCGATAATTCATGTGTATGATCTTTGAAATGGATTGTGTGAACTTCTATTTTCGGGAACATGTTCTCATACCCTTATTCCCATGATTATTCATACTTTTATCCCTTGAATACCCTTATTGAGAGTCTGAGATCACCAATTTTTTTATTTCCTTCTCCATGTTATAAAGATATATTTCCTGTACGATATTTCTAAGAGGGGTTCTAGTGTTGGATAACCTAATGGGAGATAAAGTAACTCATTATTGAAATAGTTTTTATGATTACATGCTTTTAATGGCACTAAACTAGTACGAGATTCGGGGTATTTTTTATATAATGTATTGAGTATTTCGAAAAAATTATTTATTTTTAATGTATGAAAAGAGAGGGTCACTATAAGTATTGATAAATAGGTCATAGGGTCCATCATTAAATAACATGGGATCATTCTACTTTATGACAGTTTATTTGGTCTAATACACATACTTTGTTTAGTCCATATGACAATATTACTGCCCATAAAATCCTCACCATTTACAACTACAAGATCTATGATAAAAAATAGAATACAATACCATTATTTCATGACCCACTACCTTTGTAATAGTACATAAGATGATAAAGAGTTAGAATTTTACCCCATAAGACCGCCATCAATAGGCCATGGGTTGGTGACTACACTAAAGTTATAACATCAAAATTATATAGAATGCATTTCAAGATGTAAATGAAAACTCCACACACCATGAATAATAAAATTAATTGTATGAAAATAATACATGAATAAATTATAATAATAAATTAAATGTAATAGATTCCCTAACCGTAAGGGAAAAAATAACCCAATGGTTTATCAAATCCATTATAACCCAAAAAATGTTTAAAAATATCTATCTTCACCAACTATTCTTGTCTATCTAATGTTTTGATTTCCTAACACTAGAAACAAATATATCATAATGATAAATCAAATAGTATTTATATACATATGATTTGATTGTATAATCAAATTTTTTATATTCATCCATATAAATATTATCTATCCTTGAGAATGATGTATACAAGTGCATCTATTTATTTAATGAATAAAAAATCAATAAAGAATCATTTTTAATGATTCAACAGTCTAACCTCAACCATTCCACACCAAATGATTGATGCACCCTTTTGTATTCTAGTTATATCATAAAATATCTAGAATTTAAAATACCATCATTAATACAATGTATATATATTAAATAGTTATCCACGCATGAATATTTTCTTATATAACAACTCCTAATTTTCAACCCATAGTGTCTACAATTTAATATCCTTGTGATATTTTAATTTTATATACCAAAACACCATTCCCATTATATATCATCAAATAACCACTACTATGATAAATCCCTACAACAATACCCATACAACAACATATAATGTATCCACCCACATGCACCATATTATAATATAAAAACCACTTTATACCCATAAATAAAATGTTATCAAATATCTATCACTTAAAATATATCCAAACAAAATAATCCAAATATCATATCTCTAACACTATGTAGTCATCCTCTCATGAGTAACTCTCTCTTCCCTCTACATAATCAGATAGATATCCACCTATTGGGAACTAGCTATCATATCCCCTTCACCATGTAAATTCCCACTTATAAGGAACAATCTATATATACTCATAAATTGTTTGGGTCGTTATTCAGCTATATGGACTCTCGCTAGTTTTTCCCAGTTTCCACCATTATATGATCTACCTAAAACTACCTTTATTTTATATATAGTTACATACCCTTTTGGATTCTCACTATATTATTATGTGTCTACCCTCAGGGTCTCCACTCCCCCTCCATCACGTATAACCACTATTATACATTAGATATCCATTATTTCTAGGTATATCATCAACTGTATCATCATCATACCATCATCAATATCATATTTCAAAAACCATGATCACATAACTAGTCAAGGAATATATAGTAATATCATGTGTTAAAATGATTTAGATTCATTAATTCCATTTATTCCACCAAAATGGGTCATCACACATATAATGTTTCTAAGAAATATAATCACACCACAAAGATTTATCATGATCCCACCAAATAAAATCATATTTTCAATAATATTCTGTAATTAATTAATAAAATATATCATATCGAAAGCATACAAAAATTACATAGCCTCGTCACATTTTTAAATCTTCTCAATGATCTTTTTCAATGAAGATACAACATCTGATAGTGCAATCCACATTTACTTATACATTTATTCAAACAAGAGAGGTTATATTTTTACTCAAACTAGATTTTAATTATACTAAAATTATAATCTCAATCCCCCTATGAACATGTCCCATTCCCGTCAAATTTTTTGACCATAATTGTAAATGGAATGATCCCATTCTATGTTTTTATAACCCATATGTAACTCACACCACCCCATGTAACTAACATCCTGAATGTCAGCCAAAATAAAAAATGTGGAATGTCACCATGCATATATGTAATGAACCTTAGTAACATACATTAATTTCATATTCTCTATTTCCCAAAACCTATACATTTTTTTACATTGAGTACAATGACCCCCATGAAAAATTACAATTGAGCATGGTAGAGTTTTTAAACGTCTCCCGATTCTTATCTAATTCCTTTTTTATATTTTTCATCATTAAAGGATTTAAGATCAACATTTAAAGTTAAAAGTAAAATATAAATATTGATAATCGTTTATTAAAACCAAATATCTTTAATAAATGACAAATGAAATATTAGGTATGTTAATTATAAAACTAATCAATACATATTCATTAATTTTTTATTTTATTTCATATTCCATCAAACCACATATCTTAAAAAATATATTTTTTCATATAATTAGATTTTTCCCAAGACAATATTATTAAAACGTAATTTTAATATTATTTAATTATATCATTTATCCTTTATTATATCTTAATCCATTATTTTATAATTTTTTATTTATAATCAAACATTTCATATTATTTTTCCTTTATATTATCTATTAACAACAAGAATAAATTATATTACTTATTCCTTTAAACTATTCTTTATTTTCTACTATTAAATCATTTTCATTATTATTAATTCATACTATATTATCATTTAACTATAATTATCATCCATCTTCACAATTCATTTCAATCAATGTTAATTTCCATAAAACCCACAAATTAATATCAAATCCTTATCCAATTATACATATTGAATATTTTTCCCATGAAAATCATACTAATTAATCCTAATTTTATTTTTTCATATCAATTTAAATCCAAAAACCAAAAAATTTATTTCTATTCTATTATAATATAATTTTCTAATATAATTTTTATTTATCTACCTATCCATAATAGTAAACTATAGGTCGATTTATTATTACAATTAAATTTTGAGTCATGTACCTCAATTTCACAATGAAAATTATTCATCGGTCCAATAAATATTCCCATTGACCAATCATCTATATTACTGTATATATACACTTTTCTCATATCCATTATGAAATAAAAAAACCTAGATCTCTATTGATATAATATAAAGAGTTTAAAGAGTCCTTAATGTGTTTTTGGTGGTATATATATTTTATAACATATTTATTTCCATCAACATCTTCTATAATTTACACTTATTACTTTCAACATCTTATTTTTATTTTAAGGTGCTCCTAAACCCTATTTTTTATCATGATTTAGTTATGTCTCGTTTAGATTTGCTTTGAGTGAAATGTTTTGAAATAGTGGAATCTTTTTGGCTTTCAATGGTTGGAGTAGAAATTTCCCAAAACATGTTCCCACCCAGTGTAAACCATGAATTTCCAAACTATGTAGGATTACACAAATATAGCATGGTATGAAAAATAATGGGTCTACCTATTTGAAACCATGAACCCCATTAGAGGATATAATAGTTATGGTGCATGGTTTCAAAAAATGTGTGTCTCCCGCTATGAAACCATGCATACATGATTTTTAATTTTGGAAAAAAAATCAAAATTTCCAAACCCCTATTTATTCCATTTATTAACCATAAATCCAGATTTAATTTCTTTCTAGGAAATTGGATCAACCAAGAACATATTTTGGAACATCCTAACCAATTCTGAGGAGGATCAAATCTTGGATAACCTTATTTGATTCCACTCCATTAAGATTTATTCCCCCATCCCTTTAATATTTTTCTCTATATCTATCCACATTAGGGTTTGTATGATTATCTAGTTATGGGTGGATATAAAATCATTTTTTAGATCATTAATCATGGTTTTTTATATGATATTTATTTCCTACATTGTTTTTATTTTTGGAATTATTGTAATGTGCATTTTGATACATGATGTCCTAGTTAAGGTATGTGTTTCTATTGAGATTTCTAGTGTCGTAAACTTTTTTTCGAGATTTAAATTAATTTTCATACATAAAAATTCTGAAAACACAATTCGATGTGAATTTAAATTCATAATTGATTTGGAATTATATTTTGGGGATGAAGTTGTGGTGTGTTTTGAAATTGACAGAATTTTTTAAATTGATTTTAAAATTCAATTCTGAGAAAAATGGATTAGTAAAATTGATAAGAACTGATGTTTGGTTTTATCTTAAAAAAGTTATAAAGTGTATAAAAACCTATTTTTTGGTATTTAAATGGAATGTGGCATATTAAAACTAGAAATATGGAAATTTTATTTTAAACAGTATTAACATGATTTTCCCATTATTGATTTATTATTTAGGAACATGAAATATTGGGTAGTTAGTGGGTCATTTAGTATAGAAACACTATTATGGTACTATCTAATAAACAGATTAGTTCATTACAAATCTGACAAAAATATAGTGTGAATGATCTTATCCTTGACGGAATGTTGATGAGTCTTCTTGGACCAGTGTCTGAGGGATGTGTGTACACATATTACAATGATCCCTAATAAAAGAAGTGTAGGGATCCTATATAACAGAAATATCATACATATTGATTAATGAAAATGTTTATTATTGTTTTATTTTGATATATATTCAGTTATTTTTAAAACAACTCTTTACATGACTAGTGATTTATATAAACTATTTTATAAAAAATGTTTCTTTAAAACATTGTTTGAAATATTTCTGTCACTTGAAATAAAAATAATTTTTTGTTAAAATATTAAATATTATTTTCAAATATATTTTATTTTAAATTTAAATCATTTTTTGGTTTATATATTATATTATCTGATTATAGAACACTTGGTGAAATCATTTCAGTCTTTTAGCTCACATCCCACCCTTGCCTCTTTGCGTCTTTCAAGTTGTTACTACCATGTTCAAGAAAGGGAATAGAACGACTTGGATGTGGTAGATTTTATTGATATTTTTCATTAGATTGTTGATTCTTTTTGGGACTAGGTTTGTTTTTCATATTGTGTCGAAGTATTTTGATGTTTTAATTTTTGGGTTTTATTTTAGAACTTTTTGAATTTCTAGTACTGTTTTCCCTAGTGTGTTTTCTTTTGAGCATAATTATATGTTTTTATTAATTTCATTGTTTATATTGAAAACTAATTCTAATATTCTGTCATATATAATTATTGGTTCTTATTCCCAACCCTTTTTGATCGGGAATAAACTTCTGGCCATGTCAGTTTCGGCTCGGTTGTCAGTGTACTGAGGTATCTATTTTTCTTTGTGAAAAAGTGGTGTCATATTTTCATATTAATAATCTTTCATTGATGTTAGTATGAAATTGTTTAATCTTTTCTAGATATATGTTGTTTTTCTTAGGTCTTTCATGAAAATCTCTCATCGTAATGTTCCTTAAGTCACAATGGGTATTTTGGGAAATATGGCTTGATGTCTAGTTCATGTCCTTTCCCAAATTTTTATTTTTATTTGTTGAAATATAAAATTTTATATCTATCTGATGGGATTAATTTACTTTTCCTCTGGTTTTAATGATGATATAAGTAACCTTTATGATGTATTCAATGTTTTATGTTGATGGTTTTTATAATCCATACTCCCAGAATATGTACTAATAAGACTCAGGGGGAATGTTTTGATGAACCATAGAAAGAAAATCTTATTGTCATCCCGAATCTGGTTGAAGTTATGGTGTGTGTTTTCTATGATCTTAGATAGTCACCTACACCAATTTAGATTCCAGATTCAATTGCGGAACCTCATGGGTATGTTTCTCATAATCATTCTGAGGAGTTCGTTTTTCAGAATCCAATAGTTTTTTAAGGCTTAAATGATCTATTAGAGTATGATTATTGGTTGAGGAGGGTTATGTTTTTATTTTATTACATGGAAACACATTATGATATCAAGGGGAAATGTACCTCCACCATGATAGAATGAAATAGTTGGAGATGATGGGACATGATCAGGATGGAGATAAGAAAAAGGGATTAGAGTAGAATAAATTTAAAATTATTTTCACCGACCATTGGTATCCGAAGATCATGGTATTGACTAAGGATATAGATTTTTTCAATATTGAGATGGCTGATAAGACCGTGACATAATATGTGAAATGATTCATTAATCTTGTTCAGTGTACAAATGATATTTTATTGAATCAGGATATGAATAATCGATTGTTTGAGATGGTAATTCGATCTATTATTTCATCCAATGTATTCTTCCTGAAGTTATCTTCATATATTGTTGTTCATAATATAGTATTTATCATTGATCTAGACAAGGTTGCTAATTCATGGTGGACAGGTGTTACTTTTTCTTTTAGTGGAATTTCTAAGAATTTCATCAAATGAAAGTGGAAGTGTGATGACTCTCATGATGGTCCCTAATAGTACCATTCTTTTAGACCCTTTATAGTGTCAGGAAGAGTCCCTTTGAATTTCAATCAGTGTGGAAATCCTGGGAAATAAAAAAAGGTTTTACTAAGGCACCCAATATTTTTGGTTCCAGTGGAAACTCCAGTCACTATTTTTAGAACTATCATTTTTATTATGCTCTACATAGTGTCACATGGTCATCATCGCATAATAGTACTCCATTTAAAACATAATCATATCAAACAAATGGTTTTCATTTATATGCATCCAAAATGATGATTTTCACCCAATACAAGAGTCTCAAGTGGAAGAATAAATGAGTACAATGATTGTGAGAGTTACCATCATTGTATCCTCATCATTAGTGACTACTTCCTTTGGTACTGGTAATTCACAATCATTTATTCCAACTAATATTATAAATATAATAAATCATCCTATTGAGTTTTTTCTTATTTGATCGATATTTCTAGACCACTAAAAATAAAGAGATATAATTACCTCCATTACCATTTTTGTGTCTTAAATTTATCAAATATTGATCATTCATTAGATTTTCTAGTTCTCGAAATGAAACTACATGATGTCATATTCAATATGGATTTCCTCATTTCTAATAAATCCTAAATAGATTTTTATCACCAATAGGTCTATTTTACATCACATGATGCGGTGTGTCGTATCATTCAAGGAGAATGGTGCCTTAGGAAAAATAGATTCAAACCTACTTATCCATATTTGAGAAAACAAGTATTTGTGATTGAGTATGACATCGAGCGTTAATCCTTGAGCAATGATCTTCCTATAAGTGTTCTTGAGTATTCTGAATCTTTTCCTTTAGACTTATCTGGTCTTCCATCGGTAAGGGAGGTAGATTTTTCTATCAGTTTTGTGCCTGATTCTCCACAAGTATCTATTCTATATTACCAAATGTAACCTGCTGAAATGAATGAGTATAGGACATTTTTGGATGATATTTTAAAGAAAATAATTATACACATGACTTTTTCCCCATGGGCGGCCATATTTATTATTTCTAAGAATGTTGATAGAATACTTCTATATTGTATTGATTACCAAAATCTCAATCATGTTATGAGAAATAATAGGTATCTCTTTCCATGTATTGATGATATATTTGATAGGTTGATAGACGAGATGTGGTTTTTGAGTATTTTTTTTAGTCTGGTAAACTCTATTTATGAACAAATGAATCAAACATTTACAAAACTACCTTTTGTAGTTGGTATAGACATTATGAGTATATTTCCATGCCTTTTTTACCATATCTCTTTAAGTATTTATGGCATTATGCACAATTTTTCAAGTGTCTTTTCATACATTCATGGTGTTATATGTGGAATACAACTTTGTTTATGTAAAATTTAAAGTGGATTATCTCCAAAATTTGATATTAGTTGTATAAATATTATAAATTACTAACTTTATTAAATGATTTCAAAATGTAATATATAGATTCAGAAAGTGGACTTTAGGGGAGATGTGGTATTAGAACATAGTGTCTAATATGATCTTAAAAATGTGACTTTTTTAAAATATTGGAGAATCCATGATTTTTTTTTCAAAATTTGGATCTTATTCGTATTAGATGGATATTATCACTGGTTCATAATTGATTTCCCAAAGTTGGCTTCCCTAATGACTTATCCAAATCAAAAGGGAGTAAAATTTTCTTGGGATGAGAAATGTGAGAGTTATTTTTCTAATTTGAATCTTTTTTATCACTATATTGGTGTTGAATATTCCAAAGGCTATAAAGGTCTGTTTGGTCTTTTGTGATGTATCAGGTTATGGATTAGGTTGTGTTCTTAAGCGTGGTTATAACATAGTTTTATTTGGATCTCAATATCTTAGACAACACATGAATAATTTTACATCAACATCACATATACCCTATGAAAAAGTAATTTCGTCATAGATTATATAATATGTAAACATGTGAATTGTTCCATGAAAGAATCAACAAAAGTGTTGAACATGATGTCTCTCTTTGCACAGTTACAATTTTGAGTTCTAGAAACAAGTGCCAGTGTAATTTTTCCTAGTGTTTAGTTTTTCTCCTCTATTCTCAATATGATACATAAGAATATCATCTTGATGATGAGTTCCATAGAATTAGATATTATCCTTATAGGGGGGAACCCATTTTTTACTATTCTTTCTCCCAAAAGTGGATTTTTTGTTTTTGGAATCGTTTCATTATGTTATTAGTCGTATGGAATGTTGTCATGGGGTGATTACCATAATTACCAATGGGGAGTTCACCCAGGAACTCAAAAGATGTTTTATAACCTATTGTGATGATTATGGTGGCTAGGAATGAGATATGGCATTACAGATTTAGTTTCATATTATTATATTTTCTAATAGCTTATGGTTGAGAACCAAAGTCCTTTGAGTTTTTTCATCTACCTCCATATCAATCATGTATGTGATATGAGATATCTATGTAATTTTTGGTCAGTTTTCCTCATACCCCTAGAAATAATAATATTATATGTGTCATGATCTATAGGTTGAAAAAATTGGGACACATTATACACATTAATGATATGACTAAATTTGAGGAGCTAGGAAATCTATAAATGATATGTATTATTTATTTTAAGGGATTTCTATATGCTACACCCATGGATAGAGACCATTGATTTACATCTCACTTTTGGAGAGGCCTTCATGAGGCACAAGGATCTTAAGTATATTTATGTATAGAATATTGTCTTTAGATGGATGGAAAAATATGGAAAACAATACATATTTTAGAGGATATGCTTCATCATTGTATCCTCATTTTTGTCGGACCTTGGGAGGGAATTTTGAGGATGGTTGGGTTTTGTTACAATAAGTTTTACTATTACACAATTAGAATATATCATTTTGAAGCCCTGCATGGTTAGCCTTGTAAAACATCATTGTGTTGGTCAGAAATCTAATAATGATCTTCATATGGACAGATATTGGTACAAGAGATGAAAATAAATATTTATTTTATCCATAGGAGTATTATTATGGAAAAAATCTAGTATCTGTCTTTTTATATATCATCATTGTATACTGTGGGAATTTAAATTTTGTGATTAGTTGTTCTTGAAAATTTCACCTAATTTGGTTCATTGACATCTTAGATGGAAAGGGAAGATTTCTCCTCATTTTTTGGAAATTTTTAAGGTTTCTAAGAAGGTGGTTAAATGGAAATTCAATTGGAACTTAAAGAATAGTTGATATCAATACATAATATGTTGCATGTATTGTAGCCGATTAAGTGTCTTTCTTATTTATCTCATGTCCTGGGATGGAGCGATCGTGATGTTGAGCCTAATTTATACATTAATGAGAATCTAGTCAGGATAGTAAATTTTGATACCCAATTACATTTTTGTAGGATAGTACCATTTGGTTTTAGTTCTATGGTAGTGTAGTTATGATACTCATTATATTTGGGAGAGAGAGGCACTGATTAGGGAGCATTTTCCTAATATTCTTAACATAGATAATTCTTGACAACATTTATGGGGAAATAAATATTAGATGGGGTGGATGTTGTAACATCCTATTACTATTTTCAGGTACCCACCAACCATGTTTTTTTTTATTTCACTGGGTCTCATATAGTATTACTTATAGTGAAGAACATTTCAATTTTGAAATTATATGGGTTGTGCGTGGTTTTGGTATGGTTTTTCTAAACTATGCTCCCACCCAGGGTAAAATGTGAAAACACAAATAGTGGTGATTTTCATGGTGATATCATGGTTTGAAAAACTATGTTCCCATATAAAAGAAACCATGCACCCCATTAGATGGACACACTATTAAGGAACATAGTTTGACAAACCTTTTGGTTGCCTCTACAAACAGATCGTGAGAAATTTTCTAATACCATAAATTTTTTTAAAATTTTAATAACCCCTATTCCCCCCCCCCCCTCACAACCATAACTCAATATTGGATGTCTTCATAGGTATTGAAGCTCTCAAGAAACCATTTTTTCTCTTCCAAACCTATTCCATTGTGATTTAATCTTGGAGAATGACTTTTAATTCATCTCTGGTAGAAGTCCTTCCAACATTCTTTATTTTTTCTCCTTTTATCTCCTCTCCTTAGAATTTGTTAGATCATCTATATCTGTATGGATCTAAACTAATTTTTTTGTATCTTGATTCATGGTTTGATTTCTTGATCTCGAATTATGTCTTTATTTATTAGAAATTACCTTTTTAAGAGTTTTGATATGTGATTTTTGTGTTAAGTTAGGTGTTTTAGTTGAGATTTTCCAAGATATAAAAAAATTATTTTATTGGTCTAAAATAAATTTCATTCAATTAATATGTGAAACCCCACATTGATGCGAATTGGAACTGGATAATTATTTGGAATGATATTTTTGGAAAAACCCTTCAATTCCAATGGAATTGGAATTTGGGGTGTGTTTTGAGACCTATTGAATTTTTGAAATTGATATTGAGAAAAATAGACTAATATTAATTGTTAAGTTCCAATATTTGGGGATATCATTAAAAATTCAGGAAATGATTAAAAACTGGTATTTTTTTATTATATGGAAATTGAAATATTTAAACTAGAAATGTGGAAAATTGAATTTTAAATAGTTTTAAGATAATTTTAAATTTTTTTATTTATTGATTGAGCTCATCCATTCCTAGTTTGTTAGTGGTTTATTTGGGAAAAACAAGATGTTATGGAAATTTCCTAGCATCATATTGATTCTTTACAAGCTAAATAATATATTGTGGTTCATCTTGTCCTCAATGGGATGTGGATGAGTGCTCTTTGACTAGTGTCTCTGGGAAATGTTTACACATATTACTGTGATCACTAATATGAGATTATGAGGATCCCATAACATTGGACTTTTATACCTCTTGGTATATGAAAATATATCATTTATTTTATTTTAATATAAATTCCATTGATTATGAAACTACATTACACATTCTTATTGATATATATATATAAACTTATTTGTATAAAATTTTTAATTAATGCAGTATTTGAAATATTTCCTTCTTTTTAAATAAAAAGAATGTTTTTTAAAATATGAAATTGTACTACCTTCTCTGTTTTATTTGAAATTGAAAGAATGATTTGGTTTAATTCTTATGAAATCTTTTATAGAACACCTAGTGACACCCTACTATTCTTTTATAATACATCATAAATTTTCCATTGGGAATTTTTAGATTTACTCCCACCAATTTGAGAAAGAGGAAAGATCCACTTTGTGGTGGATGTTGTTGTTGATATTTTTCGTTGGATTTTTGAGTATTATTGGGATGTGGGTTTTCTACCATGCCATTTTTCAGTAATTTGACATTATAATATTTGGGTTTTTTATACATGATTGGATTTCTTGTTCTGATCTCCCTTGGAAGTTTTCTTTTGTTTATATAGGTATGTTTCTTCTTCTTCCACTATTTAGGTGGAAGAACTGTACCCAAATTCTATCAGGTATGATGAATGGTGCTAGTCACCAACCCATAGGGTTCAGTAATTCCCTTCATTCCATGCTAGTGTCGGCTTGGTTATTAGGGAACAAGGTTTTATAGGATAATTAAATACATTCTTTTCATCTTTATATCGCATTTTAATCGATGTATAATATTCTATTAATTTACATCATTCATTACAATTCAAACCACCATTTTAATATCTCTTACATTCAATGTCATCTTCAAAAAATATATGGATCCATTTCATTTAAGATGTCCATGAAAACACCCCTATAAAAATATCTCACATTCTACATTGATTATTCTATAAAAATATTCCATAAAATATTAATTACATAATTAAATAGTTATTTAATAAATATCACCACCACACAACACATATGGGGAAAACCCATTGGACAAATTTCAAAATTAACACCCTAAGGTAATCATCATATTCTGAATCTGAAGAATTAAAAAATCACATTTTATGAAATAAAAATTATCGTGTTACCTACTTCTTCAAAAAAATCCAAAAAAATTTAAAATCCCAAAAATAGAATTTCATGGTGTCTACACTATGATTGAAATAATTAAACTAAAATTCAATAATTATAATATGTTAACAAAATATTATAAATCATGGGGAATGTTATAGAGAAAAATTGGATTTGATATAGAATATGAATAGTCACATATTATGTGTTTCTATCTAGTGATATATGATTTTTATATATGTCATCGATGATGGTATATATTTTAGAATATCATAGGAGACAATATATAATATATCATTTCCCTGAAAATATGGATTTTGAATAATTTAATTTTTAATTTAAAATTTTAAAAAAATTATAATATGATATAATCAATATAATTTATATTGATATGGGTAAATACATATAGTTGGAAATAATGTTCAGTATTATCATATATCATATTGTACATATTTCATTGCATATAATTTTTTTAATTCTATATTACATATATAAATATTATTATGTTGATCCCCTTGATAAACATTAAAACTGTATATTCATAATAAATATTATATATCATAAACCAAATTTTACTAATAGAAATATTTACTAATTTATCAATCATAGTGATATACATAAAACATAAAAATTAATATATATTAATTATTGGAAATATTTCCATACCCTCTAAAGTAATACATTCCCCTACTCAAAATCATATAAGACACCCTATCACAAATAATGATATCACATATCTTTTTATGTAATGTATAATTGAAAAAGGGATTAAATTAATGGATTTGGTATATTTCAAATTCTTATGATTGGTTTTTTATACAATGACACCATGATATGTGATAGTGGGGAAATGATATGTGATATTTTTCCCCCATGAATGGTATATAGAATATCTTCATTTTATAATGATTCCAACACCACCATTAAGAGTGTTATATCCTCTCAGAAATATCTAAACATGAAAACAACATAGTCTTTGTACTCATAGGTCTCTAATAAAAACATTAGCACACATAGAAACTATTATATTTTAACCACTATGTATTAGTCTTCACCTTTTATTGGTTTCTTGGTTTATGAGATCCTTATTGTTATTTTTTGTTCTTAATATTCCAATAAAAATAGAATGAATATAGATTGATAAATATTAGTTCTACATTACAAAATATTTATATTATCGTCTATAAAAATCAATATATATGCATTTTTTGAAATATTTTCATACCCTAGAAAGTAATATATTCCCCTATTCCAAATCATGTAGGACACCCAACCACAAATAATGATATCACATATGTTTTTATGTAATGTATACTCGAAAAAAGGGATGAAATTTTTGGATATGGTATATTTTAAACACTTATGATTAATTTTTAAACAATGTAACCACGATATGTGATAGAGGGGAAATGATATGTGATATTTTTTCTCCCATGAATGATATATAGGATCTCTATATTTTATAGATATTTCGACACTACCATTAATAGAGTTATATCCTCTCAAAAATAACTAAACATACAATCCTCATAGTCATTGTACTCTTTGGTCTTTAATAAAATCATTATAACACAAAGAAACTATTAAATTTTGTCCACTATGTATTATTATTCTCTTTTTATTAGTTTATTGGTTTATGAGATCCTCATTTTTTTAGTTTTTTTTCGTAATATTCCAATAAAAATAGAATGAATATAGATTGTTAAATCCATGTTCAACCTTACTAAATATTTATATTATCTTCTATATTAGAAAACACTTTGGGAACCATTATGATTTATTGAAATATATGTTATCTATGAATAACATATTACAAACCTATGGTTTTATAAATTAATTAAGGGTCATAATTTAGACATCAAATAAGTAATTTTTCATGATAATTTGGTTCCTCATTTTGATAACTATTTCTTACTCTATGATTTTTGGTTTTAGTTAATGGATGTAACCCAAAGGGACCTCATTAATTTTGATGTTTATGGATAATGAAATGATTTTACTTTAGCGAAACCAAATTTTATTGGAGCTCGAATGGAAGTCCATGTTGCTATGATGACATGGATTTCTCAAGCTATGAATCATATTGGACTTCCAAATGATAAATGGAAGGAACAACAGTGTATTAAGTATTTCTTGGGGAATCTTCCACAATCTTTCAGAGGGTATTTTGATCCACTTGTTGATGACCAAAGGATATGTACTACTAAATATAAATTCTCCTTTCTCCTGTGTTCAGATCATTAGAAATTCATTTTGTCTTGTTATTAGGTAGAATGTAAAAAACACCTATGGTGGATGGAAATCAAGAATATAAAGCACAAAAATGAGATTGAATCCATGGATTGGGACATTTTCAAGAACTTATTTTTTAGTAATTAATTTGTTAGGATTATTAGTACAACGATGTAGAAATATTTCATTATGTTGAACCAAAGGGAGAATAAATATGTTATCACCTACAAGGATAATTTCATAAGACATGTGAGGTACACTACATGAATTATAATCCAACCTAAAATTACGTTTGATTGGTCCTTTAATGACTTAATTCCATGTCTCATGAGGGAGATGTCCATAAGAGACTTTATTATTTTTGAAGAGATAGTGTGTTTTGAAATCATTATTTAAATGGAGTTTGAAGTGATGTCTCAACCTCCTAGTATTGATAATAAAAAGAAGATAGATTTCAATGTTTAATCTAAAACCCCTTATAAAAAAAGTTTATTTTTCCATTATTCCCTAAATGTGGGAAAACCCCAGATGAAATTTGTCTTAATGGGTCTAGTAAATGTTTTAAGTGTAGAAAGGATGTTCACGAGTAAATTGATTGTCAGAATGATGGGAAGAATTTATCTCAAAATTCTAATGGAGAGAAAGAAGAAAATAAATCACCTCCAAAAAATTACTATTATAAGTGAAAGTATAATGGTAATTATTCTAACAACTATAAAAACCAAGGGGCTAGTGATGATGATCGATTACTGCACCCTATTATGATTAAAAACTAGGTAAATCTCATGCAGTCTCTTTTTATGATGAGGGTTGTGATAAAGATGTGTAGAAAGGTACACTTACCATCCACTATAGAAATGCTAATGTCATATTTGATTCTAGATCTACCCACTCTTTCATATCTAAATAATTTCATAAGGGTGTTAATATTTCACCAGAACAATTAGATATGTAATTATCATTGAAAATAAACAATGTTATGATGATTTCATCTCATGTATATGATTCCTCACTGGTTGATGTTTGTAGGAATGTTCTTCCTAAAAATATTTTCATTCTACCTATGGTTGAATTTTATGATATCTTAAGAATGGACATTTTTTATGTATATAAACCCCTCATCAATTTTCAAGAAAGCTAAGTTATGTTTGATATTTCAAACCCACATATGATAAATCATAAATTCTATGATAAGCATGAACTTCCTATGAATATTATATCCAGTGTATCGGTATTAATTCATATTCAAAAGGTTTTTTATCTCAAATGGTTATAGAGAAAATCGGCATCGATGATGTGGCTATTGTTTGAGAATTTTGTATGTCCTTCTAGAAGAGTTGCATAGTCTTCCACAGAAATGAAATGTTGAGTTCTCAATAGAACATATATCATGTACCACACTAATATCAATGTATTATAATAGAATAACTCTGGTTGTGTTGCAATAATTCAAGAAACAACTGTAAGAATTCCTTGGGAATAGATTCCTTCGGCCAAGTGAATGACCATAGGATGCAACCATTCTTTTTCTAAATAAGAAATATAGATCAATGAGATTGTGATTTGATTATATAGAGTTGAGAAAGATCACAATCAAGAAAAAGTATCATATTCCCTGTATTGATGAATTGTTTGATCAACTATACAGAGCTCAATACATTTATAATATTGAACTTCATTCTGGATGTCATCAATTGAGGGTTGAGAAATAGAATATACCCATGATGAAATTCCATACAAGGTATTGAAACTATGAGTATATTTTGATTCCATTTAGTCTTACTAATTCCTATATACTCATCATGGATTTAATGAATATATTATTTACAGATTACGCCAATAAGTCAGTTGTAGTCATTATAGACGATATTTTTATATATTCAAAAAGTAAGGAAGTGTATAAAAATCACATTATAATTGTACTAAAGACCCTACAGATGGAGAATCGATATGAAAAATACAAAAATTGTTAATTTTTACTGAAAAGGCCTCATTTTTTGTGTCACATAATCTCAATAGATTGAATATTAGTAGATCCATCAAAGAAAGAGGCTATTTAAAGCTGGCCTAGACCAACCATGGTGATATAGATCTATAGAATTATTATATTAGGTAGATATTATTGATGGTTTGTGGAGAATTTATCATGAGTATCAAATCCTTTAACTAAGTTAACATGTAATTTTTTCATGTTCAAATGGAAATATTAAAGGAAAATATCAAGGAACTGATGATATGGATAGTCAGTGCACCTATACTTAAATTACCCTATAGTAGAGAAGGGATTTTAATCTATATAGATGAATCGACAAAGGGTTTTGGATGTGTTATTATCTATAATTTCATGAGTAGAGAATTTTCCACATGATAGTTGAATATTCATGATAAAAATTACCCAACTCAATATTTGGAGTTAGTAGTGGTATTTTATTTCATTTAAGATATGGAGGCATTATCATTATGGAGTAAATTGTGATATATATAATGATCATAAATGTCTAAAATATATATTCACATAGAAGGATTTAAACATAATCCAAATAATATAGTTAATGTTGATTATGTATTTTTACTACTCAATACATTACTATCCTTGGAAATCAAACTAGGTGGAAGATGCTTGGAGTCAAAATGATCATGCTAGGATATCCATTACAAGTATAAAAAGATCCCTTATTTATGGATTTGAAATGTATGGATCTAGAAATCCTAGTGGTAGGAGAAAATATTATACTTGTTAATTAATTGCCTAGACATCTATCCTAGTGAAGAGTAAAGAGCCATAAAAGGAAGATGAAGAGCTGTAAAACAAAGTAAAAAATTTTCTAATGTTTAACCATGATCCAAATGGAATTATAAGGTTTAGGAACAATGTATATTTTCTTTCCATGATAGATATGAAGAAGGACCTATTAGTGGATGCTCATAGTTATTTATTCCCTATTCATCATAGCTGTACAAAGACATATAGGGACATAAAAGAATACTTATGGTGGGTTGAAATGAATTAGGATATCACTGAGTTTGAATATCAGTTCTTTGTATTCCAATAAGTTAAAACAGAAAGACAAAATTATAAAGGGATGTTGCATCTATTACCCACACCAGAAAAGAAATGGGAGAACATCATAATGGATTTTTTTGGAATACCAAAAACCTATAAAGTGTTTAACACTATATGGGTGGTAAACAATCTCCTTACTAAGACATCACACTTCATCGCAATTAGAGAATACTTCTATTTGGATCATATTTCCAAGATATACATTAAATAAGTGGTAGGGTTTTATGAAGTACAACATTCCACTGTATCAGGTTGGGATCTGAGTTTTTTTCTCAAATTTATGGGGAAGTATTCAGTAAGTACATGACATATAATTGAGTTTCAGAACTTTTTATCATCCTCTTATAGATGGTCAGTCATATGGAAAAACTCAACCCCTCGAGGATATGTTTACATTTTGTTCTCTAGATAAAAAATGGGGTTGGGATAAATGCCCTTCCATAGTATAGATTTCATAAAAAAAATTCACTAAATCATTCAGATTTATCATTATGAAGACCATTATTGGAATAAATTTAGTTCTTCAATATTTTTGTGATGAATTTTTGGAAATAATGTTATTCAGTTATAAGATTGCTAAAGAAATGGTAGAGATGGTTTGAATGATTTAGCAGCATATCGAGGTAGCACAAAGTCTGTAGAAACGTTATAATCCTAACCATCTCTGTGATCTGAATTTTAAAGGTGGTGAAAATATTTTTCGATGAATTTCAACCTCGATGAATCTAATGAGAATATGGAAGAAAGAAAAACTTATCCATACTTATATTAGTACCATTGATATTATTGGTTGTATCAGGATGATAACTTATCACTTACCACTTACTCTAAATCTCTCTCAAGTAAATGATATGTTTTATGTATATCTTCTGAGATAGTACATGCCACAACCTTCACATATACTAAACATATAGTTCATACCATAGGAGAAGGATCTGTATTATGAAGAACAACCAGTTATAATTCTGGACTGATGTAAGACATTTCAACGAAACAAGACCACTCACCTGGTCAATATTTTGGGGAAAATCACTAGTTATATGAATATATGTCAAAGATTGAGGATATGAAGAAGTATAAGTATCCTAATTTTTTACCCGAGTAAAAAAGATCTAGAAATAAATTCATTTTAAGTCGGTAAAATGTAACACCACGAGTTATTATGGATTCTTTTATTGATTAAATTAAATTTTCATTTATAACTTTAAATATACTAAGTCGAAGATTCCATTCACATGGAATGGACATGGTGTGTGTAGATGAAAAAAAATTGGCATAAATTACATGGAACATCTACTTGTTGTATGTTACATGAAACATTGACTTGGTTTTCATTACAAAGAACATTGACTTGGAATACAATCCAAAAAACATTGATGTTTCTACAAAACATCATTTTATGGTTATAATTATTTAAATGAGATTATTATAAACCATCCTTTAATCATTATAAAATGAATAGTAATAGCGAATGTTCATGTATTTTCTATACTGTGTTTATAAAAATTAACCATAATGATTACAAATTATATAATCCTTTCATAATGTCCGTATATGTTTAAAAATAGTATTCTTTTTAAACACACTAAATTTAATTTCCTTCATTGAAGAAAAATAAAATTAATTTTAGAAAAATATAGAAATTTAATATGATAAAATAAACTTCATTTTTATATTTATAATATATAAGTTTTTCTAGGGTAAATTTTTTGGATTTTTCTGAGAATGTTCATTTTTGGATGAATAATGAAAAATACCATATTCTAATTCAAAACTACTTTTTCATATATTTTATTTATAAGTATTATTTTTTTTCAAATTTTTTCAATGTTCAATTGGATAATAATTTTATCACTTAATACAATTTAAGTATTTTAAATAAATTTCACATTGAAATTGGATATAAAAACATAGAAAACTATTTTATGTTTTACATCAAAACCACGCATTGTCGACCCTATTGCGAGATAAATTTTTAATTAATTTCTGCCACGTATGTGATTATAATTTTTAAAAATTAACTTAATATTTGGAATTATAATTATTTATAATATATAATATGTTCAACTTATTTTTTGTCTAAAAATGTTAGTGAAATTGATAATAATTAATAACATGGATTAAGATTTAATTAAACTTAATAAGAGACTAAACCATAACCTTAAGGCCCAAAATGACCTATAAACATGTCCCAAATCTATTTTATGACCATATTTCAACATTACCCTCCCATTTATCCTCATTTTATCATTATTGGGTACACATTCAACATTAAAACTTGGGTGGAATTATCTCATCAAATATTTACAAGAGTGTCACTCCTCCTTCTCTACAAAAGGTCACCACCTCTACCTTTTCTTCACACCTCTCAAACCAATTAGGTTCGACCAAGACCATCCAAATACACATCCCAACATCCATATATTTATTTCCCTAATTCTCTAATTGGACATAATGTTTTCTAACTAATCTTTTTGGAAAAAACCAAAATGAGTTACCAGATTAAGAGGTAATTTCTTCTCTCAAACTTCTTTCTTTTATTTTATTTTTCCACCCACACAACTCTATTCATTCCATGCATGTATAATAAAAATTATGTCCTAAATATAATATTATTTTTTAATAATTATTATTAAACCTTCAGTTACACAAACCTCTATCTAATGGGTAATAAACATACTATTTATGTGTACGGCAAACTACCGCCTCACTAAGGGATGATTATTCATTTTTTCCATTACCTCCTATAATAGTGGATATTATGGTGGAATTTTTTTATATATGTTAGATATTATATTCATTATTCTTTTATGTTTTTTTATTAGTTTTAAAAAACACATTTTTTTTCTTTCCATTTGGTGTAAATATGATTATTTCATTTGAGTAAGTGTGGACTACGGACCCATCAATGCGACGTCATCTATTCACACACTACATGAAATGTATTAAGGATAGATTTAGTGAATTTATATGATAAATACCAAATTATTTTTCTAATTTAATGATATTATATATATATACCTATAGTTTAATTTCTATCATTCTTTCAATATGACAATAAAAATGAAAACAACGTTCATGTGTGCATACGACTTACAATATCCATGAACAGTATATTCCATTTCATACTTATATGTTATATAGATTATTATAATTAAAATATACTGAATATAAATTATTTTTATATAATTATTTAAATTCTTGGATCATGATATATGTGTATGGACCAATGATATAACAAATTAAGAGACATGCAGAAAACATAGTGAATATTACCTGAAGTGAAGCCTTAATAGAGGATTACTACTTAGATGGTAATACAAGATCTTGATAAAATCATATGTGGTATTATATGTAAAAAAAATTTATTTAAAATATTATAATAAATTTATATTTATTATATAGGTGGTTTTAATGAGTATGAAGAGAGTCAATATACAAGGAAAAAGGATTTCACCTCAATTTTTATTTTCGTGAGATAAATGCTTTATTTACCAAACATTACTTTTGTATGATGTATGTACTGAACATGAATTTATTCAATTTATATTATAATAAAATTTATGGTAATTCACATATCCATTTTATGATATTTCTTTTATGGGGTTAACATTTCAAAAGTTACAAAATTAGTTGAATAGTTTTGTCTCAATTTTTCTATTTGAGACTCATGTTTTGTTATGCATATAAATTATTTTGTAGGTGAATATACATGAAATTTACATGTTATATCATTTATATCCTTCTTTTCATGGTATTTTAATATATATATATATATATATATATATAATTTCATTTTCTTAAATGGATAGTGTTACCCCATGTAACCATGTGGTAATAGTTTATTCGAACAATGTCATCACTTTTCAAGATTATTATTGATTATGAATATTTGACAAAATATTATGATAATTATCACAAGAACACTCATGAATTTTATTATCCTCAAGTAATTCAAGATATACTCATGTATCAGTGTTATTTTTCCACTATTGGATACTTAAGAAATTTGTTTCTATAAAATCTAAGTATTTAACTCTTTGGTTAGAAATCTACTATATTCAAAAACCATGTTTTAAAAAATGTTTTCAAAAGATATTTGAAGCCCATTTTAGAGGAATACGGATTTTAAAAATGTTTTATGGTTTTCAATATATCATTTATATGTTTTAAGATATATTTTTAGAGAAAAATAATTTGAAAAGGTTATATGTTTTCTAAATCATTTTCAATGGGGGAAGGATATTTTCATAAAGAAATGATTTTAAAATACCTTTAAAAATTTATTCATATATAATATAACATCCCTTTGTGTTACTCATGCCTTTATATTTGAAATATTTAAATTTTTTGTTCATATTATTTATCTAAATGGATTTTGTTTTTATGGCTTGATGTTTATGTAACCAATTTCTATTTCATGGGTTAAATGCTTTTGAATCCCACTTATATTCATGAGTTATGATTATTATAAAATGACTATAAAGCATGTATTTCTATCAGATATGATATGATAACATTTTTATAATACCTATTTAACTTCATGATATAAGATATGGTTATTTATGATCATGTGGAACATGTATGTATGATTTCACTATGAGATGGGTGGGACCTATACCTCTCTTCAGTGCACTAGGTAAATTTTTATATCTCATTAGTTATAAATGGCCAGAATGGGAAATGAACTCAGTTAGGTATTGTAGGGATAGAATGGGGAGTCAACTCAATTTAGTAATGTAGGGCTAGAATGTGTTGTGTACTCGGTTTAGTAATGACTTTCTCCACTATGATGGTCTTACTATCAGTGCCTTGACTACTATCTAAATCATTATATATGGTTATGTTTCTTCCCCAATTACATTACATGTTGCTATATTATGATTTCATGGATTGTGTTATTTATTTATTCATTATACATGTATTATGAAATATGATTCATTATTCCATGATTCATGTATATGATCATTTATATTCATGGAATGATCTTCTATTTTCAGGATCATGTTCTCATACCCTTATTCTAATGGTTATTCCTACATATCATATTTATTTACACCTATTGGGAATCCGAGATTTACCCTTTTTATGTTTCTTTCCCCCATGATATGATGATATGTATTATGTATTATTTTTCTAAGAAGGGCTATTATGAAGAAGAATGTAGTGAGACATGATATATCTAATTTATGTACCAGTGTTTATGTTTCTAGGATTCCAAAGCCACTAGACTAATAAGATCTTTGGGCATCTATTTTTGTAATTTTTTTGAGTATTCCAAAAATGTTATGTAATGATAATGTATGATAGGCGATTGTCTCTAGAGAAATCAAAAACTATTGTGTGACCTGTCAACTCCACAAGCCACACCCGACCAAGTATAGAGAAGACCACATGATGATGAACCATGGGGAAGGAAATTAAAGGGTCCAATAAACCATTTGAAACCCAAACATCACATGTCGGAAACATGGTAACTCCCGACATGAAAGAACCCAAATAATAAAATTCTAAATCAAAAACCAAACAAAATAATGATTCACTATTTACAAATCACACTAACATCATAAAATGATCAGAACTCAAAACTAGTGTTGTACCATAAGATGGAAAACCATTCAATAATCTCGATTCATAAAGAACCACTATAGAACATTCCAAGAATACAAGGATACCATGATCCCTAAAACATAAAGGATTTCAAAAGACCAAAAATTACAACAAATAGAACATTAAATGTCCCCACTCAATCATTGGAGACAAAAATAGAGCCAAAAAAACCCCACACCCAAAACATCATGAATGGTTAAAAATAATATCTCAGGGGGCCAGAAATGGAGACCTAGTTCCTTGAATAATCTATTTCCTCATATTCAAAAGATGGATTCCAATAATTGATACTTCTGATTCTATAAAAACTACTTGAGAAACATATCCATGATACCCAAACAACCACATCATAGAAAAGACATCACGTGATAATAGTAATAAAACATTAAATACCTAAATTGACCACATTGTAAGATCCTTAATAAATGATCTAGTGAATGAGAATCTATAACTAAAAATGGATAATCTACATAAACAGTTTCCTCAGTTAAAAATCTCTCACATGATGGGGAAGCTTCATGAGTGACATGATAAACTAGACTACCAACTACCATGATCTATGATTCAGGATCCCTCTCTATTGTAAATTCATTATCTACTAGATTATCGAAAATAATAACCATAACTGATATAACTAACTCCTAAATATCTAAAAAATCATCCCAAAATAATAGAGGATATTTCATCTAACCCTTTTATGTTATCTCTGGAGAAAAATAATCAACTTCTTTGATGTGGTCAGCATGGGCCTTCATCGTCCAATGACAATGTTGTACTCCCAAAAGATCATCCACTTTACTTGACTTCACGACCTCGTGTATAAACCATCATGTGAAAGTGAAATTAAAAACATCACAAGGAATCCCAACATACAATGATGATGGGATTATCTCCTTCCACTAATCTAAACCCATACCATCAAACATATCCATGATAGCTTATTCCCTCACTGCCTTATGAGTTCCCAAAGAACTTAATACACCTTAAAATTTCTCAAGACACACCACATTCTCTAAAGAACATCAATCTTGAATGAAAGTTGAAAAAAAAGACGAACTTGAATCATCCACCACACTGGGAGTCTGGTAGGGAAAACAACTGGACAAGACTCCCAAGAAACCATTAGGATTATTCTGGGATATAAAATCTAATAATAATAAAAACCAAATCATCATCAAATCAATATTCAGTTGAAAGAACGTCCCAAGAAAAAAAATCAAGATCATAATCCAAACATCACAAAACAAAATCAAATTACCCTTTCAAAAACCACCATTTACGTTCTAATTTCGAAATTACTTTACTCTACATTCAATTTCAAAATATTGGAGCCTACTTCCTAATCCAATTAAATTACATGTATGATTTCCAAAATTTAACTATACCTAAAATTAATTTTCCTTTTAAAACCCCCATTTTCTAAGAACCATTTTCATTTTAAAATCCACTCACACAAACTTAATTAATATCAAAATATGACTTATGATAAAACTCTTATAATAGGGAACTAGTATCCTTGTATAATCCAACCACATAGTTTAGTAGACAATGGCCCAATAAAGTTGAAACCATTATATGTTTCTTGAACCATGCACTCAGGATTTACCTGGGTCGCTACTCAATGTAAGCCCATTTTTCAACACAGGTTAATTACATTGTCATTCCAAAACCACAAAAACCAAAAAAAAAATGAAAACATAGCCCCAAATTTGAATATAAAAGTTTTAGGTCCCATACTAACCCTACTAACCCAAGGCTTAGGATGAGAAATATTCCATGTAAAGATTCACATTTCTACCTCCCATGTCCTGGAAATAATATCCCCAAACTACTTGACTCCCTAAATAAAAAAGGTCTCTTATAATAACTATTTTTCATCGACTAACCTATATTGACCTATGAAGTGATCCCCCAAGAACATCAGTGAAAAGTCCAAAGAGGCATTCCCCATAATCCTAGTCTACAAACTAGGGTTGTACATCAAATATATTACTCTTAGGATGGATTTATCCCATAATATAATGATACAAAAAACTAGACTAAGTACACAACATAATCCAATGAACATAAAATAAATGAATAAAAGATCAAAATAAAATTGAAGAATGAAGAAATAAAAAGGAAACCCTAAATTAGAAGAAAAATAAAAATAGAGATTATTTACATGTGATCTCTTGGTCACCGCCATTATTAAAACCAACCCCTCTATTGGAAAACCTGATCAAAATATTAACCTACAAATTTCATGGGTATACCGATGGCATGTGTGACTTTTATAGTGTGAGAATAAAACCAATAAATATGTAATCAACAAATAATACAAATATTTACTTTCATGAAACAATACATATATTCTAGTTCAAAATACATATATAAAAGTATGTATCTTAACATTTAATGGGACAAAAACCATTTCCCTTTTAAAAATGAGGTTTGAAAACAAAATACTCGATAGGAAACACAAATCGCCTATGATATAAAACAATAGAGGTTCTAAACTAGAGACAAGTTGAAGGGTATATCAAATAAATCCAGAATCAGAGAAAAATAACACAACTTCATGACCTAAATATTCTACAAATCCGATTAACCAAAGTGCTAAATAATAAAACATGAACATAGAAAAATTTACTCATGGGAATTTACTAAAAATACATAAAATAAATCCTTTTATGTACACTTTTCGGTCCCAAGATATGGAATATGTTGCACCTCGATTGTCAATTACCAACTTAGACTCTCAAAACAAGCTTCACCGGTGGAAAATTCCACCCTTAATATCTTCAATCCAGGGGATTATAATCTAAATAATTAGTACTAAAAATCAATAGTCACTCAATCCTTTATATGAAATCCAAGAATCCCATTATAATAATATATATTATAGTGGGGAGGTCATAAAACTCTTTGCATTATATATACTCATAGATTCCACCACGTATGAATTTACCAATCCATTATACCATCTATGTGATGTTCCTATCATTATAAGGGTGATCATAAGGGTTAAATTCATATATATAACCCTCCAAAAGGAAAAAATGGGCATACATGTCATATTTCTTTGAAACAAAATTCCAAGAAATCACAATGTATCAAATGGGAATCAACATTTCTGATTATAAAATCATTTCCAACACCATAGTGTAATCACTTATTATGTATAAAATATACTAAATATGCCTTTTTATGTTAAATATACATTGAACAGTACATCAAGGTTCCATAAGAAAATATTTTGAATCAACACTTTGAAACAATATTTGAGTTCATGAGAAACCAAGTTACAATTTAGATAAAATTTTGTGTATTTATAAGAACCATTAGATGTGGAGATTAGAAAGCAAAATGGGGAATAGTGTTTTGAAAATTGGTGTCCAAAGTAGACATTTTTATTGAATTATATTTGTACTTGTTTGTGTTACTATCCATAGGTACACTTATACACATATGGTAAAGACCACATAAAATAATATATTGATGGAGGTTTTTTAAAATCTCCCACTGTTCATATTAAAGGATCACAATCCACATTAAAATAAAAAACATTGCCCTATACAAATGAACTATAAAAAAAATAAACCAAGACCACACAGATGCCCAAATGTAGATGTCACCAAACTACAAATGCTGAAAAAAAGATCAAACATGGTCTCAATGTTCTAAATTTAACTCTTAATGGTGAATTCGAATATTATTAAACACATTTCATGTGTATATATATATATAACTATATATGTCCCTTGATAACCATTTTTTAACAATTTTCTATCAAGAAAGAACCAAAAAAATTTATAAAACCACATTAAAATTATGAGTAAAAAAATATATAAATTAATTAGAAATGACCATGCATCAAATAGAATTTTCTAGGAAGGAAATGGATGGAGGCTCATACCTCAATTTTGTGAAACTATGATGAAACTCTATGAGAAGTAATAACTAATCCAAAGATGAAATACACACACCTTAAAATAAAAGATAAATGTTCCCATTATCCAAACCTCACCCTAGGGATTGGACATGACCTAAACCCACTAAAAGTGAACCAAAAAATAAGGGAGTAAGAAGAAGAAATGAGTAAAAGAGACCTAGATACAAAGAAAACTCACCTTGGAACCATGAAAGGGATTCAATGGTGGATAGAGATGAAAAAGAGGAGGGGTTTGGGAGCCCCTTGGTAGACCTCTGCTAGATAGGGGAGGATAACACCATTATAGGGTTATAACATGGTGGGGGAAAAGATATAAAATCCAAAATTTAAAGAATATGGGTAACCATCAGTGTTTGGCCGTATAATTTTTTGAAATCATGTGCTAACCATTCCCACCCTACAGGAAGAGAAGAAATATGCCAACTATTCAAAATGGTTGTGTCAAAATTTCATAACCCATCACATTATTTCAAAATGGATTCACATAACTGTGTGCATGTTCGGTTCCTTTCCTAAGATAAACAAATCATATACATAGTTACTTATTTACCTCACATGTTTTTGGACAACCCATGAACATGTCATGAAATAAATACTATGCAAGAAGAAGTTAAGCTGGGAACACCTTTTTCCATCACCATCCATTTCATTTATCCGAAAACCAGGCACACTAACCATTATAAAGACAAAAACTAGACAAAAACTCCAAAACTCAAAAAAAATATCACTGGGAACTCAACATGAACTTCAACCAATGGATCCAATAACATGAAAATAATACCAATAATTGAAATTATAATCAAATATGTGTTAGTGTGTTAAAATATACATGTTTTGAAAATATAATTCTACCCATCCTTTAATTTATGTGATTTAAAATGAATGGAATCGGTTCCTGAGGAGGTAGTCTACCATAAACATTATTAATGATTTTGTTTCCAATTTTATAGAATAAGGTTTTGATATTGGAAATTCACATAATATAATAAAATCCTATTACATGTTAGATATTAAGGTTTTTATATAATAGTATCTTAATGAGTTGGAAGAAGATAGAAAAAAAATTCTCATTTAAGAATGTTACCTCTTCTCTATAAAACATTTTTACTTTTTCACCAAATCCTTCCTTTGTTGGATTTTTTAACGATTCATGGGAAAAAGGTTGTTTGATACTATCATGGAATTCATTTGGGAGTTTATTTTTTGATCCAAATTTCTTTTTATCCGTGATGATAGGAAGAGATGGGTATCGGTTTATAAGTGTGGGAGAGAAAAAAATAAAATTTTAAAAGATTAAATTTCACCAATGTTTTAATAATCAATAAAGCCACAAAAATGGGTCATTATCAATACTTATAGGTATTAATAATGATAAAATTATATAAAATGTATTTTCAGAATGTTGGTTGTTAAATTTTACACTTATCATCCTAGTTTAATCCCTCGTAAATCATTTTTTACCTTAAACGTGATAATTAATTTATTCTTCTCTAACTATTTATAATGGTGAAAATTTAACATGAACATATTAGAAAATATAAATTTTAGTTTTTTGAAATATTTAGTCAATTTTCCCAATTCCGTTCATATAATTGGAAGAATCCAATTTTAAATTATACCCACAGATACGATAAAAATGTTGATTTCAAAATAGAAAAAAATCATATGAATAAGAGGTTTCAAGATAAACTTTTCTATAGAATTTATTAGAATAAAATAAATTAAATAAATTTTAATATAATTTAACTAATTTAATTATAAAATAAATCATAAAATTATTTGATATAGATAATTATTTAAATTAAAAGGTATTTTAAAAAAATCAATATTCACCAAAAAATAAAAAATATCATATAAATACCAAATATTCACCCTAAGATAATTTTTATATGATGATTTAAAAAAATATTTTTTAAGATAAAATTTTCTAAATTTAGAAAAATAATAATAATTTTTTATTGTGTGCATAAAGTGCGACTAAACTCTTTTTTATAAAAAATAATTCTTTCAAAAAAGATTTATTTTTATTCTAAATGATTAATTTTTTAATTTATACTATAGGGATAATAATTATTTTCATACATTTTTATGACTACTCATACCCTCCACATTATCATCATTTTTTTGCAGTCGTACAATACTTTTCATTATTTAGGATCAGGGTTTCATTTTTTATAATCTACTGAAGAATTTAATGTTAAATAAATATATTTTAAGGGTTATTTAATCTCAATACTGTGCGTCATATAATATATAAAATACAATATTTTTATTTTAATATATTTGAGTGTCACATTCAACCCACATTCAATAAATTACATCCTCAAAATTTAAACATGATCTTGATAATCATTGTCTTGACCTTTGGAATACCTTTATTCAAAAACACACATCATAAAAGCATTAATAAAACAACTTATTAATAATAGACAAATAAATAAATGAATTTCATCTAAAATAATAGAAAATTATGTTTCTATGGGGTCGAAAAATATTTTTTGGTATATATATTGACTATGATGAAAAGTATAAAAAATTATGAATTCATATAGGTCATTGATCACAATAGTGTAAATGATCAATTGAAATTCGAGGACTTAATACCATAATTTAATAATGGTTTAAAAGAACATTTAATTCAAGATATATGAAGGTAATAGGATGATATTTTTGGTTCAATATCCTTTTCCTAATTTTGATGAATTTGTTTCTTTCTATGAAAATAATGAAATATACTTACTTGATATCATTTTATTTCATAAGAACAATTTAATCTCATTGTTTTCCCTTGATAAATTTATAATTCATCACTCACTCTAACAAATGAATATCCAAAAAAGAATTTTTAATTTATGAATCCCAAAAAATCTCTTTTATAATGTCATAACATCTGTAAAAGAGTGAAAAGTATTTCAATTTAATGTTAATTGTTTTCAAAAATAAAATGGTTTCAAAAAGTTATTGAATATTATATATTAATCAATATATCTTTTATTACCACTATTACATATTTAATATTTATTAATCAAAATTTATTTAGAAAAAAAATAACATATTGACCCAAATATAATGTACTCTAGTGTAAGGAATTAAACCCTTATCTCCTTTAAGATACGATTTCCAGCCATGAGACCTTTTCAGATGTGATAGGTTCTCACCTAGCATATGGGTCATCCTGTTTATATAACTATATTAATATAACTCCTATAATATTTCCAAAAAGTAGTAAACCATAATTTCCTAAAAAACTATTATATAAACTTGGAAGGATACCAATAATTTTAATTTTATTCTAATAAAACTAAGGACATTATTCCTTAACTAACTTTATACTAAAATATATTCTTATAAAATGGGTTTTATTTCCATTAATATGTCCCAAAAATCCATAACATTAAAATAATCTATCAAATAGAATCTATATATGGTTTTTATCTAACATTGAACATATGATCAATATAAAAATCATAAACCCATGATGGAATTTGTATAAATTAAGTTAATTAAGACATATATGCCTCTAAAATTAAACACATTCCTTATATGTATAATGATTGATATAACTGAAATACCATTCATAAAAATACATCTACAATATAACTATTGAATCCAAATGTATAAATATTTGAACCATTTTATTTCATTGTAGGTCATTCGTTGGTCTAGGGTTTAAAAATTAGAATATGGCATTAACTAAAATATTTCAGAGGTTCCCCATATTAATAAAAATGAATTATAAATGGGTCATGCGGGTAAAATTTAATTCTTTTATCACACTCCACATTTTTTCTAGCAATTCATTGTATTATGACCCTCTTTTCCACATGTAAAACTTTTTCCAAATCTATAAAGATACATTCATCAATTTCTCCATCCATTTTTCTAACGTGAATGAAATTGATCCCTGTTTTCTATATGGTTTCCAAAAAGTGTTCAATTAGAGAACACCATCCCCCTATTTTTTGGTGAGCCTAACATTTGTTTAAGGTAAAGGTTTTTAATCAAATGTCAGGATAACTAATTAGGAATAATAATGATATATTTTCAATCATTTTTTATCCCATTTGGTTCTTCATATTAACCATATTGTACATCATATTCAATGTTAACATGATTCTATCAAGGTCTATTCATTAAAAAAAACAAAAAACAATAGAGTAAGTAATAATAATCATATTGGGAAAATTATATAATCATCTATAATATTTCTAAATAATGAAACCTAATTTTAAATCTATGAATCCTTAGTTTTAACCAATATCATTCATTCTCGTAATCTATTTGAATCTATAAGAATGGGTTTTATGGAAAATGTGAATTATCCAAAGAATATCCCTTGGGAGTCTTAATCTAGGTGCACAGTATTGCACATTGTCATGTTCCACATAACCCTCAATTCAATCCGAATATGTATTTTTAGGGTTATAATCCCTAGGTATATCTTTTTCAACAGTAGGGTTATGTTCTTTAATATATTTTTTCAAAATCTAGTTCCCATGGTTTATACTAAACTTACTCTAAGAACAATTGTAATGACTCTAACCCTAATAGCCTAAAACTGGTGTCTTCTTTATTACACTTGCATATGATACGAGGAATCAAATCCTAAAGGAATGAATAGTTAATTGTCTTGGTAAACTAGATATATAAATTATCCCCATATTAAATTTGAATATATAAATTACAACACTTTTTTTCATGAATATCATTATTCCCTACAGTATATCATTTCTTATTATTCATATCACACTTGAAGAATTATAAGGAATTGAAACCAAATAAGGGTGATATCTAGTACTTATTAACAGTTACATAAATCAAAATATTTCCTGCATATATAAATATAGAATAATCAATATGGAATGTTAAATATATGAGAAAACATTCCATTTATTTAATGAATTTACTATCAGGATAATATAATTAATAATCAAAATAGAATGTTAAATAAATAAATACACATTCCATATAAATATCACTACTATGATGAATAGATAAGGAATAATCTATATGAAAAGGTAAATAACTGAACAAATATCCCAATTAAATAACATGACAATCACGAACATATGACAAATAATAAATATCGAAAACTAAATAACTGAACGCACATTCAATTTAAATAACCTGAATATCACCAATAGATAATTCATATTCAATATGGATAGGTAAATAGTAGAACAAACATTCTAGTTGAAAATATTTTTTTTCTTGAATTGATAAATAGTAATCAATATGGAATGATAAATAACCAAAAACACATCTCATTTAATCCATAACTTATAATTAAATGCACACAGAGATAAAATCTTTATAGAAATATAATTTCTAATAATAATTTATTCTATAATGATGGAAATGAATAATTATTGGATTTCATGATCTCAGACATTATGATATCTCTACTGTGAATTTCATTGAAAGAATGGTTTAAAAATCCAATAAAACCCAATATTATGCTTGCTTACTGATTATCCTAAATATACGACATATTCTTTGATGGTCTATATAATTCATGGACCCACCCATCCCTAAATTTCCAAATAACTACTCATATATTGAATAATTTATTTAATTTTTGAACAATTTTCTTTGGCATAAAATATCAGTATTGAGTAATGAATACAAATTTATCTATATTTATCCATATAAAAAAATAAATTTAAACGAAAAAAACCATATAAAGAAATGATATCTTATTTAAGCATTGAATACATATATGATAAATAATTGGATATTTAGGGTATGTTTAATTTTCAATGATCTCAAGTAATATAATATTTAAATGGAATGTAAAATAATACTAATATGATTCATGAAAGTGAATTCAAATAGTTTCCATGGTCAAATTTTTTATAAACCATCCAAAAAAATAATTATTATTTTATCAAAACTACATATCCCATGTAAGTTATAAATAAAATAAATGTTATTTTTCATTGATTAATTTAGATACCATAAAGATATCTTTAAAATCATTTTTTAAGAAAATATCATTTTCACATTGAAAATAAATTTTCTCAAAAATGAAATTTTATAAATTAATATTAAAATAATTTTCAGTTTAAATAACTTTATAAACTTTTAATTTAATCTTTAGATAATAGTGTCGTAATTATGATAAGAAATTCAATTCATTAATTGTAAGATAAAACAAATAGTCCTTTCTCATATTTGGTACAATCCAAATAGGCATTGTTTGGAAAATGACTTGAGGATTCCTTTAAATTTTTTTAAAGAAGTCAAAATATGTAAAATTTAATTCAGTAATTATTTTTGTAATTTATAATGTTTTATGATAACAATTTTAGAAAACATTATCTTAGAAGAAAAATTATTTTTGAGAGAATATATAAATAATTAAGGATTTTATTTAAAAGAGTTTATCAATCATTTTATTTATCAAAGAGTGAAAAATTGATAATATTATATGAAAAAATCATGAATAACTAGAGTAAATTAAATTCAATTGTTATAAATATACAATAATCAAATAAGTTCTTTTAATTAAAATTCAAGTATAAACAATCACAATTAAAATGAGATCTTGAAAAGAAACCCTTACATAGATCATATTGTTGAAAAAATAATTAAGAAATAAATAATTTATTTTTATCAAATATAAATCCACATAAAAAAATTTTAATTAAAACATAAGTGATTTAAATTTCATCATACACATAATATTAGAATATAAAAGACAACTAACTAGTAATAAAACCAATTGAATCCAAATTGAGTTATGTAATTCCTTACATCATGGTGACTTTTAAATCAAATCACCTTTACTAAAACAAAAAAAATTGAAACATAAAATAAAATTAATTATTTAAGGAATAATGATATTACGTATAAATAGGGTTTTATATACTCCATGTAAAAAAAATTGGCATGTAAAATTACAATATGCCTCAATAAAGAGAAATTGAGATGAAGTCTGTTACCTCAACATTCTTTTGGTTGAATGTTTTTTATCCTTATTTAAAATGCCTTTAATATTGTTATAAATTTATACCAAATGAAAAATCATATTTATAATGTAATATATGACCATATTATAACATCATGTCCCCCAATTTTAAATAATCTTCGATTATTTTCATTGTTTCGGGTTTTAATTTCCTAATTTTCTCATGCATGTTTTTTCATGAATGTTTTAGTTAATGTGTATTTCAAATAGATACATCATATCAATAATTATATTAATGTTTTATGTATTACTTTCTCATTATATATATTTTACTTTTTAATATTTATTTTTGAACATGAAGATAGGATCACATCTTATTATGGAGATAGTAGACCATATTACAATGAGCGATGTTATCGATTTCATAACGGGTGAAAGGGTACTGAAGTGTATGGAATATAAATCTAAAAAATTACAATAATTTCATATAAATCACATATATTCAATAAATTTATTCATATTACCTTCCATATAATGTTTAATTTTAAAAATAACTCAGATCGATTCGTAATGTGGTAGTTTGTTGTACAAACGACTGAAATTATCTTTTTTTGAATGGATTGGAAAGTAATAATGTATAGGTGATATTATAATTGAATAATTATAATTATAGAATAAATATAATACAAATGTTTTATATCCATAATTATATCATTCCATGAAACTTGGTGATAGAAAACAAATCACATCGGTTTGCCAAATGACAGTCCACCGTATAGATGATCGATACTTTGTTTTCTTATTTAATCAAATTAGAGAGGGATATTTGTTATTCACATAATAAAATAACACCAAATTATATGTCATAAACTTGGTTTAATATATAATAATAGTTCAATAATATTTTATGAGGTTTTATGGAGAAGAAAAATAAAAATTCTCATTTATGAACATTGCCTATTCTTTAGATAACTTCTATATGTTTTCACCAAAATACATCATATGATGTAATTATGATAAAAACAATGGATATTATATATTTTATGATATTAAGTATGTTTTTTAGGAAGGTATATTCTTAAAAAATTTATTTGTATGATTTAATAGTGTAGAAGACGGGGTAACCTTTTATAAGCGGGTGAGATAACACACATGAAATTATTGAAAACATTCAATTAGAGAAACATTTTTATCATTCCAGAAGCCTAAAAATTTGAAATTATTGACCATTAAGGGTAATATTCTCTAAATATATTCATAAAATACGTTTTATAAATGTTTTTGGGTCGTTTAAAACCTTATCACTCATATTAAACCCCGATAAATCATTTCTTACTTTTACTGTGGGAATTATTGTTTACTTACATTACCATTAACTATGGTAAAAAATCATCTTAACATATTAGATAATAAAAATAATTTTTATTTAATATACGGAATAAATTTCTTCAAATTAAACTCACAGATATTTTGGAATATAATATGAAATTAGACCCACAGACGTGATAAAAAATAATGCTTCCCAAGACATAAGTCGCTTTAGTATTTTAGGTATCATATTCAAAATTCAATATGAAATTTATTATAATGACATTAATTAGTTATAATGTAGTAATATTGACATTATATTACTTTAAATCCAATGTATTATATTATTTAAACTTGTATATTTTTTAAATGAATTGGATGTTTTCAATAAAAAAACATTTTTCACTATTCATGGAGAGATAAAACATTATACAAAAACCCTAAAAAAGTACACTAAGATGATTTCAATATGATTCTTTAAAAAATTAATATATTTATTTAAAATTAAATTATAGAAAATTTTTAAAATTAATTTTAAATTATCTATGAAAAAGGGTGACTAAATCATTTTTTTAGAAAAATACATTTTATTAGAAAATATTTCTCTTTAATTTAAATTATTATTGTTTTATTATAATAGATAAATACCCATATGTTTTATAATACAGTCATTAATATTCATTCCATCAAATTTAACAGCTTTATTTTAATGTTTTCCTATACTAATGTTCATTTAATCTTGGGGTAATATGCTTCCCAAACCGTCTAAGATATTAAATTTAATAAAATATATCTCATTGTTTGTTTAAGGTAATTTTAGCGTGTCACATACTCTATTTAATACATTGTACTAATTTTAAAATATTTTGGTGTTACATTTGAATCATATGAAAATGTAATTTTTATAAAATCATTACACATTATACTTCATCATCATCTATACACATTGAATAAGAAATATTATTATTGATTGACTAAGTATGAAAATTTCATCAAAAGTAATGAATGTGTATTCTTATTAATAGAACCTGATGATAATATTTTCCAATATTCACATGTAGTTTACGGAAGAGAAAAAAGTAGTTTTATCCTATATATATATATATATAAAACCTTCTCACATGGAGGTTATTCATCAGAAGAAACTAATAGTATAACATCCTGATTTTTTAGGATTTTTTATTAATAAATTAAATTTTTTGATTGATTTTGTTACACACAACTGTATGATAAGCCTGCAAAACATTCCAAAAAGTTTTCATCATTCATTATACAAGAGGTTGAGATTTTAAAAAAACCCTAATATTTTATGAATATTATTCAAATAAGACCAATATAACCTAGTTATTAAAAATCGTGATATGAAAGATACAAAGAAATTTATAAAAAATGACCGTAATTTTTTTACAAGATGTACATAACTTTTCAATAATTTCTTCAAATGTTTTGAAATTTCTATTTTATCAAAAAAGATATTTTACAGAATTTTCAAAAGTATAATAAAATTAATTATGAACACTTATAGAAAAATCATTTGATAAAAGTGACATCATTTTTAAAATCATCATATCAAAATTAGGATAAGATAAATTTTTGAGAATTTTCTGAATTTAATTTTAAATAAATAGTTAAAATACTAAATTTTAATTAAAATTATCCTTTTCATTTAAATTATAAGTATTCTTAAATTAATTATTTTAAGGTAAAATTAGTTCAATAATATATCTATTAACAAAATTTTATTCATGGAAACCATTTACATATATATTTTCATATGAAAACCTTGTAAACGTTTCAAACAGTTCCCTTTGAAAACATATTTTCTCATCGCGCCTTAGAAATAAATACTAAATTAAAATTTTCCATTTCATTGAGATTAATTTAAACAAATTATTCAATATTTATAATTATAATAATTTATATTCATTGATATGTCTCAATTAATTTTTGACAAATATTAATAGTGAAAATAGAAAAAATTATTTACCATGGTAATCAAAAAAATGGGTTTATAGAGGGTTCAAATAAAAAGATAAGGGTTTAAACGGCCAAAACCCATGTCTAAAATATATTTTGAATCCATATTTTAACCATATCTTGTACATTCTATAGTAATACTCCATTTGGGATCCGTTTTCATGGTAAAAACATGGGAACACCATTTTTTCAAAAAATTACAAGTGTGCCACCCACTTTACCTAAAAACGGCCACCCCTCTCTTATCTTATTCAAACCGTAAACCCCTTTTGGATTAGCCATGAAACAAAAAATTACATTAAAAATTCCATACATATATCCTAGAATCATTATTTTGTTCCGAAATATTACCTTGGAATGATTTTGGTGCAATCATAATGAGGTTACCCAAGGAAGAGGTAACTTAGTTCATTGAGCGTTTTTTTATTTCTTCTTCCACCACATTTAATTATAATTATAAAATTATGATATAATATCATAATTATATTATATATATTGATAAGTTAATATGTTAATTTAATGACATAAAAAAATATTCACTTCCACCAAATGGGTTACAAAATCATCATTAATGTCTATAGTGGGCCATTGACACATGAACCGATGTCATTTAATTTTCCATTACCACCACTCATGGATGGTTATAATGATAGATTAAATTTATATATATATATATTTATTAAATTAGTTTTATTATTATAATTATTTAATTTTTACATCAAACATATCTTCATACTTTCTCTTAATTGGAAATATGATAATTTCAATCATGTGTATGGTGGACTACTGCATTACAAATCAATTTGAATCGATCAAACCATAAAATAAAGGTAATAATGATATGTTTAATTAAAATATATAATATATATTAAATTAAATTTGTTTTTTAAATTTTCATTTATTATTTAATTTTATTATTTCAATCTTTCAATAAAATAGAAACCAAATTCCTCCATACGTACGACCTACCATCACTGTGGAAGGTACATTTCATTTTTTGTATATAACATTTAGGGAATATCATAAATACAAATATAAAAAATATATATGATATTAATATAATTTTTATCATTCTGTAAATTATTTATCTATGATGAATGTTAAAGTAATGAAAATTTAAAACCAAAACATGCCTGAAAAAGATATCAATTATTTCATGAAAAACTAATTTAACATTAAATTATTTATAAATGGGAACTAGAACAAAATCTATATACGGTATGATATATAAGATTATTATTTCTTAATAGATTTATAATTAGCATAAATCTATTATATCGGAGGTTCAAATTTTTATGAAGGTGTTTTAGGCTTAATGTAATATATTTTTGTGTCAATTTGATTTCCTTGTGACATATGTTTTATTATGCATCTATATAATTTAATGAGGTGTATATACATTCCCTATGAAATTTAATATCATGATTTTATTTATTCTTATTATATTCTATGTTTCATTTATTATTATTCCCTAATGGTGTATTATATTTCAATTTCTCCAAAGTGGTAATGGTTTTATGTCACAATTTCATTGTTTATTAGGATAATTTATGATCATATTTTTGAAGATGAAATATTGTGATCCATTCCTCATAAAACTGATATATTTTATTCTTCAATGGTTATTTCATAATAATATATATTTTCCACTAATTTTAATATCTTTATGTACTCAATATTTTAATAAAATGTTTATAGAAAAAAATCATAATTATTTATCTCGTATATCAAAATCAAGTTTTTATTCAAAAAACAATGTTTTTTTTAAAAAATTAAAATTTATTTCACATTCTTCAAATGATTTATTAAATAACTTTTCACACATGTTGGAATTTTTACCAATTTTTTGTAAAGAAAATTCATTTCAATCTAAAATCAATGCATGTTTTTCTTTTACCTAAAAATTAAAAGGAAGCTTTTATTAACATGTATGGAATGGATAAAATATCCCATCACCAAGACAAATATTCAAATTGTTGATTACATTAAAATTTTTCAGGTTTATTTTTTAAAAACTATTATTTCTAAATTTTTTAATTTTATTATTTTAAATGGTGATTCCCAAATAAAGGTTATGTTCTTGAAGAAAAATTTCATTTGGTTTATCTTTCAAAATCATTCTCCATAAAAGATGAAATCCCTCAATATAATTAATACATTACTGGGTGTTTTAACCAAGGATACAATTATTATTCTTTCATGTAATGGGTTTTGATGAATAGATGTTTACGAATCCTTTTTCTCTATGAAAACATATAAAAGGATAAAATGTTAGTGATACCCCCTTTATTCTCCAGAGGTTATGCTATGATGAAATGATGAAATGACTATGAAAAATTTCACTATTATAAAATTTATTATATGATTAAATATTTATGAAACCCAGTTCATTTCACGGGTTATGATATGATTAATGTTCTAGTACCCTATGGTACATGTATAATTTTCATTATGTGATCTGTGGGACCTATATTTTCCAATAATTGATTGGGTAAATATTTATATCTCATGAGATATATTGGACTAGAATGAAGATTAAAACACAATACTTAAATATGTATATCCACTATGATAGTCTTGGTAGTGATCCTAGACTACTATGATTTTTTTGGGAGTGAACCTATTCCAGTATGATAGTTTTCTAGTGACCTTAACTATAATGTAAATGATTTTCTATGCTTATGTATATGACAAAAATATATGTATTATGATAATTTTATTCTCTCATAGTACATATTCTATGATTCTATAATGATTCATGTCTTATGGGAATCTAATATTTATTCCATGACTCAAAATTATGATCTTTGATATCCATGGTATGGTTTTACAATGTTATTATTAGGTTCTTATAACCCTATATTCATGTAATTCATACATATATCCCTTCAGAATATTTAATTATCATTTTATATCACCCTTTATAGTGTTTCCTTTCCCTTGGTTATGAAGAAATTTAGTATGTATGATATTTATAAGAAGGGTTATAGTTATAAATAACATAGTGGGAGATGATATATCTTACCTATGAACAAGTATTTTATATTTCTAATCATCCCAAATAATTATCCATTTACGATCCTCAATAATGTTTCTGTATAACAAAACTCATTTTTCTAAAAATGTTGCTATATCAATGTATGATAAGCTAAGGTTTTTATATATTGTAATAGTGTATAGATTTATTTATCCATTGAAAACTTGGATAAAAAGAATTAGTGACATCCTTAGGGATATTTATGAGGATATGTCTAGGGATACGTCTTAAGATAAGTCTATGGATGAGTAAATGTATAGGAAAATTCCCTTGATTTTTTTTAAAGGATATAGTGAGTGATTTCCATGAAATTATATCCCTTTCAAGTTACTTAATGTGGATGTAGATCTCGTAGATAGCTACATAAGTGTATGAAATCAGAAAATAGTGCATTGGGAGGGACTTGATCACCACCTAGTTCACAACAAGGGGTCTTGATGCACAATTGGTTTGAAAATACAAGGGGATAACATTTGTAAATTCATAAATATTTTATGAAGAACCATGAGGTAATTTAATAACGAGCATGAATAAACTAGTCTACTCCTATGGTGTAATGGATTAAAAAAAAGGGTTCGTGACTCAGATGTACAATAATCAATTTTTTAAGATTATGTATGTAACCACTGGGTCTTAGTGACAGCACATCCACCCCACCTTAACATGACCATCGGGTCCTGGCCTGCCAGGTACCCCCAGTTTCCCCATAGACCCGTGGTCCCCACCTAAGGGTCCACCCACATGCCCGAATGGGTCATCTGACTAATGATTGTTCACATAGGCCAACACATTTCCTCTCTAGTGTGATTTGTCCTAACTCACACACATCCTATGAAACATGCCAGTAGGTCACCCATCCTGATCACTACTCCAGGATAAGAACACTTAACTATGAAGTTCTAATTAGGTAGGATCTTGAAAAGGAAGGTGCACCTTGTTGACATGAGTCATATCATTTAGTCATTTAACCCATTATAAGTTGGCGATGTTACAATCACGCCTTTTACAGCACAATGCCCTCATTGTGGGAGCTACATCTCAACCTTGGCAGTGCACCACACTTAAGGTTGGGTTCCTCCTCTGATACAAAATATAACAACTTGGTCTCAGTGAAAGCATAACCACCCCACCTTAACATGGACATCGGGTCCTGGTCTGCCAGGTACCACCAATTTCCCCGCAGACATGTGGTCCCCACCCAAGGGTCCACCCACATGTCTGAATGGGTCATCTGACTAATGATTGTCCCCACAGGCCAACACATATCCTTTCTAGTGTTCTTTTTCCTCACTCACACACACCCTTGAAACTTCCCAAAAGGTCACCCATCTTGATCACTGCTCCAGGATAAGCACGCTTAACTATGATGTTCTAATCAGGTACGCTCCCAAAAATGAAGGTGCTCCTTGTTGGCATGAGTCATATCATTTAGTCATTTAACCCATTATCATTTGGGGATGTTACAATTTAGTTCCCCGCTATCATTATTATTTCTGACACTATAATTTTTAGTTTCATTCAATGGTTGGGATCGGGCGTAACCTTATTAATGATGAGTTTGATCGAAAATGACAATATTTTACTCCTAAGAATCCAAAAAAAATTGGAGATAGACTGAAAATATTCAATTTTATTCTCATAAAACATTACCAAGATAAAAAACATATCCAACTACCAAAAAATGGAGGGGAGAACATTCCATTTCTTTTTAATGAGGAAACTGTCATATTATTTTAGTGGCTCTACTAATCCATTAAGTTTTAAAAAATGTATCAGCACCAATGAAAATATTTTCTCCACTCTCCATTTATCTAAAAATGATAGATTCATTTTTACTATCTACAAATTGGAAGCTAAAGTTTAAAAATGGTGTAATATTATCTCAAATATGAGGCAACATGGTGAAATTCTCTCCGTGGATTCAAAAGAGTTCAGGTTTTTTTCAACAATAACATTTCTCATTTTATTTATACAAAGACGGAGAAGTATTTTTGTAAGGTAATGTAAAATTATGATGAATATTTCAGTTCATATGAGGAAATATATATAGGACTTGTGATGTACTCTTCTAAAATTATCATCCTACCTAAAAGTATGATTGATCAATTCATTACTAGAATAAAATAAAATCTACAAATGGTATTTTATAGAAGATACCAAAATAATTATTTATATATTGATCATTATCCTATTATGGAGGGAATGGACGTTTGAGTTACTTATCAATCACATGGTTTTTATAAGAATAGAAATGTATAATTAAAAGGAAAATCTAAAATCCATGGGGAGAAAAAAATGATATTTACTTTATGCTCAATGTGTAAGAAGATATATAGAGGAAATGTTCTTTAGGGGACTTGTAAATATTTTATATGTGGAGGGTATGGTATTCAATAAATTTAATACTAATGTGATGGTATGTAGTTAGATAATGATGTGAATTGGTAGAAAGATGCATAGAGTGAACCACCCACACTATAATGTTTCAAATGTATATAATATGGAATCTACGCTATCTAGTTCATAAATACAATATTTAAAGTCGATAATCAATGTCAATAACTTCTTATGTAGATAAACATAACAAAATCTCATGTGATCATTGGTTCTGAAGAGGGGTGTGATAACAACATGGTGAAAGGTGCACTTACGACCCACTCTAGAACTAATAATTCCTTATTTTACTTTGGATCTACCTATTATTTGATATTTTAATGAATTTATAAGGGTATCAAGATTCTACCCAGACAGTTATATGTTGATTTTTTATTTAAAATACCTAATGGTATAATTATAAAATCTCAAATCTATAATTAATCTCACACTGATTTTGGTGGGATTTTTCTTATCTAAAATAATCTCATTCTTCCTCCAATAAAATTTTATATTATGATTGGAATGTATTAGCTTTCACTACATTTATATCACATCTTTTGAAAGGGAAGAAAAGATGTTTTTGATATTCCAAACCAAATTATGATATACTCTCTATGCACTGATAAATATGATCTTCTAATGTAAATCAAAACTATTTTATGAGTGTTTACTCATGTTCCAAGGGGTTTTTATATCAAATTTTTTGGTAGATACTAAAAATTATTTATATTTATATTTGGTAGGAGTTTTTATGACTTTCTAGAAGCATTTCAGATCCTCCAACTAATATGTGTGGTTTAGTTCCAAATTTAACTCATACATTGTGCCACGCTAATTTCAAATACTCCCTATAAGATTACCCCAATTAAGTTCCCTGAATTTAAAAAGCAGCACCAAGTTAAGAATGAAAAGGGATAAATTTTCCCAATGTGTCACCTTTGGGTGCAGTGATTATTTTTGATAAAAATAAATATGGATCGATGGGACTCTTCATTGATTACTAGGAGATGAAAAAGATCATGATAAATAATGTGTCATATACCCCATATTGATGACTTAATTGATTAACTACATAAAGATCAATACATTTCCTGGTTTGACATGATTCTGGATATCATCAATTAATGGTAATGGAGGGGGATGTACCAATTAAAACATTACATATAGGGTATGGACACTATGTATATATTGTTATTCCATCCTATATTACTAATTCCCACACTATATTCAAGGATTTTGTGAATAGATTAATTATGGATTACCATGAATATCTTGTGGTAGTATTTTTAGATGATATACTTTTCTATTCAAATAGATTTAAATATCATGATGATCTCATTAGAATGTTACTAACGAAAATAATGGAGGAGAATCTACATATAAAATTTATGAAATGTGAATTATTTTTGAAAATGGTATCAATATTGGGTCATATAATCTCATGAGAGTGTCTATCAGTAGATCTATAAAATTCAAAGGCTATTGAATGTTGTATTAGACCAACCATGGTGACTAGAATTCATATTTTCTCAGTTTAGATAGATATAATCAATTATTTATGGATACTTTCTCATGAATATCTAATATACTCAATAAGTTAAGTCATAAAGGATCCATGTTACTATGGAAAGATGAATGTGAGGAAAATTTCAAATAATTAAAGAAAAGATCAGTCAATGTAGAAATTATTACATTACCCTGACATGGAGAACGGTTTTTAGTATTCATTTATACATCTAAGAATGGATTGTGATATGTTCTCATTAAAAATAACTTGGTTATGGATTATAAATCTTTATTATTGAAGGATTATGATGAAAATTGTAGAGACCCTGATTTTTGTTAGTAGTGTTAATTATTATATTAAATATATGGAGGAATTATAATTATGTATAAAAGTATAATATAAATTCAAATAAAAAAATTAAAGTTTATTTTCACATAGAAGTAGTTGAATATGCACTATAGATGATGGTTAGAGATGATTAAGAATTATGGCTACTCAATATATTACCACTCTGGGAAGAGAAAAAGGTAGTTGATTCCTTGAGCTGAAATGATCATGACAGCTTATTCATCATAAGGATAAAAAATATCAAATATTTATATATTTTAAAAGGATGAATCTGGAAATCATAAATAAAGGTGAGAAATGATTTCTTGATCAGTTAAATGATCAACCATCAATCCATGTGAATATTAAAAATTTAAGAATATGATATGTTGAGTTGGAAAATATAGTTACAAAAATTACTTATATTAACCTTGATCATTATGGAATGATAAGGTTCATGAATCATTTATACATTCCATCCAAATCATATCGAAAGAAGGAGTGGTTAGTGGAAGCTCATATTTCATCATTCTCTATTCATCCTAGAAGTACAATGAAATATATATATGAATGAATTTATGTAGTTGGATGGAATGAAGAGAGATATCCAAAAAATTTTATCTTTATTCTTGGTATATCAAACAAATTATGGATGAGAGACAAATTCCTATGGTTATGTTAAATCTATTACCCATTCAAGAAAGGAAATGGGAAAACAACACCCCATATTTTTTAAATGAACTCCACAAAAAATATAAATATGATAATAATATATGGGTTATAGTCAATTTCCATAAAAAATCATCACACTAAATTAATATAAAATAATATTTTTCTCCATATTAGCTTACCTAGATATATATTAAGGAAGTCTTAATGTTTTTTAGAGCTCCATATTCTATTGTGTTTGATTGTAATCTACGGTCTACCTCAATGTTCTTGTGAATTATTTTCCAAGATATTGATATAGAGATGAGTTTAAAAACTTTGTATCATCTTCCAACAGATGGTTATTTTAATAGTATATTTCAATCCATAGATTATATTTGAGATAAAGTTCACTATAATTCAATGATGTTTGGTATCAAAACCTTTCCCTTGTTGAGTTTTCTTACAACAATATCTTTCACTAAAGGATTCAGATGGCTCCTTATGAATCACTCTATAGAATGGAATGTATATCTCCAACATTATGGAATTAAGTTGGAGAAATAAATCTATTGAGGCTTGAGATAGATGAATAAATGGAAGAAAATGCTAGAGATTTTTAGCAATACATCAAGGTAGTTCAGGGTCAATAGAGTGTTTTTTCTAACAATCACCAGAGTGATCATGATTTCTATATTAGAGATAATGTGTTTCTAAAACACTCTCAATGGAACAAGGTTAAGAGATTTAGGAATAAAGGGAAACTAATCCCTTAGTATATCAGTCCCTTTGAAATTATTGGTCATATTGGGACAATAGCCTATCATTTGGAGCTTCCACAAAACCCCTATCAAATACATGATGCCTTCCGTGTATCACTTTTGAGGAAGTATATACCCGACCCTTCACGTGAGAATAACTGAAAGGTTATACTCCTGGAGAAACATATTTCTTATGAGGAACATCCAATTGAGATACTAAATCATACAGTGAGAGTTATAAAAAACACAACTAGTCACCTGGTAAATGTTTTGTGGTGAAATAAATTGTTTTAAGATACTATCTGGGAACATGAGGAAATGGTTAGTCATAAGTATGTAAATTTCATTGTATCATAGTGATGAATTACGATAGGGAAAATCAATTCAAGGTGCGTAGAAAGTAACACCACCGGTTTTTATGAATTTTTTTCTAAATAAATTAAATTACTTTGATATATTGTGTTACACATAACATTATGTGATGTTTTTGTTACACCCAACATTGTGTTTATCTTTCCTTACACACAATGATGAGTTTTAGAAAACTATGATATATTATTAATATTTTCAAAACATTACCAATTAAACCTAACTATTAACCAAAATGATATAAAAAATAATAACATTATTTTAAATTCTAAGAATGCTTATTTTATAAAAAAATCATATTTATAAATAAGTATATCATTTTTCAATAAACTATATATTTCTCAATATATTTTTTTTTGAAAAAAAATTGTTTTTTCATTTTAAGAAAATAAATAAAATTAATTTAGTAAGTATTTAGCAAAAAAAATTAATAAAATCTTATTCATTTTTCTAGTCATCTTATCAAAATTATACTAGGGTATGTTTTTAATAATTTTCTAAAAATATTAAATAAATATTCAAAAAAAGTGACTTTCAATTTAATTTTTTATTTCAATTTAAATTATTTATAATGTTAAAGAATACTTAATTTTAACAATAAAGTAAAATTATTTCAATTGTATATCTATTAATCAAATTTAGTTCATTTTAATCATATCCATTTTGAATTTTGATATAAATATCTAGTAATCTTGTGAAACATTTCTCTATGAAATCCTGCATTCTCATCCTATATCTAGGATTAATTTTAAATTAGATTTTTCTACATATGTGAATTGAATTTGAAAAAATATATTCTACATTTTTAATAAAAATAATATTAATTATCTATTCATTTTATCATATATTTTTACAAAAAATAATATTCAAAATAATAAAAATTAATTACTGTGGTTAAGATAAAAATTGGTTTACTGGGGGTTAAACTAAAAAAATAACTGTTTAAATGACCATAAAAAGTTCATAAAATATATTTTTATCCTTATTTATACACTATCATGTCTAATATTCTATAATACGCTATTTGGGATCTTTCTTTAATAATAAAAAACGTGGTACACCTTTTTATTATCAAAACATTATAAGTGTTCCACTCACCACACTTATAAAAGGACACATTCTATATTACACTAATCACACATTTAAACTATTTTTTCTAGGAAAATAAAATCCAAAATCACTTACAAATTTCCATCCTCGCATCCTAAATGTAACACCCCAAGCCTCCATGGTACACTTCTCTTTAAATAATACAATAGCGTGTGTTGTACGCAACTTCGAGTTCTAACACACACCACAACCAATAAACTAGCCGTTATGAATACTAATACCCACTTTTTAAAATTTTATAAATTTTATCCTTCAAAATGGAATTCAGTTTTGGATTCGGAATATCTAAATTAGCTTAGGGTGAAATTTTGGTACATTTCTGGTAACTTTCATATTTTGATGAATAGTGAAAATTACTAAATTTTAATTAAAAACAACTTTTTTAATCGAAATAATTAATAGTGATAAATTATGATTTTTAGTGATTTTAAATTTTATTTAGAATATATTTTTACAATTTAATCCAATGTTGGTCATTGGACATAATTTCACATTTAAACCGGACATAAACAAGTGTCAATCTTTTGATAGTTATTATTTCTTAAAAACACGATTTTTGTTTTGACAGCGGGAATAAATTTTAACTCAATTACGGCCACTTCTATGTTTTGAATGTAGAAAAATAGATTCCATATTAAGAATCATGAGGTCAAAATTACGTAAATAGGTAACTTTAATTTTTAGACATTTTGAATAATTACTTCAGTAAATATTTTATTTACCATTGTTAAAGGGTAAATCCGATAAATAATGATAAAAAAATAATATTATAATAATAATAAATTAGCCTAAAACGTGTCCTAACCCTATTTGTTGACACGTTTCCGACCATGGGCATCTTTGGGTAGATTTTGGGACCCCATGGGGCCACTTGTAAATGATAATGACACTTTATATTAATTAAGTTAAAGTAAATACAAAAATGACATAAGCATATATCTTTTAGAAAAACAATTTTTACATATGGTTATATAGGTTATATATTAGATTTTAAATATTCATTAGAAAGAAAAAATATTTCCTATATAATGGTATTTTATTTATAATTCTTGGACTTTGAATAATTCAATTTATTTATGACACATTAATGATAGAGTATTTTCCTTATTAATGAAAGAATCAAATAATTGGTATTATAAATGTTCAAATAAATATAATTTTATGGTTTTGATGAAATCCATGAATTTTATTAGTTAATATTACAATATAGTATTTCTTAAATTAATTTTATTCGAATTGATAATGTTTTTAAGACTTAAAAAATCAATTATTAAATAGTGTCAAAATTGACATAAAAGAGTTTTTAAAACAAATATTATATTATTAATTCATATTTTATTCCTAAAAATCTAAGGATCAACCAAATGACTTATATAATGATGGTATTATCATTAATGGACCACTTGGGGGTCTCTTGAATATATATAGTATGTTTATTAACTATATAATAAAAAAATACAAAGAGACATGGTAAATGTCAATCTAATTAACTAAGAGTTAAAACTAAAAGATAAGGTTAATAAAGTGACCCAAACCTGTCTAAAACCTATTGGTTGAGTGGTTTCTCACTTATCCCCACATTAAGATTTAAATAATTTAAATTGGAACCATTATAACCCTAATATAAATTTATTATAAAATAATATTTCTAGCTTTTCTAAAGGTGCCCCTCACCCCTCTTATAAAAGGGAACTCCCACTTCTCTCAAATTCATACCTTCAAAGCCTTTTGGTTCAGCCAACCTCTACCCAAATACCCCTTCAACAGTCCTCCCTTAAAACTAGAGTCATTACTTTAGTCATAAAGCCAAATTATGGATCCATTTTGATCAAATCAAAAGGAAGGACCTGAAGAAGAGATGGTTAAACTACCCTCGACCAAGGAAAAGTACAAGGTAAGGGTTAATTTCACAATCTCTTTATTATCTGAGGTTGTTTTTACATAAGTTTCTACTAGGACCCCATTTTCATCCACATCCATGTTTCTTAAAAATGTATTCCAAATCATTTTTACAATTTATTATACTATGGGTTAAAGTTATTTATACCCTTGTTTGACTTTTTATAAAATGGGTTGAAAGGAATCTTTCCGTCCTTTTCCAAACAAGGTAATTTTTATCCTTTTCGACAAAATTAAGGTAAGAATGACTTTTTTAACTTATACGGTTGGTGTGGCTATTTTACACCGTTATAAAATCATCGATTCTTCCCTTACAAGCTTATAAGAATATTTTCAAAGTAAATGTTTTATTTTATAATTATGTGACTTTTAAATGATTTCAAAAAAAGAGATATTTCTCTCAAATAGTTTTGATTTCATCTATGTCTACAAACTTTGGTTGATTTTAAGATTATTTGAAGTTTATTTATTATGATACTAAACTTTTATATTGTATTGATGGTTTTGTGATATTTTTGACTGTGGATGTGTTATTTTTATACCATTCATGGTTTATGGATAATGTATTGACATTTCGTATGCTAGTTTTAATACAAATGTTTATGTTATGTTTAAACCTATTCATATGAGGAATTCATTGGACTTAGTAAGTGACGGGTGGAGCCCGCTATAGCTCCTTGATGCATCGGTAGGTCTCATGAGACAAACTAGTGTCTTGGAACAAGGCCTTGAAAAAATCTTATTTGTAGTCTTGGCACAAGGCCTTGACTATGTGGTTTTGATAGTCTGGATTTATGCATTCCATCATTATGAAAGTGGTTTTTGATATTGCATGTGATTATTCGACTAGTACAATATCCATGTAAATAATTAAATGGAATTATTTCATTTTATTTTTTCCATATTATGCTGAAGTTCAAGTTTAAAAAGCTTTTGTTTTATTTATACATTGCCTTAAATGTTTTTGATTATTTATGAAAGTTTCTTCTATATTGTGATCCTTACTGAGCATCTGAGCTCACCCCTTTCTATGTTTTATTTTTTCCAGGATGCGAAGAAATATTTTATGACTGACCTGTAGGGATATTGTGAAGGGGATATAAGTGTGGAATATGAAGACTATGTTATTGTAGTTTTTCACTTTATGATGTAATGTATCATTTATGAATGTATCTAGTGTTTCCAATGCTACTAAACTAATCGTTATTTCGAGACATGATCTTTTGTGATCATGCCAATGTTATGTAATAATGAATCGACTCTGGGTAACTAGGGTCGGGGCATTACAGTTGGTATCAGAGTAAGTTTAGTACAAACCTTGGAAACTAGATTTAGATAAACTCTGATTAGAGCACATATCCATAAGAGAGACTTTGAGGATTAGTATAGAAGAACTTCCTAGAATTTTCGTATTATAGAGATTTTGTGAGTTTTCCGAGCAATACATCCCTTTCCGGATACGAGCAGGAAGAGGCGGCTCTGGAACAGATGTACCGAGGGGTAAACCCTGAAAACACCTCTTTGAGCTAGACTCGAACGGGAACTAGTGCACAAAAACAGGCCTTACTGCACTCTTGGTTACGACACTCGTAGGGGATATGTTTAGGATAATTCTCATTTTATTTACAAACCATTATTAATGGTTTATGAGTTTAAACTTCATCAATGAAAATAGGTTTATGATTATGGATTATATCCATAAACTGTTCAATTTATGTTATGTTTTTACAAGTTTGGAATTATGTATTTAAATTCATAAACTGATATAGTTTATGCCATTATTTAGAAATGGAACCTAGTGGAAGAAATTGAAATCGTATCAATTCACTCACTCCATATAGGGATTTCCCTCCTGCTGAAGATAATTATAGTGGAGCTGCTGATGCAATTGGTACTGATCATCTGATCACCATACCAGGACAACTCACTCAGGTTATGAATAATAACCTTACCCATATGAAGCACCCAGATCCATAGCGTGGATGATCATTGTTAGATCGCTTCACGAGGAAACAACCACAAACATTTAATGGGGGTACAAATCCACTAGTAGCTGAGCAATGGATAAATTCCTTAGAGAAAATATTCCATGCCTTGGAAAGTATTGAAATGGAGAAAGTTATCATAGAAATTTACCGCCTCACTAGAGATGCTGATCAATGGTGGTCATTGATTCAAAACACGAAGGAAGAGGATGAAGTATAAAATATGGAATGGAGGGAGTTCAAAGAGATTTTTTTAGAAAAATACTTTTCTCATAACCATCGAACAGATATGGAAAGACAATTTCTAAGTCTGATACAGAAGGAGCATGAGAATGTCGTAAAGTATGAGGCAAACTTTACAATGTTAGGGAGGCATGCATCAGATTATATATATAATCCATGGAGTAATATTTGTCATTTCATTGATGGGTTAAACCCATTTCTTCGTCAAGAATTAGTCCCATAATCCTTCTCTTCGTTCGAAGATATTGTCTCATGTGCTATCAAGACAGAAAATGAATTCTCTAAGTCATATGACTTTAAAGTAAAGCAAGAGAAGAAGAGAACTGCTGATCACTCTTGGAATGGAAATAAGGGGAAGAAAGAGAAAGTTTAATATCCATCCTTTAGAAAATGTGGGAAGAAACACCCTAGTACTTGTTTGAAGGGAATGAGAGTCTTTTACAAGTGTGGTGAAAAAGACCACCAAGCTCATGATTGCAAGGAGAATAAGGATGCTATCGATATTCAATGATACAATTGCAGGGACATGGGAAATTACGGAAATGAATTTCCTAAGCATCAGGGGAACTTACCTCAGAAAATTCCAAGGGACCAAGTCCAAGATTATACTATCACTAATGCTGAGGTAGAAGCTCCAAAAGACATGGTGGTAGGTAATTTAAAGGTTTTATCAGGTTTAGTAAATGATTTATTTGATTCTGGATCATCACATTGTTTCATATCTTCCCATTTTTCTATAAAAATTAGATATTTCAAATTTTATTTAACAAGGGATTTTTCAGTCAAAACTCCTAAGGGAAGTATCATTACAACAATGTTTTATAAATCATTATTCATTAGACCACATAAATGTTCTTTATCTGCTGATCTCATCGTCATACCTATGATTGAATTTGATATAATCCTCAGTATGGATTGGTTTTCAGACCATGATGCAAAAATTTATTGTAAAAAGAATAAGGTTACTATTTTTTATGATGATTATAAGGAACACCTTATCTTTATAGCGGAATCGTCACCACTTAATTCTTACCTAGATCCACCCCCAGTAGCTCAACTAAATTCAATTATTGTGGATGAAGAGAATGAAATAACTGTGGGTGAGGAAAGGAATGTTAAAATAGAGGATGTACCTATTTTGAAAGAATATGTTGATGTTTTTCCAGAGGATTTACCTGGACAACCTCTAAAATGGGAAAAATTTTTTCCATTGATTTAATTCCTGGTTCAAGGCCTATATCAAAGACCCCTTATAGAATGGCCACTTTGGAATTAGTTGAACTAAAGAAAAAACTAGAGGAATTGAGTAATAATGTATTTATTTTCCCCAGTGTTTCTCCATGGGGATCCCCTATACTTTTTGTTAAGAAGAATGATGGATCTATGAGGTTATGTATCGACTACAGGGAAATCAATCCTATAATAATAAATAACAAGTTTCCCCTACCTCTCATTGATGATTTATTTCACCAACTGCATAGAGCTCAATACTTTTCCATGATTGACCTTCGATCTGGATACCATCAGTTTTCTATAAAGAAGTAAGACATTCCAAAAACTGCATTTCGAACCAGGTACGGGCGTTACGAGTTTATAGTAATGCCTTTTGGCTGACTAATGCACCCTCTGTTTTCATGGATCTAATGAACAGAGTTTTCAAAGAATATCTGAATGATTTTGTAGTTTTATTTATTTATGATATCTTGGTATATTACAAAATCTATAAAGATCATGAAAATCACTTGTGCATTATCCTGAAGACTCTTAGAAGACATGAATTATATGGGAAGTTTAGCTAGTGTGAATTTTGGCTTCAGAAGATCTATTTTCTTGGAAATATTGTCTATAAGGATAGAATCTATGTTGACCCTTCTAAGACCAAGGAAATCAAAGAATGGCCAGCACCGATGAGTATAACTGAGGTACGCAGTTTTATTGGTTTAACAGGTTATTATCGACGTTTCATCCAGAATTTTTCTAGATTTTCTAACCCATTAACGAAGCTCACATGTAAAGGGGTTACATTTTTTTGGAGAAAAGAGTGTTGAGAATGTTTAGAAGAACTGAAGTGAAGATTAGTCAATGCTCCAATATTTAATCTATCATCGGGGAATGATGGGTTTGTTATTTATATTGATGCATTGAATAAAGGACTTGGTTGTGTCCTTATGCAGAATGATAGAGTTATTTCCTATGCATCGCGATAGCTGAAAATTCAAGAGAAAAACTATCCTACTCAAGATCTTGAGTTAGCAGCTGTAATCATTGCTTTGAAAATTTGGAGACACTATCTCTATGGTGAAAAATGTGAGATTTATACTGATCACAAGAGTTTGAAGTATATTTTCTCATAGAAAGAACTCAACATGAGGAAAAGGCAATGTCCTGAACTAATCAAGTATTATGATATCATGATAAACTACCACCCAGGGAAGGAAAATAATGTGGAAGATGCTTTGAGAAGAAAGGATCATGGAGTAATGAACAAAAAGAGAATTGAAAGGGATCCTATTTTCATGGATCTAGTGAAGATGGATATTGTAATCACCATGGAAGGTGAAACATCAAAACTTTTTCAAATGGTTTCTAATCCATCTTTACTAGAAAGTATAAAGAGTTATCGATCCGATGATAAAGAGTTTAAAAAGAAGATTAAAGCTGTGAATGATGGGAGATTGTGTGAATTTGTGTATGAAGATAGAATTTTGAAATTTGGGAGGAGACTTTGTGTTCCCAATATACCTGTTCTAAATAGGGAATTGTAGGACGATGCTCACAGTTCCAATTTATCTGTACACCCTGGGAGCACCAAAATGTATAGATATTTGAAGGAACATTTTTTGTGGGAAAACATGAAGAGGGAGATTTCTGCTTTTGTGTCAAGATGTATGGTTTGTCAACAAGTGAAAGCTGGAAGGCAACGGCCTGGTGGAGTATTGCAACCTCTTCCCATACCTGAGTGGAAATGTGATAATATTCTGATGGACATTGTCATTTAACTACCAAAGACTCTTATAAGGAACGATGAAATATGGGTCATTATTGATCTCCTTACCAACTTAGCACATTTTCTTGGTATGAGGTATGATTTACCACTTGAACGTCTAGAAAGACTATATATTAATGAGGTTATGAGACTTAATGGAGTACCCCTATCAATTGTTTCTGGTCATGATCCCCATATTACTTCATGATTCTGGAGAAGTCTTCAGAAATACCTAGATACTGAACTTGATTTGAGCACTTCCTACCACCCCCAAACTGATGGAAAACTAGAACAGACTATTCAAACCTTAGAAGACATGTTGAGATCATGCTCACATGACTTTCAGGGTATGTGGGATCAATATTTACCTCTGGTAGAATTTTACTATATTAATGGCATCCATTCAAGTATTCGGATGGCACCATATGAAGCGTTATATGGAAAGAGATGTCACACACCAACCTATTGGGATGAGTTTGGTGAAAGAAAACTCATAGGCCCAGAACTGGTGGAGGAAACGATGGAAAAGGTGAAGGTAATCCAAAACCACATCAAAGCAGCTCAAAGTAGTTAGAAGAGCTATGACGATAACTGAATGAAGGATTTAGAATCTCATGTAGGAGTTCATGTTTTCTTGAAGGTATCTCCATGGATGGGTTTTATATGTTTCGGTAAGAATGGATATTTGAGTCCCAGGAACATCAGACCATTCGAAATTCTATAACGAATTGTGGTTGTAGCTTACCATTTGGCGATCCCACCAAGTCTCTCCAAACTTCACGATGTGTTCCACATATCACTGTTGGGAAAATAAATGCCTGAACCAACGCATGTACTCACGTATGAATAAGTAGAACTGGGACCCGATCTATCTTATTGTGAAGATCCCATCAGAGTTCTTGATACTAGAGAACAATTTCTGAGAAACCGGACGACTCGTCTGGTAAAAGTTCTATGGATAAAACCATAAGATGGAAGAGGCAACATGGGAACCCAAAAACTTATGATGAAGAACCACCCGAGTCTTTTCATGTCGTAGTATTCTCGAAATTTCGAGGAAGAAATTATTTGAAGGAGGGGAGAATGTAACACCCCATGCTTCCATGGTATGCTTCTCTTTAAACAATACAATAGTGTGTGTTTTACGCAACTTTGAGTTCTAACACACACCACAACCAATCAACTAGCCGTTTTGAATAGTAATACCCACTTTTTGAAATTTTATTCATTTTATCCTTCAAAATGGACTTCATTATTGGATTAAAAATATCTAACATATATTAGGGTGAAATTTTGGTACGTTTCTGATAACATTCATATTCTGATGAATAGTGAAAATTACTAAATTTGAATTAAAAACAACATTTTTTTTAATCGAAATAATTAAAAGTGATAATTTATGATCTTGAGTGGTTTTAAAGTATATTTAGAATATATTTTTACTATGTAATCTAATTTTAGTCATTAGATATAATTTCACATTTAAATCAGACATAAACAAGTGTCAATCTTTTGATTGTTACTGTTTCTTAAACACACGCTTTTTATTTTGACAGCGGGAATTAATTTTAATTTATTTTTCTACCACTTCTATGTTTTGAATTTAAAAAAATGGATTCCATATTTAGAATCGTCAGGTCCAAATTGTGTAAATAGGTAACCTTTATTTTTAGAAATTATGAATAATTACTTCGGTAAATATTTTATTTACCATGGTTAAAGGGTAAATCCGGTAAATAAGGGTAAAAAATAATATTATAATAATACTAAATTACCCTAAAACGTGTCCTAACCCTATTGGTTGATACATTTCCAAACATGGGCATCTTTGTGTCGATTTGGGGACCCCATGAAGCCACTAGTAAGTGATAATGACACTTTATATTAATTAAGTTAAAGTAAATAAAAAAATGACATGAGCATGTATATTTTAGAAAAACAATTTTTACAAAAGTTAATATGTGTTTTATTTTTGACTATAAATATTCATTAGAAATATAAAAAGATTTCCTAAATAATTGTATTTTATTTATAATTTTTAGACATTAAATAATTAAATTTATTTATGACACAATAATGATGCAGTATTTTCCTTATTAATGCAAGAATCAAATAATTGATATTATAAATGTTAAAATAAATATAATTTTATAGTTTTTATGACATCAACGAATTTTATTGGTTAATATGACATGATATTATTTGTTAAATGAATTTTTTTCTAATTAATAAAGTTGTTAAGACATTAAAAAAATAAATTATTAAATAGTGTCAAAATTGACATAAAAGAGTTTTTAAAACAAATATTATATTATTAAATCATATTATATTCTTAAAAATCTAAGCATCGGCCAAAGGACATATATAATGATAGGTGTATCCTTAATTGACCAATTGGGGGTCTCTTGAAATTATATAGTAATTTTATTAACTATATAATATAAAAATACAAAGAGACATGGTAAATGTCAAACTAATTAACTAAGAGTTAAAACTAAATGATAAGGTTAATAAAGTTACCAAAACCTATCTAAAACCTATTGGTTGAGAGGTTTTCGACTTATCCCCACCTTGACATTTAAATAATACACTTTGGAGCCATTATAAAATGAATATTAATGTATTATAAAATAGTATTTCTAGCATTTCTATAGGTTCCCCTCACCCCTCTTATAAAAGGGCACTCCCCCTTCTCTCAAATTAATACCTTCTAAACCTTTTGGATTGGCCAGCCTCTGCCCAAATACCCTCTCAACAGTCCTCCCTTCATACTAGAGACATTAATTTAGTCATAAATCCAACTTGAAGATCCCTTTGGATCAAATCAAAAGGAAGTACCTTAAGAAGTGGTGGTTAAACTACCCTCGACCATGGAATAGTATAAGGTAAGGGTTAATTACACAATCTCTTTATTATCCGAGGTTGTTTTTACGTAAGTATCTACTACGACCTATCTATCATCCACATCAATGTTTCTTAAAAAGGTATTCCAAAACATTTTCACTATTTACTAGACAATGAGTTAAAGTCATTTATACCCTTGTTTGACTTTTTATAAAATTGTTTGAAAAGAATCTTTCCATCGTTTTCCAAACAAGGTCCTTTTTAACCTTTTCGACAAAAATAAGGTAAGAATTTATTTTTTAACTTATACAGAAAGTGCAGCTATTTTCTAAAATTATAAAATCATTGATGCTTCCCTTAAAAGATTATAAGAATATTTTCAAAGTAAATGTTTTATTTTATAATTATGTGACTTTTAAATGATTTCAAAAAAAAAGAGATATTTCTCTCAAATATTTTTGATTTCATCTATGTCAACATCCTTTGATGAATTTTAAGATTATTTGATGTTGATTTATTAGGATACAAAACTTTTATATTATATTGAAGGTTCTGTGATATGTTTGACTGTTGATGTGTTATTTTTATACCATTAATGTTTTATGGATAAAGTATTGAGATTTCGTATGCTAGTTTTAATACGAATGTTTATATTATGTTTAAACCTATTCATATGAGGAATTGATTAGACTTAGTATGTGATGGGCGGATCCCCCTATAGCTCTTCGATGCATCGGTAGGTCTCATGAAACAAACTAGTGTATTGGAACAAGGCCTTGACAAAATCTTATTTTTATTCTTGGCATAAGGCCTTGACTATGTGGTTATGATAGTCTGGCATTATGCATTCCATCATTATTAAAGTGGTTATTGATATTGAATGCGATTATTTGACTAGTAGAATATCCATGTGAATAATTAAATAGAATTATTTAATTTTATTTTTTCCATATTATGTTGACGTTTAAGTTTAAAAGGCTTTTGTTTTATTTATTCATTGCCTTAAATTTTTTTGATTATTTATAAAAGTTTCCGCTATATTGTTATCTTTTCTGAGCATCTGAGCTCACCCCTTTCTATGTTTCATTTTTCCCAGGATGTGAAGAAATATTTTATGACTGACCTGCAGGGATAGTCTTAAGGGGATATGAGTGTGGACTATGGAGACTATGTTATTGTAGTTTTTAACTTTTTGATGTAATTTAACATTCATGAATGTATCTAGTGTTTCCAAGGCTGTTAAACTAATCGGTTTTCAAGGCATGATCTTTTGTGATCATGCCAATGTTATGTAATAATGCACTGACTCTGGGTAACTGGGTTCAGGGAATTACACTATAAGCCTAATTATTTTAAAAAATAAAATCTTTTATTCTTTATTGTTAAAACATAAAGAGTTTACCCAAGAATGAGGTAGTTTTCTCTATCTTGATTTTTTTTTTTATTTCTTCCTACCTCTAATTAAATTATTACTAAAAAATTATGATATAAAAACATAAGAATAGTCCATAAATTTATATCTTTTTATGTCAAAAAAATTTTCTATAACCATCTCATTATCCATCAAATGGGTTATGAAATCATCATTGGTGTGTAAGACGGACTACCGCCTCCCAAACCGATGTCATTTGTTTTTCCATGACCACCTTACATCGTTTTTTGTATTGATGGATAAAATTTATTGATATGATATTTATGATATTTTTATACTTTTATAATTATTATGTCACACATAACTTCACAGTTACTATTATGTATGTTTACAATAATGTTGGTCTTCTGTATAGTGGACTACCCCCTCGTGAAGCGATGTGATTCCATGATGCATTACATGAAAGGTAATAATGGTGGGTTTAATGAAAATATGGGTTATATAAGAGATTATGATTATTATTTATTGGTAATATATTATTTAAAATTCTTTATTTTTGTCCTTTAATAAAATTTATATAGTGTTCATGAGTATGTAGGGCATATCATTTATATGAACATTGTATTTCATTTTTTTATTTCCATATTTTATGGGTTTCAATAAATACATATACACTTAATATTTATGATATATAAATCATAGTTATAAATCTACAGATTATGGAAACACGATCAATGGAGGAATTTAAATTAAAAATTAAAACATATATGAAAAACAAAGATGTTATTTCCTGGAACAAGATATTTGACATGGAATTATTAATACATGAATAATAGATGGTCATAAGAAAGTATTATATGGTATTATATATATGATTATGGATCTAAATTAGATTTATTATAAGATTTATTTATTATACAATAGATTATAATGTGTGTAAAGGTAGTTGAGACATATGGTATGGGAATTTTGTCTCAATTTTCATTCATAGATACATATGTTATTTTATGCACCTATCTTCATTTATGATGTGTATATACAGATTCTATATCATGTAATATCATGATGTTATTTAGTATTATGAAATTTTATGTCCCATTTAATGTTATTCTTTCATCTAGGGAACATTTCAATTTTACTAATGTTTCAAATATTTTATGTCAGAAAATCAACATTTATTAGGATTATATATGATAATTTTTGTGATGATGAAATATTTTGATCCATTTCTTAATAAACACATGAATTTTCTTTTACACATATTATTTCATGATAATATATGTTAGTAGTTCATTATTTTCACATTAATGTACATAAGAGATAAAATGAATGTTTTTTAAAAAAATCATCTTAATTTACCTTTTCAATTAAAAACCCATCTTACATCCAAAATGATGTTTCCTAAAAAAAATAAAAAGGTGTTTTCAACATCTATAATATTAGTTACTAATAAAATTTCTACCCATTTTATAAATTTTATAAAATTAATCTTAATGTTGTTTTGAAAATAATTACCATTTTTATTTTATTGAAAATGTGAAAGGTATATTTTCTGATGAGTACAAAATGAACAGAATTTCCCAACATGTTGATACATATTTTATTTCAATTTTCCATTATATGTTTTAATTTTTTCATTCAAATAATTTATTAACAAATTATTTTATGAATTTTTAGTTTTAAAAATTGATTTTCAAATTAAATTTAAATACTTCATGAATCATTCCATGTGATTTTACTTTAAAAATAATTATCCTTCTTGGATTAAACTCCCCTCTAATTTATGCTTTAATTGGGATATTAACCAAAGATACCAATCATATTATTTCTGTAAAATTTTTAAAATAGAAATATATTTATGAAACATACCCTTATTCCATGAATTATACCATGATAAAATTCTTATTAAACCCATTTCATTCTCCATGGGTTATGAAATGATGATTTTACGAAATTCTTATGAAACATGTATCTCTTCCATTGGTTGTGATATTATTAATTTATTATAAAAACCATTATTTTTTTAATGGTTGGGGCCGAAGCCTCATTTATTATTAAATCAAAGAAAATACCTCTTTAACTGGGTATAGGGAGACCCATTACATAGCCCGAAGGCCCAATGGGCATTTAGCCCATTACATGGCCCACATGCCCATTTTTTTGGCCCAAAGCCCATTCTGTGAGTAGTACTGCTACAGTACCAACACTACTACAGTGCTGCATAGTACCCGCCACTGCTACAGTACTCTTCCACCGCTACAGTACTTCTACAGTACATGTTCCCAATGGGTTTTAAACCCCCATTTTTCATGTAGATTTAAGGGGTGATTACCACTAATCCAAACCCCAACTACATAAAAACCATTATTTCATTTCATGGTTTATGAGATGATCAATGTTCTATGATATTTTGGCACACATATGTATGATTTACATTATTTGATGGCTGAGACAAATACCCCCCATATAACGAATTATGTAATGATAAATATCTCATTAGATAGATAAGCCTAGATCAGGAAGTGAACCCATTTAAGAAGGATAATTTTTTCACTTTGAAGGACATAGATGTGAACATTAACTACTGTGATGGTCTTCGGAGTGAACTCGTTCCACTATGGTAGCCTTGGTAGTGAAACTTGACTATTATGGAAATGATTTTATATAAATATATGTATTCCATAAATCTATGTCTTTTGCTAATGTTATTATCTCATGGATTGTGTTATATGATTCCATTATGATTCATATATTATGAACTTCCAATTTGTACTCCATGACTCAATATTATAATCTTTGTTTTTCATGGTACACTTTTACAATTTTATTCTCATTTTATCATACCCAAATTTTCATGTTATAATTATAAATATTTGTTGTCTATCCTTAATGAGCATCAGAGCACACCCTTTCGTATGTTTCCCTTCGCTAGGTCATGAAGAACTCTATTAAATAATATATTTCTAAGAAGGGTTCTAGTCATTAATAATGTAGTGGGAGATGATGCAGTTTACCTATGATTCATTTTTTTTTTTCATGTTTTCAAGGGCAATTAACATTTATGATTATCAACCATGTGTTTCTGTAATGTAATAAATGTTCATGAAAAAATGATTTAATATATATTTATGATAAGATGGGGTCATTATATTTAGAATTAGAGGATAGGATTTGTTATTATTTTGATACTAGGACATGATAACATTAGTGAGATACCTCGGGATATTTCTAAGGGAATATTTAGAGATATGGTAAAGGATTTGTTAAGGATGATTCTATGTATAGGAAAATGTCATAGAATTTTAGTAAAGGATAGAATGAGTGGATTCAAAGAAATTATATCCCTATAAGGATATAACAAATGGATGTGGATTTTTTATTGTGGTACCTCGTGGTAATATCTCCAAAAATATTGCATTGTGCTAGACTCGATCATCATATGGTGTGTAACGATAATCCTTTCTTTAAAACTAGTTTGAAATTCCTAGTGTATATTAATTGGGAATTCACAAACACATTATAAACCATCATGAGGGATTTGAATAATTTAACATTAATGGCCTCTATTGAACTTAATTTGTCATAGATTAAAAAATCTTGGTATAATCATTCTATAAGAAGTTTTTCAGGAGTATATGGTCCCCAATAGGGATTTTGTTTCTTAAACAATGATTTTTGGTGTAATTCAATGGATTGGACCCAATGTTACTGTGTTATTTGTGAGTATGAAGAAAAATTCTATGAATTTCTTCCTAAGAATCCAAACACCATGGGAGAAGGAATTAAAATTAAAATTTATATTCTCACACAAATTTTTATAGATAAGAATCATACTGGACTTCCAAACAAAAAACATAGGGAAAACAATTTGTGTACTTTATGACATATTTTCCACCATATGTCAGTGGGACCTTGGATCCACTAGTATCTGGATAATCGATCCACACTAATAAAAAGATATTTTACACTTTATAATTTTTATAACATTAAAATGATATTTTGGTTATATACCTATAAAAATTTTAATTAGATCAAGGGTAAATTCTTATCTAGAATATGATAAGACAATTATAAATTGACTATATGTACTAGGATTAGTAGAAGAACTTATTTTTCAGTAAGAACTATCCTCGTATTCTTCCTAAAAACGTTTAGAATAAGTTCATTGAGTTATAGAAAATGAATGATGAATATATTAGTATATATGATGAAAATTTTACAAGACATTTAAGTTGATATCTGGGTGTTATAATATAACCTAAAACTAATGTTGATAGGTTTTTTAGTGTCCTAATACTATGCCATCACTGGGTGTTTTTCATTAGAGAAATCATTAAATACGTAGAGATTATTATGTTCACTATCATGGTAGAAATAAAAGTTTGAGTTATGTACCAATCTCATGGTCTTGAAAAAAATAGAAACATGTAATTCAAAGGTAAGTATAAAACCCATGGAGATAAGAATAGAATCTTTCCAATGTTCTCATATTGTGGGAAGAAACATGGAGAAAATTTTCATAAGTGGAATAGTAAATATTTAATATTTGGAATTGTGGGTCATAGAAGAATTGTTTTTTATGGGATAAGAATAAGTTAGATAATGATGAGAATATAGAGAATTATTCATAGAATTCACCACACAAACTCTAGTGTTTCAAATGAATGGTATATGAGAAATATTTTAACCAGTTCCCAAATCTGAAGGTTAAAGATGACGATCAATGTCAGTAACCACTTAAGATGATAGACTAAGGTAAATCTCATACGATCACTATTTTTTATGATGATTTTCATAATGATATAGAAACTAGAACACTTATCATCCACTCTAGAACTACTAATGTAATATTTTACTATATATCTACCCATTCCTTCATATCTGAAGAAATTTCTTTGAAAATAAAAATACTTTCCAAATGATTATATGTAGAAATAGTAGTGAATCCACCAAATGATATGATTATCACATCTCAGGTGTAGGATTACTCTTTAGTTGATTTGGGAGGTAATTCACATCCTATAAATCATTTAATTATTCTTTATAGTTGAAATTTATCTTATCATATGCATGGATTGTATTTGTCTACATAAATCTCACACCAATTTTTCTTGATTATAGGTTGTCTTTGATATTCCATACCATCCTATGATAATATATTAGTTCAGTGATAAATATTAACTTTTAATGGAAATAACATAAATTGTATAGGTTTTTATTCATATTCAAGAGGGGAGTTTCTCATAGATGGTTAGGGAGAAACTCAACATATTTGGTACACCTATTGGAAGGTATTTTTTTAATGTCTTTCCAAAAGTGTTAATGATACTTACACCAATCTATGGTGATTATTTCTCAATAGAACTCATACCTTCTTCCAAAGCAATTTCAAAATCCCTATAGAATGTCATAGATTGAGTTATTGGAATTGAAAATGAAACTCTATGAGAACCATGTAATGGAATTCATTCTGAAAATTTATTCACCTTATGGTGAACCTATTGTTTTTAAATATATATTGATTGATGATACTCTTAATAAATTATTGAGAGATAAATAATATCCTGATCAGTAACAGTTACCATATAACGGGTATTGATGACCTATTTGATCAACTACATTGAACTAAATACTTTTCAAAGGGTGGATTTCATTATAAATATCATCAATTGAGGGTTCAGAAGGATGTTATACTAAATAAAGAATTCCTCACATGGTATATAAACCATGAATATATAGTTATGTCATTCAGTATTAATAATTCTACCACTATCTTCATGTATTTAATGAATAGAGTCTTTATGCATTACCCTGGAAATGTTGTGGTGGTCTTTATAGATTATATTCTTATCAATTAAAAGATCAAGTGATAGAATTAATATCAAATTATTACTGTCAAAAAAACCATGTATGGTTAAATAATATGTAATATTTACAAAATATAAATTTCATCTGCAAAAGGTTTTACTTTTTGGGTCATATAAACTCAAGATAGGGTATATAGGTAGATCTATCAATGACAGAAGAAATTAAATGTTGGAATAACCCCTCAATAGTAAATAAAATCTTTAGTTTTCATGGTTTATCTTGATATTATCAATAGTTGGTTGAAAATTTATTAAGACTATCTAATCCAATCACCATGTTAACATAGAAGGGATCCAAGTTCCTATGGATGAATGAATGTGAGGAACTTTTCAAGGTACTGATGAGTAGTATAGTCTGTGTACCTCTTAATACATTACCCTGTAATGGATAGTGGTATATAATTTATTGTTATGAATCCAAGACAAGATTTTGATTTTTGATATTTTAGAATGAAATGAATATAGATTATTCCTCACAAAAATTGATGGTTTGTGAGAAAAATTAAAAAACACTTGAATTGTAGTTATCTGTGAAATTGTTTTCCATAATGATATGAAGGAATTGTAAATATAGATAAAATTACAATATATATCGATAAAAAATATTAATGTATATATTTTTATTTAAGGAGTTGAATATTCACAAGAGATCATGGATATATCTGATTATATAATTTTATTGCTCAATATATTTCCACTATGAGAAAGAGAACAAGCTGGATTGTTCATTGAGTTAAAAGTGTATAGACCAATGACTAGTAAGGTTCCACGTAGAGGGGGTGAATCAATAGTACCCTTGTTTTATGAATTTTTTTACTTTTAAATTCATCTTCTTCAACATGTTAATGATCTCGATCCACTCAAAAATTTCTCCAAAACTCACCTCATGTGAAATAGTAAAATAAAGAGAACATAACACAATATCTACAAGTATAAAAAATTAGAGGCCTATTCTCTGACATGTTGTATAGAAACCCCAACATGAATTCACTTCACTATCTCAATATATGAAAACAACTAGTTAGACATTTTTGTTCTACAATTGGTTAGAGTCCCCAACCATCCTCTCCACAATTGGTTCGACACTACAATTGGTCTTCTTTTCTGATTGGTTAGACTCCACAATCACAATACTCTTATAACTAGTTATCCACTCCTCTATAGGGGTCCTCTTCAGTGTTGATCTAATAATTTAAATATCTTATTCACATATAGTCTTCCACTACAAGAATGTTGGATTTCCATTCCTTATCTACAAATCCTTAATGTATTCCACTGATGACTTGATATATATATTTAGTCCTCAAAACCCAAATCTAAACTTAAATGATTTTTATTATGATATTTAAATTCGTGGGTACATGAAATCATCTTCTTCAATAATTACCCATATTTGGATCACCCTCAAAATTATTCTTCCACCATGGTTACAAGGACTCTCAAAATGATCTTTAAATTCCATAAAAATCTCCATCAAATGCATGCTAATATTAATACCCAAAAATTTTGGTTCATGGGCTATCAATTAAATTAGATTACTAAAAATCCTATAAAAATTATAAATTAATGGTGTTGATAAATACAGATTTTTAACTTACTCATTTCAATAATCATACCCAATAATTATTAGGTATTATATTTAACATTTTAAATACTAAAATGAATTTTGGTATTCTTCATTTCTCATTCATGAATACCTAATTGCTTTTGGGTATTATTTTTTCCTAACTAAAAAACACATTATTTTACTTCTTCCATTTCTAATATTAATTTGAAATAAAAAAATTGGTATTATATTATACTATATGAATTTATCATTCAAGGCATGAAAAAGATTTCAAAATATTCACATGCGGGGTTTAGGTGTTTATTAGTTTATGTGTTTATTTATCCATCACATTCCCTCATAGTTGAAGCTCGCCCTTCTTGAATTCTTTAATAAAGCAATAATTCCTCACGGTGTGGCCTAAATAAATACACTCAAGATAATCTATTTTCCCATTAAAACTCCTAAATAAATTCACTAAAGTGATGATTTATGATATTTTTATCATACCCATGCATAAATCATTCTTATGTCATCGTTTAGTAAATCAGATTCATCTAACAATATTCATGACTCATTTTTCCTTCTGTTTATGCATATCAATGCATGAAACATGTTCAAACCACATGTATGGATCTCACCTAGATCCATATAGTTCAATAAGGGCTTATAAATGTGATCATGGTCTTCTGTTTGGTCCATGGAATCTTGGTCATAGTTCGTAAATGGTGAAATTACATTCTGATCAGAACCCATCAAATTATAATAGAGTAATATGACCACCCAACTCATATAAGCTACACCACACAACCATCAATATATGGGTATTTTATAGAGTAGTAATAGTACATCCTGCCTCAGCCCTATCACATCCAATTATCCATTTTTTAGTGTAATAGTTTTTTAATCAACAACACCAATGAGTGGCTATAAAACCCAAACCCCATCTGGTACATCCCTACACTGTTTCTCCCTGTCTTCATGTCCCCTTTCATAGTGGTTTCATCACTTCATCCTTGTGATCTATGGGAGGGTATTATCTTCCACTAACCCCATTAATGGTCTAATTTTAGTTCTCTTGGGCATGATCGATGTCAGTCCGAAATGTGTTCTTTGTCGATCCTCTACCTCACCTAGTAAGGGATTGGCCTATTTTTTTAGAAGGACAGAAATAATTTTTATAAAACATTACAAGTGTTGAATAAATGTTATTATATGTGTTCCTAAATAATAATTCCAAGACTGTTATGAGCCCCTCCCCACAATGTGTACCCCTCCTGGGCTGGCAATGTAAGAAGGGAGATAATGACCCATGAGTCCTGCCTCCAATAGTCTTTGGGATAGCGACTAGCATCGAGGGTATAGTAAACACACAAATGGGAGTCATTACCCTCTAAGAGAGCACATGCATAAGTGATAGATAAGATAGACACCAACCAACTCCAAATTAGAACTGAAATATAAAAGAAAACTCAAGTGCACATATGTAAGGTCATGAAAATATACTACAACTGGAAAGGGAAAATTGAAAGTATCCAAAAGAATGTAAAAACAACAACAACCAAAAGCCTGAACAGCTCCTGTTACCCCATGATAGTAGAACCCATCTAGATTGGCTACCTTCTCCAAGTGACCTGAAAAACAGTTTACATATACATAGGATGAGTATAACAGTATACTCCCTAGGATCCTCCCCAAAGCCTCTCATGCAAAAGTAAAGAAAGAATACTACAGCACGGTGAACAACTAGTGAAACTAACCCATCACCTAAATAGGTATACTAAGATCCCAACCTCACCATGGATACTCTCACCAAGTATTGCATACAAGAGTATAAAATATAATAAAGAATATCATGGGTACTCTGCTACTACTTCCCCACTGTTTTTCCGCTTTGCACTAATTTGTATGTCCTAAGAGTCTCTCTCCAAAAAGGATTTCCCGCAAACACATGGGTGAAGCACCACAATATGCATCTCATGGAACAAAACCACCACGTCCCCACAATAATGTAACCAGGTAGTTTCTGGGAGCCACCACAGCTCGCATAACGTGTATCATACCTTAGCTGTTATACCTCATGCCATTACAGCCCATACATTGAGTAATGATCCTCAATCCATCACAGCCTATACACCTTACACTTATAGTATTCCATAGGATAATATATCCAAAATATATGTGTCTGAATAACAAAAAGCCATTATAGCCCTCTAAACACATATATGGGGGGAACTAACCACTGTGCCTACCAATAGAAATAACAACCAAGAGAAGAGAGTGGGGACAAAGGGGGTAGTCGTCCATCCATCCTCCCACCGGAATGTTGGGGAAAGCACCCCCCCCCCCACCCTGAGGGCTCAGAATCCATGGAGTGTAAATTTCCTTTACTAATGGGGTGGAGTAGCATATAGAAACACAAAATGTAAAGAATATACTATAGCTCACACCCACACTATGGGATTAACCTATTCTTAGACTCAACTACTGAAAATGTATCTCAGACTCTGAGCTTCCACTTCTAAGACTAGGTATCCTATAAGCACGCAACCATTTAATGATCATTAATACATTATTTCATTCTATTTTTTTCAGTTTCACTTTGCATTAATTAATTCTTTAAACATTAATTAACCAATAACTGTTCCACATTAAATTTCATTATCATCACACCCAAAGTACACTGTACGTTTAAAAATACCACCTCATCATTATGTTTTGGAAAACTCCAACCCCATATGTTAACACCATTTATTCAATTATTCATTATAGAATTACTTTCCCACATTCCTAAGCATTCTATAGAAACATTCTAAGCTACTAAACACAAGGGGGATCAACACGATGAGTAGATGTACTACCCATCGTGTCTTTGTCACCTATAGAAAGAGCATAAACCCATCCTCCCTTGAGAATCTAAACATGGAAAGCACGTGGAATAACTTGTGCATCATCGCCTCTTTTGGAAGAAGGGTAAGCAATACCAGCCGCCTTGAGCAGTGGGGAGAAGTAGCACAAATAAAAACCCAATAAGAATCAGGAAACACTCAAACATTCACATAAAACATATTAAATCATCTCTTGTGTCATCCCTGACACCCACATGCCTAATATAATGCATCTCACCACCCTAGGTGTCATTTTATACCACAACCAAAAGGCCTTCATCCCCCACATATCACAACAGTCATCTAGGCTCACATCACAACACAAGAAGCAAGAAAACAAACATCTTAACATTTTTTCTCTTGGCCCTTTAACAATAAAGTGGGTAACTCAGATCCCTAAAAAAATTATATTTTATCAAACAACTAATTTTAATCCATCTTGGGTTAACTAATTATTATTCGTATGTTCCAAATTCATGAAACCTAATCAGTATGTTACCACAAATAATTAAACATTCTTATAACACCATTTTGATTTTAATTAAATTACAATAAGAACTAGATTCATTAAAATACCTCTTTATCTTTATCCAAATAATTATCAATTAATATCAGTTTATGTTCTTTACCAATTTACATCAAGAACGAATAGCTAATCAAAGAAAGAATAGATGTTACAATATCTAGAAAAATAAGAGGTAAAAACATATGATCCATATCAATTTATTTATCCAGTTCAAATATTTAATATTTCAATTCTATTTTCATCCATTGGGATAAAACATGATGATGATACAACTTCATGTAAAATAATAGATAAGAAAAAAATCCCCCACCTCAGAAAGTTCTTGTCGTTCTTTAAACAAGAATAATCCACACAAAGAATCACGATCGCCTCCTCATGTGACAACTGTATCCACCCGAGGATGTTTTCGTACAATCAAACCAACAGAAACCCAAGATAACTCTGTTAGATGTATGGAGATGACATACCATAATAGGTAAAGGATAAATTGAAGGATACAAATCCAAAATAATGACGATAGATCAAACCTTATATTGAAGATTGATCGATACTGCTTGGTTGTATCAAAACAGAGCGGAACCAATCCTAGGAGGAATTTTTTATTGTGAAAATCCTATGGGATGGAAGGAAAGGTTTGAGAATATCACACTAGAGAACAAGGGGGAAGAACAAGGGAGGAGTGTATCTTGTACCTTTTGAAGATTTAACAGAGTGATGGTATAAGATATGCTTGATTTACCATTAAAAGTGGATCACATTAAACCACACGGTTTGACCATGTAAAAACATCCCGAGGCTTAGGAATAATTAATATAGAAATTATGGCCTTTGAATCGGCCTTAGAGTCCTTAAAACAAGGCATTAAATGAATTTTACATAAAAGGAAACATTAAAGTGGCAAAACTGTAGGAAGCTGGAAGCATTGTACACCCTACCGTTCTGGAAACACTGTACACCTACCGTTCTGGAAACACTATACATCTACCATTCTATAAACATTGTACACCTACCATTCTAGAAAAACTGTACACCTACCATTCTGGAAGAATTTTACACCTACCGTTCTTGAAATAGTGTGCACCTACCATTCTGGAAACACTGTACACCTACCAATCTGGAAACATTGTACACTAACCGTTCTGGAAACACTGTACACCTGCCGTTTTGGAAATACTGTAAACCTAACGTTCTGGAAACATTGTACCCATACTGTTCTAGAAAAACTATTTAGAGAACTCAAAATTTGGAAAAATATAGAAAATGTTATCGTTATAGGTTACTGATAGACCTCACTATTCTGGAAACACTATTCACAAACTCAAAATTTGGAAAAAGAAATATATGTTACCGATAGAGGTTACCGATAGACCTCACTATTCTGGAAACACAGTTCATGAACCAAAAATTTGGAAAATGAAAATAGTGGTTACTGATAGAGGTTACCGATAGAGGTTACCGATAAAACTATTCACAGATGGAACTGTTCAGAGATATGGAAATTAGAAAAAGGAATGAGATGTTATTGTTAGAGGTTACATCTTGAACTGTTCATAGATAGAATTGTCCATAGAATTACAAATTTGGAAAATCAAATAAAGGTTAACATTAGAGGTTACCGATAGAACCGTTCAATGAGGGAACTATTCATAGAATTTGAAATTTGGAAAAGGAAAGAGAGGTTACCATTAGAAGTTATGATAGAACTATTGACATATGGAATTGTTCATATAATTGAAAATTGGAAAAGGAAAGAGAGGTTACTGTTAGAGGTTACTGATTGAACTATTCACCGATGGAATTGTTGATAGAATTAGAAATTTGGCAAAGGAAAAAAGAGGTTACCATTATAAATCACCGATAGAACTGCTCATAGAAGATAACAGATGACACTGTTCACTGAGGGTCACTGATAAAACTGTTCACACAAGGTAACCGATGACACTGTTCACCTATGGTCACCATTGCACTCTTCACAGAAGGTTACCGTTGCACTGTTCACAACTGTCTACTATTTTAACTATTCACCGAACTAGAAAATTGTTAATGTGTTGGGGATAACACACCTTGACCTCCCGAATCACCTCATACAAATGATTTTCGCAATGGAATGGACCAGAGAACTTTGAGCCATTACATCAGATACCTCTCAATACATTCTCATCATCGAGAATTCAAAACCCACTTAAAGGGAAAATGAAACGGGGTCCAAACAACCACCCATCGATATTCCTCTCAAAAGAGAGGAATCCATAGTAAGAAACAAATGAAATCCATACAAAAAAACATGAAAGGTCTATAACCACAAAGTGGAAGTTGTTGCATGAATAGAGTTAAACATCAAAAAACTCTGGGTACTGAGCACGTATCAGTGGCACACGTTCCAAGGTAATATTCTCTATTCCACTCCATCACCACAATACATAAACCAAGGGGATAGAACTCTCGCGCAACACCTTCTCCTTATGGTCTTGGATCTCCAAAGGTCACTCCCCAATGGTTACATCATCATCAACATCGATCTCTCCCCAATCGATGATGTGAGAGTCATCATGAAGATAATGATGGAGCTCTAATACATGGAAAACATCCTGAATATGACTCATCTATGGGGGAAGTTCTACTCGATACACCACAGCTCCAACACAAGATAACAACTCGAAAGACCCAACAAACTGGTGAGAAAGATTACTCCCACGACCAAACCTTTGCTGCACACGACGGGGAGTCACCTTAAAAAACTTATGATCCCAAAAATTTAATAATAAGGGTCTCCTCCTTTGATCAGTATATGATATCTGATGATCTTGCGCTATCTTCATCTTCTCCCGAATAACCTGAACCATCTCTGCTGTATTCTCCCCAAGTTCCGGTCTGAGAATTGCTGACTCTTCGACCCAAGTCCAGCACAATAGAGAATGGAAATGTAGGCCATATTAGGCTTCAAATAGTGACATACCAATGGTGGAGTGAAAAATATTATTGTATGAGAACTCCACCCAGGGTAAGTGCCTCATCCACGAACCTCCAAAATTAAGAAAAAAAGTGTAACACGTCTTCAAGAGTCTGGATGTTTCGCTCTGTCTGACCATCCATTTCAGGATAAAATGAAGTGCTAAGGCATAGCTGAGTACTGAAAGCATGCTAGAGACCTCTCCACACCTTTATTTAAAGTGAGGATCTCGATTGGAAATGATCGTCCATGGGACTCTATAAAGTCTCACCACCTCCTCTAGATACATCATTGACAAGACTTCCATTGATCTTTACTCCTTGATTTCTATGAGGTGGGATGATTTTGTTAATCGATCCACCGCCTGCCAAATAGAATCATTTATTCCCAGAGGTTGAGGTAAACCCCTAACAAAGACCATTGAGATGTCCTCCCACTTCATTTGAGGAATCACTTATGGCTGGAGGAGACCACAAGGAACATGGTGTTCATCCTTCACCTTCAGGAAGACCAAATATTGAGACACAAACTCTGCAACTGCATGCTTCAGGCAGGCCACTGAAATTGGCTCATCAAAGCTCGATACATCTTTTTCACGCCAGGATGTTCAACTAAAGGAAAACTATGAAACTCTCTGAGAACCATCTCATGCATCATCAAATGAACAAAAATCCTTTTGTGGTACAGCACTCGGTGTTGCTTATCCTCTGACCAACCATCAGGGGCCTCACCAGAAACAACTCAGTCTCTCCACACCTCAACCTCAAGATCTCCCAACAAGGAATCTTCCACTTTCATCACAAGAGCTGATTGTACCATCTTCTAAAAAAGACAACCTCTACCACCAACATCTCAATATCAAGATGTAATGCTGATAGTTCTTCCATTACACTCCAGGAGTCACCAGATTCACGCACTGCATCATGGTGCGAATTCCAAATCAGCACATTAGCTACAAAATTTCCCTTTCTAGGTGTATATGATATTTTGAAGTCATATTCTTGTAAGAACTCCATCCACTGACATTGTCGTATGTTCAAGTCATGCTGGGAGAAAACATACCTCAAACTCTTATGATCAATGAAAACCACAAAGTGCTCACAAATGAGGTAATGTCTCCACGACTTCAGAGAAAACACCATGGATTCCAACTCAAGATCCTGATTGGAATAGTTATGTTCATAGAAACGTAACAGCCAAGACCCCTAAGAAACAACTGATCTTTTCTACTTCAGAACACAACCCAACCCCAGATGCAAAGCATCACAGAAAACATCAATCTGAACTCCCTCAACTGGAAGACAAAGAACTAGATCACTTAATAACTTATCCTTTAGATACTAAAAAGCTTCGTGACACTGATCAGTCCATATGAATTCCTAGTCCTTCTTGGTCAAAGCTGTCAGAGGAGTAGAAACTCATGAGAAGTCAGTTACGAACCTCCTGTAGTAGTCTGCGAGATCAAGGAAACTTCGCACCTCTGACACTATCTTGGGGGATTCCTAAGACATAACTACTTCTATCTTCGATGGATCCACAGCTACTCTCTATTGGGACAAAACATACCCCCTAAATCAGACCTATAAAACCAAAAACTCACACTTTGAAAACTTCCCAAATAGCTGATGTTCACGAAGAACTCCCAAAACAGCATGTAGATGCTCTGCATGCTCCTCCTCAAACGTGGAGTACAGAAGAATGTCGTCGATGAAAACTACCATGAACTTGTCCAAGAACTCACGGAACACAGAATTCATCAATCCCATAAACACAACTAGAGAATTTTTCATGATGAACGACATTACAATGAACTCATAATGCCCATGACGTCAACGCAAAGCAGTCTTCGGGATATCCTCATCCTTCACTTGCATCTAATGATATCCTGACCGCAAGTCAATATTTGAGAACCAACTTCCACCCTTCAATTGATCGAATAAATCATCAATTCGTGGAAGAGGATAGAGATTATTTATTGTCACTTTGTTCAAGTGATGATAATCGACACACAACCGCAAACTGCCATAAACCATCTTCACGAACAAAACTGTTGCACCCCACGGTGACACACTCGGCCGAACAGAACCACACAGTAACTAACCATCAAGATATATACATAGTTCTTGTAACTCATAAGAGGACATCCTATATGGAGACATAGATATAGGATATGCTCTTTGTTGTAGCTCGATCCCAAACTTTATCTATCATCAAGGGGTAATTCTACAACCTCTTGTAGAAATACATCATGGTACTCTTCTATGACCCTAGAAAACTCCAACTACTGAACCTCTGAAAAACTCTACATCATCTCAACCATCATGGATGATAATTATGGAATGCACCTATGTCCCATCCGAGGATCTTGCTCGCCAAAATACACTACCAGCTCTCCATCCGCACAAAATAAATCGACCTTCTTCCTGAAGAAATCCACGATGGCCGGCACCAAATACAAAAAATCCATGTTGAGGATGAAATCATATTGTTGTATTCATAAAAAAAGGAAATCACTCCAAGAGTGGTGTTTCCCCAACACTAGCTCATAGTTTCTACATACATCAAACAAGTCATTTTGACCTCCAAAAGGTGTTGTAAACCCCAAGGTCACTAGAAACCTCTATAACTATAGTCTCAATGCATGGACAAGGGTAGGTTATATAATGGACTATGTCCCTCCTGAATCAATCAAGGAAAACAACAATGTATAAAACAAGAAAAGGGTACCTCGAACGATGTTGGGCTCACCTGAAGATGGCAATGCTAGAGCATGAAGCTAACCACGACATCCTCTACAACCTCTCCGACACTGATGACGACCACAACCATGGCCACGATCTGATATCTGAGGATGGGGAGAATCACAGGGTTTTCATCTTCTTGCCCCATCTTCCCTCTACTGATCTAAAGCTGGTGTAACCTGCTATTACTGCCTCGGTTGAAACTGCCTCAAAAGAAGAACCTAGAGCGGAGCACCTGGTGCAAGATGACTGCTCTAAAATGTGAGGAACTAATTCTATTTATGACATTGACCACCACAATAAAAAATGATCATAATCCCTTGGCATAGGCTTGATAGTTGGAGAATCCAGAGAAACAATATGTGAAGGGCTGGGACCTACCCATGGCTGAACAGAAACTCTTCTGCGCTGAAAACCGGGAACCCTGGACCACAACTCTACATCGTGAGGAATCATGATGACTCCCCTATCATGATGATATTATTCTAGCTGAAGTTCACTCAACAACCTATGCCCTTGCCAAAAAATCATGATATGTCTTCTGCACAAATGGGGTGACCTAGCGCTGGATATCTGGACGCAAAGCCTCCTTGAAATGTCCCACCCTGGCCTTCGCATCTGGCAACAAGTATGAATCGTATCGTAAAAGGTTCGTGAAATGGATTCCAAACTATCACACACTAGAGCTCCCATTGTCGAAGGGTATGTAGCTTCTGACGAATGGATGCCTTCACAGTTGAAGAAAGAAAATCAACCCTAAACATGTCTCGTAACTCCTCCCATGAGATTGCAAAATCCTTGCGATCCCAGAGGAACAAGAACCACTACTACCTCACCGCTCCACAAAGCATCGTCACAACCAAGGATACCTAGTGCTCTTTTCGATCACGGATCGAACTAAATCCTATCTCAACCTCCTCCAATGAGTCTTCTCTGACTACATCTGAAACTAAGCCCTTGTACTTCTGCATTCTCTGGCGCGGAAACTCTTGGAGTGTCTTCCTCCACGTGTCATTGTCTTCAACCTCTACCCTGTGATGATCTATTGGAATAGCCTTCTTGACATCTTCTATGTGATCCTGACGAGGGATTTGATGTGAATCCATACCTATAAAATAACAAACATTTAGATATTATAAACCTATAATATGGAAGACTCAACTTTAATTAATTAATTTTTTCCTTTTATTAATTTTATATTAACTTATCCCAAGGTCTACCCATTCAAACACAGGCACAAAGAAGAATGATGCATGATCCTTTCCTAGGTCTCTACCCTGCAACTAATATCACCTCATTTAGTAGCCATTGTAAACTGAAAGGTCTGTACATAAAATCATAGGGGGGATTAAACACTTATTTTTCAACCGGTCTCCTGTGTTTACATCACTTTCTAAACAAGAATGAAATGGTTGCCCTAGCAACCCATGAAACCTCACCTGTGCCTAACTCGAAACTCCATCATATCCCTCAACCAGACCTCTGATACCACTTTGTCCTAACCCCCTCCCCAAAAAGTGTACCCCCCCCCCCATGGGATGGTAATATGAGTAGAGATATAATGACTCCCGAGTCCCGCACCTAGTAGGCCTCGGGTTGGATACTAGTACCGAGGGTATAGTAAACACACAAATGGGAGGAATTACCCTCTAAGAGAACACATGCATAAGAGATAGATAAAATAGACACCAACTAACTTCAACTTAGAACTGAAATATAAAAGGGAACCCATGTACACATATGTAATGTCCTGAAAAATTACTACAACAGGAAGGGAAAAACTGAAAGTACCCAAAAGAAAGTAAAAATATCAGCAACCACAAACCCGAACAGCTCCTAGAACCCCAAGCTTGTAGAAACCTGCTTGATCTCCAACCTACTCTAAGTGACGTGAAAAATAGTTTATACATACATAGGGTGTGTATAACAATATACTTAGTAGGATCCTCCATGAAGCTTCTCATGCAATAGTAATGAAATAATGCTAAAGCACATTGAACAACAAGTGAAAATAACATGTCTCCTAAACAAGCATACTAAATTTCCAACCTCACCATGGATACTCTCACCATGTACCACATACAAGAGTATACAATATAATAAAGAATATTAAGGGGACCCTGCTACTACTTCACCACTGGTTTTCCTCATTTCCCCAACATCGTACGTCCTAAGAATCTCTCTCTAAAATGGCATGCCTGCAGACACAGGGAGAAGCACCACAATATGCACCTTGTGCATCAAAACTACCACGTCCATGCAAGAATGTAACCAGGTAGTTTCCATGAGACACTACAACTAGCATAATGTATATCATACATTAGGTATTATACCTCAAGCCATTGCATCCCATAAACCAAGTAAGGATCTTCAAGACATCACAGCCTATACACATTACACCTATAGTAGACCATAAGATAGTATATCCAGAATATATGTGTGTAAATAAAAAAAAGCCATTACAACCCTCTACGCACATATATGGGGAAAACTAACCACTCTTCCTACCAGCATAAGTAACTACAAAGAGAAGAGAGTGTGGACAAAGGGGGTAGTCATCCATCCATCCTCCCACCAGAATGTTTGGGAAAACACACCCCCACAGGGCTTAGAATCCTCAGGGAGTCATTTTCCCATACTAATGGGGTGGAGCAGCATATAGAAACACAAAAAGTACATAATACACTATAGATAACAACCACACTATGGGCATAACCTAGTATTATACTCAAAATCATCTAACGTCTCTCGAACTATGGCCTGTCACTTCTAAGACTAGGTATCCTATAAACACATAACCATTTAAAGAGATATAATACATTATTTCATTTCCTTTTTATTAGTTGAACTTTACAATAATTAATTATTTAATCATTAATTAACCATTAACAATTCCACATTTATTTTCATTAGTATCACACCCAAAGTTCACTATCCCTTTAAAATGACAACCTCATCATTATGTTCCAGCAAACTCCAACCCCATTGGTTAATACCATTTATTCAATTATTCAATACAGAATTACTTTCCTACATTCCCAGGCATTCTAGAAAAATATTCTATGGTACTAAACATAAGGTGGATCAACACAGTGAGTATATGTACTACTCGTCATGTCTTTTCCGCCTATACCAAGAGCGTATACCCATCCTCCCTTGAGAATCTAAACACAGAAAGAACGTTGATTACCCCACACATCTACGCCTCATTCGAAAGAAGGGTAAGCAAGAACGACTTCCTTGAGCAGTGGGGAGAAGTAAAGTACATAAACAAACAATAAGAATAAGAAAATATCCAAACATTAACATCAAACCCGTTCGATCATCCCTTATGTCCTCCTCAACACCCACATGCATAAAAAGATGCTTTTCGCCACCCTAGGCGTCATTGGCTAATAAAACCAAAAGGCCTCCATGCCCCCACATATCACAACAGCCATCCAAGATCACAACACATCACATGCAGTAGGAAAAGAAACATCTTAACAATTTGGATCTTTCCCATTTAATAATCATGAGGGTAAACCATAACTCAACAAGGAATTGTCTTTTATCAAACAACCAGTTCTTAAATCCATCTTGGTTTAACTAATTATTATTCGTAGGTTGCAAATTCAGGAAACCTAATCTGCAAGTTACCACAAATAATTAAAAATGCTTATTATTCCAATTTGATTAACATAAAATTACAACAAGAACCAGATTCATTTACTTGACTCTCTATCAGTATCCAAACAATTATAAATTAATTCCAGTTTATGTTATTTACTTATTTACATCCATAATAAATAGCTAAGAAAAGAAACCATATATACCACACTATCTAGAAAAAAACAAGAGGAGAAAAACATACGATCCATATAAATTTATTTTATCTACTTCGAAAATTTAATATGTCAATTCCATTGTCATATAGTGGGATAAAACATGCTAATGATATAGTTTCACGTAAAATAAGATAGAAGAAACAAATCTGCTACCTCAAAAAGCTCTTTTCATTCTTTATACACGAACGAGACACACAAAGAATCACGATCGCCACCTCCTGTGACAACTGTATCCACCCAAGGATGTTGTCGTACGACCACACAAACAGAAATCCAAGAAAACTTCATTAGAAGTATGGAGATGACATACCATAACAGGGAAAGGATAAACAGTAGGAGAAGAACCCAAAATAATGGTGATAGATTATACCTTATATTGTAGATTGATCGACACTACTTGGTTGCATCAAAACAGAGAAGAACCAATCCTAGGAGGAAAGTTTTATTGTGAAAATCCTATGGGGTGGAAGGAAAGATTCTAAAGTCTCACACCAGAGTACAAGGGAAAATAACAAGGGTGGAAGATATCTTTTCCCATTTGAAGATTTAAGGGAACGATGGTTTAAGATATGCTTTATTTACCATTAAAAGTGGATCACATTAAACCACATTGTTTGACCATGTTAAAACATCCCGATCCTTAGGAATAATTAATATAGGAGTTATGGTCTTTGAATCGGCCTTAGAGTTCTTAAAACGAGGCATTAAATGCATTTTACATCATAGGAAATGTTAAAGGGGAGAAACTGTAGGAAGATGGAGACACTGTACACCCTACCATTCTGGAAACAATGTACACCTACCATTCTAGAAAAACTATACACCAACCATTCTGGAAACACTCTAGACCTACCGTTCTGGAAACACTGTACACATATCATTCTAGAAACACTGTACTGCCACCATTCTGGGAACACTATACAGATACCATTCTGGAAACACTGTACACCCACCGTTCTTGAAACACTGTACACCTACCGTTCGAGAAACACTGTTCACAGAACTCAAAATTTGGAAAATTAAATAAAAATTTATCGATAGAGGTAACCGATAGAGGTTATAGATAGACCTCACCGTTTTGGAAACACTATTCATGAACTCAAAATTTGGCAAATGAAATAGAGGTCACTGAAAAAGGTTACCGATAGAACTCACTGTTCTGGAAACCCTGTTCACAAACTCAAATTTTGGAAAAGAAAAATAGTGGTTACCGATAGAAATATTCACTAATGGAACTATTCATAGAATTGGGAATTTGGAAAAGGAACGAGAGGTTACTGCTAGAGGTAACTGATAGAACGGTTCACCGATGGAACTGTTCATAGAATTATAAATTTGGGAAAGGAAAGAGAGGTTACCCTTAGAGGTTTCCGATAAAACTATTAACCGATGGAATAATTAATATAATTGGAAATTTGGAAAAGGAAAGAGAGGTTACCATTAGAGGTTACTGATAGAACTACTCACCGATGGAACTGTTCATAGAATTGGAAATTTAGAAAAGGAATGAGAGGTTACTATTAGAGGTTACCGATAGAACTGGTCACCGATGGAACTGTTCATAGAATTGGAAATTTGGAAAATGAAAAACGAGGTTACCATTAGACTTCACTGATAGAACTGTTCATAGAATGTTACCAATGACACAGTTCACCAAGGGTTATTGATGACACTGTTCATAGAAGGATACTGATGAAAATATTCACCTAAGGCCACCAATGCATTGTTCACTGAAGGTTACCATTTCACTGTTCAAAACTGTCTACCATTGGAACTGTTCACCGAAATAGAAAATTGGCAAATTGTTGGGGATAAGTCACCATGACCTCCCAAATCACCTCATACACCTGATTTCTACAAAGGAATGGGCTAGAGAGGTATCAACCATGACAAATCCAATTTCTTCTCAAACCCCTCTTATTCTTCCTCACTTATTCTCCATGAAAAATATATATGAGATTCTATTTTTTCTTGGTTACTATAATATCTATATCCTCAAAATTTTTTATTTTTTGGCTGGTAACATTCAGAAATATTCTTTATACTAATAATATATTCTCTTCAAATAATATTCCCTGGAAATTGTCATTTCTTTGTGGAATCATCTTCAAAACTCTTCAAGTATTCTTCATAAAATTAAATTTGTCATGAACTTCACATGATTAGAGAAATGTGAAAACACCTTATCATATATCTTTATTAATAGAAGACCAATTCCTTAATCATCAAAGTTAATAGATGGAGAATTTTCCATGTATGATATATAGTACCACCAAAAAAATCCCTAACAATTATTCATAAATCACCGCTTCATTTTCACCTACACATTTAATAAAAAATGAAAATTTTTGTAAATACTACGTCACCCTTTGTATTTTTTTGTCAACATCTTCTGACTTCATGAAATTAAATATATGGAAAATTAAATTCTACTCCACCTTGTTGACAATAAAATGAAAATTATATGTGTGTGTATTTTTATATCATATTTATTCGCAAAAAATATCTTCTAATATTTTAAATGAAAAGGATGATATCGCATGATTATTTGAATATATCCTTTATCTAATCATCTTTATATCTACATTGAAAAACATAGTGTTAGAAAATATAGTGAAATAACCATGGTTGTCTAAGCTATCCATTACGCATAATCAAATATGATATAAAACCCATAATATATCCAATATCAATATAGTAGTTTTAAAATTTCACAATTTTCAATGAAATAAAAATTCTACACAATTAAATAAACACATTATAATGTTTAGGTAAACAATAAAAACTCCCCTCTTGCCTTATTTTATAATCAACCAATCACTCCCAATTAATGAATATAATTATTTAAAAAGAGACTATATTTTTATTGGAATAACTCATGAATCTTAAACCCACCCTAAAATGATCTACTCATCATCATCGGGGAAATTAATGAACTCCATGATGAACAACACATCACCTTAAATTCCCTACATGTTAGCTTATAATGCATAAAAAATAGGAAATAAGGTAGAACCTCTTAATTCTTTAGATTAAACATTAAAGATGATAGTTTTTCATTATCCTTTATTTATTATTATTTATAACAATACATGGAATGTGGTTTCTTTATTATTGACATACTTCATAGATAATACACATATTTTTAACTCATGAATTTTTTATTTTTTGTGAAATCTTTTTTTCTACATTTCTTAAAGCTAAAACAACCACATGATTTTTCTTCCACATTTTAATTCTTTTCTTATAAAAAAGTTTCATTCAGTTCGTAGATTTTAGTTCTTTCTAAACCCTTAGTTTATGCTAGTTTTTATTCTCAAAAACTTTAATCCTATTTTATATCTTGATAGGTTTTTGAACAACATAGGAAATATTTTGATAATTCATAGGAGTGGTGTGTCTTTTTATGGATTATTTAACATTTTATTAATTCCTCTGAGTGAAATTATTGTCCATATTAGTGTGGTTAAAACAAATGAAACATTTACCAAAAGATTTCATAATTCATTTAATCACTCCATGATTGAGATATTGACACTAATGTGATTCTTCAGACATCATTGGTTTTGTGGTATTTGAAACAACTACTCATGATGTTCCCAAATTATCCACAATAAAAACAGGTTGCTGATTTCATCTTTTATGGGACCACATTCTTATATTGTTCATTGGATAAATGTTTACCTCTACATTTCATATTAGGATTATTCTTTGTTTTAATACTTGGACATACATATTTTTGAAGTATTTTTATTTTCTATTTAGAGGTGTTTAACTTGTCAACAAAGACTAAAATTTTCTTGTATTTAGCTTTTATATTAAAGCCATTACTTTCACATTTGAATAGTGATCTATAATTGATTATCTCCTTTAATCATGTTGAGTTTTGAGAGATATTTTATTAACCATTAATTCTTTCTCCATGAACATTTTCTTTATAATATATTGGTTCATATTTTCAAACATATTACTTTTCTCATTCATATTTTTTACCATTATAAATGAGTTAATATTCATGTCTACTTATTATGTCCTCAATATTTTATTTTCCATGTTCAAATATTTCACTATTTAATGATAAAAATAATTCATGATTATCCATATATATTTATTTTCATTTCATTATCAATCCTTGGAATGAAAATTTTATTTTATTCTCTCTTCAACATCAGAGCCACAATTATTTTTCATCATTATGTTAGGGTCTAAAAGAGTAAAATGATTATCCAAAAGATGTTTAGAATTAAAAATAAATCAAGGTTCAGATTTTATATTGTTTGATGATCACAACATATGGGATGAATTATTCTTCTCATGAAAGGAAATGATACTGATTTCATATCTTAATTTAGATAACATAGATGAATCAAATTTCATCTCAATATTTATTCCATTATTTATTTTACCCTTTTGGTACATTGTTTAAATAAGGGTAATGAACTCATTTAAATATGTTTCTAATTCCATCATCAAAAATTCATGGATCGTTAGATGTGACCTATGCCCTAATACCAGTTTTCAAGACCATGTACTTGTAAGGTTACACTAAGAGGGGGTGAATCTGTGGTACAATTTTTTATGTATTTTTCTCATTTTTAAATTCATTGAAATGTGTTTTAGGTTCTCAATCCACTCAATAATTTATCTCAAACTCTAATCCTATGATGTAATAATATAACAAAGGATAAGACACATTATTTATAGGGTTAATAATGAAAGGAATTATCATTTTCCATGTTGGTTAGATACCCCAACATATATTCTATTAAATATCTCCATAAGTGAATAAAAATTTTTAGACACACAATTTCCACAATTGGTAAGGCATCCCAATTTCAAAATCCTTATTTGGTTAGACACCCCAACATATATTCTATTCACTATCTCAACAAGTGAATACATCTTTCTAGACACACAATTTCCTCAATTGGTTAGACACCCAAATTTCTATCTCCATAGTTTTTTAGACACACCAACTTCTCTTCTTTTTTAATTCGTTAGACACCCCAATAACAAGCATCCCCTAGATATTTGGACACCCCAACTAAAAAATTCATCTTCAATGTTGAACCAGAAATAGAATGGTATTCTTCAAAGATTGTATTTCTCTATCAAAATGATATATTTCCTATCCTTGTGTACCAATATTCAATGTATTCTTCATATGAATTGATATATATTGTAGGTCCTTGAAACACCATTAATATCTTGAATGGTCTAAATTTTATTATTCAAATTCATGGGTACATGTAGTCACCTTCTTTAATAATTACCCTACTTTGTCTCACCATAATTAATTTTTTTTCACAATTGAAGCATGGAGTCTAAAAATGATCTTACAATTTTTTAATAATTCTCATCACTTTTGTGATCATATATATAGAAAACTTAAGTGTTTCATGGGCTATAAATTAAATTCCACGATTTGAATTTCTTTTAAATACTAAATCAAATCTGTTAATTAAATTACCAAATCTAATTTCTTAAATAAAATAATAATACTCTATAATTATTAGGTATTATATTTCTCATCATAACATACTAAATGAATGTGTGTATTCTTAATATATATTTCTTGAATACCCCATTATTTATATGTATTGTTTTAACATGATTTAAATACCCCATGAACAATTTTACTTCATTTCTCATATTCATTTGAAATACCTTGATGGGTATTATTTATTTCTTCATAAATTTATCAAATGAGTCATAAAAAAATCTCAAAATAAACACCCTAAGAGTTTAGGTGTTTCTTTATTCATCTCACATGGTTCATAGCTGAAACTTACCATACATGAATTTATTAATAAAACATTGAATCCCCATAATGCATCCTAATAAAATTCACCTGGGATAATTGTGCACCTCATTAAAACTCATTCTCTAATGAATGAATGTGAAAATGAATGTAATATAGATCTTAAAAATGCATAAATATTGATTCTTTCATCGTCTAGTAACTCAACTTCATCTAATGATTATTTCATCTTAGGTTTCATTCTGTTTATTCATGTCCATGAATTAAACACATTTGAAACTTGTGCATGGATATCATTTAGATCTATATAGTTCAACATGAACATCTAAATCAGAACATGGTCTTCACTTTGGTCTGAGTAATCTCAGTTGTCACTCATAAATGGTGGACTTACTATGTGAGATGAGTCCTTCAAATGTGGCTAGAGGAATATGAATGCAAAACTCAATCCGATCTCTCATATAAGCTTCATCATGTGGCTAGTGATATATGCATAACTTTTTAGTAGAGGAATAATACCTCATACCTCAGCCTTCCCAAATCAAATTATATTTCTATTTGGGTGGAGGTATATCATGAAATCACTCCCATTAGGATCTATAAATCTAGAACTCCCTCGAGTAATTCCCTATACAAGATCTCCCTACCACTATTCAGCCCCAAATGATTATTCCACCACTACTTCCATGCACTCTACATGAGCATCCTCTCCTCTTCCACCCCCATATTTTCCATGTTTGTTTCCCTTGTACATGGGGGAATTTTGTCCCACATGTTCCCTGGGTTAATCCTTGGACTTTACTGAAAGTGGTTTGGAATATTTTTTATATAAGTCGAAGAATAGTAATTAACAGAAATGGTATGTATAAAAATAAATAAATTTTAATCCTTCTTCAATAATAATTCTTATAAAATTTCATCTCAACCCTATATTTGTCATCCTCGTTAATTCTACATTAAAAAAATATATAAACTTCTATTTTTTCATTTCCACTCTCAATTCAACATTATTTTGAATTTATAATTTATACTTTCTTGGAAACATAAAAAAAATTTCTTCATGAATATAATATATTCTCTTCAAAATAATATTTCATGAACTTTTTCATATTTGCAAGGAATCATCTTCTCAACTCTCAATTCATCTTCATGAAAATAAATTTTTATGAGAACTCACTAGATGTGACCAATGTTAAACCTTTTTACCACATGTTTTTAACCATTCAAGTCTAGTTCAACAATTTCTAGATTTAAGAAATTGATAGTTTTATAATAATGAGACACAATTCCATCAAAAAAAATACATAACAATTCTTTAGGTATCACCACTTCATCTTAACTAATATATTGACTACTAGAAAATAAATGAAATACTAAGTCACAACAAAAATTATCATGATTTCTTATCCATGAAGTGGATTGCAAAAGATCAAATATTTCTGGATTTGTAAAGGATAAATTTGAAAATCTGAAATTAAGGTGTTAAATTTTATCGTTATGAGTGGAATGTTAATAATCAATCCTTGTAAAAATTACAGAGTAATATAAAGAAAATTTTGTTCAAAATAGATGATTATATATTTTCCTTAATTTAATCATGGTCATGATGTAATGATAATTTTTGTGAACCTTGTATAAATTTCGTCCATTCCATATTTTATAAAGGTTCTATAAGAATAAACTCTTAATAACTCATTCTGAATTCATCACAATTGTAAGAATATGTATAGATATTTTAAAGAACGCTTCAAGTGGGATGACATGATGAGAGATATTAGAGAGTTTCTATCTCTAAAATTTAAAAGTCAGTATGTTAAGACTACGAGAAAAAATAATGGGGATTTTATATTTACTAACATTTAAAGAATAGAAAATGGACAACACCGCCATATATTATTTCATTATGATTCCCATAACTCTTAAAGTGACTAATTTTATATGGGTTGTAGTCGGTAACATAAAGAATTCGGTTGACCTCATTACTATTAGAGAATATTTTTCCCCAGATCAACTTTCCATGATAATAATTCTGTATGTGGAGATGTTGTGTGGCATAACACATTTTGTTTATCTCTGTGGGATCTCAGGTCTACCTAATTTTTATAGAGAATTATCCACCAGTCTCCCCATACATCTCTGAGTTTAGATAGGTTGTATAATCTATATAATGATGGTTAGTATGAGAGAAAAATTCAGACCATATAGGATATGTTGAGATATTTTTCTTTGGTCTTAAATGTTTTTTGGGATCAATACATTCATCGAGATAAATTTTTAGACACTATAATTTCTAAATGATGAAAATAATCTACGTTTGTACTCTTTTTCATTTAAAATATGTCAAAACACCTTTTTAATTTCAAAAATTTCAAGTGTGACACCAACCACACATATAAAATGCCACCCACTCTTTTCTCTTCTTCACACCTTCAAAAAACATTATTTGGAATATACCGATAAATAAATTTAAAATTACTCCTCCCACCATTTAATCCTTAGTTTGGTCATAAATCCACCCTTATAAGGCTTTCTGTGCAAGCATTAGGAGGTTACATAAGGAAGAGAAAATATTATTCATTTACACATTTCATTTCATATATCACTCTAACAACTTAAATTATAAATTAAAATAGATTATATAATATCAAAATTATCATATATATATTTGTGCGTTTTTATTTAATGTATATGACAATAAACTATTTCCACATCCATAAAATGGGTTATGAAATCATCATTCATGTGTACGGTTGACTAACTTGTCATGAACCTATGTCATTCATTTTCTCATTAACCCCTATAAATTCTAGTTATAATGATTTGTTTATTGTTTATATATGATATTAATGATATTATTATAATTTTATAAAAATTATATCACATGTAATATTTTACATTCAATTATTTTGGAATATGATAACATTGCTCGTGTGTACGACATACTACAGCCTCATGAAGTGATATTATTCATTCACAATTTACATGGAATGTAATACATATGATTTTAAGGAAAATTCATGATATATATGAAATAAAAATCATTCAATAATTGTAATATATTATTTACCTTTAATTAATTCAATCCACTGATAATATAGAGACAATTTTCAAATGTACAAACATCCTGTCGTCTCAATTAATAGTGTATTTAATATTTTATCTCTAACATTTATGGAATAGTATAAATAAATATATACTGAATATATATGATATTTATATAATACTTATAATTCTAGAGATTATTTTACCATGGCCAGTCTTAGAGTACTGAAAATAAAAAAAATAAAATATACCCAAAGAACAAAGCAGTTCTGACCCAAAACGTGACATTAACATTGAATTATTAATAAATGGGTAATATAGGTTTATACGAAATCCTTTAAGGTCATGATATATTTTATTATGGTACTCTTATAGATTTATAATAAAAATATATTTATTTTATAGGATTTATAAATATGTGTGATGGACATTCAGTCTCATGGTATTAGATTTTATTCTTAATTCACTTTCCTTGAGATAAATGTAATGTTATGCACCTACCTTCTTTTATTATGTGTATGTACTACTACTTTGACATTTGATATCACTAATATATTTATTTTCATTATATTTTAGGATAAATTTAATTTTATTCCTTCTTCGGGTATTACATTTAAAATTTACCAAAGTTGTATAGATTTTATGTTATTATATACTAACTTATCAAGATTGTTAAAGATTACATTTCAAGTAATGAAATATTATAATCCATTTATTTTAAAATATATTAATTTTATTCAACTATATTGGTTTTATGATAAAAATTTTATTGTTTTATTTTCATCCCATTATATAATAAAAAATATAAAATAATATTTTTAAGAAAAAAATTAATTTATTTATCTCTTCGGTTAAAACCATATTTTTCTTCCCAAACATTGTTTTTCAAAAAACAATTAATTTTTTTAATATTATTTAAATTATTTTATAAAGTCCTTTTTACATCTATTTAACTTTTTTAAAGAAATATTCATAATGGAATAATCATGTTGTTTTCCAAACAAGACATGTTTGGATTTTACCGAATGTGTGAAAGAAATCGTCGGTTAATATGTACGGCAAGAACAACATTTATTTCTATCATGAAAATTATTTTAATTGAAGAATACATTATAATAATTTATTTTCCACTTAAAATAAAAATATTCCCAGAAAATTTTTATGTGTTTTTATTTTGTAAAAATTATTTTAAAAAAAATATCTTTTTTAAGATATGTTCCTAGGGATTTATCATTCAAAATAATTATCCATCTAAGATTATAGAAATTGATGTGATTTATAGTATTTGGGATATATACCAAGGATTCTATTATTATTATTTATCTGATCTATTTATGATGACAATATATTTATAAATTCATTTTCTTTTTGACATGTTCTACAATGACAAAAATCTTCTAAAACCTGCATCTTTCTACATGAGTTATGCAATGATGAGATGATGAAATGATTTTGGAACCTGTATATTTTCAACAGGTTATGATATGATGAAATGTTTATAAATCCCATTTCATTTCGTGGATTATGATATGATTAATGTTTTTGATATTTTTTCACACATATTTATGATTTTCATTATTTTTTGAGTGTGAACCATATCTCTATCCAATACATTGGGTAATGATTTATATCTCATGAATTAAAAATGAATAGAGTGAGGAGTGAACCTATATTATTATGGTACTTTGTATTATATGATTTTTTTGGAGTGAACCTTGACTACTATGATTGTTTTGGAGTGAACTCATTCCACTATGATATCCTTGGAATTGAGCATTGAATACCATCGAAATGGTTTTTTAAGATTATTTATATGCCACAAATATATTTCTAATTCCAATGTAATGATATATTAGATCATGTGCTTTGATTCACGTATGATTCATATGTTATGATATTCTTATATTTATTCCACGAATTGATATTATATCTTTAATATTTATGGAATGGTTTTCAAATGTCATTATCATGTTCTCATTCCATTATATTCGTATTATGCTTATGTATCTCCCTAGATTAACCTTGTCGAGTATCGGATCTCACCCATTATTATATTTCTTTTATAAAAGTTATAAGGAAATGTATTATGTTTGATATTTCTAAGAAGGGTTTTAGTTATGAAGAACATAGCTTGAGATTATGTAGTTTACCAATGAGCTAGTTGTTTTTCTTTCTATGTTTCCAAAAGAACTATGCCTTTACAATCCTTATTCGTGTTTTTTTGTAACGTATTGAATTTTCATAAAAAATATTTCATTGCAATGTTTGATATGATGGTTTCAGTATAAGGTGATGTGTAATTTTAGTATCTCTCGAGACTCTTATATTATGGGGGACAACCAATGTCTGTTCAAAATTCCCTGAGGGCCTCCATTTTTTCAATAACTTTTTCCCTCTTTTCATGAGGATACAATGATGGAGAAATTTAGTCACCCTCATTCTAATGTTCATATCGGGAGAATAATGATATATAATCCAATAGAATGTTTATAATGGTGAAATTGAATGATAAGGGTAAATTATGACTATGTTATAAATTATGTATATTTTCAGAACATAGAATAAAAAAAATTGAACACCTAATGTTATGCTTTAAACTCTATTGATACCTAGCTTGAAATAAGATGAGTTATGAATGGAATTTATTTTTAGATTGCCTTAAACACCTTATGTAAATAATTTCATCTGGTTAATTATCAATCAATTAACACAATTATATCATTGATTACTAATTAAGGATAACTCGATGGTAATAGCGATTTAATATATGAATGTGCATAAGATTATGATGTTTCATGGGGTTAACTATAATATTATTTATGAATAAGATCCCCAATTCACATCCAGGTTTTATAAGGTTTTCTAAGAGGCCATGGAATGTTATTTTGATCTATTAATAGAATTATATATTTAAATAGATGGGTAAATAAAAATATTTATCCATTTATTAAAAGGAATATGATGTGATTTCATGATGGATTTTTAGAAGAAAATGAGATACTATGTTAACTCAGATATTTTTTCCCATATGCTTTTCCATGATGAAAAAATCATGGGAATCACATTGATTGAATTAGTAGAGTTTCTGATGATGGATCTTCACACTAAATAAAGTATACATTAATTAGATCATTAGGAACCCCTTGATTATGTAAATACTGAGTGGTATATACCCTTAAAAATCCACTAAATGAAGTATTTTGTTATTGACAACTTCCCACAAGAATTACGAATTTATTTCGTCCCTTTTTGGGGAAAGGGTTGATATAGTATTCATTTACATTCATAGAAACTCTATGTGTCTCTCCTAGCCTTATTAAATTTATAATATGGATATTGACTATATTTGGTTGTACATATTGATTCAAAGGCATCAATTTGAGATGGAATAGGCCTAAACAGAATTAAGAAGAATATATAATAAAGATTTGATGTTTGAATTTTGTCACAGAATACTATTCAACTCCATAATTATTCCCAATTATATTATTTGATGATAATTCCATAATTTATTTTTCCCATGTTTCACACCCTAATACATATTGTCATATGATACTTTAGATTCATCAGGGATGCATCTAGAATCCACACATGGGTGGCCAAGGTGGTAATCACACATCATTGATTTTCCCAGAAATATATTTCCAATAAAAGGACACCAAACCCCCAATCATCACTATTAGATACACATATACTAAAATAAAACATGGAAGAACCAACAACCAAGTATTGAAAAAGTTAATATTTGAGTGTTGAGAACACTTATGAGCTTATATTCCTTTAAATGAATTTTAAATCCAAACCTAAATAGAATGATTCAAACCCATCCCATCCCAAATAAAGCTATCTCACGGTGTTATTCAACAAGATAATATGCCACATTAGCACCGAACATGTAATAAATGGCCCACTTGACTACATAGCTACCTAGTCACTAACCTCACTAGATGTTGACTACCTAAGTGCCCATTCACTCAGGCCACATAATAGAATAACACATATCTTAATCCATCTTCACATGGGGTCACATCTCCAAATCCCTCTACATGTGAACATTCATCTTCTATAAATATTATATAGGTTCCCACTTATCCCATGAATCCTACAAAAGTTACAGTTTTCCATATAATACTAATTGGGTTCCAACCTTACCCAAATAACTTACATGGGAACATATTTTCTTAGATAACCTATATTTTTTCTCCCATTTATAAGGTCACTGACCTAGTTCCCATTCTCCTAGGCTCCCATCATGTTAACCTATTCACCTGGTTCACTAACATAGAAAACTAGTTTCTCCCTGATAGTCTATATTATAGGGGATCTATTTCTACGATTTTGTCATAATAAAATTTCATTAATCAACCAACAATTTTTGGGATATATAAACCTTGATTTGGTTTTTGAAACTTAAATCCCCAACCAATATCATGAAAATTAAATTTATCCAAGATACGTTTCTCGGTTTCTAAATTTGTATTTGATTTAAGATACATATATTAAATTCCATATATAGCTTGAGTCATGATTCTACTCGTAGTTACCACATATTACTTGATTTAAGATATATTTTATGGTTACTTTATATTTCTTCATTAGAAATGATTATATTATTTCCCAAAATTTCCTTGATTTGAGATACTCTTATATATTTCCTCCTATCAAATGATTCAAGATGATACAATTGGATTCAACATTTTCATTGAGTTAATCTACTACTTCGGTTTTTTATATATTTCATGGATCAAGATACTTAATAGAGTATCTTTATATTCCTTGGGGTTGGGATACTTAATTTAATATTCTCAAATTCAAGGATTCAATATTCTCTTATTAACTTACTTATTTTCCTTGATTCATAATAAATTTTATTTGTTTCATTATATTATTTGAACCTATATATTTCTTTTGCTGTCTTCACATTAATTAAGTCAACATTCATATAATAGATTCCTAAAACACCATGGTTTATAATTATATTCATAATTTCTAAAAACTATATTTATTTAAGATACTAAAATTCGTTCTTAAATTTTATTCTCCTAAAACCTATCATTTTATAATGTAAAAAGTGTTTTTGGTTGTAAGATCATCACCATCTGTTTCTATGTACGCATCAGGGATGAACCCACTTCACATGACTATCAACATCTAGGAAGAAGTAATGGATTCCCAACCATAAAAGAAATAATTTATTTCAGTTCATGTGCCCTTGAAATTTAATATGAGTCCTATTAATTGGAACTAAAATACATGGGTTATAATTCCCTTCATATATATGAATCAATTTTCATTGGCCTAGTACCAACTCTTCAATATCTCCTCACTCATTTTTATGAGTCTAATTACTTCAGAGGTGATGATATTTAATGGATTTAATACCTATAAGTATATAGATTATAGATTTTTCATATACATAAAATGATATATAGTATAAGAAATCAGTTTCTTGTCATCATAAATTTATGTTATCAGTCCTTTAATTTTTTTGGTAATATTACTAGGTAGGATCTCATGAACATGTCCAAAATTAATAAGTACTGATTAGAATAGGAAATAAGACCTATTAGGTCAAGATTAGGCCCATAATTATATTATTATTTGAAATTTTCCATTATCATCACCCTAGGTGATCAAGAGTTCAGCCGCTTTTGGAATGTGGGAGAGTTTGTGAGACACAAAATAGTCTAAATTTTTACACTAAGGAATGGAAACCCACTAAAAATAGACACTCATCTAATATATATTTAATTTAATTATACTAAATAAAATTAATAATCAGTAAATATTTATCAAATTGACTATTTGGATAGTCATTACTATCGATCACCATTTTTTTAGATCATGGTATGTGATACTTCTCTGATGGGACTGAACATACTATGATTGATTATATAAACGATTTATCACATTTGAGTGATTCTTGTAAAATATTTGTATCAAAAAAGTAATATGTTGATTTTTTTATCTAATTGATAATTTGGATTGGATGATTCATTTTATTTATGGGACCACCTTAATTATATGTAAATCATATATAAGTATTGGGAAATCTAACAATAAGGTATAAAAGACTTTTTAAAAATTACAAAAATAATTATAATGGTTTAATACTGATTGAAGCTAACTACTTAATTGAAATGTATCAATATAATCTTCCATATCACCCATTTCATGATATATTATACTACTTCATTATGTATTAAATGATTTTCATATATGAGGGTGAAACTAAATATTTCAGTTGATGAATAATCGGTCTAGATTTTTAAGACCTGAATAAATTAATTAATCGAAAATTAATTACATTAGTTCTTATGTTATAGAAATAAGTTTGTGAATTTCCTGATACATGGGGAACAGAATGGATAATGATTTTTCTATTATAGCACATCATGTATAATCAATAACTCTTACATAAACCTTCTCACGACATAAAGTAATGTCATGGGGATAATTTAAACACATATGAGATCATTTTCCAGTATAAATTTTTTTCTTAATTTGATTTATCATTTTTTTTAATTTTACTATTTAGAATTATATTTTTTTTTAAAAAAAATTCTCAGATTTATATTCAATGTAAATTTTCTTAAGACCGTGTAATCCAATTATGTAACTCTAGTAGAGGGAGTCAATAACATTTTTATGTTGGATTCATGGTAGTGACTCAACATGTAATCAATTAAAATTTTGTATATTTTGGTTTCTAAAAATTTTATTAATGTTTTGGATACCCTATTTATCACAATTATTAATCAAAAATTGTAGTATAATCCTCTTCACACTATCCACTCTTTCTCCCCTCCCCATCTTGCTTCATGTTTTGGATTTCTTCGTCAAATTTCAAGGATTTATTCATTTATGTGAATCATTACCCCTTATTCTTCCATATTACCCTTATAAATTCAAATTTAATTATCTCCTTTTCAATGGTGTCCTTGTTTTTTTAACAAAATTCAGTATTTTCTATTTTCATAATTATTTCATATTGTTTCCTTATAAGGGCACATCACTGTGTGTAATAGTCGAATAACACTATATTACAATAATGTTATTAGTTACCTATAGGTGGTTCTATGTTATCACTTTTATAATTTAACAATATTTATTATCATTCCAAATGAGGTTTTAGTTTAATTTAATTTTTTAGTTAACATTTTTTAGGGATGAGGTATAAATTGTATAATTTATTTTCCATTATTTTTATTCGATGTGGGAAGTTGAGGAGATTAAAAAAATGTTTACGCTTGATTTATAATTTTACCATAATTTTTTCTTCATATTACAATATGTGTTTTCAAAGTATTATTATAAGTGATTCATTGAAATTTCTTCATAAAAACAGTAAATGATTAAATGGTTTGACTTATGAATAAACACGTGATTTAAAGAGTAATATAACTAGTTTTAATTTGTTTTTTAAACATGTGGTATTATTATGTAAAATTCGTATAAAGGGTTTAAGATGAGTTTTTATAAATGTGTTTTAACACAAATTATATTAACATATAAAATTAGTTAAAATTTTTATCCCTTTGTGATGTTAAAATTTCTGTGGAAATTTGAAGATCTGGAATATTCTAGAGAAGGGTTCATTTTTTTAATTGAGATTCAGATCGAAATTATAATATTTTGAGTGTGGTGATTTGATGTTTTGGTATATGTTTTGAGTCCTAAGATATTCCATGGACTCTGAGTCATGTATCATGAGTATTGGGATGAATTTTAAAATTTTATAGAGGATATTCCTATGTTTTTGGGTTCAGTGGACATCGTTTAGGGAAACTTATATAGCACTTAAACCATCAAGATGATTTTAGTTGTTTTTCTGAAGAGAACAATTGTTCGACATACATAAAACAATTTCAGGGTTAGTCATATTTTTTTTATAGTATATAGTTTGGGGGTGTCTTTTACATATGTATAGGAACATAATTTAATAAAACTATTTGAAATGATTAAAAGGAGAATGTTCTAGTATTCACTATTTGTGCATGGGATGGAAAACCATGTAGATGAACAATGAAAAAGGGAGGTCACATAGATAGTTCCTACCACAAATTTTGATCATGGTTTCGAAAATAATATGAATCATTTAAATAATAAAATTATTACCCCACCCCCACCAAAATCTTTTAACACAAAACCCCATTTTTTCTCCTTCTCGCTTGCACATTACGTACCTTCACCACCCTCTTTGTCCCCTTCAAAATAATTATATTTTATGCATTATTAGGTGTGATTTTTTGAATATAGGATGTAAAATGTCATGCTTCCCCTTCTGTTAATAATCTAAATTACTTCCTTTTTAAATTATTGTGGCCTCTAGTTGTGGTATTATAAATATTTTAACTGAATCATAATGGAAATCATCTCACCTTTTGTGGTTTCATATTTGGATCGTAGTTGAGTTCATGAGAGGACATGATTAATCATTTATTAATCATTACAAATTAGGTATGTTATGTCACACACTAATTTATTATTTTCATATTATATTAATTTAAATTTACAGTGGAATTAATATAACATGTTAGATCTTTTTCTTAGATCAGTATTACTAGAATGCCACAACCATTCTATAGGAGGCTGGGAATCATTTTTTATTGATGTATCTACCATGTCATGTCTTTTTTCTATTCAAAAGTTTCAAAATTTACGCTATTAATTATATTTTTCTTAAATAAATAATTATAATTTGATAATTTAATATAAATTTTTTTAATTAATTTAATGTGGTGTTATAGTGGGAGATATATGTCCAAGACATGGAAAACCATGAGTATTGATGGACATCCATTAATTCAAAGGACTGGAACTCTGTGTGTTATGTAGATGGACTTTCCATTACTTATTATCGTGGCCAATTTATGAATTTATCATTTTGTTCCCTTAATATTATATTTTTCATCACATTTCATGATCTATGTTATCCTTCTATAAGGTTTGGATGGGCTTGTGTTAGACTAATATTCAATGTTGTCAATATACCTTGTTAAATGGTCAAATAGTGGCACATTTGGTCAAATTAGTGAAAGTGGACCTCTATATGTTTTTCAAGGTGGGATGAATAATCTTCAAAAGAGATAATAGGTTAAAATTTAAGAACAATTTTAAAAACGATTTTTGAATTAGACAGAAATTTACAAGGGGAATAGGGAATTTTAATATGGGTTCTTGAATGGGATTTGAAAATGAAGGTGTGGTTTTTAAATAATTCTTACATGGAATTTTGGATAAGTTCATTATGTAGGTCGAAAAAAGATTTATTTTATTCAAATGAATTATATGGAGGGATTGAGTAAAATTATTAATGCAAACTGGAATGGAATTGATTGACATGTTTTTTTTACTCATGAGGTTGATTTTAGAATATATGATTTTTTTTATACTTATATTTTTTCTTTCTTATCGATTTTCATTATTTAATAACGACATTTTTAGTTTTTTCTTCCCATAAATAACTTTTTCACTTTCAATTTAGTGGGTTGATTCATAGGTATGTAACAAACCCTTATGAGGGTAGAAATGCATCTGAAGGACCTTGATGGTTTTTTAGAGATGTAATTCCAAAAATTATGAGTTAGGGGTAAGATATGGTAGTGTATTGGCCCCACATAGTGTATGTGAGATATATTAAATTTATGATGATGTTAGGTAAAATTTTAATAGGACATAATTGAGGATACTATATGGGTCCAATATATGGAATACCATTTGGTTAGGTTTTATGAGATTTTATGGGAGAGAGATGTTTTTCCTTAATGACTTGTAACTAAGGGATTTATGATTGTGGAAATTATGGGTGGTTAAACATGATTTTATGGAATTCATAATATAATGAAATGACTGATACACATATTTTTATTCTGTTATGATCATATATATATATATATATATTTGTGGAAATCACCAATGTTTTCACTATTATTATTGATAAGGAATTTTTTTGGGGTAGTACCCCATATATTTTTTATGATTAATGGTTGATATTATTTGGGCATGCCCTCTTTTGGATTCATTATTAAAAATGATTTTTATGGACATGGATTAGTTCCCTAAATTCGTATGGATCACTAATAAATAATTCCTTGATATGGACGCCCTTGAATTTATTTTTATGTTTTATTTATAAGGCCTTTGATGAGTTTTGTGGATACTTATAGGAAACTTGTTTATAATTCATCGTATATTTTCAATGGATTATGATATGATATTATTTGGGTTTCTTAGGATTTGATCCTAGGAATTAGTCAAGGTCCTAATACTATTGGTTTACCTGTGATCTTCCCCATTAGGAATCAAGGATTTTAACAGCTACCAGATTGGTCGATGGGATGGGTTTTGTGTAGGCATTACTCTACGACCTGAATATAAGCATATCCACATTCAATAATGATGGTATGATATGAGAAATTTGTTTTGGGTAGTATTTTTCTCCCTTGTGGTTATTAATGGTCCGAGACACTCTAGAACTGTATAATGCAGATAATCTGATGTTCTTGTGTTTTATGTTTTTTTTGGGAGGTGCATAGGAAACCATAATAATTATATATTCATTTAATTTATATTTAATTTATCACAAAAATATTCAGTATTTGAAAGGAATTTGGGATTTAATTTTGCGTTATTGAAGTCATCCACTGCCAACTAAATCAATATCGGTCTCAATGTATGTGCGTATATCTTCTAGTTTTCACTCAAAATATTGGTAATTCTCGGAGTTATAAGCTTGGTTGAAGACTATCAGGTTTTGAAGGTTGAGTTCTCGACATGGTGGAGTATAGCGAGTTATGATGGATTCATATTTTCGTTAGATTTTTTATATTTATTTATTAGTATCTATCGAACAAGGTTCCTTCCTTTTATAAGATACCATTTTATTTTTTACATGATGAAATTTCATTTTTTTTGTTTGATTCATTATAAAAATAATTCAATTTCATTCTATTTTACATTTTAGGCCCATTTTGGATTCCAGTTTTATGTCTTTTGGTTTTTTGGATTTCAGTTATATGGATGGGTAATGGTGGATTCATTATAGAATCTATTTTGACCCTTTTTTATTTTCACTACAAGTAATAGTCACCCTATGACTATTTTGAGCACTCAAAGCTATTGAAATTCATCTCTTGTAAAGGGAGGCATGCCTAAGGTCACATGGAATCAATGTGCATGATCTATTTAGGGAGACCGTAATAAGTCATTAATTTTTTTTCCTAGAATCAATTGTTGTTGGTTTCTATAGTTATTATTTATTTTATTTTCTTGTGAATCAAAAGGTGTAATGATACCTTTCATAATCATAATGAAATTGGATAAACCCCAGGTTACCCAGATATTTCTAGTTTCATCACTAGGAACCCTTCGATGACTCATGTATTTTTTATTTGAATATTACAATTGGTGGTTGATGAGACAAGAGATAAATCATAGGGAATTTCTAAGAGCCAATTTGTTGTTCATTCATCATGATAGTTTCTTGTTTAATTCATGATACACTCTCCTATGTGTGGTGTTTTATTAACATAACATATCATTGGAATTTATCCATAAAAAAGGACCCAATAATATAATAATTGTTTTCTAGAATATATTATAACTGCTAACTAGATTAATAATTAATAAGAGTTTCTTGTATGATTGATTAATTTATTGTGATTTTTTTTTCCAACAATAGATTGGTGTTTTTATTGAGTTTGAAATTTTAAGGAATAGATTTTTGTTATGAAATGGAAACTCATCTGGTAGAATATTTTTTGAATTAAAGGATTTTATAAGTTGTCTTTACATTAAATGGTCCATGGATCCAGTGATTTATAGAATATTTTAATTTTAGTGTTTTTTGAAAATATGAAGAAAATATTTTTATGATATTTTATTTCTATATAGTTCTGTATGTTGGGGTTGGTTTTTCAAAATTGTGGATAGCTACGATGGGGATTTTGGTAACTTTAGTTTCAATGGAAATAGACAAGGATTCTGTGGGGTGTCTTTTAAAAATCAGGTGAGAAGGATATGGATTCAATAGGGAGGGGATATGTTTGGGAAATTAATATCTCAAATTAAGGCTTCTGGAATAGTATAATCACCTATAGTGGGTGAAATATTTAAATTTATTTTCATGTAGAGTTTCTAGAATTCATAAGGGAGGATATTTCTTGTTAAATTTATAATTATTTTATTTTGGTTGGGTATAGGTTATTACCACATATTAACATCCTTTATTCAATAAGTTTTTTAATCTTATTAACCCCATTGTACCTTACATTAATTTTTTGATAATGATTCTTGTTTATAATACATCTGTTGATCATCCACACATTCTCCTTTGAACATTAATAAAGGCCAATTGAATTGTGGGTTCTAGTAATGTGAATAAAATTTATTTCGGTGCTTATCTCGATCTCTCTAATAACCATTAGTGTTAAAAGAGTTCTTATCATTATTTAGAGGATGACATGAAGAATTTGATTGATAGAGTGGGGGTTGATAGAGAGGGTGATGACTGTTGTGTGGAAAAATTATTTATTCCCAATTTTGGATTAACCCTACACAATATACATAACCATGTATTTATAGATCATGGGTTTAGGTTAAAATAATATTTAATTATGTACAAGGACTTAAATATTAATATAATATTTGATAAACCCCATCCATATAATAATAATAATATAATTATTATTTTATGTCATTTGTTAACTCACACAATGTTAAATATTATTTTAGTGAATTATATATTAATATTCATCACTACACACAATCGTTTCCTACTTAAACTCTTCATCATTTATTGATTACCAAAATAAATATTTCATTCACAACTTAGTGGATAATTATTTATTAAATATTTAATTAATATAATAAAAAATTTATCCGCAATATTGAAAATAATTTTTTGTTAAATAATCCTATAATTATATAAAATTATTTATTTAATAAATGAACAATAATTTATTATGATTTGAATATTAGTGATATATATTGAATTAAATTATTCCAAGGTCTTGAGAATAATTTTTCTTCAAATTAATAATTTCAAAATATAATTTAATTGAGATAAATTGAAATGCTTAGTGTGTGACCATCTAGGATTCTTTCTCATTAGAAATGGGAAGGTATTCTTAATGACCAAGATTAGTTTATAGTAATAGGTAAAGCTACCGAAGGGAAAGAACTTAGTGTCGTAACATAGAAAACACCATATGAACTAACACATTTTAACATATTCACTTTATCTCAATATAGCATTAAGAAGGTTCCACATATGTTTCATCAACCTATATGCATAAGACATCTTTATTTGATGCTTGGAAATAAATATAATTACACCATGTCCATGAAATCTAATACAATATATATATATATATATTTCAATAAAAGGTTCAAGATATCTATATAAATATATATATTGACTGGGAAAATCCTTCCTCAACTTATCCATTAATAAAATGGCATTCATAAAACACCCAGATACTTCCCACTAACATATATCACAATAGTGTTTTTCATTAAATCAATGTTCATGAGTCATGACATGAATTATTGATAATAATAATAAAATCTAAGGACCATTACAGAAACTCATAGGTAGAAATATCAGATGAAACCAAAATAAGAATAAATATTCAAGGAGGATCTATTCCCCTAATCTCATATCTTTAAGACTACCATGTATAGACTTCATTGGAAGAAGTATCATCCTCTTAAGAGTACTCACAACGAAGATTCTATAAACATTGTACCCTCTCAAAATAAGTTATCTGATCATATAGTTGTTTTTTATTATATAATCTTATCATTTCATGGTTCTCATCATATAGGGGAACTATTATTCCATTTTACATGTGATAGATATTCTAGGACATTATTACATCAATGTTATGTAGAATAAAAATCAATATGTGGAAATATTTTAAAATTATTATTTACAACTTTGAAAATAAATTTAATATTAAATGAAAAATTAGTTGGTTCTAGGGAACCAACTCCAATAAAATCTCACTTACACTACATCCAACTAAAAATAATTTTCTAATACTCACATGTCGAAACATGATTCCACTTTTTATGGCTCCAACTATTATTCCTTTAAAATATCTATGGGTCGGGTAGAAAAAATCCACTTATCTTGATAGAAAATCTATTTAATACAACATTACTATTGTGAGAACATATTTCAAGTAGTGATATAACTGAGTATCCACCAATTATTACCATGTCAATGTCTTGACATCTTTACAAAATCCATTGTTAATGTACATCAAGATAATGATTAAAATAATTCACTTTGTATAAACCAAAATCAAAATAAGACATTTCAAAACCACTTATTAAGCTATATAGAAAGATGAAATATACTCGAATATTATATATATATTCACCACTATCTATAATATGTATTTCACTCATATTATCTTTTCCTTTCCATTGATCCTATATCAAATTGAACTAAATTAAGATATGTGTTATATTCACTTGATAAAAAGTATTCTAATTTCTCCAGACACTAATAAATCATCATGTTTCACTTTTCAAAAACAACATTTGGTTCAAGAATAGGGTCTACCATGTCCAAAAGATTACTAAACCGTTCATTTGATACCAAATATAGAAACCCTGCCCAAAAATTTCTCAAAAATTCTACCAAAAATTATATTGAAAATTATATTTCAAAAATGATGTTTATTTATCTAAATATATTTCAAAGCGGTCAAAAGTGATATATTCTATTTATTTTTTCAATAAATAGTTAATATATGTACTATGTCTAAATTAAGAAAAATCGTGTATCTGTCTTGTAGATTTTATTCCCAAAAACACGGTTGTTTCTTTAAGTCATTCGTTGAGAAATTTCATACCTTATTCTTAATAATATTGTAAAACAAAACATTTGTTTTCCATATGTTATCAACATATCTACCTTGAAATAATCTACTACTCCCACTAATAAGGTAGAGACACATATCATTAATTAATTTCCAAAAAAATATTATATAATCAATATGAATGAATTATTCATAGATGAATTTATGTAATATGAATATTTTATTGGAATCTATTGATTTCCTTGACCCTTTAATGTTATTCCAAGTATACATGTACAATAGTGTATCCTTTTAATTACATTTTATTGATATCTATACTATGATTTCCTTTAAGTGGTTTTTCCATGAAAATTAATAACCCAATATGCTGATCTAATAAATATGATTCAATAAAGTATAATTGAAGAAGTAATTTATTCATTGTGACTACTGTATTAGTATTTTAATAGACTAGACCTTATAAAAATTAAACATGCTTTATTAGTACCAAAATTTACCAACCAGTCTTAGCTTTATAATAATAATCATTAGTATTACAATTTCTTATTATCATTCAAAATAAGAAGTTCCATAATTTTGATATACGGAGTCCATTACATGAATTGAAACTTACTCCTTAACCATAGAATATTACTATTTTCTGTTGAATTATTTGATTATTCATTCTAAAATAATAATACCTATATCACCCATCATGGTGAATTAAAGTCAATTTTTTGTTATAAATTCCTATAAAGTATGTGTCTCTAGATCTACTACTCCTAATAAGCTATGTGGAGTCCAATATTCTTATGCCAAATCATGTGCATCAAGAGTTTTAACACATAGAAGATACATTTGGTCACACTATATTGATATAGATAGAATTTATTTATTGAAATCTAGCTGATATTGATAAGATTAAGATATCCTTAGTGTACATAAAATCATTAACTCGTATTCACGTTTTTGTTTGTATGTTCATTTGTAAATATGGCCATCTTTTAGAAAATAGTTCCAGATAAACACTTTTCGTAATATCTTAATATATTCATATCATATCACTAATAATTCGTTTTCCTTTAGACAATATAGTTTTTATATGGATTAGTTGTTTTACTAATATTTTCAAAAAAATTCTTAGAAGAAATAATTGATGATTTTCAATATATATAAGGCTCACCATTTATCATTTTTTACCAACATCATGATAATGATTTCAAAAGGAAATGTGAGTTTCGTATTTCTTATACTCAATATAAATGATCAATTAATGCATCTATAATATTTCTTACAACAATCCAGCTTAGAGGTTACTTAATCATTAAAATTTGCACTCATTTAATATACTCAGAATTATTTTAATTTCGTAATTAAATGTCCTAAAGTATATGAACAATCCATTATCTTTATAATATTTCACATGTACTTGTTAAACTAACACTAATACTTTTGTTACACACCTTTAATTATAATGTTTTCATTGTAAAATAAATGATAAGTAGTTTTCCTATATATCTAGTATCTTAGCTCAATTGAGACTAAATAAATTTTATGTGTACAAACAGTTCAACTAGATTCAACTTTATTTAAAAAATAATTATCCATCGGAAATCAAGAAATTGTATTATATTTTTATATAAATTATTCATTTTAATGGATATATTTGATTCAATAGTGATGAAACTGTTACATTATTATTTAAGTACCATTACAAAATTTATTCTAAAAATTAAATAATGTCTTATTATGTCAATATGAACAATAAGATAAATTTTTTATCATACCTCTTAAAAACATGATTTAATCCAATATGGATATGATAAACAGTGATCTAGCCTAGGATTATAGAGAAATTATCATTTCTCATCTCTTATTGAGTACATAATATATCATTTCTATTCTTGTTCTTTTATTGTATTTATATACATGTATGTTTTATGTATATTTTCATTAATTCAAAAATGGTTAATTGAACCTCATGAATATACCTAACATGGGTGAAAATTATTTATCCTTCAATTTTTTGGAAATTTCATTTACTGTGTCCATCACTTCCACATAAGAAGAAAATGGACTTCTATTTTCTGATCTGACATTGAATATTTTCTCATCTGGAAAGAAGATGAAGAGGATATTTTGGATTTATATTATCCATGGCATCTTTATCCTTATCTTTCAAATTATTCACAATGAGGGGAGGAATAACATTTTTAATCAACTTCTTATCTTCTTGGTAAAGTATTGAGAAATGTTTCATATTGAATTATACATTTCATTTATTATGAATTCAAAAAATAATGATAACACTAGTGCCTTGGAAAAAAATGTGATAAAATTATAATTTCTTATAAAATTTGAATCCCATTTTTTCTAATTGACCATTATAACCCATCATTTTTTAGGAATTATTAGTAGCTAGATTTCCTTCTTCTAATTTATACTAATATTGTGTATTGAAAATATAATTAATTTCTACCATTTCAATCTATTTTTCAAGTGAAAAGAGAATTTATATTATAGTGTATGAATCCATGTATTTGTGTTATATCATCAGTATTCCATAAACAGTATAAAATATAATACAATAGACATATAAAGTAACATTAACATATCGCTATTAGGTATCCTTTTCATCTTCTCTCACCAACTGGGGTGGAAGAACATGAATAGGGGTTTCCAAGACATAATAAAAATTTTATGACAATAATTCATCACATAAATTTTTTTACTATCTTGATAAATTTATATTTATAAGAACAAACATTGAGATAACTAATTGGCATAGTGCTTCGATTTATTTACATGTTATTTTGAACAATAATTAAAATATATGATTATTAGTTTTTTGATTAAAAAATTTTGTGAGAAATAATCATAACAAATTTTACTAAATCTCCTACTATTTTCCCAAGTCCCAATATCCATCAACATTAAACTCAAAATGGATAGTTACTAAGAAATTCTAGTGGAAGGGATCCATATTCCCCCTCGTATAACCCCAATGATGGTTGGTAAATCTACCTATAGGTAATTTGGTAGGAAAGAATTTTCCAACTATTGTCTTGTATCTCCTTGGTCCATTGCGTATACTCCTGAATCTTGAACTCCTGACTTGAATTTTATCAACACTTTCATCCATGTTACATCATGTTTAGAAAGGGATAATTATCATGACGTAATATAGTTATGTAAACCCATAAATATAAAAACTCGATATTTTTCTTTTTTGACTTTTGAATATATAATAACTATTTCTATATCTAGGATTTGATATGGAATGTTATTCTATGGCCTGGTGTTCCTAGAATTGATTTTTTTAAAAAAATAAATATATTATAAATTGCATTGTCACTATTTTCAATACAAATAGGATATGTCTTGAATAGAATCTGAAATCATAAATTTGTGACCACTCTTGAATCCTAAATGGTTTGTTCTCCCTAGGTGAATCCTAATTTGGTTCGACATGGGATGCTCAAATAGGAAAATTGTTGGGGGGGTTCAGTTCATATAAATTATTTAATTAAATCAATTATTTAATTTAAATGAACTAATCATAAAACCACAATAATTATGTTGTTTTGGATAGCCAACATGGTTAGCCACATTACACTAGGGTTGTTGAGATGATATTCCAACACTATCTGTTGATATAGAATCATGATGAGATGATGAATAGAATTAATGTCCAGGAAAATCAAGATGTACCAGATCATCCTCTTTCGTTGGTGTGCAGGTTCTTTGTCAATGAAATATTAGAATTAATGTAGTACTTGTAAATTATGGGTTTAAACCTCTTTATTATAATTTTTATGCATGTTTTATAAATATTATAATTAATATATGATTCTTTAAACTGATGAATGAGACCTTTTCAAATTAAATTTATTATTTAATCTTTCAAATCCCTGTTATGAAATGATTTCTCACCCTGACTACCCTTTATCTTGTTCATTGGTCTTGATATCTTTTCCAATGATTTTTAGCCTCAATTTTTTTATTTTCTCAAAAACATTAATCTAATTCATAATCATAGAACCATGTGGTCACGATTTAACTATTTTTGAGTGGGACCAATTGTGATTGAGTAGTTGTATTCGCAGCATATTCATGTGCGACAAATAGATTGAAAATCAAAGGATGGATCAGGATTTTTTAATAGATTTTGTTGATTCCACCATGGAATGGGATTCAAATGAGTCAAGGGGTGATTTATGGTCATAATAAACCCCACTAATCATTCATTATATATTCATAAAAAAGATTAGAATCATATTTTTGGCCATAGAAGGGCCATAATTGACTATTAGAGGAGCTTTCTACCATTTTCTGGTGGCCAAATGTATGAACTGATTGTTCATGGAAGGGATCATGAATTCACATAGAAAATATATACTTTCTATAGAAAACATGAATATATTTCACATAGTATATGGAAAAAAATCATGTAAACCCAAAACTATGGTGACTATGGTATCTAGGTGGGCTAAATATCACAACATTCTAAGACTAATAATAGATGAGATGAAGAAGAAGAGACTGTCAATTTATGAATATGAATACGAATTAGTATTCCCATAGTCCCTAAATATATTCTTTAGGAGATCCCTATTTCTATTTCTTCTTAACATTTTCATCCTCCCAATGAAAGGATAAAAACATCTGTCATTTTATTGGTCTCAATTGGTCAAGAAAAGATAATCTTTGTAAAGAGAATATTATATCCTATTCTGGTTGAAACTCAAGATCAAGATATGGAGAGAATAGTTGAATAAATAATACAAAGAATATTTTCTCATGTATTGCATCATGAGGATTTCATACCTAATGTTTCTGAAAATCTACTCACTCAAGAGGTGAGTGTTGAAGTCCAACAGGAAAGGGTTTCCCCTTTTCCATAAGAAAACTGGAATGAAGATATTTCAGAAGCTGAAAAGATTATCTCTGAATGAAGTTAGCATATCTATTCAAGGATGGAATCAAAATATGATTCCCATGAATTTCAACTAGCCTCTAGAGCCAACATTCAATAACTAAGACTATTGGAATATCCTATTTAAAAAAATTTTAGGCAAAAACTATGGATGGAACTATGTGTAGTTCAGATGTTTAGAAAAGAATCATAGAGTAATCTCAAGTTTTAGATTCCACAATAGTGGATATTTATTCTCTTTGAGATAAAGTTGTGACAAGAAATTTGTGATAAATATCCAAATAACTATAGTTAATGAAGTCATCAGACTACCTGCAGCGATTAAATATTTTGTTGGATCCATTTATAAGTCAACAAAAAAGTTAATATTTATGATGAATCAAAGTATATCTGATTATAATGAAAACTATTTTCATGTATATAAAGATATTATTTTGTTCTTTACTCTTATAGAAAGGAAGGTTGGATCCTTTACAATCAATAATGGGGATAACAAAAATAAAATTGAGGATCTTCCTGATGAAATTGGAATAACATCAAGAAAATTTTCATAGATGATGATGAAGTTTTGATTCATGGAATTCTAAAATTTTCTGAAATATTTGATCCTTTTAAGGAAACGAAAATTGTGTCTATCATGGGGTTTTATTATAATGACTTTGAATCTTGAAGGAACCTAATAGCCATTTTCAATATGAAATGAGACCTCCATAATTTAATAGGAAACATTTCCCATATGATATAAAATGGTTTTAAAATCAAAAAATATTATTAAAATAAAAAAATGGTCAGATGGATTAACTCTTGTGATGAAGGTTTTTTTATAATGTGTGGGAGAAGGTTACCTAGACCTCTAATTTCTGGTCATTACATTCATTCCACTAAGTGTGTCAAAGAAATTTTTGCTCCAATAGATAATCACCCAAGAGAACATCAATGGTTTACTAAAGAAACATCCTTTTATCTAACTGAATAATATTAGAAAATTTCCTTTACTTGTGAAAATATGTATTATTTTTAGAGAGCACCACAAGTGGCTCCTAACTTTCTATCAACACCAGTTAGGTTTTCTCGGGAAAATCTTGCTAGTCTTAGGGCATCCACATTGATGATAACCAATGTTGTAGGCACAACTGCTAACACTCGACTACTATCATCATTGTTACCTTACAACCAACCCTTATCTATCAAGTAACCACCATTAAAAAGTCATATATTTCATAATAGTTTATACTCATATTTTTCAAATTCGTGTAGTTATTTTCCCCTTGGGTGGTCCTTTAAAAACATTTGAATATTCCCATCTTTATGGCATATAATATTTTGTATCTCTCTTACATGATCTAGATAATTTAACATTATCTATTTTTATCTTACTAACATAACTATAATATAATTCCTATATAATGAATATCTTGTGATATTTATATTAATTCCTTAACTCTCTTATACCATGTTAAATTTTTTATATTGAATTTTTTCCCAATAAATGATCCATTATGACCTATTTTTTATCCAAAGCATTGATCATCAATAATGGTGTTCAATATAACATATTTTCCATTATTATACATGTTTTTTATATCAAAAAAATTTGGGGAATAAAAGGAAAAAAATTAACTTGAATTTCATAAATTTTTCTTATATAAAAAAGAGGCAAAAAAAAACAATTGTTTCTCAGAAGAAAAGATATGGAAACATACTCTGTTCTGAAATGTCAAGTCTAATTTTTGAAAAATAATAATCATTGCAAGGATTCTGTGATCATTAAAATGGGGGATATTATTGTAAATAGTATATTGTTCCAGTATGTTATCCCTTTATTTTTTGATGATTCACAAAATGCCTATATTTATACTAACAAGTATTTTAGGTGTCACATATTATAATTATCGTACACTAGGTTCTAAAATGTTTACCTCACAATATACACGTAGATTATCTCATGAAATACCAATAATATCATTAGTTGTTCAAAATCAGAAAGTATCACATAAGACATAATATTATGATGTCTGACTTAGTCAATCAAGAATAATCTTTCTGATAATATAAAAGTAAATTATTCATTTGAGAAGAATTTTTATAGTGATAATAAGATGATGATTATTAGTACATTATCTCACACTGGAAAATATCTTATGCTTAGTTTAAGAATGATTAGCTTATGAAGACTAGATTCCATATCTTAAGAATGGCATCCTATGATGAACAATATGTTCAGTCAATATCCTATAGAGATATGCTATTACAGAACATAATGATTACATTCTATTATAATGACGTGTAATTTCATTCCTTTTGAGTATCATAAGACAATTATCCACTTGAATAATGACTGGACTACACAAATCTTACTATAAATATGAAAATCTAGAGAATGATAAAATCTCTAACATCATGATTGTAAAAGAAATTCTATATTTGGGAAGCGTGGATTCAAACTCTCTATTTTCTATATTATCATACTATATTCATGGACTATTTTACAATTACAGTTATTCTATTCTCATGTTTCAATATCATATTTATTGTAGTAGTTAACAACACAAAAATATATACATACATGAACAACATAAAAGGAACAAAAGTATTCATTCTTCAACACTAGAGATATGTACGTATTGAAAATAAATATATATTGTGGTGAAATTATTAGTAATATCAACTTAATCTGAAGATCATCCCAATATATATTGAAGACTACCATCTTCTGAGGATAAATAATTATGTACTAGTATTTGATGCTTGTAACTGTGTAGTGAAAATATTTTTAAAAGAATGTATCTTTTAATATCTTTTTTACACTAGATTTAATAGTGTGTAAGACTATGGATAGGTCTCGTTAAGGTAGAGACTAGTCAAAAATCATAGACCTTTATACTAAGTGATACCTTTTTTTACTCAACTTGGAGCCCCCAAAAAAATGGCTATTTAGTAAAAATCAACAGACTCGTGGAGTAGAGCATTGGTGGAGAGGACTAAGCGATTTTTGTTCCCCAAAACACTATAAAAAACCTTCAATAGTACTCTTTCTTCATGTTTTACATCTTCAATGTATATACTCATAATAACGAAAATTGGATGTGCATACTTCAAAGAGTTCGGTATACATTTTAAAAAATCTTTTACGAACTCAATTAAATACCCCTCTTTATTCAATCAGCTAGTAATTATCGGGTACAACATCATCTATAGTAGCTAGAAGTTTCCAATTCACAAGATCATGGAACTTGATTCCTCCCCATGACCATATTGGGTAACATGGTCATGTGGTACATGGAATGCACAGAGGACCAAGGAATTTTGGAGATTGGTTGTGTTATTCATGTGATGGTAGAGCTCACATGTGATGTGATTTCCAAAATTTATGTGATGGGGATGGAAATATGATTGTGGAAGGACCTCCACGGCCGAGGTAACATAGTGATCATAGACCTCCATGTGATGTAAGTGTGGACCCTAGGGAGATAGAGCTATAAGATGAGATTGCAGGGCTTGAGGATGAAGAGCTATGGGTGGTGTACGATACTATTATCTATTCCCACCCCAACCACAAGGACACCCACATCAGTCTTAGGTAGATGGAAGTCACTGGTGTAGATAAATACATGATATGGATGTGTATGAATTAGTATCACATGATATGATTAGAGGACTCTTTTAATACTTCTAGTATACACAGGTCAAAGATATACCATCATCTCTATACTTCTAGTATGAGAGATGGAACTCCTAGTAGAGGATTTGTCCTAGAATCATTGCCTTAAGTTTTATATGAAAAACTTTTCATCTATATATTGTATATGTTGATAGTGAGACCTATAAATTGGTGGATATTGATTCTCGTTGGGCCTTTTGGTCATTTCGATGAATCCTTACAATTCCATCTTGGGTATGGAATGGTTATCAATTTCTTGAGCTGTGATTTATAATAACAATAGATGAGTTAGATGCCTTCCCATTTATGGGACTGGATTCTCTTTTGTGGGAGAAGGAGATCTCATGGAAGGAACGGTGTGTTTCATGAGCATGTGGTTGCAACCCATCTTTGATCAGCTGATGAGGGTATCTATAAGAATAGTAGGCACTCCAGGCATCTGGATTCCTTACATCAAGGAGTAATTTAGGGGAATAATCCCCAAGGATGTTTTGAGACTTCCACTAATGTGGGATGTGGATTTTTTCATCAAATTTCACCCCTATACCACTCTGATTTGTTCTGAAGGATATTTTATGCATTTACCAAACTCCGAGAGGCAAGGGTGAAGTTGGAGGACCTTTGAGAGAAGGGATTTATTAGACCTTTAGTGTCCCCCATTGAAGAAATATTGTTTTTCTGAATAATGTTGTTGGGATCTTATGTAATTTTTTAGATTATCAAATCTTGAACCAGACCATGATAAAGAACATGTACCCATTATCTAGGATTTATTATTTGATCATTTATATGGTTTGAAAAGCTTCTCGAATATCGATCTATGTTCTGCTTGCAACCAGTTGAGTGTTCACAAGTCTTATATTCTGAATTTTACATTACGATGTATCTACAGACACTGTTAGTTCATGGTGATACCTTTCTATGTGACAACTTTCATTATAGTGTTTATTGAAAACATTCTCATATACTCTCTATTATAATAGAAGAATTAATAGTACTTGATATTGGATGTAGGTTTTCTTCTAGAGAACTATCCTAATGGTCAGATCAAAAAGTTATAATTCTACATCCATGAGTTTCACATCCTAGGGAATTCCATTTCTGATCAGGGATTAGCTATTGACTATATAATATTTTATGCAATTTTTCCTCTAGAGACACCCACCAGTGTACAAAAGTGGTGGAGTTTTCTTGGTATAAAAGAATATTAAAATATTTTTTTGGATGACTTCTGTATGATTATATCCCCTTTGTCTACCTCGATGTGGAAGGGGGATCTTATTACCCAGAATGAGTAGTTCCTAAGAGACTTTTAGGAGTTGATTTTGATGGTAATGAATGATATTATTTTGAGACAATAATTGTAGATCCTAGAGTATGTATTATATTTTTATTCCTTTGTATATTGTCTCTAATGATTTTTTATGTAGAGATAGTTAGTTATCTCTTATGGGTCATGGTATTTGAGACCCTATGAGTAGAACTACATGACTCAAAACCTAGATCTAGTAGTGGAAGAATTCACTATAGAGTAATGAAGGAAATATATTTGAGGAGAGATCATTTATGTTTACTCATAACATCATAGGAACATGTATTGATTAATAAAGAGACTCATCAACCTGATACATTAGAACTATTTTGAGTTTTATAGGTCTAAGACATTGAAATAGTCTATAGTTGTAAGAAGGAAAATGTGGTGGTCAACGCACGTTGAAGGATGTCTTGGGATCTATTGGTAGAGGATGTTTTTGAGTAGTTAGCTTCCTTGCAGCTTACCCCAGTTGAGGAGGAGGGATAAGCATTTCATAAGTAGATGGCATGGCCTACTTAACTCCTACAACATGTGAGAGAGTCCCAATTGATGGAAATCGACTATAAGGTATTGTGGGAATAGATATCATGAAAAGATTCATCATATTGGTGTTAAGAAGCAGGGAATCAGATCATCCTTTTATAGGCATGGATGGTGGTCCCAATCATTATATGGGAAAATGTGATGATAGATTTTAAAACATATCATTTGGTTTTACATCTCAGTGTGGGGAAGATCTACATAGACATTAAACAATATTTTTGGTCAGGAGGCATAATATGAAGCATGGATGAGTTCATCTCTCAGTGTCTCACCTGTCAGCAGCTAAAGGCTGAGCACCACGTTTTAGTAGGTTTGTTCAAGCTCATGAGATTTCATAGTGGAAATGAGATGATATATTCATGGTATTTTTTATATGGATTCTTCGGATAGTGGGAGGCCATGACATCATTTGGGTGATAATATAATTAATTAAAATGTCACCTCACTTTCATTATATTATGGATAATTGTTCGGTGGATTGTTTAGGGATGTTTTATATACACAAGATAGTTTTCCTTCATGGGGTTACCCTGACTAATATCTCGGACCGTGATTCACGGTTGACATCACGATTGTAGAGAGGCATGCCAAAGGGATATGGGGTCTAGGTTATGATTGTTATAGCCTTTCACCACTATAAATATGGGAATAATGAGTGTATTATCCATGTATGAATGTATTTGGGGAGGTATTTCATGTTTGACTTTGGCTATAGATAGAAGGATCACTTTACAATGTTATGGTTGCATACAATAATAGCTACAAGAATAATATCGTTGTGGAATGATTTGAGGACATCTATGGGATACCCTTCAGGTCACATTAATACTGGAATGAGGACTGCCAGAAATATTTCATTAGGATGAATATTGTGTAGGTGATGATGGGGAACATTTAGGTGATCTATGAGAAAATGTGGATAGCCTAGAGCAGGAAGAAATATTATACTTATCGATGTCATTGTCCATTGGTGTCAGAGTACAGACACAATTCTTTATTGAGATTCACTACACGAAGAGGATTTTGGATATTCTACTAGGTATATAAGTTATCCCCAAGGTTCATTAGGTCATTCAATATCATTCATGGGGTTGGTGAGGTTTCATAAAACCTCACCTTACCTCCACTATTGGAGTAGTTTCATGATGTTTTCAACATGTTGCAACTGAGGAGATAAGTGCAAGAACCCACACACGATATTGGATGGGGAATGATGGACATTGTGGATTCATCAATGTTTTTCGAAGAACCTGGTGATAATCTAGGATTTTTTGGAGAGGGTATTTTATGGACAAACCATCCCCATGGTTCATGTGTTTTCGAAGCACATGGGAAATTAGGATAGCTCATGGAGGCATGATATCCTATTGTGGGATCAGTATTCAAAAAAATTGATTCTCTTTTTATTTTCAAAGATGAGAAATGTGAAGGATGAAATAATTATGAGAATCAATTTCTACAATATCATAATTTGAAATATATCTTGAAATATTTCTAGAGTTAGGCACTGATTTAGAATAGGATTCCAAAGCCCGTTATTCCTTGAAGTTTTTTTAAAAAATATTAAATATATTATATATTATGTGTGCACAGTTTTCCAAAAAAAATGTTTGAATATTAAAAATATTATTAGATAAAAAAGATGAAACAAAATATTATTCTAGAATGTGAGATTTACCCGAGGTGTGACCTAAATTGGGTTGGCATAGGATGTTTGTATAGAGTGACAATTGGTGGGTGTGGTCGAATTAAATTATCTAATTAATTTAAATGAAATAATCCCAAAACTAGTATATTTATAATGTTATAGTTGATCGCATGGGTTAGACACATAACTATGGTATCATTGTGAGTATGTGCCACCACTCTCCGTCATTAGAGAATCATGATATCCACCGTCATCATCCAGTTTTTATTAAAAGGAGAACAAGAATCCAAACGGCCTAGAGAGGTCTAAAATAATGAAAACCAAGGGAATCCACGTGAATTAGGTTCACCCACTCAGGTTTAAAATGGGAGATATGAGAAACACACATAACATGGGCACCATGGTTAGCTAGAGAAGCAAGGTTATCCTCTACATTGTTCCCCTCCTGTCTGGTGTGAGTAGAAATAATATCACTGTTGAGTAGGGCTCTACATATCCGAATGAGATAGGATAATGACCAGGAGTGAAGCCTTTTCCAACAAAGGATTAATAGATGATCATGGAGTTTGTTTCTATATAAGGGATATGGATGTTCTACTGGATGCAATGATTGAGTCCAATTAGAACCACTTTGGCCTCCGCCTGAAGGGATTTTCCACTCCCTAGTGAGTCGTGAAGTCCATGAGCACACTTCCCTATAATCATGAACAGAACCTCCACCCTATGTGTCGCCAAAGATACAACAGTCATCTATATTGAGTTTTAGACCATTTTTTTGAGGAGTCCAACAAACCTATTACCCATGCAGCTTGGGGACATTGGAGTAGTACGTAGAAGAAAGAGACTAAAGAGAGCAAAGGGATGGAGCCTCCTTCTAGTTACCGGTGTGAGCTACCAAATAAAGTAACAAATTTCTGATTCTTATGATGATATCATTGCCAGAGGAGGAAGAAACCTCAAATGTCTCTCAATTTCTTTATTTCCGTAAACACTAATAGCCCGCATGAAAAATAATCCCCCTCGCCACTTTTTCTTTCGTAGAACCCTCCAACCCCAGGAACCATATCTGTATGAAAGTGATATCATCAGTGTTATTTTAAGAGTGGTATGTCATGACGGCTCCGAATAAATTCCTCACCTCCAAGACCCAATCTCCCTCAAATAAGTGGTGCTTCGCACATTCTTCTTTCCAGTTTCTGCAATAGTGGAAATGGTAAGCAAAACTGATTCCCACCTTTTTAATATTTTCATCTAAGGGTAAATCTGAGTTCTTGATCCTCCATGTAAAAAAATTATATTTCATTGTAATTTTATTCACTATGTAATAACATTACACTTGTCATGATGACCTTAATTGATATAATTTCTTCTGAAGTCCATTGAATTTGCTCTCCCTTGAGATCGAAGGGGGAAAGACACACTTTTCCATGTTATAATTGATAGCAATAAGACCAAACAGCTCTTCTTGTTTACCATCAAGAACCACCCTGATGAATGATGGGTGTTTGCATGCTTACTTGAATGAGATGGTGGGTGTGGTACATCGTGGATAGTCAATCACATAGCCTACCTGGTTATAGTACCAGAAGAAGATATCCCCCCCCCCCCGACAATCCACTATGAGTTTTTATGGAGGTCTAGTACGAGGGAGTGAACGAGGGGCCAAAGAGGGAAGCCATGTAATCATGCAATGTCCGGGTTGCTTCTATAGTTACTAGATATCAAATTCCCCTTAAATGTGTTCTCTTCAATAATTTCCCATGTGAGCTTTGTGTGCATGAAATGTACAATATCAATGAGACTTTTGACACCAATCCCTCCTGTAGTAATGGAGCTTTCCATCCTATCTCAGGATACCCAATGGCGCTTTCCCTCTGATGAATCATCCCATATAAAATCAGCAAGAATTATATAAATAGATTTGATTCCACTCATGGGAACATTAGTGGAGGAAATTGAATGGATCGGGATACCCTAAAATACGAAGTTAACAATGTAAATCTGTTCCCTAATGGATAAAAAGAGATTATTCCAATTGAGAATGTGACCCGAAATCTTACTCACCATGGGCTCAATGTTGTGGATGCGAAAACATCATGGGGATATGGAAGATTTGAGGTACTCCATTGTAAATAGACCTCATTGCATAACAATACTACTTCCCAAAATCATCTCCCTTCTAGAAGTGAATTTGATGGAAATATAGAAAAAACTCTTCACCTTATTAATGGTGTGCCACTCCAGTGGTAGTATTTCCCAAGGATCTGGTTGATCACTCTAACTGAACTACGTCCAGCAATCATGAAGATTAAAGTGTCATTAGAAAACATCAAATGTGTAACTGAAGATAGATTAAACTTACTTCAGTATGTAAGGACACTATTGGACATACCTTGATTGATTGAGTGGCTAAGAGTATCCTTCATAAGAAAAAAATTCTTGGGGATATGGGGTCACATGGACAAATACCTCACACCACTTTGAAAATGCCATTTTTTTCTCCATGAGTGATACATCCATCACAGAAGAACTAAAACACCATAAAATGAGGTCATAGGCCCAGGGGAGAAACCCATCTTGGCAAGCACCCAGTTAATGTTTCCCCATTCCATCCAGTCATATGCTTTATTTATGTCGAGCTTGATGGCTATGTTGGACTTGTGGTTCTTTGTATTGACATCTGTCAACATTTCCTATGCCAGAGCTATTGCACCTCGGATGGATCGGACTTTCATGAATCCATGTTGCTCAAGAGATAGCCATCGAGTAACATGAATGTCCATCCTTCCATTGATGACGCTCGCTATAATTTTGTACTTAAAGATACATATACTAACTAGTCTATATTGAAGTAGGGATGAGGGGTGATTTACCTTTAAAATAAGAACAATAGTAGTGGTACATGCAATCCAAGGCATGCTTCTCCCATAGAAGAATTCTTGACTGGATAAGATGATTTCTTGTTGGACCACATCCCAAGAGCCCTTGTAAAAGGATCCAGGGAAGCAATCAGGACCCAGTGTGCCCTTGGGATTTAAGTTCATCATGGCAGTGTGAATCTCTTCCTCTATAGAGATATCATCAATTTATGCATTATCTTGATCAGAAATAGGGTTAGGAATCCCTTCCCAAAAATCATCAACCCCCAATAAATATCCATTGAGCATATTCTCATTTTCTCTAGTAAGGAGATCATTGAAGTGGGTAAGTGAAATGGTACCTACCACACCTATGCCATCAATTTAAGTTCCATCATCCAATATAATGTCATGTTTGGTAAGACGTATCCTCTCCCTAATGAACACATGAAAATAGGCAGTGTTATTGTCCCCTTCCCTGTCCTATTTAATCCATGATCTCCACCTAGCCTTTCATTCTTGGGAGAGCACAAAAAATTCCATATTATTCTTCTTAACTGAAATTTCCTCATAAATCACATCATCCTAGGATTCCTATAGACTATATTCAAGATGTTCTATGTCACTTTTGAGAACATACATATCTTGATCAAGAGGTGGAAGAATCCTAGCCCGCGATTGAATGTTTTTCCTAAGATGCCTCATCTTGTTGTGGAATGCCACCCATAGAAGACGTTGAGTCAGACTAATCAAGATCAGAACCTCATATTCATAGGGAATTCATGTGAGATGAATGGATTGGTGATCATAGGTTTAATCAATATTCTTTGGGGGATGTGGTTGATTCCACCATTGATTGAGAATCCAGTGAGGTAATGGGTGATGGTCAAAGATTTCATGGTTCAAAAAAATGTTCATGTGGGCTTCGAGTGATGGATCTAAATTCAATTTACGGAAACTAAAGTGCTGAAATAAGCTGTTGGAGAAGCCTTCCACTATTTTATAGTAGTAAAAATCCTGATTCATGGTGGTGGGTGTGGATTAAGAATGTGTGGATCATATCCTGACATTCTATGGAAAACATGACCATAGAACATGTATTCTGAATAACACATTCCATGTAGACCCGCTGACTTCAAAGACTAGGTGTTCGATGTGAGTTAAATATCACAAATAGTATTGGATCCCAAAACACTATGTGACATGGAACTGGAAACCTAGTGTGTACTCTAGTATTACATGTTCATTGGCACAAATAGACACATGAATAGTGTACATGGATATGAATCAATGGGTGAGAACATAACCATAGTACACAGGTGGTGTACAAATGTAAGACAAAGGTAGAAGAACCCAAACAAAAGAACAAGAAATACCCCAAGTGGATAAATCATTCCATGTTGTCCCCTTACATGTTGTTCGGAGCTATATGGGTATTAATCCACAAACTGATAGAGGACACTACCAGGCAGCAAATTAGGGCCACACACCATGTGGGTCCCCTTACACACCATGAAACCTCCTTTTATTAAAAATCTTCTATATTTAGAATCACATTCATTAGGACATAGATTTTGGACTTGGAGCAACCAATCATGAGTTTCTTTTCATGTTGTACATGGTGGTGGCCTTCATATAGGCTCTTGAGATTTGATGTGTGGTTTTTCGAGTGTGGTTCTTATTTAGGTGTATATCGACGTCAATAGAGATAAAACTTGATAATATGATTAGTACCTCTTGGATGGACTTGGGAGAGGGTCCACTATATACTAATTGGTTCCCCATATTGGTCAAGGTGAATCTCCTCCTTACGCATTGTGTTACCCTTGAAGAACATGAATTTGGTTCCTCTATCTATCAAGTTTCACCCTTATCTAAAATGGCATGATCCCTCCTTAAAATAAGTGGTACCTCGTAACGGACTAAGCTATGGGTCCTCTTTCTACTGAGTGGAACCACTTAATTGATTGGTTGTGCGTCCTCCTTTTACTCAGTGGTACCCCACCGAGGAATAGGGTGTGAGTCCTATTTCTACTGAGTGGTACCCCTATTTTATAGGGAGTCTATCCTAAATACACTATGTAGTACCCCCTTAATAGACTAGGGAGATATGCACCTATCTACTGAGTGGTACCCCCTATTTCATGCTAGGTTGAAGTACTTCTATCTATTTATTGGAACCTGTAACACACTAGGGAGTGGGACCTCTACTTTGATATTTTTCACCCACCCCCTAGAATATGAAACACAATAGAGATGTGTGAAACCTCCCCATGGTTACTCTCATAGATAGAGATAAAAGATTTTAGGCATCATTGATGGACCCCTTGGGTGGATGGAATACTCATTTCTTGAGTTTGGTTGTGAGATATAGTTCCTCTTTCCATCTCATTTGTGCTTCTTTTATTGAGAGTGTGTGTCTATATATGTCTATATGTATATATATATATCCATTTTTTAGATTTTGTTACTCTATTGTTATGGGATAAGTTTTCTTTTTCTATTCTTTATTCTACTACTCACCCTTCATCTTTTTTTATGTCCTCTTGGATATTTATGTACACACAACTACATGGTATTTACTTGCATGTGTCGTGTCATATAAAGATGAAAAATAGGTTGATGGTGATAATAAAGGATCATAGAGATACCATTGTGTACTAGAGCACTTATGGTTGTTAGGCCTTGGAGATCTAGAGCGAGTCTCTCAACGAAATTCAATTATCGAGTTTTTTATATTTTTGACATTTTTTGGTCATGTATTTTTTCACTTTACTTTTCAGTTATTAATGTCAAATTACTGTACTTCCTAGAGTTTTTACAATCATGTGTTGTTATCTACAAGTTGAAAATTTTATCATTATTCCTATGCACTTTTATATAGATATGATTGGGTTAGTGTGTACAGTTACACTATGCAATGGAATCCCATTTTATTTATTCATTCCACTTCTATTCACTAGCCCATGGCCTATAGAGAAGGGTTTTTGATAGTTTCATCTCAAGCCCCTTTAGGTCAGGTCAGGAAAATAACCATTATAATAACACTATATTAGAAATAAGTTACCCAATTATGATTGGTATAAAACTTAGTTGTAAATATTTCATTACTAATCAATTAATGGAAGGCCATATTTGACTTAATATATATTAGGGGGATTTTAATTTGTTATGCATAAATTTTTTCTAGTTTTATCTCTTTCAAGTATTTTTAAAAATTAAGTTTATTTTATTTAATTAATAAATCATTTTGGATAAAACATTACACAAAATATTTATAGTTAAATTCCATATCTTTACATTATTTAATTAATTTATGAAATTTCCATATTATATCCATAAAATAAATAATAAATAATACATAAATAATTAATTAATTAATGACCTGATCATGATTTTATATAATGGTTGATTTATTGATCAGATAATTAATCAAAGTTTGACCTAGAGAAAAATTCATTATGTTGGTCTTGGAATTTGTTTCAACATTACACCTCTACACTTATGTATCACCTATGTAGTCATCATTATAGTTCCTTCTTTGACCACCTTTATGTTCCTTGGGATACTCCATTAACTAGAAGTATTTCTAACTCACATGAATGTGATGGGAAGTAAAGGATTAATTGATGGGGAATAAATAAATAACCATGGGCATAAAGGACCTGTATTATAATGGAGGGACGGTTAAAAAAGGTTGTAAACTTTAATTTAATACTAAATAATTGGAAACCCATGTAATAATTTAAATTAAAAAAACCAACACATACACATATCTTGGTCAAGCCAATGAATGATCATACACGAAACATATATGAAAAAATAAAACGTTTTATATTCATTTATATATTTTATTTATTAATAAGATAAAATATTTTGAATTAATTAATTCCCTTACATCATAATGACTGTATAAATTAACTTTGGAATACACATATTTAGTTGAATTTCTGAAAAATAAATGGAAGATCCTAATAAAAATTTATTTATTACTATAAATTTATTACGTATTTAAAATTGTAAAAAACCATATTAAATATTAAAACTAAAAAAGTCATTTCAATCAATAAAATATGGTTTTAATGGTGTAATATTTAATTTTAATGAAATTTAATTGTGTCCTTTGTTTGGATAGAACCATGCATGTTCTTATGAGCAACACCACATGTACCTCAGCAGTTCTGTACCCGGGTTACATGTCGAGGGGTTCAGTTTTATATCTAGGATGGACTGGAAAATGTAAAAGAAAGATATAAACCATTAATCACTCTTAAATTTTCTTTGTGCAACCCACCAAAGAACTCAGTGTGTATGTCGGTCACGACTACAACACATGTACATATTTGTTACACACTATGTATTTCTCAAGTTGTGCTTCCTCGTAACTCCTTGAATGGATTATGGTATATTTTTATCATATTAAATGATTAAATACATATCGTTTTAACTATTAATACATCATGTTTATCATTATTTCTTGAGGGTTTCTATATAAATATTTTTGACTATGTATAATGTTCACACAGATTACATTAATTTTTCCATTAACATGTTAGGCTATATGAAATATATGAAAACTACACACTGAGTAATTAGACGTACCTTATAAAATATTATACTAGTCTATACATAGTGTGAAATAAATTCATAATTTTTAATTACAAATTAGTTCATCGTGTATCACATGACATGGCCAGGTGCAATGCACTTGGAATCATTGTGTTTACTCTACATACACACCATGCCACCCCAAGGTATTCAAACATATTCTGCGACACTTACCAATGGAATATCTAAACTTACTTCAACATTTCACTGTAATAATACATTTTTATTCATTAATAATGAAATAAAAATAGTGAAAAAATGTTAATTCAAATTGTGATAAATAAAAACACTATGAAATGAAAAATTCAACCACTACTGCAGATATTGATCAATAATAAAATAAATTATTATAAATATTAAACATGACAACCCAGATACCACAAATGGGTTTTTAGGGGAGTGGAGTCTCCTTTGGTTGGATAAATATTAAAATTTCATTTAATTTTGAGTTACAAGAAACCCTTAGAGAGGTTCATTAATGTTAAATTTATAAATAATTTATTTATGTTGAGTAAAAATGATTACATCATACTAGGATATTTTCTTCAATGATATTCTTGATATTATGAAAATACATTCATATTAAATTAATTTCACTATAATGATGGAATTGTTGAATCACTATAGGACTGGTCCCCATGTCCTCTTTTAATATCCATGATATTGAAATGATTTTCGTGTGATACTGTAGAGAATAAAATGTATATAATTTTTTGTTTTGGTCACTCTTATATCCTTTAGGATTGAAATATTATTTCTTTTTATTTGATAGTAGGTGAGGTAGAATTTTATAGAGAGATAATTATATTTGCAAAATGATTCTATATCCTAATTTTTTGATTAACCCTATACAATAGACATTGCTATCTATTTATAGCCCCATGGATTATGATAAAATATTATTTAATTTCATAACAACACTCAAATATCATTATAATATTTAATAAAACACATTTCATATAATAATAATAATAATAATATTACTTTAATGCATGTTTTAACTCACACAACCCCTGATATTATTTTAACATCTTATAAATTAACATCTATCACCACATATGATACTGGTCATCCCAATCTCATTAGGATTTATTGAATACCTAAATGATTATTTCATTCATCTAAATTAAAATCTTATTCACTAACCACTAAATAAATATTTATCAAGTATTCAATAAGTGAAATAATTATTTTATCCAAAGTGTAGTGAAAAAATATTTATTATGTATTCAAATAAAAATATAATCTAACATTGTAATGAATAAATATTTTTTTAATATATTAGAAATTTTTTACATCAAATAAAAATGATAAAAATTATTCCCCAACTATGAGAATAATATTTATAATAATAATTATATACAAATAGAATATAATAGAGATCCACTGAAACACATAGTGTGTGACGTACTCAAATTCTTTCTTGTTGGAATTAGGAAGGTGTGTCTAAAATACATGATTACTATCTTGTAATGCATCAAGGCACCCAATATAAATAACCTAATATTCCAAATCAAACAAAATTATATGAAAACCTATAGTGTTATATAATCCCTTCATCTCAATATCTCATCAAGTAGATCTCACATCTATGTTATCTACCTATATTCTTGATATATCAATCTTTGACTATCTGAAATAATCATCGTTACACCATGGACATGGAATTTACTATGACATTTATATTTCACTAAATGGTCTAAGATATCAACATCCATAAATATGGATGAAAAAAATTCATACTTGACTTATCCTTTAATAACATTCCATTCATGATGCACAAAATGTACACTAATTTCTGCAAATACATGGTGTGAGATTTTTTCAGAAAGTCTTAGTGGATGATACATGACTGGAATTAATGAGAATATCAATGTCTATGGACAATAAAAAATTATTTTATATGGGAATATTTGATGAAAAAAAACATGTCTAATTCCTGTTGGTGGGTATGTTCTCATAATCTCCCATATAATAAATTACCAAGTATGAATATCATGAGAATAAGCATCATCTACTTATGAGTAGTCACACCTAACATTCTATATTCTATGCTCCCATTCATAGTTTGTAATCTAACAATATAACATTCTTTGATAATATTTAATGATAATTTTATGTTCCCCAGGATATATTGATACTTCTATTCCCTTTAAAATACAAAAAAATACTCTAGGAAAATATCACACTAATGTTATATTGAATAAAAATTAACATGTTGTAACTTAATTAAAGTAATATTAACTTCATTGAGTATAAATGTGATCATAAGTACAAAATTTTATGGTTCAAAGTCACTGACTCCCACATAAACAATAACCTATATCGTGTTTCTCTATATAGCTTCTAAAAAGAATTATACTTAATGAAATCATGTGGATATATTAAATTTTCCATGTATCATACCTAAATTATGTCGTTATATATTTGTAATCCTAGAAAAGATTATAATTCCAGATGTTGTAGTATCATGTACATATTATGATGAGGACCAATGACATTGAATGTTGGTTGTTTTTCATGTGATTCTATTAACATATATGTAAAAACAAGAGGGTGATTTGGTAATGTTATTTATGAATTGACATAAGGATGGGAATACATCCATTTTCTTGAGCGGTGTATGTATGAAGAATAATCTATGGATTATAAGGAAGTGCCTTGTACATAGAGATAGAACTGATTGGATCATGTATAAGGGTATGCGACTTGAGTAGTTTATTCATGTGTTACAATGTATGTCTTGTGGTTTTTCTAAAATAGAAATGAATTTCATGCTCATAGATGTATGTTTGATGTTGGGGTTGAGTAATTTTTTATGCATTATAATTGGTTTAGTTGTATGGACCAGTTGATTTTGAGTTTAGATAGCAAATTATTGTGCGGTAGAACCAACATATTTGAGATGGATCCATAATTGGTGTTTCAACATCCTTGTATTGACATGTGTGGTTGGGATCCATATTGGTTCTTGATAATTGGTGTTTTATTTTAGCGAGGAGGTGATAATGGTACTACTATGGTTGTGAGAATCATATTAGTTGATGGTTGGTTGGGATTGAAGCAGAATTCTGGTTTCAGGATAAACCAAATTTTAATATTCATATGTGATGTGTTATTGATTGTTTGTGTTGATGATGGACTCAAAATTCTATGGTGGTATCTATGAATGTGATAGATCATAGATGAATCAATGATATTTGATAGATCATGATAGTTAGATGGTATGATTGATAATCCAACCATGTAATTAAACCACATTGGGTTTATAATTTTTCCTTTTTCTATTGTTTAGTTGTTCCTTCAAAAATTAAGTCATTTTGATAAGGTGATACATTGGTAAAATGATGCATAAAAGGTGCATTCATGTATTTTGAAAAAAATTCACTAATGATATAGAAACCTAGTTTTTGTGAGAATTAGAATAATTTATATAGAAACAATATCAATTTCTTTATATTGCTTCAGTATGAGTTTGTTTTAAGGTCAAAAAATACATAAAGAGAAAATAAGGTTTATTTAAGACTTGTGTTTGGAGTGTTTTTTTATAATATGGTTCATTTAATAGAGTTAATATGTTTCAATTAGTGGTTAATTGTTTACCATTATAGGCCATGAGATTGGTAGAAATAATATTTATTTTTCACATTGATGAGAATAATTCTTTTGGGGTGGTTTTAAAACTCCATTCCTTAATGAGATATTAATTTTAGTGGAAATTATTTTTTTTGGAAAATATAGAGAAGGGTATATTTTTAAATCAAGATTTAGATATCATTTTTCAGATATAATGAACCTTTAATTGATGTTTTGAGAAATGGTTTGAGGCCTTTGAGGTTCTTCTAGTGATTAAGTAAGTCTTAGGAGTTTCATGTTAGATTTTAGATGTTTTAGAGGGTTTTTTCTAGGGTTCTTGGTTATTTTGTGCATGTAATGGTGGAAACAATGTAACACATTAACCATGATAATTTTCTAGTTATGCTGGAAAATAGAACCATTTCATGAAATAATTAGTTAAAGGAAATGGATAATCCATGAGGATATGAGGGGAAACCCTATGTGGTGGAATGGATATAGGTCTTAGTGAAAATTTATTGCATGATTATAGAAACATAGTGGGATATGTTGTAGACTAAGAAGATTTAAGTATAAAAACATGAAGTATGGGTTTGGAAATCATTTGGTCAAACCTAGTGATGGGGTTTGAATTGAGAGTTCCTACCAAATATCTATTGAAATGTTTAGTGAATTGTGTGGGATAACTATATATCTCATTAAAAGTTGAAAATTATTATTATACCCTTGATTTTTTACACAAAACTCTCATTTCCACTTCTCCCTTTCACTCACATTCCTATTTGGCCTACTCCTCTCCTTAAACATTGAATCTATACATTTTTGGGTGTACCTAGTTTATATTTTTTGGTTCTCAACCATAAAACCTCCTCATAATTCTATAGTTTTCTTCCTCATGGAGTAACAATTTTTTCATAATAGTAGTTTAGTAGTTGTGATGAATTCAACTAAATCATAGTGGAAATAAACCCACATTTTTTAGGTTCTATATGTTTCTTGCAGAGGGGGACCTAAAATATCTTGGTTAAGAATTCATTTATCATTTTTTTATGGTATGTAAATATTCAAGTTAATTTAGTTTTTTTATCTTATTTTTAATAAAAATGACTTCGGAATTTGTATAATTTGGATTCTATTTTCCATGTATTGGTGTATGGAGAATTTCCATGACCTTTCGTAAGAGCTTAGACACAATTTGTTTTAAGAGGTCACGAAGTGAGGTTTTAATATTTTTTATGTATGCTTCAAATTATAATATTATTTATAATTGAAATAATTCATTAAATTAATTTTAATAATTATTTATAATGTTATTTAATTTATTAGTTAATTAATTATGGTGTTACTATTATAGATATATTCTCGAGACATGGTAATAGATGGATATTCTTCATTTCAATGGAAAATAACTCTGGGATTGAAGTAGATGGAATTTAATTTATTTATTCTCTTATTTTATTTGTGATTTAGTTTTTTTCTATAATTTATATATAAATATATATATTTTAGGATATCAATGATTCCGATATAATTTTTTTATGGGATCATGTCATCCATAGAGTAAACATATATCATAGAGCTTGCTAAATGGTTTGAGGATAGAACCATGTTAAAAAGAGTTTTGGTGTCTATACTTATTGTTTTGTGGTTTATTGATTGGATTTCAATGATAAAAGGGTATTCCTTTTTAAAATGTGTTTTAGAATTTACCATTAAATCAGGTGTTAATTTAAAAGAAAAATGACGAATTGTGAAATGGGTTTTTGAAATGGAATTACAAAAAGAAGTTTTGTTTATTAAAGAATGATTGTTTTGGATTTTGGGAAAGGAACACGGGTTAGTAAAAAGGTATATGATTCTTATTTAAAAAAGTTTTTAATGATATTTTTTTATTTATTTTTAAGGAAAAGTTTGATGGGATTATACTGACATATCTTGTTCTATTTCGCATCATGGGGAGAAGTCATTGTTCTTCTAATATACGATTGCTTTGTTTTTTTTTCCTATTTTAGGATGATTATTGATTATTATTATTACATGATAATTCATGTGGTGTTTCAAACCCTTTGAGAACTATATTTGGGAATAAATATAGTTGTTTGACCCTTATGGATATGAAAACACATTAGAAGATAGATACAAGTATGAAGGACCTTAACAGTTTTAGAGAGATGTTATTCATTGAAGGATGTGTTGGGTCCTCGAATGGTAGTGTTCTAACATAGATATGGAGAATATATGATATAACTTCTATAGAAATTATAGGTTTCAAATTTTAGATGTTGACTATGAGTATACAATACGAGTTCAATATATGGCCAACCCACTTGGTATATTTTATGAACATTTATGGGAAGGAGATAGTGCCCTATGTGAATAGTAACATTTGGATTTTTTAAATTTTTAAAACATGGTTATTTAGAGAGAAATGTAACACCCCAAGCTTCTACGATACGCTTCTCTTTGAATAATGTGATAACGTGTGTTGTACGCAACACCGAGTTCTAACATACCATAACTAATCAAACTAGCCGTTATGAATAGTAATACCTAATTTTTGAAATTATATATATTTTATATTTCAAAATGGAATTCATTTTTGTATTTGGAATATCAAATTTAGCCTAAGGTGAAATTTTGGTACTTTTCGGATAACTTTAATATTTTGATGAATAGTGAAAATTAACAATTTTTAATTAAAAACAACTTTATCAATCAAAATAATTAATAGTGATAAAGTATGAATTTTAGTGGTTTAAAAGTATATTTAGAATATATTTTTACCATTTAATACAATTTTTTTCATTGGACATAATATCGAAATTAAACCAAACATAAACAAGTATCAATCTTTTGATAGTTATTATATCTTACAAACACGCTTTTTGTTTTTACAGCGGGAATTAATTTTAAATTAATTTCTTCCACTTCTGTGTTTTGAATTTGGAAAAAAGGATTCCATATTTGGTATCAGGATGTTCAAATTGTTTAAATAGGTAAATTTTATTTTTAGACATTTTGAATAATTACTTCGGTAAATATTTTATTTACCATGGTTAAAGGGTAAATCCGTTAAATAAGGGTTAAAAATAATATTATAATAATAACAAATTACACTAAAACATGTCCTAACCTTATTGGTTGATACATTTCCGACCATAGCAATCTTTGGGTCGTTTTTGGGACCCCATGGTGCCACTTGTAAGTGATAGGGACACATTATTTTAATTAAGTTAAAATGAATACAAAAATGACACAAGCAAATATCTTTTAGAAATACAATTTTTACATATGGTTATATAAGTTTTATTTTTGACTATAAATATTAATTAGAAAGATAAAACGATTTAATACATAATTATAATTTATTTATAATTTTTAGACATTATATATGTTAATTTATTTACGACACAATGATGATGCAGTAATTACCATAATATTGAAAAATTAAAATAATTGATATTATAAATACAAAAATAAATATAATTTGAGACTTTTAATGAAATAAACTAATTTTATATGATAAAATCACATATTAGGATTGATTTAATTGACATTTTTTGAAGAAATAATTCTTTTATAATTTTTACAAAAATTCAACTATTGAATAGTCTCAAAATTGACATAAAAGAATTTTTAAAACAAATATTATATTATTTATTGATATTAAATTCCTAAAAATCTAAGGTTCGGCCAAGAGACTTATATCATGATATTTGTATCATTAAGGGACTACTTGGGGTCACTTGGATGTATATAGTAAGTTTATTAACCATATAATATAAAAATACAAAGAGACGTTGTAAAAGTGAAACTAATTAAATAAGAGTTAATACTTAATGATAAGGTTAATATAATAACCCAAACCTATCCAAATTATATTGTATGAGTGGTTTTAGACCTATCCCCACCTTAAACTTTAAATAATCCACTTTGGAGCCATTAGAAACCGAATATGAATTTATTATAAAATAATATTTCTAGTTTTTCCAAAGGTGCCCCTCTCCCCTCTTATAAAAAGGCACTCCCCCTTCTCATTACTTGACACCTCAAAAGACATTATGTTCGGCCAAACTATACTCAAATACTCTCTCAACTTCCCTAACTTCATATTAGAGTCCTTCCTTCAGTCAGAAAGCCAACATAAGAGCCCTTGTGATCAAATCAAAAGGAAGAACACGAATAGAGGTAATTATTTAACAACCCTTTTCCAAGTTTCTTTCTTCTTCCACTTCTTCCGTCTTTGTTATTACCATTATAAAATAATAAATCCAGTATCGTATATATAATTTGATGTTATGATAAATATTTTACAACCATATTCAGTATTCTATCCACCCTTTGAATAACATGTCACCATACGTGCGTACGTACGGCTTACCGTCTCCATGTCGTGGTGTAATTGTTATTCAATAAATTATTATTTGGATCGGTATAATAATGATATGTAACTCATGTAAATAATAAATATAAAATGATAATGATTCTGTATATATGTTATAACATCCATTTATATATTATTTTAATATCAAAAGAATGATATTTTCGCTCGTGCGTACGTAAGGAATACCGTCTCCACGAACGCGATGAGATTCATTCTCCATCGAATCCATTCAAGTATAATTCTCATTTGAAGATTAATAATAGTACCTAAGGACTTGATATAATTCTTTATATTATTAAGATACAACCTATCCATTACAAACATGGCTTACGTAACAAAACATATAAAATAAAACAAGTAAGTTAACACCCGAAAAAATGATAATACTAAGATATTATTAACAAAGCAATGTTAAAAGATAATATATGATATAATATTAATTTATATGATTCTTGTATAATTTAATAACAATTATTTCACCATTATACAGGATTTTAACCTACCCCAACCAAGGAAAATTACAAGTTAAGGGTTTATTTCACAATCTCTTCATTATCCGAGCTTGTTTATACGTAATAATCTACTAGGATCTCTTTATCATCTACATCCATGTTTCTTAAAAATTTATTTCAAAAAATTTTTACTATTTAAAATAATATAGGTTAAAGTCATTTATACCCTTTTTTACTTTTTATAAGAGTTTTATAAAGGAATCATTCCGCTGTTTTCCAAACAAGGTGCCTTTTAACCTTTTCGACAGAATTAAGGTAAGAATGTTTTTTTAACTTATACGACGAGTGTGGCTATTTTCTGCCGTTATAAAATTGTCGAAACATCCCTTACAAGAATATAAGAATATTTTCAAAGAAAATGTTTTATTTTATAAAGATATGACACTTAAATTATTTCAAAATAGAAAGAGATATTTCTCTAAAAAGAGTTTTGATTTCATCTATGTCAACATCCTTTGATGGATTTTACGCTTATTTGAAGTTGATTTATTATGAAACAGAACTTCTATATTGTATTGAAGGTTTTTTGATATTTTTTACTGTGGATGTGTTATTTTTATACCATTCATAGTTTAAGGATGAAGTATTTACATTTCGTATGCTAGTTTTAATACGAATGTTTATGTTATGTTTAAACCTTTTCATATGGGAATGCATTGGACTTAATATGTGACGACTGGAACCCGCTATAGAACCTCTATGCATCGGTATGTCTCATGAGACAAACTAGTGTCTAGGAACAAGGCCTTGACAAAATATTATTTGTAGTCTTGGCTTGAGGCCTTGGCTATGTGGTTATGATAGTCTGGCATTATGCATTCCATCATTATGAAAGTGGTTTTTAGTATTTCATGTGATTATTTTATTAGTAGAATATCCATGTAAATAAGTAAATAGCATTATTTCATTTTACTTTTTCCATACTATTTTTTAGTTCAAGTTTAAAAGGCTTTTGTTTTAGTTCTACATTGCCTTAAATGATTATTCTTATTTATGAAAGTTTTCGCTATATTGTTATCCTTACTGGGAATTTGAGCTCACCCATTTTCTATGTTTTATTTTTCCCATGATGTGAAGAAGTAATTTATGAATGACCTGTAGAGATAATGTGAGGGGATAGGAGTGTGGAATATGGAGACTATGTTGTTGTAGTTTTCATTTTATGATGTAATGTAAACCTTATAAATATATCTAGTGTTTTCAAGGCTACTAAACCAGTTGGTATTTCCAGATTTGATCTTTCTTGTGATCATGCTAATGTTATGTAATAATGCACCGACTCTCGGTCACTGGGGTAGGGGCGTTACAGTTGGTATCAAAGGAGTTTAGTTCAAACCTTGGAAGCTAGATTTTGATAAACTCTGATTAGAACATGTAGACCTAAGATGAACTTTGAGGATTAGTATAGAATAACTTCCTAGAATTTTGGTATTGTATAGATTTTGTAAGTTTTCCGAGCATATACATCCCTATCTGGATACGATCAGGTAGAGCCGGCTCTGGCACAGATGTACCTAGGGGTAAAACCCGAAAACACCACTTTGAGCTAGACTCGAACGGGAACTGGTGCACGACAACGGGCCTTGCTGCACTCTTGGTTACGACACTCCCGGGGGATATGCTTAAGATAACACTCATTTTCATAACAAATCATTATGAAGGGTTTATGAGTATATACTTCCTCAAAGAAAACATTTTTATGATTATGAATTATATCCATAAATAGTTCAATTTATGTTAAGGGTTTTATAAGTATGGAATTATGTATTTTGATTCATAAACTGACCTAGTTTATTCCATTGTTTAGAAATGGCGCCTAGTGGAAGAAATGGAAACCGTATCAATGCACGCACTCCATGTAGGTATTTCCATCCTACGCAAGATAATTATAGTGGAGCTGGTGATGCAACTGGTGCCGATCAACTAATCACCATACTGGGAGAACTCACTCAAGTTATGAATAATAACCTTACCCGTATGGAGCACCCTGATCCACAGCGTGGAGGATCAATGTTAGATCGATTCATGAGGTAACAACCACCAACGTTCAATGGGAGTAAAAATACCTTAGTAGCTGAGCAATGGATAAATTCCCTAGATAAAACATTTCAGGCTTTGGGGAGTAGTGAAAGGGAAAAAGTTATCATGGAAGTTTACCGACTCACCGGAGATGTTGATCAATGGTGGTGATTGATTCAAAATAAGAAGGAACATGATTAAGTATAAAATATGGAATGGGGGGAGTTCAAATATTTGTTTTTAGAAAAATACTTTCCTCGTGACCATCGAGCAGATATGGAAAGGTAATTTCTGATTCTGAGACAAAAGGAGGATGAAAATTTTGCAAAGTATGAGGCTAACATTACAAGGTTAGCAAGGTATGCTGGAGATTATATACGTAACCCAAGAAGTATGATTGATCGTTTCTTTGATGGGTTAAAACCATTTATCCTTCAAGCATTAGTCTCACAATCCTTCTTGTCGTACGAAGACATTGTCTCATGTTCTATCAATACCGAAAAGGAATTCTCTAAGTCGTATGACTTTAAAGGAAAGAAAGAGAAGAAGAGACCTGATAATCAATCTAGGAATTGAAATATGGGGAAGAAAGGAATGGTTTAATATCCATCCTGTGGAAAATGTGGTAAGAAACACCCCGGTACTTTCTTGAAAGGAACGGGAGTCTGTTACATGTGTGGTGAAAAAGGCCACCAAGCTCGTGATTGCAAGGGGAAGAAGGAAGCTACCAATGTTCAGTGATACAATTGCAGGGAGATGGGGCATTATGCAAATGAATGTCCTAAGCGTCAGGAGAACATACCTAAGAAAAGGCCAAGGGATCAAGGCCAAGCTTATGCTATCACTACTACTGAGGTAGAAGCTCTGAAATACGTGGTGGTAGGTAATTTAATTATTTCCTCAAGTTTAGCAAATGCATTATTTGATTCTGGATCATCGCATTGTTTCATATCTTCCCTGTTTACTAAGAAAATTAGATATTTTCAATTTGATTTAAGAAGGGAGTTGTCAGTTAAAACTCCTAAGGGAAGTATTATTGCAACAAAGTTTTGTGAATCAGTCCCCATTAGAGCACATAAATGTTCTTTATCTGCTGATCTCATCGGCATACCTATGATTGAGTTTGATATAATCCTCAGTATGGACTGGCTTTCGGACTATGATGCGGAGATTTATTGTAAGAAGAAAGAGGTTACGATTCCTGATGATGATGATAAGGAACACCTTATATTTACAGCAGAATCGTCACCACCTAATTCTTATCTAGATCCACCCCCAGTAGCTCAACTAAATTCAATTAATGGGGAGGAAGAGAATGAAATTACTATGGGTGAGGAAAGGAATGTTCAAATAGAGGATGTACCTGTTGTGAAAGAATATGTATATGTATTTCTGGAAGATTTACCTGGACATCCTCCAGAACGAGAAGTTGAGTTTTCCATTGATTTAATTCCTTGATCAAGGCCTATATCGAAGACCCCTTATAGAATGGACACTGTATAATTAGTTGAACTAAAGAAAAAACTAGAGGAATTGAGTAATAAGGGATTTATTCTCCCTAGTGTTTCTCCATGGGGAGCCCCTGTTCATTTTGTTAAAAAGAAAGATGGATCTATGAGGTTATGTATCGACTACAGGGAGATCAATGCTATAACAATAAAGAACAAGTATCCCCTACCTCACATTGATGATTTATTTGACCAACTGCATGGAGCTCAATACTTTTCAAAGATTGACCTTCGATCTGGATACCATCAGTTGTGTGTGAAGAAGGAAGACATTCCGAAGACAGCATTTCGAACCAGGTACGGGCATTACGAGTTTACAGTAATTCCTTTTGGATTGACTAATGCACCCTCTGTATTCATGGATCTGATGAATAGATTTTTCAAGGAGTATCTCGATGAATTTTTGGTGGTATTTATTGATGATTTCTTGGTATACTCAAAAAGCTACGAAGATCATGAAAATCACTTGCGCATTATCTTGAAGACTCTAAGAAGACATGAATTATATGAGAAGTTTAGCAAGTGTGAATTTTGGCGTCAGAAGATTTATTTTCTTGGCCATATTGTCTCTAAAGATGGAATCTCTATTGATCCTTCTAAGACCAAGGCAATCCAAGAATGGCCAGCACCTACGAATATAACTGAGGTATATAGTTTTATTGGTTTAGAAGGTTATTATCGACGTTTCGTCCAGAATTTTGCCCGGTTGGCTAACCCATTAATGAAGTTCACACGTAAAGGGGTTAAATTTGTTTGGAAAAAATAGTTTGAAGAATGTTTTGAAGAACTGAAGAGAATATTATTAAATTATCCTATATTGACTCTACCATCGGGGAATGGTGGGTTCGTTATTTATAGTGATGTATCGAAGAAAGGACTTGGTTATGTCCTTATGCATAATGATAGGGTTATTGCCTATGCATCACGACAGTTGAAAATCCATGAGCAGAACTATCCTACTCGTGATCTTGAGTTATTAGCTGTGATATTTTCTTTGAAGATATGGAGGCACTACCTCTATGGTGAAAAATGTGAGATTTATGCTGATCACAAGAGTTTGAAGTATATATTGTCACAAAAAGAATTCAACATGAGGCAAAGGATATGGCTTGAATTACTCAAGTATTATTATTGTACAGCAAACAAGGTGGAAGATGCTTTGAGTAGAAAAGATCATGGAGTTTTGAACAATATGAGAATTGAAAGGGATCCGATTTTCATGGATCTAGTGAAGATGGACATGGGAATAACCAGGGAAGGTGACTCATCAATGCTTTTTCAAATGGTTTCCAAACCATCTTTACTATAAAGGATTAAGAGTTCTCAGACCGATGATGAAGAATTTCAAAAGAAGATTAAAGCTGTGAATGATGAGAGATTGAGAGACTTTATGTATGAAGATGGAAGTTTGAAATTCGGGAAGAGGCTTTGTGTTCCCGATATACCTGATCTAAAAAGGGAATTGTTAGATGATGCTCATAGTTCCAATTTCTCTATACACCATGGGAGCACCAAAATGTATAGAGATTCGAAGGATCATTTTTGGTGGGACAACATCAATAGGGAGATTGCCGATTTTGTGTCATGATGTATGGTTTGTCAATGAGTGAAAGCTGGAAGGCAATAGCCTGGTGGAGTATTGCAACCTCTTCCCATACCTGAGTGGAAATGGGACAATATTACGATGGACTTTGTCATGGGGCTACCAAAGACTACTAGAAGGAACGATTCAATATGGGTTATTGTTGATTGTCTTAACAAGTCAGCACATTTTCTTGCTATAAGAGAAGATCTACCACTCGAACGCTTAGCAAGTCTATATATTAATGATGTTGTGAGACTTCAGGGAGTACCCCTATCGATTGTTTCTGATCGTGATCCCCGTTTTACTTCAAGATTCTGGAAGAGTCTTCAGAAATCCCTGGATACTGAACTTCATTTGATCATTGCCTACCACCCTCAGACAGATAGAAAATCAGAACGGACTATTAAAACCTTAGAAGACATGTTGAGATCTTTCTCACTTGACTTTCAGGGTATATGGGATCAATATTTACCTTTGGTAAAATTTTCCTATAACAATAGCTTCCATTTGAGTATTCAGATGGTACCATATGATGCGTTATACGGAAAGAGATGTCGCACACCAACCTGTTGGGATGATGTGGGTGAAAGAAAACTTGTAGGTCCAGAACTAGTGGACGAAACGATGGAAAAGGTGAAGGTAATCCAAAATCACATCAAAGCTGCTCAAAGTAGGCAGAAGAGCTATGCCGATAATCGAAGGAAAGATTTGGAATTTCAAGTCGGTGATCATGTTTTCCTAAAGGTATATCCATGGAAGGGACTCATACGTTTTGTTTAGAAAGGTAAATTGAGTCCCAGGTACATCGGACCTTTCGAAATTCTAGAACGAATTGGGGTTGTAGCTTACCGATTGGCAATGCCTCCAAGTCTCTCCAAATTTCACGATGTGTTCCACGTATCTCTATTGAGGAAATACATGCCTGAACCAATGCATGTACTCACCCATGAGGAATTAGAACTGGAACCCGATCTATCTTATTGCGAAGAGCCCGTCAGCATTCTTGATATGAGAGAACAAGTACTGAGAAACCGGACAACGCGTCTGGTAAAAGTTTTGTGGAGAAACCATAAGATGGAAGAGGCAAAGTGGGAACCCGAGGAACTTATGATGAAGAACCAACCGAGTCTTTTCATGTGATAATATTCTAGAAATTTCGAGTATGAAATTATTTGAAGGAGAGGAGAATGTAACACACCATGCTTCTACGGTACGCTTCTCTTTGAATAATGTGATAGCGTGTGTTGTATGCAATACCGAGTTCTAACATACCATAACTAATCAAACTAGCCGTTATGAATAGTAATACCTACCTTTTAAAATCATATATATTTTATATTTGAAAATGGACTTCATATTTGGATTCGGAATATTGAATTTAGCCTAAGGTGAAATTTTGGTACTTTTCGGATAACTTTAATATTTTGATGAATAGTGAAAATTACTAAATTTTAATTAAAAACAACTTTTTTAATCAAAATAATTAATAGTGATAAATTATGAATTTGAGTGGTTTTAAAGTATATTTAGAATATATTTTTACCATTTAATACAATTTTTTTCATTGGACATAATTTCGCAATTAAACCAAACATAAACAAGTATCAATCTTTTGATAGTTATTATATCTTACAAACACGCTTTTTGTTTTTACAGCGGGAATTAATTTTAAATTAATTTCTTCCACTTCTGTGTTTTGAATTTGGAAAAATGGATTCCATATTTGGAATCAGGATGTTCAAATTGTGTAATTAGGTAACTTTTATTTTTAGACATTTTGAATAATTATTTCGGTAAATATTTTATTTACCATGGTTAAATGGTAAATCCGGTAAATAAGGGTTAAAAAATAATATTATAATAATAACTAATTACCCTAAAATGTGTCCTAGCCTTATTTTTTGATACATGTTCTACCATAGGCATCTTTGGGTCAATTTTGGGACCCCATGGGGCCACTTGTAAGTGATAGGGACACTTTATTTTAATTAAGTTAAAATAAATATAAAAATGACAAAAGCATATATCTTTTAGAAAAACAATTTTTACATAGGGTTATATATGTTGATTTTTCGAAAAGAAATATTCATTATAAAGATAAAACTATTTCCTACATAATCATAATTTATTTATAATTTTTATAAATTATATAATTAAATTTATTTATGACACAATGATGATGCAGTAATTACCATAATAGTGAAAAATTAAAATAGTTGATATTATAAATACCAAAATAAATATAATTTGAGTCTTTTAATGAATTAAACTAATTTTATAGGATAATATGACTTATTAGGATTTATTTAATTGACTTTTTCGAAGCAATAATTCTGTTATGATTTTTACAAAAATCAACTATTGAATAGTCTCAAAATTGACATAAAGAGTTTTTCAAACAAATATTATATTATTAATTGATATTAAATTCTTAAAAATATAAGGTTCGTCCAAGAGACTTATATCATGATAGGTGTATCATTAATGGAAAACTTGGGGTTCTCTTGGATGTATATAGTAAGTTTATTAACCATATAATATAAAAATACAAAGAGACATTGTAAAAGTGAAACTAATTAACTAAGAGTTAATACTTAATGATAAGGTTAATATAGTAACCCAAACCTGTAAAAATTCTATTTGATGAGTGGTTTTCGACTTATCCCCACATTAAAATTTAAATAATTTACTTTGGATCCATTAGAAATTGAATATGAATTTATTATAAATTAATATTTCAAGCTTTTCCAAAGGTTCCCCTCACCCCCTCTTATAAAAAGGCACTCCCCCTTCTCATTACTTCACACCTTAAAAGCCTTTTGGTTCGGAAAAACTCTGCCCAAATACTCTCTAAACTTCCTTCAATTCATCCTATAGGCCCTAATTTAGTCATAAATCCAACCTAAGATCCTTTTTGATCAAATCAAAAGGAAGAACCCGAAGAAGAGGTAATGATTTCACCACCCTTTTCCAAGTTCCTTTCTTCTTGCACTTCTTGCGTCTTTGTTATTATCATTGTAAAATAATAACTCCAGTATGTTATATATAATGTGATGTTATTATGAATATTTTACAACCATATTTAGTATTCTATCCATCCTTTGAATAACATGTCACCATACGTGCGTACGTACGGCTTACCGTCTCCACGTCGTGGTGTAATTGTTATTCAATAAATTATTATTTGGATGGGTATAATAATGATGTGTAACTCATGTAAATAATAAATATATCATGATAATGATTCTTTATATATGTTATACCATCCATTTATATATTATTTTAATATCAAAAGAATGATATTGTCGCTCGTGCGTACGTACGGACTACCATCTCCATGAATGCGATTAGATTCATTCTCCATCGTATCCATTCAAGTATAATTCTCATTTGATGATTAATAATAGTATCTAAGGACTTGATATAATTATGTATATGATTAAGATACAACCTATCCATTATAATCATGGCTTACGTAACAAAACATATAAAATAAAATGAGTAAGTTAACACCTGAAACAACGATAATACTAAGATCATATTAACAAAGCAATGTTAAAAGATCATATATGATATCATATTAATGTATATGATTCTTGTATAATTTAATAACAATTATTTCACCATTATAAATGAGTTTAAACTACCCCAACCAAGGAAACGTACAAGGTAAGGTTTTTTTCGCAATCTCTTCATTATCCGAGGTTGTTTATACGTAATAATCTACTGGGATCTCTTTATCATACAGATCCATGTTTCTTAAAAATGTATTTCAAAACATTTTTAATATTTAAAAGAATATGGGTTAAAGTTATTTATACCATTTTTTACTTTTTATAAGAGTTTTATAAAGGAATATTTCCTTCATTTTCCAAAAAAGGTACTTTTTAACCTTTTCGACAGAATTAAGGTAAGAATGTTTTTTAACTTATACGACAAGTGTGGATATTTTCCGCCATTATAAAATCTTCGAAGATTCCCTTACAAGATTAAAAGAATATTTTCAAAGAAAATGTTTTATTTTATAAAGATATGACTCTTAAATGATTTCAAAATTAAAAGAGATATTTCTCTAAAAAGAGTTTTGATTTCATCTACATCAACATCCTTTGATGGATTTTACGCTTATTTTAAGTTGATTTATAATGAAACAAAACTTCTATAATGTATTGAAGGTTTTGTGTAATGTTTGACTGTGGATGATTTATTTTTATACCATTCATAGTTAATGGATGAAGTATTTACATTTCATATTCTAGTTTTAATACGAATGTTTATGTTATGTTTAAACCTTATCATATGGGAATGCATTGGACTTAATATGTGACAGGTGGAGCCTGCTATAGCTCCTCGATGCATCTTTAGGTCTCATGAGACAAACTAGTGTCTAGGAAAAAGGCCTTGACAAAATATTATTTGTAGTCTTGGCACGAGGCCTTGGCTATGTGGTTATGATAGTCTGGCATTATGCATTCCATCATTATGAAAGTGGTTATTGGCATTGCATGTGATTATTCGATTAGTATAATATCCTTGTGAATAAGTAAATGGCATTATTTTATTTTATTTTTTCCATACTATGTTGAAGTTCAAGTGTAAAAGGATTTTGTTTTAGTTATACATTTCCTTAAATGTTTATTCTTATTTATGAATGTTTCTGCTATATTGTTATCCTTACTGGGCATTTGAGCTCACCCATTTTCAATGTTTTATTTTTCCCATGATGTGAAGAAGTAATTTATGAATGACCTGCAGGGATAGTGTGAGGGGGTAAGAGTGTGGACTATGGAGACTATGTTGTTGTAGTTTTCATTTTATGATGTAATGTAAACCTTATGAATATATCTAGTGTTTCCAAGGCAAATAAACCAATCGGTCTTTTGAGATTTGATCTTTCTTGGGATCATTCCAATGTTATGTAATAATGCACCAACTCTGGGTCACTGAGGTCAGGGTGTTACAAGAAATATATTAACATTAATGATATGATAGAATTCATAATATAAATTATAGGATTAATTTTTTATTATTCACATAGAAGTCCTTGGGTAATTCCCCCATGGATTATTTATGATTACTAGAAGGAATGACTTGAGGTGGTCCACCGCATTGGTTTTATCATAAGGAATGATTTTGAATGCATTGTATATGCTATATGTCTTCATATGGATTGCATATATATTTAATTCCATGGGTAATTTCCCCTTATTTTTGTTATAATATCTTATTTTTTATTCCTTGGATGAGTTCCTTGGATTTGAATGGGAAACCGGTTTAGAATGTCTTGGAAGAGTTCCATTTATTTAAATGTGATACTATTTGAGTTACCAAGATATAATCTTGTGAATCAGTCATGTAAATCCTATAATTAGACTTCTTATGCTCATCCTACCAAGGAATTAATTATTTAACCTACTATTTTATTGGTCGTGGGAATGTATTCTTAGTCAGTGTGATTCTCTGACATGCTCAGAGACACTCTAACTCTGGATGAAGAAGGTACGAAATTAGTTATTGGTTTTAGGGTAGGACATGGTCACCTGGGGCGGTTGTATTTGTTAAGAGACACCCAAGAATTAGTTTAACTAGGTATATTGAGGTTCTAACATATTACTTTTATGGGTGATAATGTTACATTGGTGACCAATATTATTATATATGTATTCCATATGTGTCCATTTAATCAAAACATAACCCAATATTTTTATGGAATTAGGGATTTAATACTAGGTCATTGGAATCAACCAATACTTGTCTAAACAGTATGGGTTTTATTTTACATTAATAGAACTTATTAATTTATTTTACTTCCTAGGTACTAGTAAAATATGGATTCTATATGTAGGTGTAGTGATTTATTAAGTTTGAATGACTCATAGGGTGGATTATTGTGTGGTAGATAGGAGGATAGTTTAATTTTTAGTTTTTTAATGATTGATCAGCATATATTTACAAGGGTTACATTTTAATATATGATATATATTAATTTAAATAATTATTGTATCTTTAATTAGATGGTTGATAATTATATAGATAAATTTAATTAATTCTATTCTAGAGAGTGTGGGCCTAGATGGATCCCAATTCAATATTGATAGGTATTTGGGATGTCCAATATATGAACGGGTTATGTTGAATTTACTATAGAATTGTGTATGAAACCTTGTGAATTAAAATATAGGGTGTACTCTATCAATAATTATATTAGGCCTTTGACAAAATTAGACCACCTCTGGTGTATTTATAGGTACACCTGAGGTCAAATAACGTCTCTGTGATTGGTTTTTTTCCTGTGTTCCGGGATTGGTCTCACATGGGGGGGCTTATTTTTCAAGGGAAATTTAAAATATATTGATAAAGAATTTGATTCATTGAAACCCTTATTTCATAAGTGTAAACCTTGGACAAGTAGGTTTTTATTCCTCTATCTATAGTTATCTATAAATTATATCACAAGCATAAGATTCCACATTGTTTAAGGATTACTACCACCATTATAAGATACCACTATGGGTTATAGTCTATAATAATTTTGATACAAATATTGATAGGATTTATTATTTTTTATATTTTTATAGTATGACAATACAAAATTTCATAGACTATATTCCCCTTTATTTTTTTATCTAATACAAGTTTATGAACCATGAAATATTTAAATATATTTTGGATTTCCTTTTCATATATTCGTTGTAACCTTTACACTTTTATTCCTCACTTTCTATAATGATATGTTTAAAATATATTGACCCCTTGTTTTATGTTTTACGACAAATTAAAATTAAAATTTGATTGTTTTAGTTCAAATTACCATGTTATTGATTATCTAATAGATTTTTTCATATTGAATGGATTATGGGATCCAACTAGGATTATTATTCCCACACCCTACATAAAACCAATGGTTGTATATAAACATTGTTTTCATCGATATAATTGAATTCCAGGAACCAATTTGACATGGAAAATTATTTGGATTTCCTTTTATAGCTCAATTTTATGGAGGTGATAGGTGATGGAAATTAATTTTTCTTAATTTTATGGGTATATTGTATTATTTTTTGTAATTTCACTTTTGGTAATGTATATATTAGAATTTTTTAATTATTCCTAACCTAATTTATAATCCTTGTTAATATATTTTATTGTTACATAGATATTGAATTTTTATCATGTATGTATATATATATTAAATTTGGTTATTTTATTATTAATATTAATTTTTATTATTTGGCGTGAGTTACAAATTTATGTCATTCCATGTTTGGGTAATAGATTATTTTGACAAATATTATTTTGATGAATGACATATCAGTATCCTATACAAACATGTTGGGCCCTTTGGATGAACCCCAATTAAGAATTAAACTATTTATAGGGAAACTATTCAAAACCTAGTAATCATGATGCATGTGAAGTAATTTAAACCTCTTGGGGATATGGAACACATCTAAGGATTTGTAGTTTGATGAATCTTCTACCAGGAAAAGGCATCCAAGATTTTTTCTTTATAATATCACAGTGTTTCCATAATCATGTTAGTGTCATGTTTTTTATCATTTTCACAAATGGTATCTCAAAGAAAATCCCACATGATCCATAATGGTTTTATTTTTTCTATAATTCACTTTATAGATTTCGGAATCACTTAAATTTTCAATTAATTCTTCTTACTCATCCTTTGAAATAAATCAATTATTCTAATTTTTAAATGGATTATTATTTTTAGTAGAAAAATTATTCCCCTTTTCAATTTTTAATTCATTTTAGTTATTTATCATTATGAATTATATTCTATTTGATTGTCTCTATCAAATTAAATGGTTTATTCTATAGAAATTCATTACAAAAGTGACCTACACATAAAAAATTATATCATTTAAACGGTTTATTACCCTTATAAGATTAATTTTATCCTCTTAAATTATATTATATATGTGAAATTATTTTTTAAGAATAACGATTATGATAATATTCATATTAATAAGTGTAATAATAGACTTTTGTATTCTTAAAATTTAAATTTTTCATATAACTGGAAGAAATTTTATAGTATGAATTTTTTTGTTTATGAAATTTTTATCCTACCTCATATCATATTTTATAATCATGTCTTGTAATATATCATGAGTAATTCGTCCCCCATCATTGAAACGTTATAGCCATATTTATAATTAAGTATTATCGAAATCATCTAAACAATAATTAATTCATTTTACTCTCCATAAACATCTAGATGTTTTGGAATATTCAATTATTATATATAAAAAATCATCAATCTATTCATCCTTAAACATCCCAAAATCTTATATTATTAATCTATGAATATATATTTGAGCCCCTTCATCCCCACTATATCATTCATAGTTATGAAATATTTTAACCTTACTCACTTTAGGAGTATTCGAATCAATCACATTTTAATGCATGTTTTTAGATAAAGATATAATAATGAAATTCCCAATTATTATTCCATTATCAATATTTATTATTTTCCATTGATTTAAAGAAGAATAAATTCATATATTGTCTAATTGTGATTATATTTACAATCATAACAACCAAAAAAGAAAAAAAATTTAAGGATCTACTACTTTCTTTTATACATAGTAGTTCATCATATTACTATTAAGGGACCCTTAAGTGATTACATATTTCAAATTAACCACTATTAATATATATATAAATTCATTCAGTGAATATTTGATAGATATTTTATTCAATAATATCTAATAGTGTATACTTTTTCTCTGAAACCAATTTTGGTGACCAATAATGGAATATCCAATTCTACGTGGAGGTGAATCATTGTTATTTAATTTTAACAACAATTTTGAATATTTAATTATTTTTATAGTGTGATAATATTTTTCCATTGATATTTACATTTATCATCCATTATATGTTGAAAATTAAAGAAAATAAAATAGTCAAAAATATTAATTACAATTCCCCCAATAATGGAAGAAACATACATATTATCTATCATATCAAATCATATATAAATTAACACATGAATATAATACTGTGAACTAAATTGGAATTTTGGATGCTATCATCTTTGAGAAAAAAAATCACCCCAACTTGTATCTATGAAACCGTTTATTTTATACAATAATGAAACTTATTATGAAAAAATATCACCAAAAACATTCTCCTTTACACTACATCTCTAAAATTAATGCTTCTCAATGTGTAGATATTCCACAATTACCTCGACAAGTATAGTATCATGTCTAGTGTATCTAGATAGTGAAAAATCAAACAATAAATACTCATTCACCTTAAATAAATACATTAGAACACACAAATACATCTCATCTATTCTTATAAAAATATTTTATCAATATTTTATTAGTTTCGATAATTTAAAGAATAAATTTTTTTATTTTAATTATTAATATTATTTTCAATAAATAAATGAATATTCTTGATAAATACCTAATTAATCACTATAATTTGTATACTCTATCCATTAGTCTTTAAATATTAAAATAAAAATTATTTTAAAAAACCAAATAACACTGTAAATCAATTTATAAATACATCATTTAAAATTTAATCAATAATATTTTAAAATATTTATAAATGACCATGTTCAATAAGTTAATTCTTTTTTATTAGTTACATTCAATAAAATTGTTTATATTATTTTAATGAATTTGGAAATAAAAACTTATTTCATACAAACATAAAAACATTCATAATTTCCACTATATTAAGAAACATCGTATGTTTTTTCTTATAAAAAATTTATTCTTAACACCCATGATTATTTAGAAAATTAATTCAACCTCAGAAAAAATATTTCATATTCCACTTCTATAAAAATCATTTCCATTAAAAATTATTGAAAACATAATTTATTCCACATTCTGCAATCCTATTTTACCTTACAGTAGTAATAGATGACGAAAATAATCATTAACATTATATATTGAATATAAAAAAAGAAATTATTTTCTATTTCACTAAAATTGTTTCTCTATATTGTTCTAATATATCTAAAATAATTTTAATTATTCTTTATATAAATTTTTATCTATCTCATAAAAAAATTTATTCTTTGTATATATATAAATATCTAATTCCAAATTACATTATATTTTTTTTAATTTATTCAAAAAATTCTCTAGATGACTTTATAACAATTAAAAAACTAATTTTACTAATTCAAAAAATGAATAAATAACCATTAAATAATCACTAATAAACTACTTTGTAACTACATCAATATTTTTAAAACATAAAATTATATAAATCCATGATTTCAATAATCTCACCAATTTCAATTTCACCATAAAAACTATACCTCTATTGATCCAAGCACACTCCAAAATTATTAATGGTACATTAATCATCACCTCTTCCTAAATTTGGATGTTATAAATATTTTTATTAATATGAATGAACCTAAAAATTATGTATATAATCTCAAGTAATTCAATATATTATTATGTTGTCCATTATTGTTTTGTAGAAGTGAGTTATTGGGAGTGTTATTACTATTAATTATACTACTTTGTTAATATTTTTGAGAATTATAGAGCTTAAAAATGGGTTTTGTGGGATTTTTTTAAGTTTTAATTCATGATTATGTTTAGTTTTCTGAAAATAGATTATTTTTTATTTAATTAATTACATTTATATTACCCAATTTTTATTACTGATCACTATATGTTTATCATATATCATTTTATTATGAATTGGATAATGTTAATTTGTGATATTCTGTATTCTCTATTGATAGAAATTCCAAATAGTTGAGAGATTTATACCCTTGGATCTAGTCTCCAACCCCTATCTTTATAGATGTGGAAGTATTGTGACACACATAATTACACAACCATCCCAAAAGTAATTTTTTAAGGTGGTAAGTCATGATAATAATAAAATCTCTCTGTATCATTAATAAATTAACATTAATAATTAATAGTTATTAAAAATATTACAATTTTTTTAATTAATAATAAAAAAATATTACTTTGTCTACTAAAATACTATTTTATAATTTGATTAGAGGAAATTATACATCACATTCCCTTCAAAAAGATGTTATGTACTAAGAGTATTATAAATTTTAATTCAAATAATAGATCAAATACAATGAAATCACAAAGAAAGAATTAATAAGAATTCATTTGAAAAATCATTTGATATATTCATAAATTAATAAAACATCAACCAGTGATGTTATGAAAAAATTATTTAATAATATTTATCATTGTTGGGTAAGATCAAAATAAAATTTATTTCTATATATAATACAATAGAAAGTAATATATTACAATTTATTTATGTAAAATCTATAGTATATAAAAAGGGAACCAAGAGACAAAATAATATCATACCTAGAGACCAAAAATTTTATATTTTATAAAAAGGATATTAAAAAATTAATGAATTTAAGTAAAATGATTCATGATTTATAATAATGTGTATAGTATAAATAATAATAAACTTTCTAAAAACTACACATGTTCTCTTTATATATATAATCCATCTAGATTTCATCCCTTTCTTTTGAATACTTTTAGGTTTGATTCACATAAAATTAATGAAGGATATAAATATAATGAATCATTATTCAAAGATAAAGGGATTATATATATTATAGATAAACATTTTCAAGTCGTAATTAGAACAATAAATGAATGAGAAAAATTACATGGTAAAATTATTCAGATATTAAAATTAATGTATAATAATTACTTTGGTTTTTGGAAGGATTTATGTCAAAATTATAGGTTGGAAGATATTTTTTTCAATTACATTGTTTAATTATTTCATTTAAGAATTAAGTAATCTAACTATGAATTTTCAATTTTTATTGGTTGTATGAAATGCATGATTTGGTATATTAGTAATTAAATATTTTTTCTAAACCCTTAATCCTATTAATTTATCCAGGTTTAATGCATGGTTAATGTCAATGATTAAATAATTATAAATATAAAGTGAATTTACACATTTTAGGTTTTGAATCCCTGAAAACCACAATTTATCGCCATTAATCACTATCAAAATTTCCATATGAATTTCTAGGATTCCATAAATATATATATAAGAGGTGATATTAAATTGTTTAAGAAATAATCGGTGTTGTTTGATTATTTTATTTTTAGATAAAAGGTAGTATAGTTCTTATCTATTCTATCTTGTGAATCTATCAATTCTATCTCATGGGAATCTATTTTTGGTGATTTGGATCTATTATCTTAATGAACTCGATTTGATTTTGTAAGGGTGTGTAATTTTCTTTTATGGATGATTACCTATTTTAGATATTGATTTTTTCTATTAAGGAATTCAAATATGAAGTGTCTAGATATGTGGAACAAATTTATTCTTATCATATGGAAAATATGAATATGATTTCTCATGGATTTAGGAAAATATATTTTCTATTTATGATTCATTTAAAATATTCCAATTTTATGGAATGTGAGTTATATTTTATAAGAAGAAAAATAGTTTTTGAATAAAAATGGGTATGAAATTTATCATGGGTTTAATCCAATTATAGGTTTGAAATGAATTTAGTGAATTTACTTTTAATTATAGATGTGAATAAATGAATTAAAATGGATGGGTTGTGTTGACATGATATTATATATATTCAGTATAAGTGAAAAAATTGTGAGAAATGTCTTTATTAAGGATTATTTATTTGAAATTATGATATAAATTTAATTATTTTTAGATTTATTTAGAAATTTATTCATGATTGGTTTTGTGTTAGAATTCCAAATTTTGAAAAGGAATTTCGGTTTTATTTTGAAATTATGTGTTTGGTTAGTACTTTAATTTAATGAAAATTTCAAAAAAGTGGGTTTTTTGAATTTTATTTTCATTTTTGTGGGGAGTCATCTGATTAGGATGGTGAGGTTTATTTGTCAATTCTTTAAAAATGTTCAAATGGATCTGGTGTAAGGATAATTTCATACCATTTTCATGATTGTTTATTGAAATATAAAGGATCATGTAAGAGAAATGATTTTTTTAAATATATTTTTATTTCACATTGGATTTTTTATCTCTATCAAGTCTTTAACCACATTCATTTTGATCTCAATATTTGTTTAAGAACATTCGGATAATATGAAAGATTTTATAAAAAACAATATATATTTTTTGGAATGTTGCTGTATTTTTCTATATATGGTATGGATGGAATTTTGGACATCAATATATAGGGTTTTATTCAAACCTTTGGGTTTTATTAAATGTAAATTTAGATAAAAAATGTTACAACCCCTCCCACCAAAGATGCCCCTCCTGACTGGAAATGGTGAAAGAGAGATAATGACCCCCGAGTCCCGCCTCCAGTAGGCCCCGAAGTGGCAACTAGCACCAAAGGTATGAGTTTTCAAAAATATGGGAGGCATTACCCTTTTAATTATATAGGATCAGGAAATAGGATGAGTCAAAAACCAAATGAAAAAGGAACAAGTAAATGAAAATAAACCCAAAACAATCACACATGCATGTTTAAATAAATTCTAAAACAAGTACAAGTACAAGAAAACTCAAAAGTACAATACCAAAAGAAACAAGATTATAAAAAACTGAAACAACTCCAACTGTCCCGACTAGTAGGGTCCCGCACGGCCCTAGTAGTCCTCCTGGAAACCTAAAAGAAAATGTAGGGTGAGCATAAAAGTATACTCAGTAAGGAAATCTAAATATCCCATGCACAGGTGGGGAGACATCCTAATGTCCCATGAGAACAAAAAAAGAACCATAATCTAGAAAAGAATTATATCCGCCCAACCTCACCAGCCACGCTCACCAAAAAACAAAACAATAGGTATTAGTATATAAGAACAGGAGTATTAAGTACCCCGCACCATTTACCCCCACTAGTTAGCTACTCTTTCTAAAGGCGAACGTTCTGACGCTACCACACTCTTCCTGCCCGCACACACCTAGGCCTCACAATCCACATTTCCCGCCCGCAGACACCTGGGCCTCACAAAACAAATATCCTTCCCGCACACACCTGGGCCTCACAAACCACATATCCTGCCTACACACACCTGGGCCTCACAAACAACATATCCCACCCGCACACACCTGGGCCTCACAAACCACGTATCCCTCCCACACACACCTGGGCCTCACAAACAACATATCCCTCCCCCACACACCTGGGCATCATCGCGAAGATTCTTGGAAAACAAACCTTCCCGAAGAGTATTGGGATAAGAATCACACCAATCGAAACCTACCCAAACAGTCTTGGGTGTAAGGTTGCCTCCAGCGATCACAACCTATCGAAACCTACCCGAAGAGTCTTGGGTGTAAGGTCGCCTCAAGCCATCACAGCTAACGGATGAAGGAGCAGGAAGGAGCTAGTAACTAAGGGGAAAACACCCTTTCCATAAAATAGTAGTTTTAGGCACTAGGTTCTCATCATGGGTGGGGTGCGACAAAACACAAAGATACAAATACATATATGTATTCCAAACACATAGCCCAACCTATGTCTTCTAAATAGAGAAACTGAGCATGTCCCCCGGCACAGCTACTATGAAGCATGCATACAACAAACAAACCAAACCCAATTTAGGTTTTCATGTTTCAATAGTATTATTTTATTAGTTCCTTAACTACTGAGAAATTATCAAACCAAATCAAGCGTTTCGTAGAACCAAACCATGCCAACCACAAATCCAGTTAGATAGAACACCAGAAACAGAAAACCAACCTTTTTATCATCAATCAATCCCCATTGATTGTTCTTGTGTTTAATTCATCATCATTCCCCACAGTACATTTATCAACTTCCCACTTTATTTTAACACCAAAACTCATTACTTCAGCCCTGCTGCCACCATAACCACATCTCCACATCCGTATAACAAAACAAGGCTCACAAACATCATTGCCCCTTTAATATCATTTATCGCAGCCCCGCTGCTGACCCTATTCATAATAACCCAGGATTTACCCCCTTTTTCCACACACCACGTAACCAAAACAACACCCACATTTTCATTATTCCATTCGGTTCCACCGGGGTGATCACACAAGGGTTCCAGATATTCATATAATCAGCCAACTTTACGTGATTAACCAATTTCCATATTCCACAAAGTTTCTATACACAAAACGGTCTAGAAATATAGGAAAACATTTAATTGTGCAAGAAAAGTACCCCAACGACCATGATTTTCAGTAGGCATAAGCCTATTGAATTCACAACATACAATAGGATAAAAAAAGATATACATAATAACTTTCCCCATCCCCATTCTTTAAGCCAGTTATTATCTTCATTAAACTGGTTCAACTATGTATCATGAAATAAAGAGGACACCCATCCCGCATGATGCACAAATTAGAAAGACGAAGGTAAAATCACTATCTCAAAGGTTTTTGACAGAAAGTACAACGGTCGAAGAATGCTCAAGAAACCCGGGTTGATTCTCCGAAACCCCACCTTGGATCTCTCATCCTAGCAAGATCAAGACCAAGACTCATCATAAACGACATCCACACATTTAGATCTACCCATAACAGGTGCAGATCTAAGATTTCGAGGGATGAGAAAGAGTAGATATGAGAAGATCTAAGAACCCAATAATAGAGATCTCATACCTTGAGGAAATGGCTTTTATTTGCGAAGAGAAGCCTCCAGATCGCCTCTAAAATGCTTGGGAGAGGGTCTTCTAGCTCCAAGGAAGGGTAATCTCAAGTTATGGCTGATTAGAGGCTTAAACGAGCAAGATAAAGGCTAAACAGTCAAGATCCTAAAATTTGGGATCTAACATTAAGTGCCTGCATGGACTAGTGGCACGGTTAGACAAACTATGCGCTAACCGTGCGGTCACCACCGACTTAGCCACTCAACTCGCACATTTTGTCGGCACGGTTTAGACAAACTGTGCACCTCCCATGCGGTCTCTACTGCCATCAAGGCCAGCTACGGATGGCTTGGCTGCACGGTTTATCAAACCATGCACCAACCGTGTGAAAGTTATAGGACTTCCAGTTTTCTTAAAAAACACCCAAACTCTTCTCTAAGTCACCTTGATTTCCCGAAACACCTCTAGCCCCACATTTTCACAAAGGAATGGACCAGAGAGGTCCAGGCCATTACATCAGATACCTCTTAAAACATTCTCATTCCCGATAATTGAAAACCCAACCCAGAAGAACCCAACAATATACCTCTTAGGGCTCTTGTTATAACCGGAATCTAACTAACAACCATAATCATATGTGTAAGGAATTCCTTCTCCTATGTCGAGATATTATCCACATTAGGCGACACTGACTCGCCTGCACGGGTTTAATCGCACATGCATTAATGCGTCTTGATTAAGAATCGGGTCGTCCCAAATATATATATTAGGATTTTTCCAACTTACACTTCCCCCAACACCGTACAACCAACACACTGCTCGAACACATGGCTAGGAGAATTCCCTATCCCATGTCGAGATATTATCCACTTTAGGTGTCACTGTCTCACTCGCAAAGGTTCAATCGCATCCACATTAATGCGTCTTCATTAAGTATCTGGTTCCCCCCCCCCTCCACACACATCAGGACATGTTACACGCTTATAGAGAACAAGGAAACAAAATGTCTTCCAACCGACAATCTATGTATTCCATAAATCAAAGGTACATAGTATAACATGAAAAAAAAATCTCAGAAGAACGAATCAAAACACAAGTCAAACAACTCTGGGTACTGAGCGTGCATCTAAGCCTCCTACTCTTAAATTCTCTCCTCAAGGCCACAATGCCTCCACAACACATGAACCAAGTTGATGGTTCGTCCACAGATCACCTTCTCTTCACGATCCTTAATTCTGACTAGTCATTCTTCGAAGGTCGCGTCGTCTCCCATATCTAGCTCTCCCCAGTCCATAACGTGAGAGTCGTCGTGTAAGTAGCAATGAAGCTAGGAGACGTGGAAGATGTCATGAACCTTCTCCAACTTTCATGGCAGGGCCAGTTGATATTCAACCTCGCTGACTCCCCTCAGCACCTCGAAAAGTCCGATGAACCTAGGGGATGGCTTACTCACCTTCCCAATCCTCCGCTGCCCCCGGCGAGGGGAAACATTTCAGAACACATGATCTCCCACCTCAAACTCCAAGGGCCTCCTCCAACGATCAGGATAAAACTTCTGTCGGTCCTGAGCCGCTTTCATCCTTTCACGCACAAGCTGAACTTTCTCTGTGGTGCTCTGTATTACCTCTGGCCCAAGAGCACCTGTCTCACCAACCTTTTCCTAGAAAAGGGGTGAACGACATGGACTTCCATACAAAGCCTCTAACAGTGCCATGCCAATAGCAGAGTGGAAGCTGTTGTTGTAGGAAAACTCTACTAAAGACAAGTGTCGCACCCATGATCCTCCAAAATCCAAAACACATGCTCGTAGCACGTCCTCCAACGTCTGGATAGTCCGATCTGTCTGCCCATCGGTCTAGGGGTGGAAAGCAGTGCTAAGGCATAGCTGGGTGCCAAAGTCATGTTGTAACCCCCTACAGACTTGTGAGGTAAACTGAGTTTCCATATCTAAGACGATAGTCTTCAGAACTCCTTGAAAACTCACCACCTCGTCTACATACCTCTGTGATAGGGTACTCACTGGGCATGACTCATTAATTGCTATGAAGTGAGCTGATTTCATCTGCTGATCAACCACTACCCAAATAGCATCATAACCACCCTGATCTCTGGGTAGTCTAGTGATGAAGTCCATTGAGATGTCATCCCATTTCCACTCAGGGACATCTAAAGGATGCAAAAAACCACCGGGAACACGGTGTTCATCCATTACTTGCTGACACACTAGGCACTTAGCCATAAACTCCGCCACTATCTGTTTCACTCCGGGCCACCAAAACTGTTCCCTCAAGCCTCGGTACATTTTTTAAGCTCCCAGAAGCACTGCCAAGGCTGAGCTATGGAACTCACGGAGAACAAACTCACGCATCACCTCCGAAACAAACAACCTTCCATGGAAAAACATCCGATTCCGGATGTCCTCTAACCATACTTCTGAAGCGTTCCCCTGATCGACAAGATCCCGCATTACTTCTGCCTCGGAGTCTCCCCACTGAGACTCGTCCACCTGCTGCAACAAGGTGGACTGAATCGTCATATGAAACAAACAACCTCTAAAACCCTCTACAATTACATCCAAGTGCAAAGCAGCCAAATCTCCCATCACCTTCCAAGCATCAGCGGATTCATGAAACACTTCCATATGTGACTTCCTTCTCAGGGCATCAGCCATAACATTGCCCTTACCTTTAGTTTATGAGATCTTGATGTCATAGCCTTGGAGAAACTAGACCCATATTCGCTACTGTAAGTTCAGGTCATGCTGGGAGAAGATATATCACAATCTCTTGTGATCTGAGAAGACCACAAAGTGATTTTCAAAGAGATAATGTCACCAAAACTTCAGTGCGAACACTACTACTGCAAGATCTAGGTCATGGGTGGCATAGTTATGCTCATGAGGGCGCAACTACCTAGACACATAACAGATCACGCCCTTCTTCTGCATCATCACACACCCCAAACCAAAGCCAGAAGCGTCACAAAATACCTCATAGAACAACCATTCCTCTAGAAACCTGAGTACTGGAGCACTGAAAAACTTCTCCTTCAGGTAGTCGAATGCTTTCTGGCACTTCTCACTCCATAGGAAGACCTGGTTATTCTTAGTCAAAGTTGTTAATGGAGTAGCAACTTGAGAGAAGTCTGAAACGATCCTCTGATAATAACCATCCAACCTCAGGAAACTACGAACTTCTGCCATGCTCTTGGGTGCCGCCCAAGAAACAACTTCCTCCACCTTCGATGGGTCCACTGACACTCCTTGATGAGACACCATGTTCCCAAGGAAGTGTACTTCTTGCGTCAAGAACTTACACTTCGACAATTTCCCATAAAGATGGTGGTGTCGAAGGACTTACAAGACTGCCCTGAGATGCTCAATGTGCTCCTCCTATGATCTTGAGTTGATCAGGATGTCATCTATAAACACAACGATGAACTGGTCTAGAAACTCTCGGAAGAAAAATTTCATAAGACCCATGAACACAGCTGGTGCTTTCGTAACTCCAAACGGAATCACTACAAACTCGAAGTGCCCATACCTACACCTGAAATCCATCTTCGAGATGTCGCTATCCATTACCCTTAGCTGATGATATCCAGATCATAGATCAATCTTAGAAAACCAACCTTCTCCCCTTAGCTGGTTGAAGAGATCATCTATCCTTGGAAGGTGGTAACAGTTCTTGATCGTCACCTGATTCAGCCTTCGGTAGTCTATGAATAGCCTGAGACCACCATTTATCTTCTTCATGAACAAAACTAGAGCACCCCATGGTGACACACTGGGTCAAACAAAACCCTTCTCCATCAGATCATCAATCTGAATATGCAACTCCCGCAACTCAAAAGGTGTCATCCGATAAGGGGCCATCGAAATCGAACTGGCACCAGGCTGTAAGTCTATCCCAAACTCAACGTCATGTCGGGGGGGGGGGGGGGGGGGGGGTAGAGTCACAACCTCCTCGGGAAAAACATCTAGGAACTCCCCAACAACCTCTGGGACATCCATCATCTCTGTATCAGCTGAAACCAATGATAACCCACCTAACAAGGAAAGGAGAGGCTTCACATGCCAGCTTCCCACATGATAGCTCCTCTCGCCAACAAAAACTACACGCTTCCGATCCATGTAAGAGAACATGAATCTTCTTCGGAAGCAGTCAATAACGGCACTAACAGAAAACAACCAGTCGATGCCTATGATGACATCGTATGGATGCATCTATAGCAAAAGAATATTCCCACTAGATCGATGCGGTCCCAACATCATCCAACAGCCCCGGAAAACACAAGATACGCTGGTCTGACCTCCAACTAGTGAACTTAGCACCAGGGGTACGGAAAGTCTCTCTACTTCTAGACCCAAAGAATGGGATAGACCGGGTGAAAAAAAGGAGTGCGAAGATCCCTATTCAAACAAAGCAATAACAAGAGTGCTGAACAAACAAATTGTACCTTGCACCACCTCTGGTCCTACCGGAGCTGCCAACTCTGCTGCGTGCAAATGTCCACTCCCAGCTCCTCTGCCTCTCTGATATCGACCACCTCCCCGACCACGCCCTGGTCAAGGTCCCTGAGGAGCGCCCTTAGGTCGGCCTCCTCCTGCAAAGTCTTCCCTTGGAGTAGTAGGGTCCTGCTGCTGCTGGAAGGGTCTCACCGGCAACTAGTGCTGCTAAGGCGGGTGCTGAACCTTCCCACCTCCACGGTACTGAGATCGAGTCGGGCAGCAACTCTGAATGTTCCCAAAACTTCCATAAGAGAAACACTTCATTCCTGGGCTTGTGAAAAAGGGATGAGGACCCGAAGATCTGAACTGGAACTGCTGGGGCCTAGTCCCTTCTGGGTTGAATCTGGAAGGTCCTGTCGCAGGAGACCTGCTACTGACTGCCTTCCCCTTCGACAAACCCAGATGGATCCCCTCCCATGGTGCACCTCCCTGCGAGTGCATATTCTCTACAACCTATGCCTTCTTCTGTACTTCCAAGTACTTCGAAAGGGTGAAGGGGGTAACATCATACAGGAGTGAAGGACGAAGCGCCTCCTCCAAAGGTCTCGCCTGAGACTCTTCATCTGGAAAGTGATCTGAATCAAAGCATAGAAGATCCTTAAACTTGATCCCCAATTCTCATACTGACACACTCCCCTACTGGAGGGAGAGTAACTCCTGCCGCTTATCTTCCTTGATCATGGAAGAAAGGAATTCCTCTCAGAACTCCTTCTCAAAGTCAGCCCACAAAACCTCTGCCTCTGACCACTTTCTGAGGTAGAGTGTCCACCACTGATGCGCCGCACCTCTCAGCTGACTGACTGCTAGGGGAACCCAGTACACCCTCGGTGCATGGATCAAAGTAAAAGTGATCCCTAGCTCCTCAAACCATCCCTCCATCTCCATATCAGAAGTACTACCCTCTTACTTCTTGAGGGTTAGTCGCTGGAAAGAACGGAGAGTCTTCTGCCACAGATCATGTTCCTCCTCTCAGTCAATCCTTAACTAATCGACCGCTTGAATCTGCTGGGCCTCCACTGTTTGAGTCACCTAGGGACGACGTCTAGGTGCCATAGCTTTACGGTAAACAAATATCTTCTAAGCCCAAGTAGTAAGGAAATTTCTCCAGGTTTCATTTTATCACTTTATTTCAATTTCATTCCCAAAACACCCCAAATCAAGTAAAACACAAACATGATGATGCATGTACCTTCCCTAGGGTCTCTACCCTGCAATCAATGTAGTCTCACTTGGTAGTTTGGTAGGCTCAGAGTCTTTGCATCGGATCATGGGGGGCCCTAAAATCCCGTGTCCTAGCTGGTCTTCCCTAGCCTATGCCACACACCAAGATCACCTAACATTGTTTCCCTACCATCCCATGCATTCCTCACTGTTCCTAACTCCAGACTCCATCCTATCTCTCAACCATCAGCTCTGATACCATTCTTTCAGGACCCCCTCCCACCAAAGATGCCCCTCCAGAGCTGGAAAGGTGAAAGAGAGATAATGACCCCCGAGTCCCGCCTCTAGTAGTCCCCGGAGTGGTGACTAGCACCAAGGGTATGAGTTTTCACAAATATGGGAGGCATTAAACTTTTTATTATTTAGGATCGGAAAATAGGATGTGTCAAACACCAAAAGAAAATGGAAAAAGTAAATGAAATTAAACCCAAACCAATCCCACATTCATGTTTAAATAAATTCTAAAATTAGTACAAGTACAAGAAAACTCAAAAGTACAATACCAAAAGAAACAAGAGTAGAACAAACTGCAACAACTCCAACAGTCCTGACTAGTAGGGTCTCGTACGGCCCTGGTAGTTCTCCTGGAAACCTGAAAGAAAATGTAGGGTGAGTATTCAGTATAATAAGTAAGGAAACCTAATTCTACCGTGCATAGGTGGGGAGATATCCTAATGTCCCGTGAGAACAACAGAAGAACCATAATCTCGCAAGGAATTCTATCCACCCAACCTCACCAGCCACACTCACCAAAACAGAAAACAATAGGTAGTAGTATATATGAAAAGGGTATTGGGTACCCCGCACCATTTTCCCCCACTAGTTAGCTACTCTTCCTAATGGAGAACGTCCTGACGCTACCACACTCTTCCTGCCCGCACACACTTGGTCCTCGCAAACCACATATCCAACCCGCACACATCTGGGCCTCACAAACTACATATCCCACCGGCACACACCTGGGCCTCACAAACCACATATCCCGCCCGCACACACCTGGGCCTCACAAACCACATATCCCGCCCGCACACACAGGGGACTCACAAACCACATATCCCGCCCGCACACACCTAGGCCTCACAAACCACATATCCCGCCCTAACACACCTGGGCCTCACAAACCACATATCCTGCCCGCACACACCTGGTCCTCACAACCCACATATCCCGCCCACATAAACCTGGGCCTCATATCGAAGATTATTTGGAAAAAAAACCTGGCCGAAGAGTCTTGGGCTAAGAATCACACCAATCAAAACATACCCGAAGAGTATTGACTGTAAGGTTGCCTCAAGCCATCACATCCTATCGAAACCTACCCGAAGAGTCTTGGGTGTAAGGTCACCTCAAGCCATCACAGCCTAGGGAAGAAGGAGCACAAAGGAGCTAGTAACTAAGGAGGAAAACACCCTATCCCATAAAATGGGAGTGTTCAGCACTAGGTGCTCAACATGGGTGGGGTGAGACAAAACACAAAGATACAAATACATATATGTATACCAAACACATAGCCCAGCCTATGTCTTCTAAACAGAGAAACTGAGCACGTGACCCGGCACTGCTACTACAAAGCATGAATACAACAAACAAACCAAACCCCATTTAGGTTTTCATGTTTCAACAGTATTATTTTATTAGTTCCTTAACTACTGAGCAATTATCAAACCAAATCAAGTGTTTTGTAAAACAAAACCCTACCAACCACAAATCAAGTAAGATAGAGAACCCGCAACACAAAACCATCCTTTTTATCATCAATAAATACCCATTGATTCTTCCCGTGTTTAATTCATAATCATTCCCCATAGTACATTTATTAACTTTCCACTTTCTTTTAACATCACAAATCATTACTGTAGCTCTTCTGCCACTATAACCGCATCTCCACATCAGTATCATAAAACAAGGCTCGTGCCACATTATTTCCACTTTAATATCATATACTATAGCCCCTTTTTCCATCCTATTCGTAATAACACAGAATTCACCCCTTTTTTCTACACACCACATCACCAAACCAACACCCACATTTTCATTATTCTATTCCGTTCAACCGGGGTGATCACACAAGGGTTCCGGATATTCATTTAATCATCCAACTTTACATGATTAACCAATTTCCATATTCCACAAAGTTTCCACCCAAAAAACGGTCTAGAAAGATAGGGAAACATTTAATTGCACAAGAAAAGGAACCCAACGACCGTGATTTTCAGTAGTTATAAGCCTATTGAATTTACAACATACAATAGGATAAATAAAGTTAAACATAATAACTTTCCCCATCCCCGTTCTTTAAGACAGTTATTATCTTCATTAAACTGGTTCAACCATGTCTCATGAAATCAAGAGGACACCCATCCCGCATGATGCACAAATTGTAGAGATGAAGGTAAAATCCCAACCTAAAAGGTTTTTGATGGAAACCACAACGTTCGAAGAATGATCAAGAAACCCGTGTCGATTCTCTGAAACCCCGCCTTAGATCTCTTCTCCTAGCAAGATCAAGACCAACACTCATAATAAATGACATCCACACACTTAGATCTACCCATAACAGTCGTAGAACTAAGATACCGAGGAACGGGAAGGAGTAGATCTGAGAAGATCAAAGAACCCAACAAGAACGATCACATACCTTGAGGAACCAGCTTTGATTTGCGAAGAGAAGCCTCTAGATCACCTCCAAAATTCTTGGGAGAGGTTCTTTTACATCAAAGGAAGTTTAATACCTATTTATGGCCGATTAGTGGCTTAAACGAGCAAGATAAAGGCTAAACGTTCAAGATCCTAAAATTTAGGATCTAACTTTAAGTGCCTACACGGCCTAGTCGCACGGTTAGACAAACCGTGCGCTCACTGTGCGGTCACCACTACCTTAGCCACTCATATGGCACGGTTTTTCAGCACGGTTTAGAAAAACTGTGCACCTTCTATGCGGTATCTACTGCCATCAAAGCCAATTATGCACGGCTCGGTCGTGCAGTTTAACAAACCTTGTGCCAACCGGGCGAAAGCTACAGGACTTCCAGTTTTCTTAAAAAAACCACCCAAACGTGCCTCCAAGTCACCTTGATTTCCTGAAACACCTCTAGCCCAACATTTTCACAAAGTAATGGATCGGAGAGGTCCGGGAAATTACACAAAACTATAGTATTTTTATTATTTAAATTAATGAATTTGAATTTTTTTTCATTTAAGCAATGATTTTGTAATTGTCTATTTATTGAAAGGTTCTTTATTGAATTTATCAATTGAAAAATATTTATATTTATATATAATATTGAATTGAAAATTTAGATTTAGGATCATGAATATATGATAATATAAGTAAGAAATTAGTGAAATCATATTAATTTCTATAATTACCCCTTTCATTTTCACCATAGTGTATAAATAGATGATATTTATCATGATGAAATTAAATGTAATGATTCATTCTATGTTTCTATTAAATCATGTGGAAATTTATGGAGATATGGTGGTAATGTTGGGGATAATGTATTTTTTATATTTTAGTCATTTATTTTTTTTCTGTAGATAGTAATTATATTACTGGGCTAGTCCTTATCACATTTCTCATCATTTTTATGCATGATATTTCTACTTTTTCATTTTTATTTTCAAAAATGTTTCAAAATTTCATGTCATAAACATTATATTGTGTTATATTTTTAGATTTAAATTGTTCTTAAATATTTAATATATCAATGGGAACTAGTTTCTATCCATATTCCATTGGGAAGGGATATTGAGGCCTTCTGGTATCCTAGATTGGGTTAATTGATTTTGCTTCCTCGGTCAGGTTGTTATAACATTTCTTTTAATAAAACGTATGAATTGAGTTTATAACCTATAAGTATGGTATGTAGATGAAATGGTTGGGACCAAAAAATTATATATAATAAAATATATCTAACCACTTTATGATCAAACTCTTGATTCTTTTGAAATATGACAAAATAATAGGATAAAGAATCACTGATTTGATTTTTTTCATTGTTATTCTAGGCAGTAACTTAACTAATTATCATTTTATATAAGTTAGATATTGTGAATATTTTAAGACATAATACATGTTATATCATATTATGATGGTTAAAAAATTATTTTATTGCATGGGATTGGATTTCAAAGTAATCTATTAGTGTATTATTTTCAAAGGATCATTCGATAAAGTTGTGAAAAAACATGTTTTTTTTGAATTTTCAACAAGATGTTTTCAAAATAATGTTATAAAAATATTTTGATATAGTATAAAACTAATTTTTTCAAAATGAAGTGAAATAAAAAATCTTCTAAATTAAATCATGAAATAAGAAAATTATTTGGAAAATTGGGAATAAAAATAATTATTAGAGTAGTATTAATAATTTTCAATTTCAAATAGGGGACTATAATAGTGATTTATGATTTTTTGTGAAAACATAATTTTAAAAAATTATTGGTTATTCATTAAAAATTAGTAATTTTTTAAAAAATCATGATAAAGAAACCTTTTTTGGTTTTTAAAATTTTACCTTATGGGTTCATAATTTTTCAACCATGAATAATACGCATATTATTGGGAAATAAATATATATTTAATTTTTTGACTCCTGTAAAGTGTTTTAAATCATGATTTGATGTTTCTTGTAATATTAAGAACTTTTTCAGTATGAAATATATTTTTCAATATATAATAGTTTTATTTATTTTTTAATGATTGCCAACGAATGTAAATTCATATATGGTGAGGAATATGAGTTATGGATATATTTTTTGAAATTGTAACTTATATAAACCTTAGTAAAATTTATCAATGTGATTTGGAAAGATTATAATTTTTATATTACCAAATACAATGATAAATCTGTTGGGTTCCCAATAATGAATCCATTATCATTATAGGGTGATATTTGACAATAAGAGGTAGAATATTAGTTAGAATGAATCAATATCATATTTTTTATTTTATATATACCTAGGACCTGTATGGTGGGATTAATGATATACTTTTGGTGAGGCTTTTATCGATATTATGGGAGACTATGATAAAACTAGATCTATAAAAATATCATACCAATGTTGAAAGGTCTTTTATATCCGTTTTTCATTATGTGTTGGATTAGTAAAAATTTCAAGAATTTATTGACATAAAGAACAATAATTTATTTATCATTGATTATAATGCTCATTCTGAAGGGAATTTTTTTTCACCGGTTTTAATTACCAATGATAGCCACAAGGTTCAAAGTTTAACAATGAGTAATTTAAAACAATTTTAGTTAATTATTATCCTTTATTATTTACATATAATTGTTATTTTTGTATACAAGGTAACAATGGTTGAGACTCTTATGATAGAAAGATAAGTTATAACCGTTTTCCTTCCACATTCTAGTAGAGAAACAGTTATTTATGTGGAAAAATTATAAAATGAAAGTAAATAAAAAATTTATATATGAGTAGGAATTCTATTAAATCATAAGGAAGTAATATTCTTGAGTGTTTTAAATTCCATAGTGTTCGAAATGTGAGGTATTATTTCCATATTCATGTTAATAATAATTTTGAAGAATGAATATAAAACATTTTAATAGTTATTATGAATACATTTCACTAGATTTAAGTGGATGTATATACATATAGATAAGGGGTATGATGATTTTAGTGGATGAAATAAATAAATATTGAATTAAATATCAAGATAAGGATTCTAAAATACTAAAATAGAATCATGTGTGAGCCTAAAATGTCACCAATTGAACTAGATTTACACTAGAGATAAATGGTGCTTCTGATCCCCATGGGATTGAAGCCTGTTCCTAAGTATCATAAATACATATTTGGGATTTTTTACACCCTCATAACAATAATTAAACATGTACCATATTCTTATAAGAATCCAAAATGAACCATGCATCTGTTAGTACTATATTAATATAATATAATCTGATAAAAAACAAATTAAATATTATTATATGTAAAATAATAAATATCTAACCAATAAAAAGGCTAGGATATATCATAGAAAATAAATCAGAATAAGAACTAAAAACCCATCCCAAAAAGAATGATACACTATCAAAAAATAAAATTTACCCAAAAGAAATCCAAAAAATACCATGTAAACCTAAGTAACTAACCATATTCCAACACATATAACCATTATCCTAAAACGAAATTTTGAGGATAAAATACTAATCACCAGAAATAAAACATAAGAGCCCCATATAAAATTTAAAATAAAGGTATATGTTAGGTGTAAAGAAAATATGACCAGTGAAATTTCACCAAAGAGATTTTATGTTCCATATAAAATACATACCATATATTCTAGTTTGTATATAATTTATAAAATATGTTATAAAAGTTATATATCATAAATTAAAAAGGTTTCATAAACTATCTATATCATTCAAAAAATATTTTTTCACATTTTAAAAACACATGTGGCTATCAAACATAAAACAATTATTTTAAATCAAAACTAAAAAAACATATTTCCTTTAAAATAACTTTTAAACCATGAAATGTTTACTTCTAAATTCCAAAAACAATATATTCCAATTTCCCTAAAAAATCCAAAATTCCATTTTCAAAATAATCATTGCTATTTTTTAGAAAAAATAAAAACTTATCAAAGCATTCATAAAGGTTTTTGAATATAAACAATTATCACCCTAAAATATAATAAATAAATATAATTGGAACCAAGATAACAATTTAGAAAAAATAACATTATACCATGTCATGGTTTTATGTAGAAAAGCCAAAGGAAGGTGGAAAAAATAATGAATACATAACAGAATCCATTACTTCATTATTATAAGGATCTACGAATCTTTGGAAACTCACTAGGAACCTATATTAACAATACTACACATAAAAATCACCATAGGGAATAACTATCCTAGGTAACTCACAAGACAATGCACACTAAGCTAGTGTAAAACACATTTTGACATTCAAAAAAGATTCCTAGGGTTCCCATGATATCAATAAAAGGTGGTGAGGAAAAAAACAAATCTCGTAAATAAACATTTAAAGGATAAGAAAAAAACCATATCATGCCCCCAAAACCCTCAAGAGAAACATCCTCATTAAAAACCTTACATGAGAATCAATAATAGTCACCCCTCATGATGACAAAATCAATAAAAAAATTAACATTAACATAGGGGGATCAATAATGAGATAAATCAAAATTTTAAATCATATATTATAAAAAAGTGAAAAATCAGCTGTGGAAAACATTTTTAGAGTTCCAAGACACTAAATAATTGAAAAAATATTACTCCCGTAAATAAATCTTATAAAATAACTATTGTTAAGAACATAATTTGAATCTACCATTTTCATTTTAAACTATTTTAAAAAACCCGAACACATTAATTTATTAAAATAAATAGAAATGGTATAACACACCCATTTTTTCTTAAAACATATATTTAAAAGGCATAAAATTAATTAAAAATAATTTTGGATTCAAACATCACTTCAAAATGATTTAATTCCTATGAAATATCCACTCAAGAATTTTTACAAATTCTTGAAATGAGACATGTGAAAATCTAGTATAAAAACCATTTAAAAAAATGAATCCCACATAGGTAATACATATATTTTTATTTTCAAAAATAAATAGTATAATATTTTCAAAAGTCTCATGGAATGAAAGACAATGGAAATATATAAAAACAACTACCATTATCCAAGTGAAAACAAGTTTTAACACATCTAATATTACAATATAAGTAAAACCAATACTTAATAGGACCCCATTAGTCCCTAACAACCAAAGAAAAAATGATTATAACTTAACCAAACAATAATAATGTCCCTCAAATTTATTTGGGATTGTGGGAGATAGAAAAAATGAATTGAATGAATTAAGAAGGATAAAAGAAATAAAATTGATAGACTAACCTTGATGGACCACTTTAAAATGTTGTAATTGATCCAAGAGACCAAGAGAGAAGGTGTAGAGGGAAGGGGATCTCCAAGGCTCTCCGTAGATCTGACATTCAATAGGGACTATGTAGAAAGGAATTAAAACCCCTAAAACCTCATAATGGGAAAACCATGAAATTAAATAGAATCAAATATTGGGGTAGAATGTTCAAAATATGAACCATGCTTCCATAACACACCTTTTTGATGTTAAAACCCATTCATGGCATGAATAAACAATATAATGGAATTTTTTCCATGTTGGAAATCATTAATTATGTTAGTGGACTCCCTTAAAGAATAATAATTCTATATGAGTCATTCAGAATGTGACAACACATGTTTATTGAGTGAACTACGATAGGAACAGGCCTATAACATTTTATGACCTGTCTAACCACCTAGAAAACCTAGGAAACAGTAATACTCAAATGTAACCAAGAATGAAAAAATAATTAAAACCATAGTTATATTTGGGTGACACAATTATTCACAATAAATCATTTTCTACCTATAAAAAGTACATTAAAAAGATACAACCAATAAAATTATAAAAACTCCGAACCTTAGAATATTAGGTGGGGGTGGGTATAAATGATGAAAAACACCCCTAATAAACCAAATACTCTATATCAAAAGGATTAATCTTAAAAACCCAAATAAAAAACTTGAAAATAACTTAATTTACAATCATCCATGCACATATTTATATGAGAACATGGACCTAGAATAGGTCTTTCCATTATTTAGAATTATTCTAGAATAGTGAATCAATAGGTAAGAACAAACAAAAGAATGAATGTCTATAAAAACATTATTTTAATAGTAGTAAACTGATACAAACAATTACAAAAACAACAAACAATTATAAGGAAAACTTGCCAAATCACACTATTAGAGAACAACCAATAATGAGACATCCAAAAGATCAAAAAACAATGTAACTAGTCAAACACATCCAAATATATTTGAAGATGTTAAGTTGATGATAAAAAATCATCAACATGTAAAAAGATGGTTATAACATTGGATTATGATACTAAATGGATTTTATCATGTGAATAAACAATAGAACCCCAACTCATTGAGGTACAAAAGGAAAATAAAAATGTGATATCACACACATACTAACAAGTAAACAATACACTCGTTCCCTTCACCCCAACTATAACCCAAGGATTCCCTATGTAATAAATTAAATAAAACATATCCTAGTTACATATCATGCACAAATTCAAATAATAAACATTAATCAACAATACTTGAGGAACCAAAAACACTACCACTCACATGAGAAAAATATAAAAAATCACCCAAGGTACTCACCAAATGATGGGAAACTCAAAACCTAAACAAAATTATTCTTCATGGTAGATAATAATAAAAAATATAATTTAAAAAATCCACATGAAATATAAAATATATCCATGATCATCTCTACACAAAACATTTAATGGTATCCTAAAAGGACAAGTCCAATACATGTTAAGATCTTATAGTCATCGGTGATTAAAATATACATGGTTACACACTAAAACACCCTATGGATTCATGTTAAGACTAAGTTTATCCTTTACATAACAATGCAATTTGATCCACATAGACACACCACTCACTCATTATAAGGTAAATATCATGAACATAGTGTCTTTTTCACAAAATTTGTGTAATTCCATTAAAAAAAAACCAACATGAATACATCTCCAATATGAACCAAATAAACTGAGATGTGAAAATTACATCTTCCACTCTATTAAGAGTACAATAGGTTAATAGAATTTTGTGGTATGTAAGAAAACTTGAGTTAATTTTCCTTAAGGATCTTTCCATGAATAGGAATTCTTATGTACATTCTAGACCTTTGGGATGTATAATTTAAATAAATAAACCATGATTCTCCCTCGTTAATTCTTCCCAAATGATCCTCTAGTACCAATGAAATAATCTAAAAAATAAATAATAACTCCTATATTAATGTAAAACTCTTTCAAAATTTCAAGTTTTATATTTTGAAATCAATGCATTTCAGATTGAAGGAATACCCAGTTCCCAAAAAATAATATTATTTTTAAAATATCTAACCAAAAAAGAATCAATTAAAAATATCAAATCCATATGATAGGATTTCAAAATAATCAATTTATATTTGAATAACAATAACTCTTTATCATACACAATTAACTCGTTTTGACCCTAAAAAATCTCTCGTTTTTCACCAATCATTTCATTAAAAATTTACTTTATAATTAAAAATATGTAACCCTTTAAATAATATCAAAACACTTCTTGTTTTTACTTTTATAATTGGATAACATTAAAAAACAAGTTAAGTGGGCCAAAACGTTTCAATGTAACCCACAAAACAATTATCAAATTTCATGATGAAATAAACCATTTTCAAAATAGTTTCATGATAAAAAAAATTCATTTACAATAAGCCTCTTGATTTCATTTCAATATTTATAACACTTTCATAAAATTCAATTTTTCCATATTAAAACTCGATTTTCACCAAACCAAATAAACATAGGCATTCCACAAGTCTAAAAAAATCAATTCAGTATAACCAATAAATAAAGAAACTCACTTTTATTCACCCATATTAGTGGGTATCACCAAAGGAAAATGTAAATATCAAATAAAAATGAGATATATACACATTAATGAAATGGATACTAGGTATGATAGACTAAGAACCAATAAAAACCCTTTGAAATAATTAAAAATTCATGATTTGTGTCAATAAATTGTTTTTCATGCTATGTGATCATACTATTAGCTATTGACTCTTCTTCATTACATATCCCAATAATAAAATAAAACCCCCCATGAAAACAAAAAAACCCAATGATGATCAAGACACCATCATCTAAAATCTCAATGAAATAAAATAATGAAAATTAAATAAAAATTCCAACCACAAATAATAAATCATGTTTCGTTGTGAATGTTGGTGATCAATCACTTACTCAGAAATATACTCTTGATTTATTACATAAATCAAAATCTCTAAAACAAATGACTTCCCAAATAGAAAATATATAATTTTATGAACATATGAACCTTTTTGGGAACCATTTATCTAATTTCATTTATAAATATATAACATTGGATTAACAGTTATACCACTAATACACCCATCTCACTACTTGACCAGAATGGAATTCAAAATCCACACAAGTTAGAGAAAAATGTTTGGGTATCCAGAAACCATTTGGGAATTTGTTTTCCATTATAAATAATAATGTACACATGTATCCAAGTATTCGGATAATCTTATTTAACCTATCTAGATGTCTGAAATCCATGAAAATAATTTTTTTTTCTATAAATAAATAAACCATTTCATGACCCCCCCCCCCCCCCACAAGGTGTACCACTCCTGGGATAGAAATATGAGAAGAGAGATAGTGACCCCCCTGAGTCTTTCTTTCATTAGACCTTGGTTTGGAGACTTCCACTGAGGGTATAGTAACCACACAAAGAGGAGGCATTACCCTCTAAGAGAACACATGAGAAATAGAGAGATAATACATACACCAACCAACTCCAACACAGACTAAAATATAAAATAAACCCAAGTACACATATGAAGTTTCATGAAAGAATTAATGCATCTGAAACATAAAACTAAGAGTACCAAATAATATAAAAATGGTAGCAACCAAGAATCCTGAAAAACTCCTACAACCCTAAGCAATTTTTAACTGGCCGGATATACAACCTACTCCAAATGACATGAAAAAATAGTTTTATATATACGTAGGGTGAGTATAATAGTATAGTCAGTAGGATCCTCCCTGGAGCCTCTTGATAAAAATTAAAGAAATCATCCTAAGCACATCGTAAAAATTGTGAAACTAACTCATCTTGTAAACAGGTGTACTAAGTTCCCAACCGCACTATGGATACCTTCACCAAAAATTTCATACATTAGTGTATAATATAATAAATAATATCAAGGTTTCTCTTCTACTAACTCCCCACGGGTTTGTCACTTTTCCCCATCATCGCATATCCTATACATCTCTCCCGAAAAAGGCTTACTCACTGACACCTTGGAGAAGCACCACAACATGAACCTTGTGCAGCACAACCAAAATGTCCATGTAAGAAAAGTATCCAAGAATTTTTTGGGTGCCACCACCGCTATTATAACATGTATCATACGTTGGTCATTAATCCTCAAGCCATTATATCCTATACAATAATAAAGAATCCCCAAGCCATCACTGCCTATACATGTTACACCAATATTAGTCCATAGAAACGTATTTCTATAATATATGTGTGTTAATAACCAAAATCCATTACATCCCTCTACACACATATATGGAGAAAACTAACGATAGTGCCCACTAGCATAAGTAACTACCAAGAGAATTGATTGGGGACAAAAAGGGTTGTCAATCATACATCCTCCCACCTAAATATTGGGGAAAACACCCCCCCCCCCCACAGGGCTCAGAATCCCTAGGGTGTCAGTTAACCTAACTGATTGGGTGGAGTATCATATAGAAACACAAAAAGTACAGAATATACACTATCTCACAACCACACTATGGGAATAACTTAGTCTTAGACTCAACCAAATCTAACATCTCTCAAAATATCAACTGCCACTACTAAGAATAGGTATCCTATTAGCACAGAACAATTTAAAGAGCATTATTTTATTACTTCATTCCCTTTTTATCAGTTTCACATTATGTTAATTAATTCATTTAATATTAATTAACCATTATCAATTAAATTTTATATTTCATTAGCATCACACCCAAAGTTTACTTTTCCTTAAAATTAAAACCTCAACATTGCATCCTAGCAAGCTCCAAACCCATGGGTTAACATCATTTATGCAAAAATTTATTAACATAATATTTACTTTCCATAATTATATGAATTGTGGAAAAGTAAAACTAAGCTACCAAACACAAGAGACTCAACATAGTGGGTAGATGGACTACCTGCCAAGTCTTTTCCACCTATAGTAAGAGTGTAGACCCATCCTCCCTAGAGAAGTTAAGAACTAAAATAACATGGCATACCACATGCTCCTTCTCCCCCTTTGATAGGAGGGAAAGAAATATCGGCTACCTTGAGTAGTGGGGAAAGTAATGAATATAAACCACCAATAAGATTCAGAAAGAAACCAAACTCACAGAAGTTAGTAATCCCAGCATCAACACATTTCATCGCCACTGGTGTCCTCACTGACACCCACCTGCATAAACCGATGCATCTCCCCACTCTAGACATGAACTAGTTCCACAACCATTGATCCTCCATGCCCCAAATCTCACAACATCCATCCTGGATCACAACACATCACAAGCAGCAGGAATCAACAATGCAACTGGTCTCTTGGTCCTAAACAATGCATTATGCCTTCAAATCTAATGATATCTCACAACATCCATCCTGGATCACAACACATCACAAGCAGCAAGAAACAACAATGAAACTGGTCTCTTGGTCCTAAACAATGTATTATGCCTTCAAAAGTAATGATATCTCACAACTCCAAGAATAAGGCTCTTCGGCCTTTACAGGTAAGAGGGTAACTCATAAACCAACCCTGAATTATCTTTTTTCAAAAAAACCAGTTCTTGAATCTATCTTAAAAAATTGATTCATTATTAGTAGGTTCCAACTATGGGCAACCTAAACTACATGCTATCATAGCTACCAATAAATTAATTAAACATTTTATTCGACATGACATTAAAATACAAGAACCAACAAACTTTAGTTTTGACAACCAACTAAAATAGTCATGAAAATATACATCAACATGATTTAAATCATATTAAAACAATAATACTCATTTACATGATTCCTTATCTTTATCCAATTAAATTTAAATTATTTTTATCTTCACATTCATTACCAATTTGATCAAGAACAATATGCTAACAAGAAAATAATAGATATCAGATTATCTAGAAAATCAAGAGGCAAACTGTTATCATGGTTTAAAGAAACAAAATGAGATCAGACCAATTATTTTAATCTGGTTCAAGAATTTAATTTTGTCAATTCCATTGTGATCCAAATAATTATAACATGATAACTCTAGAGTTTCTTGTAAAATAATAGAGAATCAACGAATCCCCTACCTCAAAAGGTTCTTGATGTTCTTTTCCTGAGAATGGATCACAATTTCCTTCCCCGTAGAAACTGCATTCACCTGAAGATGTTGCAGCAAAAACACATCAATAACAACCAAAAATAAACTACCATAAAATCATGGAGATCAAATTTCATAGAATTAAAAAGATAAATCGGAGATGAATGGTTGAAGAAAACCAAGAACGGGGGTAGATCTTACCTTATATTGATGACTGATCGAAGAAGGTATTGAGGAAGTGATCTAGGATGAATAAATCTCCAAACATTGAAGACAGACGCATCGGGTTCATCTACGGTCGAGGGGGGGGGGGTGATCTCAAGCTCCAGGGTTTGAAAAAACTTAGTGGATGGGTTTACTTAAAACACGCAGCGGTGGGGAAGTACATGATGTGTACCTCCTCGTCACGTCATGATCCTCCACTAAGAGACTTAGGACAAAAAATGTGTCACTTCGGTGATTTATTTTATTTTTATAAAACCCAAATGGTACAATTCATTTCCCCCTTGGTCACGTAGTGTACCCCCTATTTCTAAATTATCGTGACTGAACTCCTCCTTACATTCTCTGAGACTTCTCCAAGAACCTTGACCATCGAAAACATGAAAAGGGTCAATCCACATGAATCCAGTCCCTTACATCATACACCTCTCGAAATATTCTCATCCTCAAGAATCCAAAACCAACCCAGAGAGGAAACAAAAAAGGGTTTGTCTGAACAACCACCCCACAAGATACCTCTCAAAGATATCTCCACCAGAGGAACTCAACCTCATCAAAAGAACAAATCAACACCTTGAGACAACCAAAACTAGATCCTAAATTATCTCCACTAGAGGAACTCAACCTAATCAAAAGAACAAATCAACACCTTCAGACAACCAAAACTAGATCCTAAATACTCTCCTGAGGGATATACCTCTCAAATAAAACAAGCCACAATAAGAAAAAATAGAATGTCATCTCATATAAAGTAATGGTCTATAACCACAAAACGAACATAATCACAAGGAAAGAGATAAACATCAAATAACTCGGGATACTAAGAATGTATCTACGACTCACAATCCTAGGTACTCTCCTCCATGCCACTGTGCTTCCACAAGACAAGAACTAAGGGAATAGAATTCCCATCCAAAACCTTCTCCTTATAGTCATAAATCTCCACAGTCTGGTCCTTGAAGGTTGTGTCATTGTCAAAATCATTCTCTCCCCTATCAATGATGTGATAGTCATCATAAATATAATGATGGATATATGACACATGAAAACCCTCATGTACCCTGATCATCTGTGGGGGAAGTTCTACCCGATACTCCATGGCTCCAACAGAAGTCAACACCTCAAATGGGAGAAAGCTTACTACCACAAAGAATCCTTTGTGGCCCATGACACGGAGTCACCTTTAGAAACATGTGATCACCAACATCAAACTCTAATGGTATCCTCTTTTTATTAGAATATTATTTCATACGATACTGGACTGCCTTCATCCTCTCACGAATCACATAAATCATCTCAGTATTATTCTGTACTATTTCTGGTCTCAGAATTTCTGACTCTCCAACCCTATTCTAGAACAATGGAGAATGGTAAGGTCAGATATCCAAGGCTCCAAATGGAGCCATACTGATGGTGTAGTAAAAACTATTGTTGTAAGTGAACTCCAGAAAGGGTAAGTGCCTCATCCACTAACCTCCAAAATCCATGACACAAGAGTGAAACATGTCTTCAAGAGTCTGGATGGTTCTCTCTATTTGATCATCCATCTTCAGATTAAAATAATTCCAAAGGCATAGCTAGGAACCAAAATCATGATGAATACCTCTCCAAAAACTAGAGATAAAATTAGGATCTTGATTGGAAATTATCGTACTTGGGACTCCATGGATTCTCACCACCTCCTCCAGATAATGCCTTGATAAAACCTTTACCAAGGTCTATTCCTTGATTTCTATGAAGTGGGATTAATTTTTCAAATGATCCACTACCACCCATTTAGCTTCATGGCCTTCGTGAGCTCAAGGTAAAATGGTTAAAAATTCCATCAATATGTCCCACCACTTTCATTGAGGAAAATCTAATGGCTGGAGAAAACCATAGGGAACACGGTGCTCAGCCTTCACCTTCTAGCAGACCAAACATCGAGACACAATGTTGCAACTTCATGTTTTAACCTACGCCAGAAAATTTGACTCCTCAAGGATCGATACATATTTTCACGCCAGGATTCACAGCAAAAGGTGAACTATAGAACTCTATTAGAACCATCTCACGCATATCCAAAGGAAAGGAAATCCTTCCCTGATACCACACTCAGTGTTGTTCATCCTCAGACCAAACATCAGGGGCCATGGAACAAACAACTCGGTCTCTCCAAAACTCCACCTCTAGATCCCCCAACTGGGACTCTTACACCTTCTACACCATGAATGATTGCACCATCATCTGAAAAAAATCCAACCTCCATCGCCAAATTCTCCAATATTTAGGTGTAATGCTAAATGTTCTTCTATCACTCTCCTGGAATCACCAAATTCACACACCGCATAACTATGTCACTTCCTGTTCAACGCATCAGCTACAAAATTCCCCTTTATAGGTGTATACAATATTTAAAAATTTTATTCTTGTAATAACTTCATCCACTGATGATGTCGTAAGTTCAAGTCACAATGGGAGAAAACATACCTCAAGCTTCTATGATCGGTGAAAACCATTAAGAGAATTCCAATGAGGTAATTCCCCTAAAACTTCAAACAAAACACAGTCACAACCCATCCTCAGGGCACGTGTCTTGACTACCCCATGCCCACCTTCCATAGGTCAGGGGCTGGCGACTCGCACCAAAGGCATAAAATCCGATAACTGGGAAGGCATTTCCTTTATAAAAGTAAACAAAACTCCACAGAGTACAAGCAGAAGTAATACACTAAGTACAAAAGAAGTACTGAAAAGTAAATGGGACAGAATACAAACCCAACCGAAAGTACAGCTACAACTGAATGAAAGTACAATAGAAAAGACATGCAGCTTGAAGAATAGAAGCAGCTCCTAGGTCGTCCACCTCGGATCCTACATAAAGGGTAGGTACAGATAGCGCAGCTCCTGGATCGTCCACCATGAATCCTACCTGAAGAGTAGGTACAGATATCCTCCACAACGATCTTGCCCATCAACCTCCTCCTAGTATCCTCTCATCGTGAAGTCCACCATCGGATACTGACTCGTCGTGAGGTCCACCTCCGAGTACCGTCAAGCACTCGAACACTTGGCCTCTATCAGCGTTGCCCGTCGTCTGCAACCAAAAAAACGAGTTGCAGGCATTTCCCATGTAGGGGTGAGTATAATGATACTTCGTAGGGACCCCGAGACCCTCAAGGTCTCATTAAATCCAACAACGATAACCACTAAGAAGGATCTCAACAGATAACCCTTGCTTAGGTATAAGCCCGTACTTATACATAAGTTATCAAGTAACCCATCTTAATCATTCGGAAACAAAAGGGTTATGAAATCAACAGATAACCACTACCCAAGTATATGCCCATATATATACCTCAGTTATCAAGTGACCCATCTCAATCATGAGATAATCACAAAGGTCATAGACTCAGCTCAATCCAGGATTTTCATTATCGAAACCATAACTGCTAAAGAGATCTATCTCTGGAGAGTACAATGATCTTGTCACGACTCTGAGGTACTACTCACTAATCGAAGACTGCTGAGGTACTCCTCCTGTCGAGTACCGCGGGTCTGCCACCTCACAAAGTAGTGATCCTCCGCCATGGGACTGCCACCTCACACAGTAGTGCTCCCCCTCATAGCCTACATAGGTACTCATGTCGAGTACCACGAGTCTTCCACCTCAAAAAGTAGTGCTCCTCCACCATGGGTCTGCCACCTCACAAAGTAGTGCTCTCCACTGGGCTATGCAAGTCACTCTGAATCGAATCAGACAAGAAGTCATCAGGTCTCAGCCAGTTACATGGTCTCCGTACTACGTACGCTGATCTCCGGGAGGGAACTCTCCACGAGCTACAGGTCGATACTCTAATTATCTCAATGTCCCACGAAAAAGCTTCTCAAAGGACCGCCTCGTCATGGGGGTCTCAACGCAACAGACGGCGCGTCAATCGGACGCCCGGTCTGTGAGTCATTAGTCTTTTCGTCCCAGGGGCCCAGTTGGATTCGTGTATGAACCAACCTGACTGTATCTCAACTGTACCCCGAACTCACATAGGGTATACTCATAGGGACCGTTTCTCAACGTGATCACCAACGCCGTTGACGGTTCGTCAAATGGATGTCTGGTCTGAAAGTTATCAGGTGTTCCGTTCCAGCGGCCCGGCTGGTTTTTATGTCAAAACCATCCCGACTGCACTCCAAATGCATCCAAACCTTGAGCGGAGTAAGCCAAAAGTTCCTTCTCACTAAGAGGAATCCAACAAGGTCGACGGCACGTCAATCGGACGTCCGGAGCTCAAGTTAAAAGTGTTTCCACTCTGACGGCCCGGTTGGTTTCGTGTTCGAACCAACCCGGCCATTCTAAAAGTTCTTAGAACCCTTGAGTGTAATATAAAGAAACGACTGTATCGATTCAAGGATCGGATCGCAACTGACGATGCATCAATCGGAGGTTCGTAGCCCAAGTTATGGGCATTTGAAAATACCTCTCTGAAAAAGGGTGGTTTTGGACCTGGACCGACCCGGCCCGAGACCCACTGGGTCGGCCCGAACTGGGTCGACCCGAACCGGGTCTGGGTCAGGCCCATTTGGGCGCGGCTCAGCCCGGCTGGCGCGGCGCAGCCCGACCTGCGCGGCCGGTTGGCCCAGCGCGGGCGCGCCCCGCACGGCCAACTTGGTCGTGCCGTTGCGAAGGGGGGGGGGGGGCGACTGCCCCCCTTAATTGATCTGCAGCCCCCACATGGGGGCTGCTCTCTTGGATAGTCGGGGGTTACGACCCCCGATCTCCCCCGGGTCCCGCGCGGTCGCTGGACCGGTCGCCTGCCACCACGGCTTCAACTGCGGCGGTCTATCCTAGTGGCGCGCTGGAACGCCGCCACCTCCGGGTGGCCGGCCGGTGCCGGCAAGGCACGCCGGCAGGGACTTCCGCGGACCACCGGACGCACTCCGGTGTTCCGTTTTGCCTGCGGTCTTTGTCAGCGGTCCTCCCAGGACCTGCTCTTCACTGCGAAGTCATCACATCGCCTCTGCGGCCCGTTCTGTCATCGCTCGTCGATCCGCACGTCAAATAAATAATCTGCGGAGACTTCGAATCGCTGCTACGGCCCTGACTCCGGTCACGGTATCGTTCGGCCTCAACGGCGCCGCACTTCTTCTCCGCGTTCCTTCATGTTTCTGCGCGGTGCGATGGAACCATGTCACATTTGTTTGAGCCACAACGAGTATGACAGCAAATGGGGAGGAGGGTCGGTCATGTTTGTGCGGTCCGACATCCTCCCTTTATAATGATAGCAAGAGACCAACAATTATAAACGATGTTTGTTTAAATAATACTTGAATGAAGATTAAACCCCTACCTCTAGGTGTTGTCGAACGAAGGTTTGTCACAGAAAATAATCGTCGTGGGAGACGGCATTGTAGGACAAGGTTCTATAAGCATCGTCGGCATCTCGGAGAAGAGAACCGTCAGTGTCGCGGTACACGGCGTCGCGTCGTCGATCTCTGGGGATTCGGCATTCTTCGGCATCCTTCATCGGAGGTCGGAATTCTTCGTCAGGGATGGTGCGTTCTTCGCGTTCTTCAAGGAGAAAGAATGTTCTTCAAGACTTAGAGAAAACCCTCTCCCAATCATTCTCGCACAACGAAACTAAAACTTACAGAAATAAGACCTTGTCTTATTTAATTGATACACAGAAGCCAACTTTAAAATTTGAAATTCAAAATGAATTCCCAAATAAATTACATTGAATAAATTAAATAATTAATGATTTGACTTTTCATTTATGGGGGTGGTGCGGGTGAGTTACAAAATAAAAGGGGTTAAGGGGGTTAGGGAAAATGAAGGGGTGGGGTTCCTGTGGGCCCCACCTCACCTTAATTCTCCTTTTGGTTAGTTAGGAACTAGTGGGTCCCACCCCAACTATCTTACATAGGATAACCACATAGATATAAAAAAAATTGGTTGCACAAATTTTATATTTATCATTACTTAACCCATTATTTTAATAACCACACCCGAGAAGACGCAACTCCGGAATAGGTTTTCCTATGCAATTACCAGCATTGTGGTTTCATCGGTGCCCTCAGATTTTGATTCCGAACACTGGTTCAAAAGTTAGAAAAACCCACTAGTTCGTTCACTGATCGTACCCGAGCTAGACTTCAGAAAATGATTCTGTCCACACAGGGCCTCGGAATTAGGTGCCTCCAGAAACTGCATTCTTGTAAATTTCAAATGAAATTCAGAAAAAAAATTTGTCGAAATTTCTGGGTCTTTACATTACTTTCACCTCAGGGATTTACGTCCCTGTAAAGCTTAAACACAAACTAGGGATAAAAAAAGTGGTAATGAGCACGCATCTGATCCTTCCACTCCCATGTGCTCTCCTGGAGGTTCCTATGCTGCCAACGAAAGCACACCAGAGGAATCGACTATTATCGTAGGACCCGCTCCTGTTGATCCTCAACCTCTACTGGAACCCTGAAAAAGTCACCCCATCACCAAAGTACAGCTCCCCATGGTCGATGATATGCGTTGGGTCAAGCACGTATCTCCTCAGCTGAGATATGTGGTAGTCGTCTTGCCCCTATTGTAACTGAGGTGGATGGGTCAAGTGGTAACCCACCTCACCTACCCTGTTGAGGACCTTGAAGGGTCCGATGAAGTGCGGAGATAACTTTCTGCCTCAGCCAAATATCTGTAATTCCAAGTCGAGGTGAGACCCATAAGAAAACGTGGTCACCATCCTCGAACTCTAGTGGTCTATTCCTCCTGTCAGCATAAGACTTCTATCGGCTTTGAGCTGTTCTCATCTACTCCTAGATGACCTAGACATTCTCTGTCGTGGCCTGGACCATCTCTGGTCCCAAAGGAACTGCTATGATTTCTTCTTTTCTGATAAGAGAAATATGGTCTCATCCCCTGGATGAACCACATTCTTTGTGTAATACAGTAAATCCAGACATGAATGATTCATTCATTCCATGGACGACATCGTAAGGCCTCGACTTTACTACCAAGATATCCAACCATCACTCTCGCCTCTAAGGGTCAAGTCACACTGTCGGCACCAGCGTGAGGTAACTTGGTTTCCTCCAGTAGGAATCTTGAAAGTGAGGGTCAAGTCAAAAGTTTTAACCGGGACCTCTCAGTACACAAAAAGGAAGAAATAAAATTTCACAAGGAAAAGTGTCTTTTATTGCTGCAGCTCAAAGTACAAAGACACAAAAAAATGACAACAAGGAAACTAGAAGCACCAAGACCAATGGTCCCATGCCTGGAACTAGTCCCGCTCTTGTCCGCCAGCTTTTGGAGATCCGTAGTCATATGCTTCTTCTGCCTGAAGTTGATATCTCCCACGTCCACCTATTCCCGGCTGTCAGGGTGGACCTCCTGATGGTGGTGGTGGAAACACCTCGAAGTGGCATCCACCTCCAGCTGCATAGCCAGCTCCCCTGTCTCAGTCTCCTATTCCCTTCGGTCCACCTCGATCGAACCTCTGCCTCTGCCTGAGAGGTCCTTCGTTTATCTGCTGGTCATCTGTATGGAGGGTCGGACAATCACATGCCATGTGACCAATCCCGCCGCAGAAGTAACACTGCATGGAAGGTCTGACTCTATCATTCTCCTTGGTGCCTCGCACTACCGACCCTAAGTCATGCGGTCGACCACCTATAGGTCTGTTCCTCTTGGACCTCTGCGTCATCTGTCTACTACCTGCTGTAGAAGACTCTGCTGCATGCTGGGTAGTGGTGGATCCTACTGTTGGAGACTGCTCAGCAAGGAAACTCTCCACTAAGAGGGCTCGCTCCAACACCCTTGTCTTTGTCGGGATGCTGTGAGAAACAAAAGAAGCTCTAATATCTCGCCTAAACCCTGCTCGAAGGTTCGGGCCCTGAAGAACGGGTCCCGTACCATATCTGTGGAGTAGCACGAGAGGTCTGTGAACCTCACTAAGTACTACGCCACCATCATGATACCCTGATGTAGATGCAGCAGCTCTTGTATACGCACCGATCGAAGGGTGGGTGGTACAAACTCTTCCCGGAACAGGCTCTCAAAGTGTGCCCACAGAAGTTTTGCCTCGTCATGCATCTGGAGCAACTGTCTCCACCATCTCCCTGAAGGAGGCTGGAAGCAAGGATCACCATGAAGTCTTCTGGCGTCCCAACTAGCCTAAAGACTCTCACCATAGCCTCCAGCCAATCCTCAGCCACCTGCGGGTCCATCTCTCCCCTGAACTTGGGTGGCCTCTGGCACTGTAACTCGTGCAGTGCGCTCATGCGACGTGCACTCTCTACTGCTGGGGCTGGTGGCATCGGTGGACCAACGGGTGGTAGTACCGATGGTGCCTCCGCTGGTTCCTCAACTGCGATAGGTCCCTGTACTGAGGCCCCATCGCTCGGTGGGCTGTCAGTACGTATAACTCTCGGGGCTCTTGCTGGTCGTCCACGGGGAGGCATCCTGAATGAAACAAACGTGACACGGCCAAATGATTTATACCTGCTGAGCTGACCTGGTTTGATCTGTTTTAAGGGAAAACCTTTGAAAACACATACGCAATCAGTGTTTTCATGCAAAAAGTCGAAAATCAGTTTTCAGGGTCCTGGTGTATGGATACGTCAGCCGCCCGCACCAACACTGGACTCCCTGAACTAAAAACCACTCCCAGTACCCTTAACACTATTTCTTCACAGAAAGAAAAAATATCAGAGTCCTAAGTTATGCAGTTGAACCGACTCCTCTGATACCAATTTATCACAACCCGTCCTCGGGGCCCGTGTTGTGACTACCCCATGCCCGCCTTCCATAGGCCATGGGCTGGCGACTAGAACAAAAGGCGTAAACCCGATAACTGGGAAGGAATTGCCTTTATAAAAGTAAACAAAACACCACAAAGTACAAGAGGATGTAATACACTAAGTACAAAAGAAGTGCTGAAAAGTAAATGGGCCAGAATACAAACCCAACCAAAAGTACAGCTACAACTAAATGAAAGTACAACATAAAAGACAAGTAGCTGGAAGAATAGAAGTAGCTCCTAGGTCTTCCACCTCAGATCCTACCTGATGGGTGGTTACAGATAGCGTATCTCCTGGATCGTCCACCACGGATCCTACCTGAAGGGTAGGTACAGATTGCCTCCACAACGCTCTCGCCCTTCAAACTCCTCCGAGTATCGTCTCGTCGTGAAGTCCACCTTCGGATATTGACTCGTCATGAGGTCCACCTACGGGTACCGTCCAGCCCTCGAACACTCGGCCTCTGTTAGCGCGGCCCATCGTCTGCGACCAACACAACGAGGTACGGGCATAGCCCGTGCAGGAGTGAGTATAAAGATACTCATTAGGGACCCCAAGACCCTCAAGGTCTCACTAAATCCAACAAGGATAACCACAAAGAAGCATATCAACAGATAACCCTTGCTTATGTATAAGACCATACTTATACCTAAGTTATCAAGTAACCCATCTCAATCATGAGAAAACAAAAAGGCTATGAAATCAACGGATAACCACTACCTAGTTATATGCCCATACATATACCTAAGTTATCAAGTGACCCATCTCAATCATGAGGTAAACACAAAGTTCATCGACTCAACTCAAACCAGGATTTTCATTATCGAAACCGTAACTGCTAAAGAGCTCCGTCTCTGGAGAGTACAGTGATCCTGTCATGACTCTGAGGTACTGCTCACTAACCTAAGACTGCTGAGGTACTCCTCCTGTCGAGTACCACGGGTCTACCACCTCACAAAGTAGTGCTCCTATGCCATGGGTCTTCCACCTCACACAGTAGTGCTCCCCCTAATAGCCTATAGAGGTACTCCTCCTGTCGAGTACCGTGGTTCATCCACCTCAAAAAGTAGTGCTCCTCCGCCATGGGTCTACCACCTCACAAATTAGTGCTCCCCACTGGGCTACGCAAGTCACTCTGAATCGAATCGGACAAGCAGTCATCAGGTCTTAGTCAGCTACACGGTCTCCGTACTCCGTACGCTCATCTCCAGGAGGGTCCGCTCCATGAGCTACAGTTCGATACTCCAATTATCTCAAAGTACCAATAAGAAGTATCTCAACGTACCGCCTCATCATGGGGGTCTCAACGCAATAGACAGCGCATCAATCGGACGCCCGGTCAATGAGTTATTAGCCTTTTCGTCCCTGGGGCCCGGTTGGTTTCGTGTACAAACCAACCTGATCGTATCTCAATTGTACCCTGAACTCACATAGGGTATACTCATAGGGACCTTTTTTTCAACGTGATCACCAATGCCGCTGACGGTTATTCAAACGGATGTCCGGTCTGAAAGTTATCAGCTTTTCCGTTCCAGGGGCCCGGTTGGTTTTTAAATCAAATCCAACCGGACCGCACTCTAATTGCATCCAAACCTTGAGAGAAGTAAGCTGAAAGTTCCATCTCACTAAGAGGAATCCAACAAGGTCTATGTCACGTCAATCGGACGTCCAGATCTCAAGTGATAAGTGTTTCCGCTTTGAGGGCCCGGTCGGTTTCGTGTTCAATCCAACCTTGCCATACTCAAAGTTCTCTGAAACCTTGATTTTAATATACCGAAATGACTGTCTCAATTCATGGATCGCATCGCAACTGACGGTGCGTCGATCAGAGGTCTGTAGCCCAAGTTATGGGCATTTGAACAGACCTGTCTGAAAAAAGGGTGTTTTGGGCCTGGACCGACCCGGCTCGAGACCACCTGAGTCGGCCCGAACCATGTCAACCCGAACCGGGTCTGGGTCCGGCCCATTTGGGCGCGGACTGGCCTGGCTGGCGCGGCCCAGCCCGGCCAGCGTGGCCCGGTCTGGCCTGCCCAGCCTGGCCCAGCCTGGGCGGCCGGTTGGCCCGGTGCGAGTGCGCCCCACACGGTTAACTTGGCCGTGCCGTTGTGAAAAAGGGGGGGTGTCTGCCCCCCCTTAATTGATCTTTGTCCCCCACATGGGGGCCACTCCCTTTGACAGCTGGGGGTTACGACCCCCAGTCTCCCCCTGGTCCCGCGCGGCCGCAGGACCGGTCGCCTACCGCCGCGACATCAGTTGTGGCGGTCCCTCCTGGCAGCGCGCCGGAACGCCGCCGTGCCGGCGAGGCGCGCTGGTAGGATCTTCCTCGGACCACCGGACGTGCTCCAGTGGTCCGTTTTTCCTGCATTCTTCGCCAGTAGTCCTCCCGAGACCTGCTCTTTACTACGAAGTCTTTAAATCACATATGCGGCCCATTCCGTCATCGCCCGTCGATCTGCACATCAAATAAACAATCTTCGGAGTCTTCGAATCACCTCTGCGTCCCCGACTCCGGCTGCGGTTTCGTTTGTCCTCAACGGTGTGGAACGACAGCGCCGCGCTTCTTCCCCGCATTCCTTCTTGTTTCTGCGCGGTGCAATGGCACCATGTCACCTTCGTTCGAGCCACAACGAGTATGACAGGAAAGGGGGAGGAGGGTTGGTCGTTTTTGTGCGGTCCGACCTCCTCCCGTTATAATGATAGAAAGCGGCCAACAATTATCAACAATGATCATTTAAATAAAACTTGAATGAAGATTAAACCCCTACCTCAAGGTATTGTCGAACGAAGGTTCGTCGCGGAAAATAATCATCGCAAGAGACGGCGTTGCGGGACAAGGTTCTGTAAGCTTCATCGGCGTCTCGGAGAAGAGAACCGTCTACGTCGTGGTACATGGCGTCGCATCGTCGATCTCCGAGGATTCAGCGTTCTTCATCGTCCTTCATCGGAGGTCGTCATTCTTCATCGGCGATGGTGCGTTCTTCGCGTTCTTCAAGGAGGAATAACGTTCTTCAAGACTTAGAGAAAAACCTCTCCCAATCCTTCTCATACAACGAAACTAAAACTTAAAGAAATAAAACCTTGTATTATTTAATTGATACACACAATCCAACTTTAAAATTTGAATTTCAAAATGAATTCCCGAATTAATTACATTGAATAAGTTAAATAATTAATGAGTTGACTTTTCATTTAAGGGGGTGGTGCGGATGAGTTACAAAATAAAAGGGGTTAAGGGGGTTAGGGAAAATGAAGGGGCGGGGTTCATGTTGGCCCCACCTCAGCTTAATTCTCCTCTTGGTTAGTTAGGAACTAGTGGTTCCCACCCCAACTCCCTTACATAGGATAGCCACTTAGATATAAAAATAAAATTGGTTGCATAACTTTTATTTTTATTCATTACCTAACCCATTATTTTAATAACCACACCCGAGCAAACGCAACTCCGGAATAGGTGTTCCTAAGAAATTACCAGTGTTTCGGTTTCATCGGTGCCCTTGGATTTTGATTCCGAGCACCGGTTAAAAAGATAGAAAACCCCGCTCGTTCGTTTAGTGAACGTACCCGAGCTAGACATCGAGAAATGATTCCACGCACACCGGGCCTCGGAATCAGGTGCAGTCAAAAACTGCATTCTTGTAAAATCCCAAAGAAATTATGAAAAAAATTTCCTTGAAATTTCCGGGTCTTTAAAATTTGTATTCTTGTAATAACTTCATCCACTGATGATGTCGTAAGTTCAAGTCACACTGGGATAAAACATAACTCATGCTCCTATGATCGATGAAAACCTTAAAGAGCATTCCAATGAGGTAATTCCTCTAAAACTTCAAACAAAACACCATGAAATCCAACTCAAGATCACGGTTGGCATAGTTACATTCATGGAATGCATCCTTCGAGACCTGTAAGAAAGAACTGATCTCTGCTACATTAGAACTCATCCCAACCCAAGACTAGAAGCATCACAATAAATATAAAACTGAACTTCCTCTGTTGGAAGAAATGGAATTGAAACATTGAACAAATTATCATTATGATATTTGAAAACTTCCTTAAATTGATCAGTCTATACAAACTCTTGGTCCTTCCAAGTAAATGATATCATAGGAGTCGCAACATGAGAGAAATCGAGAACAAACCTCCTGTAGTAGCCTACAAGACCCAGTAAACCTCACACCTCTGTGACGGTCTTGGGGGTTTCCCAATACACAACTACATCTATCATCGATGGATCCATAGCTACTCCCAGCTGGGACACGATATTCCCTAAGAAATGAACTTTTATAGCAAAAAACTCACACTTTTACAACATTCGAAATAGATTTTTTTGATGAAGAACTTGCAAAAAGGCGTGAAGATACTCTACATGATTTTCCTCAGATGTGAAGTCACAAGGATTTCATTTATGAAAACCACCATGAACTTATATTGGAACTCATGGAACACAGTGTTAAACAACCCTATGAACATTGTCGAATCATTTATCACACCAAATGACATTACAACAAACTTGTATTTCCCATAATGACAACAGAACAAAGTCTATGTGTTATCTTCATCCTTACTACGCATCTGATGATACCCTATCCATATGTAAATATTTAGGAACCAACTAGAACCCTATAGTTTATCGAATAAATAATCAATCAATGGAAGATGATAGTTGTTATTCATTGTAACTTTGTTTAAGAGATGATAATAGATACACAACTACAAACTTTCTTCAGCCTTATTATGGAAATAAACTGGTGTACCCCACGGTGACACACTCATCCAAAAAAACCACACCATAATGAACTATAGATCTATATATGTATCTATTGTTACTCATAAGGGGATATCCTATATGGATACATAGAGATATGAGATCCTCTTGGTTTTAGATCGATCCCAAACTTGATCTCTCGTAGAAGGGGTAATGGTACAACTACTTCTAGAAATACATCAGGGTACACTTATACGACCCTAGGAAATGCCTACTTCTAAACCTCTGAAGAACTCATCCTCAGCTCAGCCATCAATGATGACAAGGACAAAACACGCCTCTGACGTATCTAAGCATCTCACTCGAAAACAAACATTCTTGTCTCTCAATTTTCATAGAAGAACACCACCTTCCTCCTAATGAATTCCATGATAGAATGAACTGAATACAATGAATCCATTCCAATTATTACATCATATGGTTGTATCTGTAAACATAGGAAATCTCCCCATGAGTGGTGCTTCCCTATCACTTGATCACAGTCTCTACATACATCAAACAAGTCAGCTCAACCTCTAACTGGTATAATCAATGGCAAGGGAACTGGATGCCTATCTACCTCATGTACCAATGCATGGATAAGGGTAGGTGATATGAAGGAGCGTGTCACTCCGAAATCAGACAAGGAATACACCTAAGTAGAAATAAAGAAAAGGGTACCTCGAACGACATTTAGATCACCAGGTGTAAGAAAATCTAAAGCATGAATTTGACCATGACCTACTCTACGGCCTCTCTGACCCTGATGATGATCCTTAACACAGCCTCACTCTACTCTCTAAGGATGGAGAGAATCCCATGGTAGCCCTCTTCTAGCCCCATCTTCTCTCTGCTGATCCAAAGCTGGTGAATCCTTTTTTTCCTTAACAGGAACTGTGTCAACAGTGGAACCTAGAGAAGAAAACATGGTGAATGATGACCTCTCTTAAAGTCTGATAACGCTTGCTGTTGATGACCTTAGAATCCATAATAATACCAAGCACTAGATCCCTTGGAAAAGTTTTGAGAGCTTCTAGCCCTATAAAAACAAGATTCTAAGGTATAGGACCTACCCCCGGCTGAATGAAAACTTTTGTTCCCTGGAAACCAGGCACCATAGACCACATATTTTCATCATGAGTAATTCTGATGCCTCCCCTCGGATTAAAATTCAGTTAGGTATAATGTCCTCTTGATGACCTCTTCCCCCTCCAGCACCTCAAGATATGTCTTCATCATAAATATGGTGACATGGCTCGGGATCTCGGGATGCAAATCCTCCTAAAATGCCTCTCCCTGACCTCCTCATCTGGAAACAGGTTTGAAGTATATTGTAAAATCTTCTTGAAATGGATTCCAAACACTCACACATTGGATCTCTACTGTTGGACGCTAAGTAGCTCATGGAAATAAGATCCCTTCATAGTAAAAGAAATAAAATCGACTCTGAAATTCTATCAGAACTCCTCTCACGAGACCACTGATTCCTCATGATCCCCAAGGAATAAGAACCACAACCGACTCACTACCTCATGAAACATCATCACAACTAAAGACACTTTGTTCTATATCTGAACACAGATATAACTGAATGATATATCATCCTCTTCTAAAAGACATTCATGACTTAATATGAAATGGATCCCTCATAAATATAGTAACTATGGCACTAAAACATGCATATTTTCCTCCTCCAAGTGTCGTAATCATCAACCTCTACCCTACGAAGATCTATTGGCACAGCCTACTGTATATATTCTACATGAACCAAATGAGGATGTCAACCTGGAGCCATACCTGCAAAATCAAAAATAGTTAGGGCTCCTAAACATATAATGTGGAAGACACAACATTAATTAATTAAATTTTTTACTATTATTAATTTTAGGTTAACCTATTCCAACATATACCCATTAAAACATAAGAACAAAGATGAATGATGCATGATACTATCATAATTATATACAATAAAACTAGTATCACCTCGTTTAGTAGCCCCTGTTAACTTAATGGTTTTTGCATCAGATCACATAGGGCCCTAAACGACTATGTCCCAGCTGGTCTCATGTGATTACATTACTTTCTAAACATAACTGACACCATTTACATACAAAACCCTGCGACCTCACCTGTTCCTAACAGAAAACCCCATCCAATCCCTCCACCAAACACTTGATACCCATTTGTCGCAACCCACTCACAACAAGGTGTACCGCTCCTAGGCCAGCAATGTGAGAAGGTAGATAGTGACCCCCTAAGTCCTGCCTCCAATAGACCCTGGGTTGGAGACTAGCACCAAGTGTATAGTAACCACATAAATGGAAGGCATTACCCTCTAAGAGAACACATGGAAAAGAGAGATATCAGATAGACACCAACCAACTCCAACTCATACTGAAATATAAAATAAAAACCACGTACACAAATGTAATGTCCTAGAGGAACTAATACAATTAAAATGGAAAACTGCAACTACTAAAAGAAAGTAAAAATAACAGCAATGATGAATCCTGAACAGCTCCTACATCCCCAAGATAGTAGTAAACAACCGGATATCCAACTTTCTCCAAGTGACCAAAAAAACTATTTATATATGTGTAGGTTGAGTATAACTGTATACACTTTAAGATTCTCTCCAGAGCCTCTTGTGCAAAAGTAAATAATGAATGATGAAGCACAGTGAAAAAAAAAGTGAAACTAACTCATCAGCTAAATATTTATACTAAGATCCCAACCTCACCATGTCTAATCTCACCAAGTATCACATACAATAGTATATAATATAATAATTAATATCATAGGTACCTTTCTACTACGTCGCCATTGGTTTTTCACTTTTCCCCAATTTCACACGTCCTAAGCATCTCTCTACAAATATTCTTTCTTGTAGACACCTGGTAGAAGCACCACAACATGCATCTCATGCAGCACAACTACCACGTCCAAGTAAGAAAAGAAACAAGGTAGTTTCTGGGATCCACCATAGCTCATATGACATGTATCATATGTCAGTAATTAAACCTCAAGCCATTATAAAATAGTTTCATTGTCTTGAGAGATATATGAACTCATATACTAAATCACGATAAATAATTTACCATTTTTATTGAAAAACTAAACATAATTAAAGAATTGATGTAAAAAATCTCCAAATAAATACTCCATTTCCACCAGTAGAGTCTTATGAATTTGGATCATCGCATAAAAATAATATATTTAGGGGGGAACCCTCACTATCTTACACTATGTTGAAAAATATGGATTTAACTCATAGTGTATCGCCCATTGTTTCACTATAAAGACTATGTTACTCAAGTGATAGAGTAGTCTTTTTTATTGTTATAACAATTAAGAAATTCCCATGTAAAATGTAAATTAGATGCATCTATAGATAATAGTATTGATCTATATATATAAATGAATATATTTATGGGAAAAACTATGTGTAAAAGTGTTATGTAAAATAATCTCTTTGGTGAACAACGATAATTATACCAAAATAATACATTGATATCTCTATTTAATTAATACATTCAACAAATATTCACCCAATATATGGGACAAAAGGATTATTTTTATATAGAATAACTATATAAAAATCATATTTTATGACATGTATGATCATTTATATAAAACTTTTAACCTCTAGAAAGACTTATAGTCATATAATATTTCATTTTCATATTTATATACTAGGTAATGCATACATATGAAGTGGTGACATTGAATACTCTATAAGGTAATCATATCAAATTGTTATAATGCTTATCTTCTAAATATAAGGGAATACATTATTAGTGGATAAATTCATGATAAGAAAGGTCATGAGATCATAAGTGGAAATCATAAAACATGATTTATAATTAAATAATCTATCATGGTAAAATAAAACAAATGACTGAATATTGGAAACATAGCATAGAAACATATAATGAACAGGATATAAAAAATGAAAATGTGGAATATAATTATAAAATAAAATATAAAAAATGTAATATTTTGAAAATATGTCACATTATATATTAGTACTATCATAAAAATAACAATAGTAAAAAATCTATAAAAAAATGTGTCTGTACAAAATCATTATTTCTAGAAATTACATATATATCCACGCTATAGTTTTGTCAAAAAAATACTTGTATATCCAAACATCATTATATTAAGAGATATAAAACTATAACTAATTAAATATGTGGTGAAAATGTTCCACATCCATCATCATCCATATATTTTTGTTGCACTTAAAATAAAGTCATTCATCTTATCAAAAGTAACCCACGGGAAAAAATATATTTCCTAAAAACTTCATATAGTATCACATAATGAAAAAAAGAATGAACATTTGATACCAAAAAATGATCTCCCAAATGGATAATATATAGTGATTTATGGACCATTAAATTATTTAATAATAATATTATGAAAATAATATAAAAACACCAAAAAAAATTATCCTTCGTATAAAGTGTTTATTGATATCAACATAAAATTATGTGATGTTTAAGAAACAATAAAACCCATTATTTAATAAAATAAAGATAAAACATCATAAAAAATAATTCAAAACAAATTCCAATAAATTACCTTTGAAAACAAATAATTCATCTATCAATATGATATGTAGTAGGTAATAATAAATAATCATTGAATTGAGAATCCTCTAAAATATTTTAAAATGTAATTATTGAAAACATGCATCACTCAAAGTATATTGATACTTTATTATTAAAATAATGGGGAATATAATTATATTTGGAGAAAAAACAATTTTATTTTCAACTAAGAAAATGATAACATTAGTTTAAAGTAAAAAATTAGATACATTGAAAAAAACAATTAAAAGATATGGGAACTATACGTACAAAATTTTCCTTTCCACAAAATAATAGATTCATCAAGGAAAAATGATGTTTTTTGAATAATGATTTCAATAGACAATAATTATAAATACAAAATAACATTATTATAGGATATATATATATATATGATACATAAATATGGTTTTAGAAAAATAGAAGCGATTATGACCAATATGAATGAGTTGTGTCTTGAAAAACACTAACCATTACCCTCGTAGAGATGAATGATATATTACCTTATATATCACAAAAATAACTATATAAATCACTAATTTCATATATTTAATCATTTATATAACCTTTTATAAAAATATTTTGTAAATATTCAATACATTTTAAATATATGTATTTATATCATATATTTTAAAAAACAATTTCATAAATCTGGATCAATTTGAGCAAGTTTTGTAATAGAATTGTTGTTATTAATTCTTCTATAAAAATTAGTCATTAAAGGATCATAATATATACTTAATAGAGGTTTAAAAATAATATAGAATGTTTTCATTTCATTTATTATGTGTTTTGGGGATGTTTTGTAATGATGAAATTGAAGACAAGATCACTTTGGTGTGTTTAAGGAATAAAATATGATTTATTAATAACATTATAAGATATTAATATTATAACTCTGGAAAAAAATTTGATATCTTGAGTTGAAAATTATTAAATTTTATTCCCTATAAATAAAATTTCTTAATTATTCATGAAACAAACAATTACAACATCACTCGGGTAATTGGTAAAAACCATATAAAGAACATATTGTTATAATTGTAGAAAGAGTAATATAAAAATATTATTTAAAGTTAATATGGAATTAAAAAAAAATATTCAAAATTTATGAGGTATCTTATATCTTCATTTAAATTATTATTTGAACCAGAAATGTTTTTTGGTAATGAAAAATAGAATTTATTATTCGTGGTGGTGATTCTCCATACATACACATGGTTAACGATCAAATTTCTAAATGAATAGACAAAATGATGGTATATGAAAACTGATAATTTAATAATTATAATTGTGAAATTTGGAAATAATTTATTCACCAAATAAATCATTTGTACCATCTTTGAGAGTTTGGGATTGAAAAAATTGCATCGTGTCATCGAGACAGTAGTTCGCATGTTCACACGACTGATGTTATGTTCATTTCCCAGTGGATGAAAAGGATTTGGTATTCATTGAATAAATATTATTATGAAATTTAATTATAAATATTAAAATAATTTTATTATATAAACATTTTTTATGTTTTTTATGAAATATTATAATAAAATAAGTGACTATGGGAAGGTAATACTCATATAGGAATATTGATTTTTCTCATGGGAAAGTCCTTGGATGTTAAGGCCTTAAGAAAACATATGGTGAACAGCAGCCTATGAGTATGAGAGAGGGTAATAGGAGGATAAAATTAAATATTTAAATTATTTATTATATGTGTGTGATTATATTTGATGGGTGAAGGAGGTATCCTATTGTAAGAGAATAAAATAGATCTTTTGGAAACAGAAATCCTTTTTTTAATAATGGAATGATTCTATTCAATGTTGTGTGGCTCAAAAGAGAGAAATAATGGGATGTATGAAAATATAATGACTAACCACTTTTCATAAATTCATTTTCGTAAATTTTAAGATATTTTAAGTGAGGTTTAATGATTTTTTAACTTTAAACATTTTCCCAAATAAACTCTCACCTTGGTAATTTACTTTAAAAAAATAATATTTAAAATTAATGATGAAAATTAAAAAGAAAATTACATAACCTAATTTGAAAAAAAAATTATTATAAAAATTATTAAAAATTTCTCAAATAAAAAATCATGGTTTTATGGAGAATAATTTTAACACAAGCACACATATCATGAGAAAACATGTTTTTTTAGATTAGTTTTATGAAAAAAAGATTTATGATTTGGATACAATTTTCATCTCCATTAATTCGATTGAATTAAAAATAAATATTATAATTAAATTATTATTTAATAACATATAATATATATCATAAATTTTATTTCATCATGATATAACAAAATAAAAAAAATATTCAAAATAACATTTTCCTTAAAATGCCTCATAAATTTGAAAAATGATGAGCATGGGTCTTTAAAATTTAAAATTGTATTTTTAATTTAATTTTTATACTATATAATATATAATTTTATATGAAAAGGTTTGAAAAAATAAAAGTGTTATTTTAATTAAATAATTTCATAACTACTTCTACATCAATAAATTTGGTATTTTCACCATTCAAAAAACAATTATTCATTTTAAAAAAATCCAAAAAAATTATATCATTCTAATATGACTATGTTAAATTTAAAAAATAAAGTTAATATTATAATATAAACACACTAAAATATATAAAAACTATTTTTTAATTATATAAAAAAAGTATAACATCAATTTTTTATATAGAATAATTTTTTTAAATATTAACTATTACTAATAAATCTAATGTTAATATATATTTTTATTATTAAATAAAAATAAACATAGTTTCTTGAAATAATTTTTTTTTCTAAAATTAAAATATTTGAATTATGTTGATTTAGAAAAAAAATTGAATTGTATATAATTTCATGATATTTATAAATATATATTTTTGTTATATAGTGTAATAATTGCAATTTATAATTAAATAACCACTTATGATATCCTTGTAAGACCATAGAATCAGGTAATCTATGGTTTTATTTTTTGGTTTCAGTTCATCTAGTATTGTGCATTCTTAAATCTTCACATTCTTTACCTTCCCCAAAATGTATGTTTATCTCAAATCGTACTTTCCCATGTTAATCTTGGACATGGTCAGGGGTAAACCATACTGAGGAAACCTCCCTTTTGATTTTGGATAAATAGGATTAGTATGGAAGACTTCAATATCTACACCATATTTCTTATTCCTTTCTCTGTAGTATTTTTGATACAGTAGCATCAGGTTATAAAGGCTCATTTAATTAATAATTCATAATTTTTATATCTACTGTTTAATATATATCAAGGTACTTTTTCACTTTAGTATAAATTTTCATATGAAAAACATGATTCAAATTTTTATGGATGATATATAGTGAAACAAATGCCATTACATTCCCCCATCATAAATAAACATCATCTTCTCAATTTTAATGACTATTTACTAATAATGGTTTTCTAAGATGGGTTAGGATTTAATTTTATAATGAGGTATCAATCAGGTATATTTAATTATAATAATCATAATAATAAAAATGTGCTTCTTCTAATTAATTTGAGATATATACCTCTGCATTTATATTGTTAATACATATTTTAATTACATTTTAGTTCAGTAATAAAATATATATTGAAAAATTATTATATATTTGATTAAGGAAAGAAATATGATAACCTAATATATGGTAGATACACTATACAAACCTATCTCATTCTCCTGATGGACTCTTAATATGTAGTTTCTAGTAGATATTTGAGTATGAATGGTGGAGTTGAAAAAAACATTATCCTCCTCAAAAAATTCATTGAGGTCCCCATGTAGACACATCATAACCCTTTTAAGAGAGGTTGAATTCCATGACCCGTCACCCGGGGCCCATGTCGTGACTCCCCTAAGCCCGCCTCCCGATGTCCAGGGGTTTGTAACTAGCACCGAAGGCGTAAACCAACAAGTGGGGCGCATTTTTTCAGAGTACTTGTACACACCTACATACAACCACATCCCATGAAAATTGGAAAAAAGGACAAACATGCTACTAAACAGTCACTGAGTGTAAAGTTACAACTAAAAGTAAATGGGATAGAATACAAACCCAACAAAATACAAATAAAAAATGAGAAATTACAAGATCAATGGAAAGTCGTCCGCTGAAAACCCCACCAGATGGGTAATTATAGAGTTGCTGCTGGAAGCCGTAGAAGAACGCCTTGCCTACCTGGTCTCACTGGGTAACACCGGGTCCCGGGACACCAATCCCTCCATCAAGGCGGTAGTCGTCTACACCAGACACAACACATGTGGCCAAGGCTCGTGTAGAGGTGAGTAACATAGTACTCATTATGGACCCTAAAACCAATAATGAAATACCAAAAATACATCCATGAAGAAAACCAAGAAGCATGATCATGTATCAATATAGCTCACACAAGGTATAATCTAGATTAGAAAAATAAGACCATCAGTCGTATCGTTGAACTCATTGGGCTGTTGGAGAACTCTTCCTCTACAAGTACAGTGGGAAATCAAGGTCACATGGGGATTCTTCCCACTAACCTTGGACTTTTGTGGTACTCATCCCTAATGAGTATCCTAGGTATGTTGGGTCAAACAAAGATGCTCCCCACTGTGGGCCGGCCGAGTTCCACAGAGCCTCTAACCACCTTGTCCATATTGAGGTACTTTTCCCTATCGAGTACCATGGGTCTGTCGGTTCACCCAGATCGGCTCCCCACCATGGGCCTACCAGGTCACATAGAGCCTCTTCCCACTAGGCCATCTTAGCTAATCCACCCAGGGTCTCTTGTCAGTAGTCCTCAGGTCTCAGCCAACCGTAGGGTTTCTGCACGTAGTGTGGTTAATTATGAGAGAACCTCTCCTAAAGACATTAGTCATATATCAATATCCATGAAAGCCTTTATAGATTATTCCAAAATATCTACCTTGTCATGAGGGTTCTAACACCGAAAACCGGTCATCAGTCGGATGTTCGATTTGTAAGTTATTGGAATTTTGGTAAACAGGCACCAGTTGAGTCTGGGCCCAGTTTGACACGACCATCCCGGCATGGGGGCCCCACATGCCTCAAATTAGTTAAATTGACACAACCAAACCCGATTCAGATCTAGGTCAGTCCGATCTAGCCTAGCCTATCGGCTAGACCCATTAGACCTCGCTAGACCCAGCCTAGTTTGTCTGGGGATCTAGACCGTCGGGTCGGCCGACGACCCAGTCTCATCTGGTCCAGCATGATGGGGTGGGTCTAGCCCACATGGAATGCTTCTGACCCACATGCCATAGGTCTGACCCACAATACGTAGGACCAGCCAAGTGGGAGGAGGTCCGGCCTGCTGGGTGCGGGTCTGGCCTACTGGTCATGCGTCACCCCCTCCTCAGTCTGCCTCTAGAAAACCGAATTACTTAATCCCTAACAAGTAGCACATCAAGGGTACTGTCTCGTGGAAGGTCAAACCAAGTCACCAGGGTTTCACGTGTGGTCAGGGGACAACCTTCCCCATGATGTCGTGGCCCCTGGCTGAGGGAAGCATCCCTCCACCAGTCGTCAGATCGGTTAACGGCTCTTGCGGTGGCTTCCTCTAGCGTGTCGTCGTCATGTACCGCCCCATGCCCGTGACCACCACCATGGGCTCTCGGCAGCAGTGGCTGGTGCCGACACACCGGGAGGTTATTCTGAAGACCACCAGGTCCTCTCTGGTGGTTTTTTCGTCAGGCTATCTTTCCCTCTGGCCTTCGTCGGTGTTTCCTTCCCTACCAAGACCTCAAAACCTTCTTGACAAAAATATCAAGTTTCTTCCATGAATAAAGAACAAGGAAGAGGGTCTCAGGCCTTTTATGTGTTGGCACTCGACCTCTAAATTAGAGTTTTAAACATGGGGAGTTTTGGGATTGAGGTTCTATCAATATATAATTAATCCTAGTATAGAAAACCCAAGAAAAAACCATCCTGCAAGAACGATCGATCCACGGGTCAACCTGTTCATGGGTTGATCCATGTTATTAATTTCAGAAAATGTATGGGTAAAATTGAATGAAAATAAACCCCTACCTTATTGAATTTCATCTTTGATGTGATCTGTCCGCGGGTATTCATGTTCTGTTGGTGTTCGAAACTCCACAGTCCCATTCATTAAAGTGTTTTTATGTCATTTGTGATTCACCATGGTTCATTGTTTGTCATCAGAGAGAATTCTCATCGTAGGTTCATCAGAAAAATTCCACCTTTTGATCCTGAATTATAAAACTTGTTAACCCATTAAAATAAAACTTGTTGCATCATTTATATTACACCGCGTAATCGTGTTGTTATATTGTTTCGTTTATAAAACATTGTACCTGTTACGCTTAATTTAATGAATAGTTACGTTGAACATTTACGAGCTACTAATGAGTTTCATTTAATATGACTCATAGTCGCTTTTTCTCTTCACCGCAGCACCTCCGTTCCATCACCCAACTGTTAAGAAAAAAATATCAAATAAAACCTTAAATTGTTATTTTTTGAAATGTCTTCAAATTAAATTTTTCAGTCGACCCATTCCGGTTGATGTTTGGTCCATTTTTGATGAATCCTACCATTTTGAGTTGAATGGTTCATTTGGATTTTCAATCCCATAACCTATTTATAATTTTCCAAAATTGCGCATTCGAACCATTTTAATTCGCTTAAAAAATCTCAAAACTGTCTTTCTCTCTAGACTTGCGCTGGTCGAGTTTAATACCTACGTAAGGATATAATTTCATTATGAACTCAACTATGGTATCGAATTTTTTATCATAGTTACCATTTTTCAGTTATGAGGATTTAAAAATAAAATAACTTTTATTTAAATTATTTTATTTATGATCACATCCAAAAATCCAACCTTCATTGTTGGCCTGCATTGGCCGATGTTAGGTTCCGATTGAGGGAAGCATACCCTTGAAAACTCAAAGGTACTCTCAGATTTCCAATCTGAGTTACCATTTCTGAGTTATGAGGATTTTGAAACTAAATAACTCAATTCAATTATTTTATTTACGGCCAAAAACTACATTCGATTTTTGGCCCGCGCTAGCCAATGTTAGGATCTTCCTAAGAAAAGAATACCCTCACGACCTCAATTGTGGTCTTATATTTTTAATATAAGTCACAATTATTGAGTTATAATAATTTGAAAAATATAGTAATTTTAATTTTTTATTTTGCCACGATTATACCAATTTATGGTTTTCTCACTGGACGCCTACACTGACTAAAATTAAGTTATTCCTTGGGTAAGTTTTCCATCCTGAACACAATGGTGCCATCAGATTTTGAATCTGAGAACTATTTAAAGAGTTATTCCACTTTTTCTGGATAACCTTTCACATGTGGTTTTAAATCATAACATTATTCGAAGGATCATTCCAGGAAATCCAAGCCTCAGAATCACACTATATCTCAACTCTTGGTCTCGAAATAATTCCATAAAATTGAAATAAAAATACATGGAATTTTCATCTCATTAAATTACTCCCCCTTTTCTGGGATTCACGTCCTTGTAAGACAAAAATGGCTAAACAAACAAATGGGGCTACTGAGCACGAATCTGGGCCTTCCAATCTCATGTGCTCTTCTGTAGATTCTTATACTACCACTGACAGCACACCAGAGGAATAGACGGTCCATGAAGGTCCTCATATTGTTGATCATATATCTTCACTAAGAACTCCACAAATGTTTCCCCGTCATCAATTTCCAGCTCGCCTCAGTCGATGATGTGTGATGGATCATGCACATACCTCCTCAGCTGCGACATGTGGAAAACATTATGAACCCAGTGTATCTATGGGGGGAGAGCTAATTGGTATACCACCATGCCAACTCTTATAATAATATAGAAAGGTCAGATGAACCTTAGATATAACTTTCCACCCTGGCCAAATCTCTGCAATCCCCATTGGGGTGAGACCCAAAAGAACACATAGTCTCCCTCCTCAAACTCCAAGGGTCTTCATCTTTTATCGGAAAAATATTTATGCCTACTCTGTGCATTCCTCATCTTTTGTTCATCTTTTTGAGGTTGAAAGGTTGTTCTCAAGACCAGTTGAGTCCCGAACACCTCCAACAATCCCTTCAATAGCCGGGATGTGAAGCAAACATCACGATCTGAGACAATTATAGAGGGAACCCCATGAATCCGCACTATCTCGTAGATGTAGAGTTCTTCAAAGCCACATACCATGTTTCCATTCCCAGGATTATGGACAATCTTGAAGTCATATCCCTGGAGGAACTCCAGCCATCATCTTTGTCTGAACTTCTGAAAATCCTATGGCAACCTTTCTATCCACGCGAAAGGCTACCCCTTTTAACTAATTGTTTGTCCCATCAAACCTTTAGTAGTGGGTACTCATTCTCCATGGAAACTTGGTTAAAGTTCCAGTTATCCACACATAATCCTCGAAAATTGGGTATTAATATGCCCTTCCTCTGAAATTCCCCCACCTATTCCCCCTACTACTGAATCTCTATGAAAGTCTTCCGATATACTGATACTGATATATGTGCCATCTCAGGGTGTATAATGATACAAATTTACATCTCCCTATGGGGATGTAATACTAGGAACGTTTTTTTGAAAAATAATTCCTACACTTCTCCACTACTATTGGGAAATGAAAACTCAAAACATCTACTTCCATGAGGGTAAGGCTGGTCAACTCTAGAGTGATCTGTTGTACCCTCCTATCCATGAGTTTATCATGTGCTTCCTGGGTTTTCTTTTTCAACGACCAAGGAAATCTCCATTATAATGCTGCTAATATAACACATACTTTTTCCTTAAATAGTCAATCAGAGCATGAACTGTGGATGACCAATCCAGACCAAAACTAATGCCGTAAGGCCTTGATGATCTACCATGAGGCTACAATTAAAACTCTCGCCTCAAGGTTCAGATCACATCGGTGGCATAAGTTTGATTACCGAGTCTCCTATCATTAGTATCTCTTGACGTAAAGAACAGGTTAATATTTTAACTAGATACTCTATGTCTTGAAAAATATTTGTGACAAGAGGAATTATTAGAACCTATATTTATTAATATAAAATATAGATGTGGACACAAAACATACCTCAAATAATTACCGCAGCCCTTGGTTAAAACTCATTAATTGCATGTAGCTACTCACTTCCCCTATCCTCCAGCTCCCTGAGCCTGGTGTTGACCATGTTGGGGGTGGTGGTTATAACATGTCGAAATTTATACCACATCCTGGTGCTCTCCCATCTCCCCTTCCACGTTTTCTGCCATGCAAATTCATTTGTTTCTGTCACTTCCTCTTCCCCAGTGTCCCATCCACAATTTCTCTATTATCACGATGATCCATAAAATCTCTAGAAAGATTCACCCTGTGATATTTTGAAAAGAATTAACTATTCCTAGGATGACTACACTCACCCCGTGAGCCCCGAGTTGTAGATCCCCCCATCTTGCGAAAACTTATTGGAACACCTCACATGTAAAAGTATCTGAGACTGACTTCAGATACCTTCTTTCCCACTACTAACATCCACTGGCTATATCTGCTCAGTCGAGGAACTTCCAACCACAAGGGGTATCTCTATAACCCAAGCATAAGTAGGAATGTAGAGATGAATAGCACTGTCTCAGATTTCCCTAAACACAGCTTGCTTGGGGATCCAATCCATGATGTATTGTTCATATAATATTCACGGAGTACCTTGAAGTATCGGTATGCCTCGATGAGTACTCATCCACTGTAATGTAATCATGTAGAAGATGTGGAAGCCCATGGACACGCATAGCCCTTAGAATTCATGGAAAGAGCCCTTTCTTTGGGGAAGTTTCTCATTCTATGACAATGGGAGAGTCACCTTATTGTAAGATCAGGTAATCTAAACCCACCATATCCCTTATAAGATACATAGAAAGCTCACTGCTAGGACCACCATCTAATCTAATGGTGTCTTTACTAGGTGAAATGCTCTTTCACCACCTCAATCCAGTCCTTAGCCACCTGTGAGTTGGGATCGCCTCAGTACCTGAGTGGTCTATGTCACTAAAACATGTGAAGTGCGCCCTGATCTTGCATCTAATCTTCTGGTACTATGAGTACCATGTGCCACTCCACAGGTGGTGGTATAGTGGGTACACCACTTGGTTGTGCTATCTCTAGTACGATCCACTGTACCCATTTCGTCACCCCCACAAATCATCCTTATGATCATGCGGGGCAATCCTGGATGGATGTCTATCTAGAAGCATCTAGAAACAAAACAATATGTACCGCAATCAATAGATTATACCTGGTGAGTTGATCCTATTTCAAGAAAAACATGGGGAAACACTCAATTCTTACATGATGTATGCAACCAGTGATTTATGTATAGAGATAAAAAATAGAATTCAAGGTCCTGGTGTATGGATACATTGACCTTTTTACCAACACTGGGCTCCCTGAATCTGAAATTCTAACTTGAAACATTTAATTTTTTTCCTAAAAAAAACAATAGACTCTGGGTCTTTGAGGTATAACTGACCACCTCTGATACCACTTTGTCATGACCCGTCCCCTGAGGCTTGTTCCATGACTTCCCCAAGCCCACCTCCTGAAGGCCATGGGTTGGTTACTAACACCTAAGGCATCAACCTTCACATGGGATGTATTTTACTAAGTACCTATACACACAGACATACAACCACATCCCAGGAAAACTAGAAAGAGAACATACATTCTTTTAAAAACCCAATGAGTGTAAAGGTACAATTGAAAGTAAATAGGCCAGAATATAAACACTACAGAAGAAAACTACAATATGATATAGTATAAGATTGGTGGATAGTTGTCTACTAAAACCCCACCTGATGCATAAGTGAATAGTAGCTACTAGAAGCCATATAAATACACCCCACATTTGTGGTCTCACTAGGCACCACTAGGTCCTGGTCCACCAATTCCTCCGTCACGGCAGCGGTCATCTTCACCAAACACAACATGTGTGGGCAAACCCCATGTAGGGGTGAGTAACATAGTACTTAGAAGGGACCCCAAAATCGAAAAGGAAAGACCAAAAATCAATTCATGAAAAAAAACATGAAGCATGATCCCAAATTAATAAAACTCACATAGGGTGTAATCAAGTGTAGAAAAGTATGATCATCAGTCATATCATGGAACTCGTTGGGCTACTAGAGAACTCTTACACTATGAGTACAATGGTCTTGAAGGGACACACAGAGTCACTTCCCACTAACCATGGACTAATGTGGTACTCATCCCGGATGATTATCATGGGTATGTTGGGTCACACAGAGTCGCTCCCCATTGTGGGACTATCCGGTCATACAGAGTTGCTTCCCACCTTGGCCATATTGTGGTACTCCTCGTCGAGTACCATAGGTATGTCGGGTCACATAGAACCTCTCCCCATAGTGGGTCTACCGAGCCACATATACCACTTCCCCCTGGTCTATCGTAGTTATTTCACACTAGGTCGCTTGTTAGTAGTCTTTAGGTCTGAACCAACCGCAGGATTTCTACACGTAGTGCACTTGATTCTGGGAGAATCGCACCTCAATACATTTGTCGTATATCAACATCCATGAAAGACTCCATAGAGTATGAAAAAATATTCTCCTCATCATGAGGATTAAACTCCAAAAACAACTCATCAATCATATGCTCGTTTTTTAGGTTATTTTTATTTTAGTAAACATGGGGCTGTTGCGTCTTGGCCTGGTCCGACCTAGTTGGACTGACGAGAACAACCCGAACCGGGGGCCCCACAAGCCCCTATTTAGTTCGCCTAAATGGACCAGACCTAGTTCAGGTTTAGGTCTACCCGGTCTGGCCAGGACAGTGGTTCGGGCTCATTGGGCCTCATTTGACCCAGTCCGGTTCGGTCGGGGGTCCAACCCGTTGGGTCGACCGACGACTCGTTCTAATTTATCCCAGATCAATGGGGCGTATCTAGACCCCATGGTACGGTTCCATCCCATAGGGTATGGTTTTGGACCCCAGGGTGCGGGTTCATCCTTCTGGGGGTGGGAATGGCCCATTGGTAAAAGGTCTATCCCGCAGGGCGAAGGTCCAGCCCGCTAGGCGCGGGTCTGGCACGCTGAGCACGGTTCGTGCCCTCCCCGGTCCACCTCTAGAAAATCAGGTTTTATCATTCTGGACAGGTAGCATGTCTAGGGAGCTATCATGATGCCAGTAAAACCCGGCCACATGAGTTTTTCACGAGGTTAGGGGACCGCGTACAACTTGAATCCATAGCCCGCAGTTGCAAACCTCTCTACTAACGGGACCAAGGGGTCATGTCACTTAACAAGTCATCGACCCAGACGAAGGCTCTTGCTGCTTCACTGTGGCCCAAACCGGTCATGGCTACTGCCTATGGCACACTAACGAGTTATTTCACAGACCACCGGGTCCGCTCCATTGGTCCATTTTTCATTCCATCTGTGCCTCCAGCCTCTGTCAGGTGTTTCCTTCCATGCCAAGGCCTCAAATCCTTCTTGCCGCAAATTCAAAGGTTTAGCCATGAAGAAAACCTAAGGCACAGGGGATCAGGCCTTTTTTTGTGTCCACCTGCACCCTCCGTGTTAGATTTTTACACATGGGGAGGTTTGGGTTTGAGGTTCTATCATCAAATAATTAATCCCAGTATAGAAAAATCAAGAAAAAAACCTCCCGCAAGAAAGAGCGATCTCCGGATCAACCTGTTCACAGATTGATCCTCATTCTTTATTTTAGAAAAAGGAATAGGAAAACTAGAAACAAAATAAACCCCTACTTCAATGGAGTTTTTCGTTGAATTGGTCAGTCCACGGGGAATCATGTTCTGTTGGCATTTGACACTCTCCAATCCCATTCTTCGAAGTGTGTCGATGTCACTAGCGATTTGTTGGCATTAATCATTCATTTTTGGAGAGAATTCTCATCGTATGTTAATCAGAGAAATTCCACTCTTTGATACTAATTTCTTCAATGCATTAAACCATTAAAAAAACATGTTACATCGTTTCTTTTATGCTTGTCATCGCGTCGTTATGGAGTTTCATTTATGAAATAGCATATCTGTTACACTTCATTTAATGAGTCATTATGATGCATGTTTACAATCCATTAATGACCATCATTTAATGCAACTCTTTGTCTCTTTATCTCCACAACACAGCGTCGTCGTTCCACCACCAAATGGTTGGGAAAACAAATAAAACATCTTTTTATGTTAATTTATGTTTTCCGAGAAGTCCGAAAATTAACTTTTTTGGTCGACCCTTGGCGGTCATTGTTAGGACCAATCTAGGAGAATATCTCTATTCTGAGTTCAACGGTGACCCCAGATTTTCAATATTTTCACCCCTTTAGATGTTTCCAAAACCGTGCATCCACGTTATTTTAATTCACTTAAAAAAGCTCAAAAACTATCGTTCACCCACAACTCGCGCCAGTCGAGGTTATGTCCATCTTAAGAAGAACATTTCATTATGAACTCAATGGTGCTCTCGTATTTTTAATCCAAGATACCATTTGTAATTTATGAAGACAATAAAATAAAATAATTTTTATTTAAATAATTTTATTTACGGTCACATCCCAAAAACCAAAATTCACAGTCGGCCCGGGCCGGCCAATGTAAGGCTCTGTCTAAGGAAATCATACCCTCAGGAACACAATTACAATCCCGAATATCCAATCCATGTTACTGTTTATGATTGATAAGCATTTGAAAATAAAACAACTATATTCAATTATTTTATTTACGGCCAAAAACAACTTTTCACTATTGAACCACACCAGCCAATGTTAGGATCTATCTAAAGAAAACATACCCTCACAAGCTCAGCGGTGGTCTCGACTTTTTAATCTGAGTCACCGTTCAAGAGTTTTATGTAATTGAAAATTAAAATAACATTATTTAATTATTTTATTTACAGTTATTCCATTTTTAGTTTTTCTCACTGGAGGTATACGACGACTAGATTTATGTTTTGATTAGGGTAAATTTGTCATCCTACAAGCAACGATGCCCTCAGATTTCTGATCTGGGCACTGTTTTAAGAGTTATTCCAGTTTTTAAGAAAACGGATCATACATAATTTTTAAATCTTCACATTTTTTGACAGATCATTTCAGGCTCTCCGAGCCACAGAATCACATGATGTCTCAAAACCTAGTCTCAAAATAATTCAATACAATTAAAAAACTACAAGTAATTTCCAAGACATTTCACTGAAACACCTCCAAAATTTAAAATATTAAAATCATATTCGATTGTGTGTATGATAGAAAAAACCAATCCTAGAAAGGAATATAAAATACCATGATTTTTTATATATTTTCTATTTAAATAAATTCGATAAATTATATAGCTTTCAATTCACTCAACACAGAGTTAGATTTTATTACATGTAATAGTGAATTTCTTTAATGGATTAAATTACACGCCAGGCATGGTTTTACTAAATACTATTAATATTAGTATTTAAAATAAAACATATCTCATAGTAGATAATTTTTTTAGGTATAGTATTAACTAACATATGAAATTATATTTTTGAATTAATTTTTTTCCAATTAATGAATATAAAGATAAATTGAATAGAAAACAAATTAATTTATTAAAAAATATATTTATGCGCCAAAGGTGTTTTCTATTAATAAATAAAATTATTTAATATTTTTGGATTATAATAATTATAATTTAATATTATATATTCAATAAAAAAAATTGTGTTCATAAAATATATTTCATATGTATAACATTAAAAAAATCCAATTTGAAACATAAAAAGTTATATTTTTCTATAGGCCGTTTTGACACCATTTAATGGTGAATATATTCTAAAACTAAATTTTGAAACATTCATAAAATTTATTTGAAGAAATATAATAAATTTTTTAAATCAATTTATAAGAATTATCTTAGGGTAAACATTTGATATTTTTCTGTGAAGATTCATTATCAGATGAATTGTGAAAAATATAGAATTTTTATATAATTCAATCTTTTGGTTTAAATAAATTATATTCATAAACTATATTTTTAATTCGTTTTAAAGTCAAAATTGATAAAATATACATATGTTAATCCATTTTATGTTATTTTGATTAATATCATATTGAAATTTAATATAAAAATATGTTTAATATTTTATCATTTTTTCTATAAAATCTTGTTTTCATGATATGTTTGTAGGATTAATTTTAAATTAATTTATGCCACTTATGTGACTTAAAATTTGAAATATAGATTACATATATTAAATAATAATCATTTATAATTTATAATAATTCTGGATAATTTTTTTTTACCAAATTTATTATCGAAAACAATTAATGCTAATTACATCGAATAAGGTAAAAATGAGTTTATTTAGTAGTTAATCTTAAAATGTTTGATGTGAAAATGTCAAAAAAACATGCACAAACCCCAATTTATGGCCACGTTTTAAACATATACCCTCTTGAATCAACATTTTCTCCTTATTGGAGGAACATGATGTAAGAGAGACCTCTAAATTATGTTTTCTAATTAGTATTACATAAAATCCACTCCCCCACTATAAAAGGGCTCTAACTCCCAAAACTATTCACACATCACAATCAATTGATCTTGTCAAAACCCTACCCAATTAACATATATACATCCATAACCTAATTATATAATCATATTTTTGTATAAATCCTTCATAGTAAGTCAATAGTACAATCCTATAGTGGCTACCTAAAGAAGAAGTAATGATTTTTTAAAAGTTTCATTATATTATTTCCTTATCTGGCTTCTTATCTTATTATTATATAATGATTATATAATATCCTCAGTATCCTAAATATAATGAGATTCTTTTATGTCATGGGTAAGACCTATAACCACACACACTTCTGTAAAATGGTTTACCAAATTGTATTTTGTATGTATGGCGGACTACTGCCTCGCAAACGGATGTAATTTGTCATTCGATTACCACCAATCAAGATTGAGAATAATTATAGAAATATAATTTAAATGTGATATTTATGATTTAATTTCATTTTTTTATTTATTAAATAACACATACCTTAATGATTTCCATTATTCAAGATTATAATAACGTCATTCAGGTGTATAGTTGACTACCACCTCATGACGCGGTATGATTTGTTCATACATTATATGGAATGTATTATGGATTAGTTTAACAAAAATATGTGATATATATGACTTAAAAATGATACTAAAATGATAATTTATTTATTTTTTATTTTTTTTTACTTTTCATTCTTTCAATACACCAAGAAAATGGAAACGATGCTCATGCATATGTATGGAATACTGTCTCCATGAACGACATATTTCATTTCCTATCACTAGATTTTATGGATTACTATAAATAAATATATACGCAATAAATATGATATTGGAATAATATTTTAAATTCATCATATAGTGAAATAATGATCAATACTAGTTGAATAAAAAATATTAGATTAAAACATAGTCAATTAACAAGGCCATTAACACCTAAAACAATGAAAATAATGAAATATTATTAACAAAATGATGATAAGATGTAACAAAAATATCAAATATGATATTATAAATATTTATATGGTTTTTTGAAGATAATAAAATTATTAAAAACATTATACAATATTTTCATTAAAATTAATCCCAAAGTATGTGTAAGGTAAGTGATTTTGTCTAGATTTCATTTAATTGAGGAATATTGTTTTTTATGCATAAATTTTTATTAGTATGATGTATATACTATCCCATTAAATTTAATACCATGAATAATTAATTAATTATGGTATATTGTGTTTCAATTGAAATTATTTAATCTAATCGTATTTCAATAAAAAGATACCAAGTGGTAAATAAGTTCAAAACTCAATTCTTTTCAGTTGGTTTTATCACTCCTCAATATCATTAATATTCTATGAAATTTTCTCTAATGGAATTTGAAATTTCGTTATTGTATTTAATTTTTTATGGTTATTTATAGATGATACAAATAATCTATTTATTGATTAATTCTAACTTTAATTTTACTATTATTTTAATGGTTTATTTCAAAATATCATTCTAAATAGGATTGTATATTTTAGAATTTCCATTAAAAATAAATTATATGATAATTATTAAATAAACCCGTTCACTGTATTTCCCTATGGTTACTTATGATCGTTTTCAACTGATAGTATCATTTTTCCACTAATTTTTACTTAACTTTTTTGAGAAAATGTTTTAATAAAATCTGGATTTATTTCTCTCTTTTGTCGGAAATCTGATTTCATACAGAACCATCATTTATAAAACTATTTTTAAAAAATATATTAATTAAAATATTCAAAATGATTTTTTAAAATATATTTTTAACCATTTTTTTATTATACAATTTTTTCCAAATAATCATCTTTTCGATTTCCAAAGACATCACGTTTCTAACCATTTTTCTGTGAAAATTGAATAATCAATACGTCTTGTAAATATTTTCCCACCAAAATAACTATAAAACCAAAATATTTATGGTATGTATCATCATAAATAATTTCAATTCATTTGATATCTTATGTTTCATAGAACACTAGTCATAAATAAATAGTGATTATATATTAACATGATCGTTGAGAAAGTTGTGTGACACTTAGGAATAGTAATGTGACACTTAGGAATATTAATGTGGCCATTATAATAAAAACCTCACCTATAAAATTATTAGTAAAATATAGTTATTTTATTAATAAAAAAATATAATATCATTATCATTATATAAGTACATGAATGTTTTAGAAATAAAAAATTATGTTTTGGTTTACAATTTTACAATTAATAAAATGATTTAAAAAAATCAATTAAAAAAAATATATTAATATTTGTTTTTCTTATGATTATAAAATGATTTTAGAAGACCTTAATTAATTTCTCAAAATGTCACAAAATCAGTTATAATTTTGAAATATGTATTTTTTGAATACATGAGGATTTTAATTAAAAATTAAATTTCTCATATGTCAAAAATTCATTTCAAAAATTCATTTCATTTTTTATTTCTTCACGTTGAAATTATCATATGGTGACTTTCTTGTAATTTTTTGAAATACTTCAATTTTCTGACGAATAGTAAAAATATACTCTTCACATAATTTGTCTTACTTAAATTAAATTATTCATTATGTATTAGTTACATAATAGATTTTACTTATTCATGCTGTGGTATTATATATTTTATTTTGAACAATTATTCATTAAAATAAAAAAACTCGATTTCCAAACATAAAATGTATTTTCCAAAATCTAACGTCAATAGTGATTCCTTAGAATATTAACTTTCTTTTTTTCCACATTCATTTTAATTAAATAAATGTATTATAATTATAATGATATTTTAAATCCTTAAAACCATTATATTATATCAATATTTGACATATATTGTCAAAATATTAAAATTAAACATGTGACCTTTTTTGTAATTTTTTATTTAATATTTTGTTCTAAAAATCTCTCTCTCCTCAAGTATAAATAATCCCTCTCCCTTCTTATATAAAACCACTCATCCCACCCTTTCAAAAGATAATGATATACCCAAATCCTCCCTTTTAAACCTCTTAGAAATCCTAGGAACTTTTTGGATCAATGTAACTCCATACACTAAGGGATTTATAGTGTCGTGCAAGATAAGTCACACTGAAGAAAGAGTAAGTCTCAATTAACCCATCCCACTTTTCTTAATCTCTTTCATATTTTAACAAATTCGTTGGAAAATCAGGTACAGTAAAAATTATTTGTTCTGTATTTTAATTTTATATTAATGATGTTAACTTACTTAAATTTATATATATATGGCATATATTAATTTTTCAGTCCCTTTTTCTGGCTCTTACGAGAACATCCTCTTGATGGTCAGTTAACAAACTATAGAGAAATTGCCCAAAACAATTTTTATAACCACCTTAATTGATTTAAAATATGAATTATATTATATATATATATATATATATTTAATTACATGTATTCTCTTATTTTTTAATTTATTATACTAATGTATTATTGATATTTAACAAAATATGGAAATCGATGAAAAATCGATATTTTTAAGAAAAACATTATATCAAAATGCTTCAATTTTCATCAATATCCCCTTAATGCATTGACAGATCTCAAGAGACAAAATAGTTGGCGACAAACCCCTCTTGTTTATTTCCAAAAATAATTATATGGTTATCTACCCACAAACATAAACCATCTTAATGGTATGATGGTTCATGTACCAAATACATGACTTACAATAGTAATTAATTTTTATCATTCAGTATTCAGTTCTTACTTTCCATCAGTTTTTCATTATGATAAAATCTATAGATTAATTTACATTCTTAGTTTATTGATGGAATGTTTTTTTCAGTTATTCACCACGCCATATTGATCATGTTTAATTGATTATGGTTCATTTATTATTGATCAATTTTTCTACTCTATGTGACCCTAACAGATCATTTGATCTCACACATTTAATTTTTTCCTTCATCGGGTTCTAATGATGAAACCATTGAATAAGTGTTGAGGAAAGAGTTTATTTTATTTTGTTATGTAGTATGTGAAATTAATAATGTAAAAAAAACAGAAACATGTTTGTACCTTGTTCAATAAGACTACCTATCTGATCAATACTTAGTGATGTGATCACTTGTATATATGAAATTGAAATAAAATTACCCCCAAATATGGGCTATTAGGGTCTAGGTTGTTATAGTTGGTATCAGAGTAAGTTTATTAGAAACCTTGTGAACTAGATTTGGAAAATAGATTTTAGGGAATTTACCCCAAAGATAGACATTGAAGATAATAATATAAAATCATCTTAGAATTTTGGTAAGGTATAGATTATGTGGGTATTTCTAGAAATACATCCATTTATAGATACTAGAAGTAGAAATGGTTCTGGCGTAGATGTACTTAAGGGTAACAACTCCGCTAAGTTGAATCCGGACTGGCTTATAATTACATGGTACATGACAATGGTCCTTACTGTGCACTTCGTTTCACACTCTCGAGGTATAGGATTCTCATTCCCTTTTCTAACCGTTATAGAAGATTTAAAAGTAAACATATCCCAAAATAAACAGTATTTATGATTGTAGGATTAGCTATAAAATTTATGTTAACTTTTCCTCTAGTTTGAAATTATGAATTATGATTCATAACCTAGTTTATTGTATTCCATTTTTTAAAAATGAAACCTAATCGAAGGAAATTAATTAATACCCGTAGAAAATGTAGGGATTCACCTATTAATAAAGTCAACACAATTAGTGTTAGAGAATAGAAAATCATGACACTATTCGGATAACTTACCTAGGTTATGAATAATAACCATACTACACCTATGATGGATCATTCCATGCGGCAGAAGCCCTAGTATTTTAGTGGGACTACTAATCCAGTGGGATCATAATAGTTAATCAAATCACATGAAAATTTATTAATGTTAATGGGATGGAATGAAAATGAAAAAATAGTATGGGTAGTATATTTTCCAAGGGGAGATGTTTTTCAATGGTGGCCATTGATCCAAATATACTAAAGAGGAATTCAAAATATAATACATGGAATTAATAACTTTTAATGAAAAATTCATAGAAAAATACTTTCCTCGTGAGAAACGAACTAAAATAAAAGAAAAATTCTTAGATTAAAAGAGAGGGTACAAGGTAGTTTTGTGTGGTATGAGGATACCTTTACAAGAATATCCATGTATGCTATAGATTTCATATGTGATTCATAAAGAAATAATGGTCATTTTATTAAAGGACATAAACCATGTCTCTGAAGGGAACTGGATTCTCAAACAATTTCATTATATGATGAAATAGTATTAATTTCCATCTACATGGAGAACTAATATTTAAAAACTTATGTTTTTAAGGAAAATAAAAATAAAAATAAGTCTTCTTATAACAATGTAAATTTTGAATCATATAAGAAGTAGAAGGAAATTAATAAATTTTTATTAGTAAATAATTTTGGAACACATCATCATGGTAAATGCTTGAAAGTCATGAGATTTTGTTATAAGTCAGGTAAAGAGGTTAATTGATATAATGAATGAAAAGGAACAAAAGAAATAAATTATTTAAAATTCATTAACTTCAATTAAATGAATAATTATTCAAATAAATTTTACAAGCATCAGGGGAATCTACCAGAGTTGAAGAAAAGGGATATAGCCAAGCTTATGTGATCAATACAGCTGATGTAACAAGTACTTAATGATGTGGGATAGAACCATAATCCTATCTTAAATTCTATAAAATTATTTATTTTATTTCTGGTCATAGTAATATTTTATATCTATCCAATTTTATAATAAAATTAGACAATTCCATTTTTATTTAACAAGGGAGTCATCAGTCAGAACTCCTAAGGAAAATATCATTGATACAAAAAATTTGTCAGTTAGTCCCATTTAGGGAACATAAATATTCTTTAGTTTCTGAACTCATCATCATTCAAATGTTGGAATTTGACATGATCCTTAGTATGGACTATCACTCAAAATAGTATATGAAATTTCATTGCAAGAAGAATGAAATTATGATCTGTGAGGAAGATGTAGAATCCCATATATTTATAGAAGATAACTCATCATCTAATTATAATCTAGATCTTACCCCAATAGATCTTTTGAATGAAATTCTTGTAGAGTAATTGAAAAAAAACATCCATGGATTGTTAATGTAATATTCAAATTGAGGATGTACCAATTGTATAGGAATACATTGATGTATTTCCTAAATAATTATCTTGGAACCCCCAGAGCATGAAGTTGAATTTACCATTGATCTAATACCTAATAAAAGACCTATATCAAATATCATTATAGAATAGAAATTTTGGAATTATTAGAGGTAAATAAAAAATTAGAGTATTTGAGTAATAATGGATTTGTTCTCATTAATTTTTCACCTTGGGGATCCACTATTCTCTTCATGAATAATAAATATGGATCCTTGAGGGTATTCATTGAATATAGAGAAATCAATGATATTATAATAAGGAAAAAGTATGATCTACCTCGAATTGATGATTTATTCGATCAAATTCATGGATCTCAATATTTTTGAAAGGCTGACCTTCATTCTACATATCAACAGTTGTGTTTGAGGAAGGAAGATATTTATAAGACAACAATGTGAACCAGTTGTGGAAATTACAAGTATATAGTGATTCTATGTGGACTGACTAATGAACCCTCTATTTTTATGGATCTAACAAACTGAGTATTCAAGGAATATCTTGATATATTTTTTATTCTATTTATAAATTATATTTTTTATTCTTTAAAATATATTAAGACCATGAAAATCACATACATATTGTTTTGAATACTCCTAGAAGAAATTTTTTGTATGGTATGTTTATGATGTGCAAATTTTTCCTTCAAATAGTTTCATTCCTTGGAAATATTGTCTCTATTGAGGAAATCTCAATTGATCCTATGAAGAGAGAAAAACTCCAAGAATGGCCTATAATAAAGAACATAATTTTGGTATGTAGTTTTATTGGTTTATTAGTTTCCTATCTCCATTTTGTCTAAAACTTTTCCATATTTTCTAACCCATTAACAAATCTCGCATTTAAAGGGGTTATGTTTGTATGTAAAAAAAAGAATATGTATAATTTTTGGATGAATTTAAGGGAATATTGGTCAATTATCCAATTTTGACTTTACCATAGAGAAATTATGGGTCTATGATATATAGTGATGCATCATATAATGTATAGGGTTTTCTCCTTTTGAAAAATAATAAATTTATTTCTTATGCATCAAGGAAGTTGAAGAATCATGAAAAAAACTATACAACTCATGGTATTGAGTTAGAATCCATAATTTTCCTCTAAAGAATTGGAGACACAATATGTATGGTGTAATATGTGAGATATATACAGATCCCAAGAGTTTGAAATACATCTTTACATAGAAATAACTCAATATGCCGAAAAGGTGATATCTCGAGTTACTCATAATTTATGATTTCTCAATACACGACCATATAGGAAAAACAGATAAGGTATCAATATCAATACTAAAGAATGATCATGGACTTATAACCCAAATAATGAGTGAGAAATATCTGATGTTCATGGATCTAGTGTAGACAAAAATTGGAATTGTTAATAAAGGGGAAACATCACTCCTTTTTCAAATTATTTCTAAACCATCTTTATTAGATAAAACAAAAAACACTCAATTTGATGATGATAATTTTGAAAGGAATGTTAATGTTGTTAAGGATGATAGATTGGTAAATTTCATTTATGAATATGGGGTTCTAAAATTTTGAAAGAGGTTTTGTGTTACACCAATACTGAATCTAAAAATGGAACTATTAGTTGATTCTCATAGCTCAAATTTCACTATACACCATGGTCGTACCAAGCAGTATAGAGATATGAAAGAATAATTTTGTTGTGTTAATATGAAGCTGGAAATTACTGACTATGTGTCAATATTCCTAGTTTTTTTTACCAAGTGATGGTCGAGATACAAAATTCTAGATGAGGTAGGAAACTTATACATATTACTATTTGCATGTGGGATAAAATCATGATGTACGTTGCCATAGGTCTACCAAGGACACCTAAAATGAATGATCCAATATGGGTAATTATTCATCGACTTTCCAAATCTGTACATTTCCTTTCTATGAGGGGTGTTTCTTCACTAGAGTTCCTATAAATGAACTATATTAATTAATTTTTAATACTTCTTGGTGAACCACATTTAATGGTGTCAGATAATGATCCATGATTTACAACTAAATTCTGGAAGATTCTTCAGAAGGCTTTGGATACTGAACTTTATATGAGTACTTCTTATCACCCTAAAACCTTCAGATAGTCTAAAAGAAATATTCAAACATTGGAAGACATGTTGAGATCATGATCACATGATATTAAAGGTATGTTGGATTAGTATTTACCTATTCAATATTTTGCTGACAATAATTGTTTCCATTATTGTATTCATATTTTTTCATATAAATCATTATATAGAAAGAAATTTTGAACTCCAACATGTTGGTATGAAGTTTGTGGGAGGAAACTTATAGGCCCAGAATTTATTGAAGATACAAAGAAAAAGGTAATGAAAATTTAGGACCATATTAACGTAGGTCAAAGTAGACAAAATATTTTTGCTTTCAACCAGTGAAAGGATTTGTAATTATAAGGGGGGATCATATCTTTCTAAAAGTATTTACATGGAAGGGTGCCTTATGGTTTGGTAAGAAAGGGAAACTATGCTCACAATACATCATAAAATATTAAATTCTCGAAGTAATTAATGTTATATCATACCTATTATCAATGGTGCCAAGTCTCTCAAATGTTCATGTTGTTTTTTACATATCATAGTTAATGAAGTACATTCCAGATCCAATGCATGTACTAACCTATGATGAAATAAAAGTGAAACTAGATTTATAGTACTATAAAGAAATTATTGAGATTATTGACACCATAGAGCCAGTATTGAGGACCTGGATGAATCACCTAGAAAATGTTCTTTGAAGAAACAATAAAATGGATGAAGAACCATGGGAACCTGATGATGTAATGATGAAAACCCATTGCCATCTATTTAGAAGGAAATATTTATGAAACATTTTGATGATCGAATTTCTGAAGGAGGGAAGAATATAACCAAAAATGATTTATAGTATGTATATTCTTAAATAAATTCAATTCAATCAATAGCCTATGTTTCAAACAACATTTCACTTAAACTGATAATGATTAAATATTTACAGGTTCGTTGAAATCGTAATGTGATACTTATGAATAGAAATGTGACCCTTAAAAATAGAAATTTGACCCTTATAAATACTAATGTGATCATTAGAATAATAACCTCTCATTTGAAATTATAAATAATATTTAGGTATCTTATGAATGACAATATGACATCTTTATATCACGTAATAAGTAAATGAATGTTTAATACATGATAAATCATGTGTTGGTTTGAAATTTTATAATTAACATAATTATATAAAAGAAATTTTATTTACAAAAAATATACTCATAAACTAATATTTTGTTTTTTATGATTAAATGAAAATTTTATAAGACCATAATTAACTTTTCAATGTCCCGTAAAATGATTTATAATATTAAAATATGCATTTTTCAAAGAAATGATGATTTTAACTAAAAACTAAATGTCTCATATTTCAAAAAATATTTCAAAAACATGAGTTCATTTTTGAATTCTTAATATCGAAATTATCCAAGGGTTATTTTCTAGTAATTTTCTAAAATTCTTAAATTGTTTGATGAATAATATAAATAATGTTTTCACTTAACCTATGAAACGTAAACTAAATCATTCATAATGTTTTAGTGACAAAATAAATTCTAGTACATAAATTAAGAAAATTATATATTTAATTTCAAAGCTGATTCATTTAAATTAAATAAACTCAATTTATAAGCCTAAAAATTATTTTCCCAAATATAATATCAATCGTGATTCTTTAAAATTTTAATTTTTCTTTCTTTCGACATCCCTTTTCAATAAGATAATGAATTAGAATTATAAAGGTGTTTTAAAGCCTTAAAAACATTATATTATATTAATATAAGATTTATATTATAAAAATCACAATTTCAAATCTCTCCCTTGATATAATATTTTATTTAATATTTTCTTCTAAAAATATCCCTCTACTCATATATAAATTACCCTTGTTCCTTACCTTGTAAAACCACTTATACCACCCTTTAAAAACCAAAACCCCTTCCCAAATACACCCTATTAATCCGATTAGAAATAATAGGGATATTATAAAACCGTCTAACTCTAATACCTATCGGAGTTATAGTGTTTTTCAAGAGAAGTCGCACCGAGGAAAGAGTATGTATCCATTCACTCCTCCATATATTCTTCTTCTCCTTATTTTCCCAATTCATCTCAAAATGATATTCTCTAAAAATTATTTAGGTAGTAAATTAACATTATATTAATGATTTTATTTCACTACAATTATCTCATATTTGACACAGATATAATTTTAATTCCTTTTTCCCGCTCTTACAACAACATCCAGTTAAAGGTCAGTTTACCACCTATAGAGACATTATGAAAAGTTATTATTATAAAAACATTACTGAATTGATAGTATAAATTACATATAGTATATAAATATTTAATTACATTTATTCTATGATTTTGGAATAATTATACTAATTTACTATGTATATTTAATAAAATAGAGAAATTGTTAAAACTGGGAAAATTTTATGAAAAAATGATATCAAAAACCTTCAACTATATCAAAAAAAATAATAAATATAATCAAGTAATTATAACTTAAAAATATTGTTATAAAGTATTATAATTCACTTCAGGATCATTGTTTTAATAAATATAAGTTCTTTATTCTGGAGGCATAAAAAGAAGCATTATTAAGAGGAAATTAAGATGAGGGAATTCATCTCAATTTCCATTTGATTATGAATTTCATGGTATTGTGAAGTTAATCATTTTTATGTGGTGTTTATACTATACCTTTGAGATAATTTTTCATATGATAATATATTTCTATTAAATATCTATATTTTCTGGTATCATGGATATGATTATTTTCTAAGATGTATAAAATTTTTACATACGGTGTTTACTTTGATTGTTTAACTATTTATAAATAAATATTTCCTAATTAATATAGATATTTGTTTAAGGAATTTTGTACTTTACCAAAATATATGTATGAATAATGAGTTTTACTTATAGTGATGGGTGGAAACCGACTCTTTTTCCCCTTAATTCATTGGAATGTCTCATGGGACAAAACAGTTGGTGACAAACCCCCAATTTAGGTTTCCAAAGATAATTAGACATTATTCAACCCAAAAACAAAAAAAAATCTTGATGGTATTATGTTTCATATTCCAGATACATGACATCAAATAATTAAGCACACTCTTCAATCATTATTTTTTTATTACATTCAATGATATTTTGACTATAAAAAAATATTCTGATTCATTTACATTCTTAGTCTGTTAATGGTGTGTGTTATTTAGTTATTCACAAATCAATATTGATTATTTCTAATTGATTATGATTAATGTATTATTTATTCATGTTTCAACTATATGTGACCCTTACTAAGCATTTGAGCTCACTAATTTCATCAATTTTCCTTCCCTAAGTTATGAAGATGAATCCTTCAAAAGAGTTTCAATGAAGTAGTTTATATTCTGTTTTATATAATATAGTAAATTACCAATGTAATAAGGGAACCATGTATATATCTAGTTATTCAATATTACCAAATAGACGTATCCCTTGTGATGTGATCTCTTGTATCTTTTCAATTGTAATAATATTAACACTGACTACGATACTAGGGTATGGGTTGTTATATTGACCTTCATTTCATTAAATATTTCATTGATATTTTATGAAATTATTTTTAAATAATTTCTTTTGAAATGTGAGTTTCAATGAAAAGGGAATTGAAATTTTATATTCAAAATGAAAAGTATATTTTCCTTAATTATTTTTTATATATATTTAGATGGTAATTCTATTAATAAATGAAAAAAACCCATTATTATTGCTATAATAAGTATATATTAATACCACCTTTATTCTTCTTCTAGATGTTTTATGATTATTTTGAGTAAAGAAATTATTGACATTCACATCCATAATTAATTTTTTTATTAACATTACCTTGAAATTTTCACTTTATTATATTCATTGGATATTAAATTTTCTCTTTAATATCCATATTATTTATCATGCATATGTTCATTTCTAAAAACATAATCCATTTTTACATAGAGTGTTTACTTTGACAGTTGTTTGATTAATATAGGGAAATATTCATGAATATGTATTCCTTACTCAATGAGGATATTTGATAAGGCACATTGTTTATAAATTAAATCAATATTTCTATATTTTAGGAATGATTTGGATCTACAAACATGGGTGGAAATCATTTAATGATAGCCCCTTGATTCATCAATTATCCCGTGAGACAAAGTAGTTGGTTACCCTCTTCCAAATGGGTTCTAACACATTAGTTTTAAACTTTCTTGAGAATATATCTTGACGGTAAATATATATTATACCTGGGAAATATGAAACACAATAATTACGCATAAATTCATTGAATTTTTTTTGTTATTATCCATGATATTTTCACTATAAAAAATCTTCGAATTCATTTCATTCTCAATTTAATAGCTAAGGGGAATGGATTTCAGTTATTTACCTTTCCATAATTATAATGCCTTATATTGTAATTTGAATGGGGTGTGTTATCAGTTATTTACCTAACCATATTGATTATTACTTATCATGATACTTAAATGGAATGTGTTTTAAATTATTTAATATTCTGTATTGATTATTAATTATCTAGTTATTTAAATGGCATGTGTGATTAGTTATCTACCTTCCTATATTGATCTAGTTATTTAAATGAAATATGGTTTCACTTATTTACCTTTATTTATTGGTTATTCATTATTAATTACAAATATATTTCATTTTACTTAATCCTTACTGGGTATTAGCTCTCAACATTATTTTTTTCATTTCAATAGAATTACATGAATATTACTCTAACTAATATGGATTGATATGGTAGTTGGAATGAATATATTCATTAATGAAAATGATGTTCTAATTTTTTTTATCAAATTGAAAAACAGGGATCATGGATTTAACTAGTTCACCATGACTAATAACTTATTCAATCCTTTGGGGAATGTTTTCCTTTTATCATATAACAATATAATGGTAGTAGGAACAAGCTATAAATTTATAGGGTAAGGGTTTCAATATTTGGTATTAGATAATGTTTAGTATTAACCTTGGAAACTAGGTTTATGAAAACACATATTAGTTTACACAACCCAGGGGTATACATTGAGGATATGTGTATAAGAACATTGTATTGTTTTGGAAAGGTAGATATTATGTGGTTTTTTCCTAGAAATACATAAATTTCTAGAAAAATAATGTGGAAGTGGTTTCTACACATATGTACCTATGGGTAATAACTTTGAAAAATGATTTTTTTGTGCTAAACCTGAGAATAACCATGTACACCAGAACATGCCTTACTGTGTACCTAGTATGACACTTATAGAGGATATACTTATGATAATTCTGATTTTCTTTGCAAAACATTACGATGTATTTGAATATAAAATGACCATGAATGATCTTGGTTAAACCCCTAGATCATGGAAGGAACTATGTAGAAATAAAATGGATGATGTATTTAGGTATTGGGATTCAAAAATTTAATTTTATAGGTATTCCAGGAATTTTTATTTTGGTGATAATAATTATCAGACATCTAAAAAATCTATTAATTTTTAGGGGAAATTGTTTATTCATTTACATAAGATTTATGGATACCCCCATGGGTTAATAAGTTTATGAATTATCATAAATTAAAAAATTTAAGAACCTCTTTTTGAGTTTTATGTGATGGGATCCAAACAAGAATAATGAAAATTTTGAGATATCTATCGAAATAATAAGATTTAGTGGGAAATTTATTTAAGGAATAATCCCTAACATTTCATAGAAATATGATTACAAATATTGATGTCCATTAGGGATAATTGTTTCATTAATGACATTGTTATAATTATTAAATTATATTATTAGTCTTTGTAAATAAATATTGAAATCCATAGTATTAGGTTTATTTAATGATTAATTTTATTTCAAGGATGTAAATCATATTTTGTTTTAGAATTATAGTAATTATATTAATATATTATATAAAAATGAAAACTTATATGTCGAGTGACAAGCCATCGTATCTGGGAAGGTTGTAGTGCATGAAGCCACGACTGAAGGACAATAGGGGTGTAACCCCTACCACTGTCTTATGTGATGTCCTGGATAATTAATTATTATTTCTAGTTAAACAATTTGATGAATAAATATTAATGATGAACCAATATTATTTCTTTTGAGGATTAAATATTAACTATATTGGTTTTGAAAAATATTTAGGTCGAGAAAAAATGACTTTTCACTCATTTATATATGTTACGATCTTTTAAAGGTAATATTTATTACATTGGGAATAAAAAAACTATTTTTGGATATTTATTTCTTGGAATAAAAGCTGATTTGGAAATTTATTGAAGAAAAATTGGATGAAATTGTGTTTATTAAATGAGAATATATCATGTACGTATATTTCCTTATATTCGTAGATAGTAAAAGAATTATTCACCATTAATAAAATGATCTTCAATTAAAATTTTATCATATTTCCATAATTTTTGATGATATCACTAAGCTTTTCATACCTATTATATTTAATTTCTTTATCCCCTAAAATTTGTATTCATTGTTCAATTTCATATGATCAATGACCTCAATCACAATATATAAATATTTACACTTATCCTCCATGTCCACATATTCAATTTTTTCTAATGTTCTCTAACATAGAAACCAATATATGTGTTATTCCACATGACTATTATACTACCCATTCTCTATTATTAAGTGGATATTTTTCTAACTCTTTTATGATTTGGGTTTGTTATTATAATAATCATACAATATAAAACACTTTTTTATTAATATCAAGTATAAATTGTGTGTAATCAATTTATTTAAGGTGGGGAGAATGGGACACCCCTAAATTTTAAATTATGAACATCATATTCAATAGAGTGTATCCCATGATAAAATAAAAATTAGAAAATAATATAAAATCTTGAGAATTTATGATATATTTTATATTTTGGATAAATCCAAAACATTTTATAACATACAATTCATTCAACACTAATTCAAAATGTGTTACACTAAATAATGACTATCTTCGATGGATTTTATTACATGAAAGACCACGTTTTAACAAATAATATTAATATTATAAAAATAAAATAAAATAATTCCATTTCCATTAAATTATAGGTTATGAATATGATTAGCTAAATCATGAAATATATTTTTTTATTTCATTGATTACTAATTAATGAATATAAAAACCAATTGAATATAAGGAAATTTTTCTCTTGAAAAAACTAGTTTTATGTGAAAAAAGTCTTTTATATTAATATATTAAATTAATTAATAATATAGTATGATCGTAATTAATTTCATATATTATATATTCAATAATTTATTTTTTACATTAATCTAATAGATTTTATAGGTAGATGATAAGAAAAAAATCCACTTTTATGCATAAAAGGCTGTATTTTTTGAAATGTAGTTTTCACACCTTTTAATTGATCACATTATTTAAAACAAATTTTTATCTATTTTATAAACATTATGTAAAAAAAGAAAATTATTTTTTCAAATATGAAAATTAAAATTTTCTAAGGGTGAATTTTTGGTATTTTTCTGATAAATTCATTTTTTTAATGAAAAGTAGAAAATACATAATTTTAATTGAAAATTACATATTTGTATAAATATATTATAATGTAATACTGTATTTTAATACACTATGAATGTAAAAAATAGTTCAATTATACAAATAATAATCCAATGTGGGAAATTTGAATAAATTTCATATTGAAATTGAATATAAAAACCATGAGGACTTTTGTTCTTTTCTATTTAAAAACTCGTTTTCTCAACATGTGTGTGATATTAATTTTAAATTAAATTCTACCACTTCTATTATTTTAATTTTAAAATAATTCATTCCTCATTTTTAATAAATATAATTTATAATTTCTAATAATGTAAACATATTTTTTTAACAAATTTAATAAAAAAATAGTTAATAATTTTAATAGGGATTAAGGTAAAACTAGTTTATATAGTTGTTAATATTAAAACAAAAGGCATGGACATGACCTAAAATTTGTCTATAACTAATTTTATGGAATTATTTACACCATATCCCCTCTTGGAACGAAAATTTTCCATTATTGGAGGCACATAAGATAAAGGAGACCTCCCAATAGTATTTACTTTTAGGTATTTACAAGATTTATATTCCTCATCCCCTAAAAAAGAGGACTCAATCCACTCACATATTCATGAGACCCAATCCATTTTTCTTATCCAAACCATAAAAAATTCACTTCCCAAATTACCTCTCCTCATTTTAGAATCAATTTTTATGCATAAAAACTTCATAAGATGGAATTAGTGCAAACCTATAGTAGAGATGTGAAGAAGAAGTAATGTTTTACAAAAAGAGTTTTTATTTTATTCACTTATCCACCTACTTTAATTATTATCATATAATTCTTATATGATAACATACATATCATTATTATACTTAATTGTTTTTATATTATGGTTATGAACTTAAACCACATACCCATCAATTAATTGGGATATGAAATAATTGTTCATGTGTATAGTGGACTACCACATCGCCAACTGATGTCATTTATTCTTCTATTACCTTTTATCTGGGATGGTGTAAAGTCAAGTGTTTTTGAATCGGGTTAAAATACGATTTTTTAACTATTTTGATTAATGATCGGGTCGGTTTTAAAACCATGATTTGGGATGAAGTTTCATGGGTTTGGTTCATTTTATGTGTTGAGATCAACTTGAGTAATGGCTCTAGGATTTTCTCGGGTGGCTCGATGGGTTTTGGGAGCACCGGACCCAGAAACATAGTTTTAAATAGGCAAGTAAGAGGTGTTCCCATTAGTTGTGAAAGGTTAATCAAAACATTAGGATCATCTATGAAAGATACTCCAGGTATCCAGAAGCGAGCGCATGGTCTACGCATGGTATGTCAGCCCATGCAAGATAAACAGTGTCACTTACCTAGTTTTGAGTTTCGGGTTAATTTAATTTAAATAAATTCATTGTTGAAAGGAAAAAAATTAATCAAGCTATTAAGAGTTTAATTTAATTAAATTAATGTTCATATAATTTAATTAAATGACATTAATATGGATATTTTATTCAATTAAATTTAGATAAAAATAATTAAATTTATTTTAAAGGATGAATAGTTGGAGTCTTTATTTAATTAAATTGAGATAAGAGGAATTTAATTAAATGGCTTATAAATGAGGAGTTGGGGGTTATCAAATAATAGTAATATTAAATGGGAAAATTTAAAAGATTTGTATGTGAAGAGTTTGGGATTCATGTAATTAAATTCAAGGTAAAAGGAATTTAATTAATTAATGTGAAATGGAGGTTTTATTTAATTAAATTCAAGGTTAAGATGAATTTAAATAGTCATTTTTAAATGGGGGTTATTATTTAATTAAACTGAGGTTCAGAGAATTTAATTAAATAATATTGATTAGTTGGAGTTTTAAATTTAATTAAATTTCTTTTAGAGAAGTTAATTAAATAACATGAATTAAAGAAATTTTTTAATAAATTTCTATTATAACAAATTTAATTAAATGATGATTAATGAGGTTTAGGAATTTTTTTGTCTGAATTATGTTGAAAAATATTAATTAAATAATAATGATTTGGAAAATTTCTTTAATTAAATTTGGTTGGAATGGAATTAAATTAAATAATGTGTTAAATAGAGATTTTGGGGTATATCTAAGAGGCGTGTAAATTAATTGATAATAATAATAATATAATGGGGGTTATTATTATTATTATTATTTTAATCCTTATATTAATTTGGGGTTATTTGAGGGATAAAATAAAGGGGGTGAGGTGTACAGTAGGTGACATGTGACCCCCTCCCCTCTAATCTCCCATAGTGAGGCGCACCCCCATCCCTCCTTCAGCTCCTCTTTGCATGCACAGTTCCTTATTGTTCCTTCAAAAACGTTTTCCTTCCCAGTGAGGTAAGTACTTCTCCATTAATCTTATTATTTGCTTCGGTTTTTTGGACTTAGTCACTCAGTCTTTGTTGGGATGAAACCCTAAGGTCCTTGATTAATTTTTTTCCTTTTTTTCATCTGACTTTAGGCGGTGCAGATGATGTCTTGAGAGTCGTTGATTCATATTCCAATGACATCCACCAAAGATGAAGTTATTTGTCTGGACTTGGTTCACCAAATTCATATTCAACTAATTCTATATACCTGATAATTGGTTTCTCACCCTTTTAATTAGGTTCTCCTAGTGTAATTGGGTTGCAGTTGATTTATTTTTTGGTGCATTGGTCCCCGCTGCACTAATTGTGAGTGTTGATTGTTGTTGTTAGGTGTTGTAATCAATTACAAGTATTTGTGCGCATTAATGTGGATGTGCTTATGTTTGAGTGGGTCGTGGTTTGAGTTAGGAATCTTTTTCTTGGCCAAATTTGTTGAGGTAGGGTTCTAATCATTTTCTATTTAATAAAATATAGTTTTGTAGATTTATTTCATATGATAAAGTTGGTTGTAATGTTGGATTAAATTGTTTATTGGGGGACTGAGATGATTAATTGTGAATTAATTTTATGGTTTGAAATTGTGAAATAGATAATTACTCAGGTAATTAATAATGAATAATTGATTTAGTTAAGTTGAGATAATTAATTATGAATTAATTATGTTTTTTGAAATGATAATCAATCAGGGTATTAAATTAGAGTAATTAATATGGTTAAGTTGAGATAATTAATTTTTAATTAATTAAGTTCTTTGAGATGATAATTAATCAAGGGATTAATTATTAGTAATTAATTTGGTTAAGTTAAGATAATTAATTAGAATTAATTATGTTCCTTGAGATGATAATTAATCGAGGGATTAATTTTGAGACTTTAATTTTTGTTAAGTTTAAATAATTAATTATGAATTATTTATGTTCTCTGAAATGATAATTAATCATGGGATTAATTATTATTAATTAATATTGTTAATTTGAGGTAATTAATTGTGAATTAATTATGTTCTGTGAGATGATAATCAATTGTGGAATTAATTATGAGATATTAATTTGGTTAAGTTGAAATAATTAATTATTTATTAATTATGTGTTGTGAAATGATAATTAATCATTGAAATAATTATGTGTAATTAATTTTGTTAGGTTGTGTGGTTATAAATGATAATTAATCGAGGGATTGATTATGATATATTATACTAGTTAAGTTGAGATTATTTATTATGAATTAATTATGTGTTATGATATTATAATATAGGTAATTAATTAGGGGGTTAATTACGAGATATTGAATTTGGATTATTTGAGATATATAATTTGTGAATTAATTAGGTCATATTAAAATGGATTCCTTTAGATAATTAATTTTTCAATTAATTATGTGATATTGAAATGTTCTCTTTACAAATAATTAATTTGTGAATTAATTATGTGATACTGGGATGGTTTCCTTGAGATAATTATTTTCTGAATTTATTATGTAATTTTGAGATGGTTTTCATGTGATAATTAATTGTAGAATAAATTATATGATTTTGATATGAGTTCCTTTTTATTGGTTAATTGTTAAATGGACTAGAGAAATTGATGTGATTAATTAATGTTTTAATTAATTAATGTTATATTTATGATTATCTAATCGTCAAGTTAACGAATAGAATTCTTTTGTTTAACTAATTTTCGAGTTAGCAGTGAATGTGATGCTTCTAATTAGTTATTAAATTAATTAACATAGTCGATTAATTAATTTATGAATTAATTAATGGATGGGGACATGGGGTTCTAGACATGACTTTATAAACCCATGATAAATATATATGTATAATTGATAAAAAGGTTGTGAGACATGAAATAATGCTCCAAATACTCATGGGGTTCTAGATATGAAATTCCACACCCAACATGCATGAAAATATTCTTTCATAGGATAAGACTAAAGCTCCAAATACCCAAGAGTTGTGAGACAATGAATGATGATCCAAATACTCATGAGAGTGCTAGACATAATGTTCTACACCAATTAATTGAAATTGGATTGTAGGTCCAATTGGTCATACATGAATTGAATTAAATGGTTAATGAATGCTGATGTGATGTAATGTTTTATGAATTGAATATGAGAAATGGTTCAGACTTTGGCATGGCCAAGGTAGGTGTTGAGATATGGGTGTCCAGGGGAACCCAGGGATTTAGGCATTTAAATAAAGAATATTAAATATTATGTTAAATATTTTATTTATGAATTCTATATATATAGTTCTTATTCAGAATCATATTTCCGGCTACGAGCTGAAGCAAGTACCTCTATCAGGTGTGCCTTAGGAACCTGGATGGGTTATAGTTTATCTATTCAATTCTATTATTATTTCATTATAACTGCACATTGTTTAATTATATTGAATTTCCTTGATTGAGCTATACATTGGTGGTCCCACCCTACTGAGATTTATATCTCACAGCCTACTCGGGCTACCATTACACTGGGTTACCTGAGTAGACTATTCTTATTTTCAAGACCTTGGATCTTTCTTGTTGTTATTTGATTATACAATGGATTTCGGAGAAAAAGACACAGCAGGAGTAAAGGACAGCGCATGAGCTCGGGATGCTTGTGGAGATCTCCCTTGGGGTTTTGAGTCTTCTCCCCGTTTACATACTAAGATGAAACGCATGATGTTTTTTCTACTAATTTTAAATTTTCATCACCTTGACATTTATTTGTTGTATAAACTGGTGTTGTCTATTTTCTTTATTCAATTGTATATTACTTTATATATACTTCTAGTATGTCTGAGTTTACTATCAATTTCCACTATGCACTCTAAATATGAGGGTATAGTCTCCACACTAACTATCTATAGAACATCACTTCTAGTTGTTTGCCTTAGTAATATGGGGAGACGTGCTTGAGGTCATGTGGAGACCAGTCTGGCTATCAGTTCGAGGGTAAGTCGGGCCTGGACGTTACAAAATGGTATCAGAGGGCTCTGGTTATCGTTCTTTTTTTCCATTGTATTTCTGTTTTGGGATGGTAGATAGGAGACTAAAGATGTTTTGGTTCTTTCTTAATAGTCTTTCTTGGGATTTATCACCCCTCTTACAAGAAATGACCATGTGGTCAGGGCTGGGAATTGATGTTGATACTATTTACTATTACTTTTGATATGATTTCACCATGGGTTACTGGTGTACTTTCAACTGGTAAGTTATTTTGAGATTTTTTGAAATTTTTCTTGGCTTGATATGAAAAGTAATTTGTATTAAATTCATCATCTTAGGCACATAGAGATTCACATTCCATACATATTACATTCTATATGGTTTCATTAGTAAGATATCTGCTAGTTTTGGTTTTGTGCAGTGCGCTTTTTTGACCTAATTTAGCATGCCTCCTTAGATAACATGTTTTGGTGATTGATTTAACATTCTTGAATATTTATATACAGTATTTCCCTTGTGATTAACATGCTTTGTTTTTATTTCATTCTTCTGTGCTATACAAAAAATCTTCGTTACTGCTTGTGATAATATGCTAAAAATGTTTTGATGTGTAAATGGATGCATTGATGAACATTATTTGATTACAATTACGATGGGATCCATTTTCAGCTGTAAGGAGAATGGGTACCTTATAACTGGAAAGCATTTAACCCATGTATTCTAAATATTTAAAAATGGATTCTAAATTTAAAATGTTAAATGAACGTTGATTGTGATGAATGGGAGCCAAATGCCAACGGTAAGGTGTATGGAAGCCTAATAGATTGGTATATATCCACCGATGTGTTTAAGACTATTATTACAATAGTGTGTTTATAAAGGGTGATAAATGTTAAACTATTGAGTTTTTATTGAAGAAATTATTGTGGGTTTCTTTCTGGAGAACCTGGATTAATATAAATGGGACCCTCTGAGGTTTCCTATATGTTATAAAGGAATTTTGATGCTAAATTTCCTATATAAAATGAAATGAAACTAAATGTAAAATGTTTAATGGGGGAGTTTATTTGATTATACAGTGAGATGTCTGATGTTGGTACTATTTAAGTTTTTTTCCCCTAGTAGAACTTCTGGGATTGAAGGAACGACAACCTTGTTTCGAGGGGTGGTTGTTGTATCCTAACTCTTGGTTTGGGAATAAGCATTAAATAATTCTTGGTTCAGCATGTTCGATATTCCTTGGACATTGTCATTCATTAAAGACATTCCCGTGTTAATAGTGGTGTTGAGAGATTGGGGTGTTAAGTTAAGATCATCCCACTACTTGGGATGAATTTTTGGGACTCGGGTGTTTTGACATGCCAGCCGGTATAAAATTTCAGTTTTCATGCAAGATATTGACGTGATGATCATGGTTCATGAAAAATCACAGGTGTGTTTAAGGTGTTTCTGAAATAGCATACTTTGGAGTAGCTAGTCTTCTCTTTCAATGGCATGGACACTCTTATGGCAGGTACTGTCACATTGGTTCTGTTAAAGGTGTTAGTGATTTCTTGCTAGAAAAACATGATAAGGTTGGCGGTGTGTGAAATTTTTTGGAAACGCCATTTGATTTTGGAAGTGTTTTAGTTGTATGATTTTAATGAACAATAATTCCTTTGGTTAAATAGGCATTGGGTTTTGGTTGATAATGAATCGATAGGTGAAGTTAAGGTTTTTTGTAAAGAGTGATAGGTGATAGTTCGATTAACCTTCTTCTTGACCTGGGTTTACACTGAGTGTGCTCTTCCAACTAAGGTGAGAATATCCTCTATCATGACCTCATCTTAGAGGGACCAGGATAGTGTCGGTCTTACATTAGGATAATTTTTTAAAAGTCATTAAGATTGATAAGTGGTTTCTATCTAAGTTATATATAGGATTCATGGTTATTTGGGTTACACCTTTAGTCGTGATAGGGAATGATAATTTTAAAGTAGTCTTGTGATGTATTGATATGGAGAGGTCATTGGAAGTCGAGTAAGGACTCTGAATTATATGTGGTTTGTGTTGAAATGGTTTTTAAGGCACGTCACCAGTTTGAAGATGGGTATGGGTTTCATGGGTTGGAAATGTCTTTTAAGGAAAGAGTTGTGGCTGGGGTTCAAAAATTGGTAATGGTGTGTTACAAATTTTGGGAATGCAATGAGATCATTTAAACAAGACTTATTGACCCAGGTGTGTTGGCTAGTGTGGTAGTAGCTCCCGAGGGCTTCTCAGGGATGAGAAATTTTAAAGGTGGGTAGATTATAAAGTCTCATGGTTTTGAACCCGGTTAAAATATGATTCTTTTTGATGTTTTTGTTTAATTCCAAAGTTATTTTTAAAACCATGCTTTCAGATGATGTTTTCTGAGAAGGGTTTGTTTTAAATGTATATATCAGGCTTGAGTAAAGGCTCTAATAGTTTCTCAGGTGGCTTAATGGGTTTCGGGAGCACAAGACTCAGAAACTCACGTTTAAAAAATGAAAAGTAGAATATTTTTTACGAGATATGCACAGTTAGTCAGCCCTTGTGGGTCTATAATGAAGTATACTCTAGGTATTTGGTAGAGGGTGCATGGTTTATGCACGGTCTATCAGACCATGTGAGTTAAACTATGCATCTTACCCAGTTTTGATTTTCAAGTTAATTTTATTTAATTAAATTCATGGTTGAATAAAATTTAATTAAATGAGTTGTCGGGGGTTTCATTTAATTGAATTAAATTTGAGATAATTTAATTTGATGACTTTGAAATGGAAAAGTTATTTAGTTAAATTGATATGAAAGGAATTAAATTGATTTTAAATGTTGATGAGTTAGAGTGTTTATTTAATTAAGTTTAGTTGATAGGAATTTAATTAAATGACTTGTAAATGATAATTTAGGGGTTATCAAAGAAGGGTAATATTAAATGGTAAAATTTAAATGATGAGTAAATGAGGAGTTCGGGTATCATTTAATTAAATTCATGGTAAATAGGAATTTAATTAATTAATGTGAAATAGAGGTTTTATTCAATAAAATTACCGGTTGAGAATAATTTAATTATTCGTTGCCAAATAGGGGTTATTATTTAATTAAACTGAGGTTGAGATAATTTAATTGAATAATTTTGCAGATTTGGAGTTTTAAATTTAATAAAATTATGTTCAGAGAATTTAACTAAATAACCTAAATTTGAGAAATTAATTAATTAAATTAAATTGGAATGAATTTAATTAAATGAATACTAATGAGGTTTCAGGGTTTTTTAATTAAATTATATTGAAATAATTTAATTTAATAATATTGAGCTGGTAAATTTATTTAATTAAATTCAGTTGGAAAGTAATTTAATTAAAATATATGTTCATTAGAGAGTTTGGGGTTTATCTAATAGGTGGGTAAATTAGTTGATTATAATAATAATATAATGGGTATTATTATTATTATTATTATTATTATTTAAATCTATAGTTTAATTTGGTATATTCGAGGGATAAAAAAAGAGGGTGAGGCACACAGTAGGTGAGGCATGACCCCCTCCCGTCTACTCTCCCATGGTGAGGCACACCACCACCCCACTTCTAGCACCTCTTCATATAACTGGTTCCTTCCAAATCCATCACAAAGGATGTCTATCTTGGTGAGGTATTTCCATCCTTATGCATTTTGTTCTTCACATCGGTTGTTTTGGCTCTCCATCACCCATTCTCCATTATGACGAAATCCTATGATCCTGTATGAATTCGGTTTCTTCTTTTATTGCGACATTAGGTGGTGTAGAAGATTTCATGGGCCCCATTGGTCTGTATTCCGATGACCTACCCTAAAGGTGAAGCAAATCGATTTGATTTGGTTCCTTGTTTTCAAATTTAGGTAGGTATGTATACCCAATAATTGGTTCTACATCCCTAGAATTAGGTTCTTATTGAGTAATTGGGTTGCATTTGATTATTCTGGTGTGCGTTGGTCCCTACCACACTAATTTTGAGTGCTGGTTGTTGTTGTTAGGTGTTACGATCAATTCCAAGTACACGCTCACATTAATTTTGAAGTGCATATGTGTGAGCAGGCCACTGTTTTAGTTATAAATCATTGTCTCTACCGAATTCATTGAGGTACGGTTCTAAAATTAGACTATTTAACAAAATTTAGTTTTGTTGGTTTATGTATTTTGATAAAATTGACTAAAATGTTGTATTAAAATGTTTATTGGGGGAATGAGATGATTAATTATGAATAAATTTTATGCTTTGAGTTTTTGAAATAGACAATTAATCGGTCGATTAATTATATGTAATTAATTTGGTTATGTTGAGATAATTAATTGTGAATTAATTATGTTCTTGGAAATGATAATTAATTTAAGGATTAATTATGAGTAATTAATTTTTTTTAAGTTGATATAATTAATTATGAATTAATTATGTTCCCTGAGATAAAAATTCATAGAGGTATTAATTATGACTAATTAATTTGGTTAGGTTTAGTAAATAAATTATGAATTAATTATGTTTTTGAGATGATAATTATTTGGGGAATTTATTATGAGATATTAATTCAGTTAAGTTAAAATAACTAATTATGAATTAATTATATTCTTTGAAATGATACTTAATTGGGGGATTAATTATGGGTAATTAATTTGGTTAAGTTGAGGTAATTAATTATGATTCAATTATGTTCTTTGAGATGATAATTAATTGAGGAATTAATTATGAGATATTAATTTGGTTAAATTGAAATAATTGATTATGAATTAATTATGTGATTTGAAATGATAATTATTCGGGGGATTAATTATGATTAATTAATATGATTAAGTTTTCTAATTTGAGATGATAATTAATAAGGTGATTAATTATGATATATTAAACTGGTTAAGTTGGGATAATTAATTGTGAATTAATTATTTGTTATGATAATATAATATAGATAATTAATTAAGGGATTAATCATGAGATATTGATTTGGGATAAGTTGACATAAATAATTTCTGAATTAATTTTATTATATTGAAATTGCTACCTTAAGATAATTAATTTGTGAATTAATTTTGCGATATTGAAAATGATTATTTTGAGATAATTAATTTGTGAATTAATTGTGGGATATTGGAATGTTTTCCTCGAGATAATTATTTTGTGAATTATTTATGTAATTTCAAGATTCTTATCGTGTGATAATTATTTGTTGGATTAATTATATGATTTTCATAGGATTACCTATTAATTAGATGATTGTTAAATTAACTTGAGAAATTGATGATATTAACAAATGGTTTAATTAATTAATATTATACTTACGATTAGATAATTATCGATTTAATGAATGGAATTGTTGTCTTAACTAATTTTTCTGTTATTAGTGAATGAGAATTTGTTAATTAGGTATTGAATTATTTAACAAGCTAGATAAATTAATTTATGAATTAATTAATGGATGGGATATTAGGGTGCTAGACATGACATTCTACTCCCAAGATAAATATATATGTATGATTGGAAAACATGTTGTGAAATATGGAATGATGCTCTAAATACTCATGGGGTGATATAAATGGCATTCCACACCCTGCATACATGTAAATATTCTTTTATGGGACAAGGACTAAAGCTCCCATTACCCATGGGTTGTGAGAAAATGACTAATGCTCTAAATAATCACAAGGTTCCTAGACATTATGTTCTACACCCATTAAATTACATTGGAATGTGGGTCTAATTGGTCATACATGAATTTAATTAAATGGTTAATGAAAGATGATGTGATGTAATTTTTTTGTGAATCGAATATGAGAAATGGCTCAGACTACGGCCCAGCCGAGATAGGTTCTGAGATACGGGTGTCTAGGGGATGCCAGATATTTTTGAGGTTAAATTGAGAATATTAAATAATGTGTTAAATAGTTTATTTATGCATTCGGTATATATAGCTCGTGTTTAGGCTCTTATTTATGACTATGAGCTAAAGTAGTTATCTCTGTAAAGTGTCCTTTAATAACCTATATGGGTTGTATTTTATTTATTCAATTCTATTATTACTTTATTATACCTACACATTATTTAATTATATTGATTTTCAAAGATTGAGATACACATCTATGGTCCCATCCTACTGAGATTTATATCTCACACCCTTCTGGGGCCTCCAAAGCACTCGGGTACTCAAGTTGACTTTACTAGTTTGTAGGACCTTGGATCTTGTTTGTTGTTGTTTTCACGTACTTGGTATTTAGGAAAAAATGGACCGAGTGGGAGCTCAGGATGCTCTTAGAGATATCCCTTTGGGTTTTGAGTCTTTTCCTTGTTTCTATACTGAGATGTAATTCATGGTTTTCTATTTATATCTTTCAAACATGTATCACCATGACATGCATTAATTATATAAGCTATCATTGGACACTTTCTTTATTTTGTTGACTAATGATTCATATCTTATTTTTCTTTTTCTAAGTTTATTATATATTTTCACTATATACTCTAAATAAAAAGGTATAGTCTCCCCACTGACTATCCATTGACCCTCACTACTAGTCATCAGCCCCAGGCGTACTGGGATAGGAGCTTGAGGTCATGTGGCAACCGGTTTGGCTACCGGTTCGAGGGTAAGCAGAGCCTGGATGTTTCTGTTGGAAATAATAGTGGATATACTATTTATTTATGATAATTATGATATTTATGATGCATTTATGATTCATTAATTATTATATAACATATAACTTCATTATTTCAATTTTGTTGGAATAAGATAACATTGTTTGTGTGTATGGAGCACTGATACCTTGTGAATCAATGTGATTAATTCATTATTTTCATAGAATGTATTAATGATGTGTATAATGAATATATATGTGAAATATATGAAACAAAAATGACAAAAAAAATTAATATATATATATATATGATTCACTTAAATCTCATTCTTTCAACATGATAATAAAATTAAAACATCATTCATAAGTACGTATAACCTACCATCTCCACAAATTGTGTATTTCATTCCCTATTACAGGATTTCAGGATTACTTTATATAAATATATACATAATATATAATATATTTAAATCATAGACAACATTTTTTATGTAAATAAATTTTTACTGATATAAGAGGGAAAAAATTAACTAATAAAAACATACTCAAAAAACAATGCAATTAACACCCAAATCGATGAAAATGATGAAAGATTACTAATAAAATGGGTTATAAGATTTTATAAAATGATCATATATTATATTAAAAATATTAATATTTTTCTTGTGTGAGTTAATAACATGATTAAAACCACTATAAAATAGTATAAATATATTTCAACCAAATGAATTCTTATGATAATGGATTTCATCTCAATGTCATTTCCTTGAGACATATTGTATTATTATAAACTTGATTATTTTTTATGATTTATATATGGAAAATTTATATTTAATATCATTAATAATCCATATTTTAAGGTATCTTATTTTTGAATTTTAATTATTTCATTTAAGGTGGTTTGAAAATAAATTTACAAAGTGGTAAATAATTTCATAATGAAACTCCTTTTCATTGGGTAATGCCATGCCCTCGATGTCATCAATATTAAATTATTATGTTTATAATTTATTCTTACTATATATTTTTTACTCTATTTTATGTGAATTTATATTTGATACAAATAACTGATTCATCATTTAATTCTCACTTCAATGTTAGGATCATTTGAAGGGTTTATTTCAAAATCTCATTCAAGTCAACATTGTTTATTTTTGAATTTCCATTAACGGAAATAATAGGATCATTATCTAATAAAACCTTTCAATTTATCTCATTTGGTTTCTAATTATCTTTTTCAATATAAAATAATTTTTTACCACACCATAATACTTAAATTATACATAAAAAGTCTAAATAAAATCTTACATCATTTAACCATTCCGTAAAAAAAATATTTCATTAAAAAACATTGTTTTCTAAAAATAATTTCAAAAATGTTTTGTTTAAACATTTAAAAATGACTTATTCAAATTAATGTTTACCTATTTTTTCTTTTTATAAAATAAATTCAAAGTAATTTTCTTACCTCTTTCTGAGAAAACAATTTTCTATCATTTTTTCCATGAAAAAAGAATATTCATTATAGAATATACGGAATTACGTGACGATATGAACTTAATTTATTTTATTCTTTGTGTTCAATTTTTTAAAATTATTTTTAAATAAAATTTTTAAAAATTTGTTTTTAATGAAAATGGATTTTCAAAAAAATCATAATGAAAAAGATATTTTTCTCATTAATTTTTTAAATATCTTTTAATTATAATTCTATTCATCAATGACAACAACCCTTTATCCTAAACTGAATGGGTATATTATAATACCATAATTATTATTCCACTTTATGGATTATAATCATTTTGAATAAGTAATGTATTGATGTTCACATAGTTAATTCATTTTTAAGTAAACAAAATTCCGATGAAATGTTCACTTTCTTATGATCATAGGGCATTATATTTCTACTAAATATCCATATTATTTATCATGGATATTCTCTTAGCCTAGAACATGAAAAATTTTACATATGGTTTTAAATTTTAAAAATATTTGATTATATGTAGAAATATTTATAAATCTGTTTTCTTTTCTCCATATGGATATTTGATATGAAACATTTTTGTAAATGAAATCGATTATTTGATATGAGAGGAATGATTTGGAATTATAGAAGAATTTGGTGTATAAGGAACCATCCTTATGAAATACATATTATAAATATTTTAATATGAAAAATCACATTATATTACTTATTATATTTTAGGGTTAGTGTTTTAAATAATTTGGAAAAACTCTTACATAGTAATCCCATATATTATAAGTGGAAACTTTTACTCTGTATCTAATTTTTTCCACTACACAAAATATTATAAAATAAAACATAGTTTCTTTCCATAATATAACATCATAATATTCTTATTACCCTCATCCTTGTCTCCACTCATTATTTATCCCTGTGAAATGAATTCTAAATCATGACATGAGAAAAAAAGCTCAATAAGGGACATTAAATGAAAGAAAACCAATAGTCTAGTGAAAAATATGTAGACCCGTTTAATGTTATTTGAGTGAATGAACAAAAAAATAACATGAAATATACAATCAATTTTAACTGAAATAAAATCATTAAATTCAATATCAATAAATTAAAACAACTTTTGATGACAAAGATAATCATATTCATAAAACACTATCAAATATTTTTTAAATGGAAGAATAGTACAAAATAAATCCAATATAATCCATAATAAACATATTAGAGATCTATAATGGGGATCAAAATTTGTATAAGTTATATCAGGATCACACTACTACAAAATTGGCCTTTAATAGCATTAAAAATGGCATTTCTAATTGCAAGAGAATCACTGACTACTAGAGACAGATTAAAAGACCTAGACTTGTATCCGGGCTTTTTTAAGCATTGATATCGGGGCATGGTGTAGTTTGTTGTAACAGCACGACATAATACCAAAAACACCACAGAATAATAAAAATAAATAATAAATATATATTTTAAATGAAATAAAATTTACCACAAAAATATAAGAAAACAAATATATTATAAACATTTCAAACATTTGTTTATAAATTTAAATAATTAAAAATTATTACATAAATTCAAAAATAGAAATATTATACTGGCTTTTTATCCTAACCCCTGATTTAGAAAAAATATCATATATTTGAAAATAATTATTTTGTTAGTAATAATATATTAAAATAAACTGATAGAAAGTGTTAATTTTAAACTAAACATTGAGTCATGCCAGGAACATTGTGTATAAGATTAAGTTATAGTTCATTCTTTCATGCAACAAAATTTTTTTTCATACTCAAAAATTATCTATTTGAAAAATAACTAAATATTTATAAGACAAAATTTTGAAGGAAAATAATTATTAAATAGAATATTGAATAATGATAGATCAATCAATGCTCGTTTTTTTATATTTGATATTGTGATGTTTGTTTTTAATTAAAAATACAAATATATATTGAATAGATGCACTTGGTGCCATACTAAGGACACTTTCTGTTGTATTGAGGTTTAGATGATTCCTACACATCTCAGATGACATACGGATCATTTTCCAAAATAATGAAAACAATCTGAATGTTTTTTCTCAATTTTGAGTACACTACTTGTCTCTTTTCTCTAAAAAGTTATTTTAAACTATAAACATGCACATTGAATCATAATGGTCACGTAATTTATTGTATTTATTTGATATCAATTCCTACATTTAACAAAATTATGAATCATTTTATTAAATTATTAAGGTAATATGATCGTGCTTTCTTAGTTTTTAGTAAGTGACACTTTTTGAACTAAAATGTCAATTTTAAATTGATAATAGACACATTGAGTCATACCATGCACTACATGTATCATATTGAGTTTTGGGTAATTTATAAATATCAAAAATGAATTACATATAATTTTCCTAATTTGTCAAAAGAATATGAATACAATTGACTAGTTTTGAGTAGGTTAATTGTCCTTTTTACTAAAATTGATGTCAATTTTAAATAAAAAGATGCACATTGAATAATACCAGTCACATCGTGTATCTATTTGATATGAGACTAATTCTTAAGTGACAAAAATGACTTCTGATTCAATTTAATAAATTATCAAAAACGTATAAATGCATTTTCATGATTTTTGAGAAAGTAAGTTTCCCTCTTTTCTAAAATTAATTTCAATTTTAAATAAAAACATGAAAAGGGAGTCATACTAGTCACATAATGTGTTATATTAAGGTGGGTATGATTTCTATAACTCCCAAATGTTATATGGATGTTTTTACTTATGTATCATAATAATACAAATTTTTTACTTGGTTTTGGGTACATTAGTTGTATTTTCTACTAAAATGTCATTTTAAATTTGAAACATACAATTTGACTCATACCAATCAGATCATGTATCAGTTTGATGTGAGACTAATTACTATATATCAACAACTACTTATGAATAAATTTATTAAATTATCATGAAAATATGATTCTTCTTTCATGGTTTTAGTGAGTGACACTTTTTGAACTAAAATGTTTATTTTAAACTAATAACATACGCATTGATTCATATCAGGCACATCGTGTATCAGATTGTAGAGAGAATTATTGCTACACCTCAAGAATGATTTATGGATCATTTCACTAATTTATCAAAATAATAAAAAATATTTTCCATGGTTTTGAGTATGTTATTTGTCCTTTATATTAATTTTGATGCCAATATTGAATAAAAAATGAACTTGGAGTCATAGTAGTGACACTGTATGTCGAATTGAGATGTGTTTGATTCTTAAATGCCCTAAATGACTTGTGTATCATTTTCCTGAATTATTAAACCAATAATAATATCCTTTCTTGGTTTTTAGTATCTCATTTTTCTTTTTTACTAAAATTAATTTCAATTTTAAATAAATATAATCACTTGGAGTCATACAGGTCACACTGTGTGTTAGATTGAGCTGTGATTGATTCCTACACATCCCAAAGTCTTAAAAAATCCTAACCATCAATTTTACCATGATTTTTATTAAATTTATATATTGAACTACAAACACTGCATATTGACTCGAAGTTCTTAGTTGAAAAAAATTTATTGTTGTCAATATCTAGAAGAGAAGAGGAAGCTCATGTTCCCATTATATTATGAGAAGTCACTATTGTGGTCACATGAGCTTCCTCTACCCTTCATACATTAAAAACTAAAAAATTATTCGATAATAACATCTATTCAATATTTACTATTCATGATTTGAAAAGAAAAAGATAATGAAAATGTAAAATGTAGTAATATTAGAAGAAAGAAACATTTTACCTCTTTTTTTCTTGTTGCAGATAGTTGAAAGAAAAATATAACTTCCCAAATTATCTCAACAAAAAATTATTCTATAAAAATTTTATGTTAATTTAAATAAAAATAGTAAATAAAATGATGAAAATTTTAATTAAATAAGTTGTAGGAATTTACCTTTTCAAAATAGTTGCATATATTATTAATGCATTTTATTTTTTTCATTATTTCAGTTATATGCTTTAAGTCTAATCCATTATAACCATGAGCATCTTTGATCAAACCTCCCCCCCCCCCCGAATAGAACAAAAGAATACACTTATAAAAGATAACAATTATTATATAATTAATTCTAAAAATAAATAAATAAAACATTAATAGGAAAGTATTAATTAATTCTATGGATAATTATTTTAATGTAAAAATAATTTTGGAAACAAGTAAATGCCAATGATAATGCATGAATGATATTAAAAAATTGAAAATAGATCTCACTTATTTATCATTTAATCAGTGAAGGTGATGAGGAGAAAATAATATACCTTCTATTTAAGCTTTTAATCATCAAAGATAAAGTAGATATAAACTATTGGGTTCATGAAATATTCATTTTTTATAATAAATAAATAAATACACATATGTTATTCATCATAAAAGGTGAAAGATATAGATAATTCTAATAAGGGAAACTCTACATTTGATTGTATCAAATAATTTCAGTATCCTCTGAAAAAAATGGGTAATTGAGTTTAAAATAAATTACTCTACTATGGTAAGTGTTATAATATGAATTCATCAAAAGTTGAAAGTTATATACAATTATCATATCATCAGCACAACTTCCGAATAGTTATCATTTCATTTTGTTATTTGGAACTCATCCTCCAACTCATGTGGAAATTCATTAATGTTTTTTGAAAGACAAAAAATATTAGTCATTCATATGATGACTAATTCTTAGAGTATTACAGGAAACATAAAATAGTTTGGGGATGATTCCAAATAAAAAATGGAATAATAAATATTCAAGAGATAAAACTAGTGAGGATGACTATTGTACTCTATTTCTTTCTCTAAAAGGGTTAATGCCTCTAATTTTTGATAATTGCATGAATGGTAATAAGAAATTCCTAAGGGTTAAACCTAAATTAAAAGTTAGGGAATGATCTAGTTTTAGATGGACTAAAGTAAAATATTTCATAGTGTATATTAGATGTGTGATGAAATAAATGAAGTTATTTTTAAGAATTATTAATGATTTTTTATCATTTTAAAGATAGATATATTTTTACAAAGATATAGAAAACTAGATGATCCATTTTTGTATTTTGGGATGGTAAAAATCCATTGTAATTGTGTTTGAAAGAGAGAAATTAATTTGTTGTTGTGAAAATTCTATCATATTAGATAATGAGACAATTAAATAAAGACATAAATAGGGTTGTTTGAGACGTTTTTATGATAACAAGATAAAATTGATAGATTTTTTACTAATTAGAGTGGGGATAATGTTAATAATTAATATTGTGATGATTTATCGAAGGAAATTAATATTGAATTGTGTAGAATAGGGGGAGTATATGGGGAATAGGTAGACTCAAAATAAGACCTTGATGGTGATGAAAATGAAGAATGATTATCAACTCTGTGAAATACAAGCAAGGATAAAATTAATGAATAAAAATTCATTATTTATTGGTTGGTTTCTGTGAGAACTCTAAGGATTACGACTCAAAAAACTGTCATTTTTACCCAAGTAGATCCAAAATAATTTTTATAGGATAAAATAATGGTAATTAGATCTTCTCTATTCATGAGGATCTTCATCCAAATAAGAACAATGTGACATGGAAATTTTTTGGAAGGCTGGAAGATATTCATGTTATCAGAACCAAGTGGGTGTTAAGTAATAAACTCATTTAATATTAAAAATTGAATATAAATAATGAATGGACCCTGTAAAAGTGGAACACCTAGATCGAAGGAATTTATATTTCTCATAAATTTAATCCCATATCATGGTTGAAAACTATTTGATTTTTATTATCTATTTCTGTGAAAATGTAGTGAAAACTATACCAAATAGATGTAAATTCTATGTTCATTAATGGTGTTCTTAAGGGGGAGTATACATTTACAAACATGATGGGTTTATTATGGATGAAAATTGGAGAAATATATCCTAGTTAAAGAATTATTTTTGTATGAAAATGAAATCATTGATGACCTCATATTTAAGGTTGGATCAATACTTAAGAAAGATTGGTTTTTAGAGAGGTATAATTGATCACAACATCTACATCAAGAAGAATAATGATAAAAGGATATTGGTACTCATATATGTAAAATACATAATGTTTGATTATTCTAAAATGCATAATAAAGTTTATTGTGGGTTATATGAGGTACGATATTGATATTACTAAGCTTGGGGACACATTTTTCAGGGTTTATAGATGAATCATGGGAATCAGAGAACTTTAATTTCTCAATAAAAATTTGATAAATTTGTTCCCATGGGATTTTCAATATAATATTCTAAACCAAGGAAAATAGAAACCACTATATTGATGAATTTATCAAAATTTTATGATTTTAAAGAGGTATATTTCATGGAATATAGAGAATTCAGAGCCTATTCTCCTCACAACAACATGACCCAACATTTGGTTTTATATATGTCATATCGCGCAGTACCAATGTTGTCCCAATGTGAGAAACATTCTATTGGGGAAGATGATACTTAAATATATCTTAAAACACTGAATTTCATGTTGTTTTATTATAGTATAGTGCAACTAATGTTTTTGGGATACATAGATGTGGGATGAGATGGTTCAGTGGAAAACCGAGGGAAAGTAAGGATATTGAAAAACTTTGATTATATTTGACTATTGGTTTTATCCAACCATTGAATCATTCAAGACTTGGAATAGTTAGAGCCTTTATTATATCTTAGATTCAAACCTGGATTCGACAAGAAGGAGCACTGGAAGTAGGTGGCTTCGATGGAGAGCTTAAAATATCTCAAACTATTTAACTATGGTTAAGGTTCTTAAAATATATTGGGATACTTTTATCAACACATCAAAAAAAGCATTGAAAAATATCCCTTTCATCAGTGCTAAGTTTATATGTTCTTATAAATGGAATATTTATCAATTCGAAAATGTTAGCGCTAAAAAATACTTAAAATACTTTTTAAAACCTAAAAAAATTATAATTTTTAAAAAATGAATATATAAGTATAAAATATATATAATTGGTTTTTATAAAATACTAATTTTATAATACTTTGAATAAATAATTATGTATTTGTAATTATATAAATTCATATTTAATAAATATTATTGTTATCATTATATATATTTATATAGTTATATATATATATATAATAAATATATATATAAATGAATATAGTAAATATATTCATGATTTAAATTTTTTTTAATTTTTTAATTATTTATATATTTATTATTATTTAGATATAATTATATAAATAAATTTTTTACAAATATAATTTATTTATTTTTAATTATAAATGTATAAATATAGTAAATATAAATTTATATATTTTTTTATAAATATTTATTCAAATATATTTTTAATATGATTAATAAATACTTTATCTTACTTTCAAGCATATTAAAAATGAGTAAAATTGAATCATTAAAATTGAGTACACTCTAAATTTTTTGAAAAAGTAGGTATGTTTGATTAATTAAATATAAATAATGAAATATATATATATATATATGTTTATTTAAAGATGAATAGATACTGAAAATATTAAAATATAGTAAAGAAATATATATAAACTAAATAAAATAATTTCATTAAATTCCCAAAAATATATTTCTCTTTTTTCATTGTATATATAAATTAATTAATAACATGTATATGTGAAATCAATAGAATAAGTTTGATCAATGTTAAATTGAAAATTCAAATGACATTCAATTATGTCCATTAATCGATGTAATCAGTCAGTATTTTTAATTAATATTACTTTTTAATAATAAATAACTATTCAATAAGTATATTAATATTTAATGTAAAGAATAAATATTTTATATTAAATAAATCATATTAATATACATTCATATATATATATATTATTTCTTAACATTATCAATGGTTATTTAAAAAAATGTTTTATATTTTTATTAATTTACTTATTTTTAATTTTAATTTTTTCAATTTTAATTTCACATAAAACTATATATTTTATATATAAAATTTATTAGTATTTATAAGTTGTATATAGTATAATAAATTTATTCATTTTTATAAATAACTATTTAATTAATAAATAATTTATTATTTTTTACTAAAATCATTTTTGTTTTTTATTTAATTAATTATATCATTTTATTAGTAATTTTATCAATGCTAAAAAATCACTGATAATGGATTACATTATGGGTGCTAAAAATAAAGAACTTATAATGGTAACCCATGATCATCACAAAAAATGAAGTGAGGAAAAGGGTGTACATTATTTGCGCAAAAAATACAGCTCTGATAAAGGGAACCTTTATCAGTGCTAAATATTTGTGCTGATAAAGGGTTTCTTTTATCATTTATACAAAAAAGCCCTTATAAAAGGGACCCTTTATCAGTTCTCATTTTATCACTGATAAATGGAACCATTATCAACACATTTTCCCAGCGCTAAAAAAGGTCAGCGCTGTTAATGGTCTGTTTTTAATAGTGTCACCTATGAGCTATATCGAGCTCACCCTTGAGATATAATGGGGATCAAGCATTCATATAAATGGAAAAACTAATATGATATTCTTATGTTTATATATCATCCAATACATTATAGGTTATAACATAACCACCCATCCATGGTTTATCACAGAACCGTCCATTGTTGGTTTATCATTTTACCAGCCTTTATTCATTTATCACATAACCACTCATAATTGGATTATCATATAACCATGAATCATTTATTTATAATTTAACCACCAATCATTTTTTTATCATGTGACCACCAATCATTAAAAAAAACCCCATGAACTATAAACATAGGTGATGAATAACATCTTCATAATAGCACTGTGAGGAAAATAAACATTTCATTTTGAAATCAATCATTTTAAATGATTGTGCAAGAAAAATGGGAGAACATATTATAAAAAACAATTTATACTTGTAAGTTACCAAAAAAATACTAAATATAAATTAAATCTAGGAATTTCATTATTCCTTATATTAAATATATTTTTTAAAATAAAAGGACTTTTGAAGTTGATTTTATAAAGAATTCCCCTTACAAATATCATATCATTTAAGTGAGCATTAATCAAATGATTAAATTGTGTGTATCTTATGTAAATCCATATAAAAATGTGAAAATAAAACTTTAGATATTAATAATTAGTTTTATACAATATCTTAGCATGAAATTCTCATTATGTAGATATTTAACCCAGAGAATGGATATTTGGATAAGAATTTGTATACATTTTATAATCAGTTGAATCCTATGCACCATAAAAGTAATAATTATAAAAATAAATATGTAAAAACATTTTTATAATGAGATTAATGATATTATATATCAATTTTTAGTATATACATTACACAAATGAAATATGTGGACAATAAGGCATACATCTCGTAGAAGTGAATGTGAGATGAGAAACCCTTACCTCACGATTCCATTTATTTTTTCTATAATTTATCCTCCAATAAAAGTTTTAAAGAGTATTATTAATCCATATAAATAACTATAATATAATTTATAATAACTTACATGAAATTTTTATAATATCTTATGACCAAAAAAATAATAATATTTCATGACTTTCATTGTTTCAGGTGTGTTCGTGTCATGGTTTCACGGTCAGTTCACTTGAATAAAATAATGGCCTTTCTTGTAAAATTGGATTACAACCCATGAAGTCGAATTAAATAGTATTAATTGAATTATATAATTATAAATGGTTTCATATATCCTTTTTTATACTTTTATGAGGCAGATTCATTTTATAAAATGTTAACGATAAATGTTTAGTTTTTTTTGTGGTTTTACTGAACCCCGTGAATGAGTTTTTTTATTTAATATTAGGGGTATATATTAGTTATAAAACATTAAATAGGTAAAAAAATATTTATTAATGTCTAATTTAACCATAATTGTACTTCTATGACCAACCTTGAAGGTCGTATTGTAAAAAAACAATCATTATTCATGGAGACGGTTAATCGACATAATTTGGACAATAGTTTCATTTTTGTGATTAAGAGGAGGTAATAAAATGGTTCGATATAAGATAATACATTATAAACATAAAAAAATAATATTTATTTTACTCTATATTTATCATTTCTTTATATATAAATTATTTGAGGAGAAATTATAATAAGTAATAATATTATGGGAGGTGCTTTTTGAAAATCACCTCTTGAATATCACCTCCATTGAGGATCCACTAAGGACATTGAAAATGTTATTTGGGTGATAATATAAGAACATATACTTGGTAAGAGTGGGTATAAGTGGTCTTTTCATAAATTTCAGGAGCTTCATGGCTTTTTAGGAGAAATGGTTTGGTGAGGGGTGGTATTTATACTTGAGGAGTGCTGGTTTTAAGTGATTAAATAATGATTATTTTAAATTTAAAACCTATCACATTGGAGAAGTATTAATTCAAGAGAATTTAAATGATTATTAATTATTTATATACTATTTATGATCTATAAATACCTGAAACACCAAATAATTTCGTTAGTTTTAGGTTGTCTGATCCATTACCTTTTAATTTTATCAAGTTTCATTATTTTACCTATATCATGATAAATCATTCATATTACCATGGAAAATTTTTAATTCCAAAAAAAATGAACATGATTTAATTAAAAAATTGATAAATATGATTCAAAATATGGATCAAATTTTTGAAAATTCAATTGAGATAATTTTAAAATTTTAATTTAAAAACATTCCTGCAGATTAGATGAGACAAAGTTGTTTTAAAGAGAAAATGTTCAAAAGATTGAAATGTTTTTATATCCAAATTAAAAATTAAAATTGTTAAATTAAATAAATTATATTAATATATTTAGAATCTATATAATTTTAATTTATTATAAATATAAAATAAAACTTAACATTATAAATTATTTAGATGAAAAAGTTGTTTTTAATTAAAATGTAGTGTTTTCAATATTTATCAAAAATGTAACTTATCAAAAAAATTCCAAAAATAATCCTAAGATAGTATTGGTATCCCAATTGAAAAAGTAAGAATTTATTTCAAATAATATTTATAAACTGGTAAAAAAATAGTTTTAAAACAAGTGCACCATTAAAAGGTTAAAAAATAGCCTTTTAGAAAAATATAGATTTGTATGCCTAATTTTGGATTCATTATCATATTAATCCAATAAAAAATATTGGATTAATTTGAAAAAAAATTATTATATATATAATTTATAAATTTATTTATTATCTTTAATTAGTAGTGATTTATTTAATTTATTTAGATAAAATTCCATTGTAGTCCTAAATTTTTAGTAAAAACACATCCTATATATTTAATTGGTTTTTATTTTTATTTATAGTTACTTGGTAAAAATTGAATTCATTTCATAAAAATATTTAAAGTATATTCTCATAAATTGGTTAATCTCATTCAATCCCACCATTTTAATGGTTAGGTGATAAATATAACAAAATAATAGTTGGTCATTTGTTTATGCTCGATGTGGCTTATATTGTATGATATTGAGCATTGTGATTCCGTTTAAAATCATGGGATGTCACATTCCCCCACCCCCATATAATAAATTATGTCCTCGCAATTTGAAATTATGATATAAAACTAGTGTTTTTAATTTCCAAAATACCTTTATTTAAATCCCACTTCATAAAAAGTGTCAATAAAACATCTAAATGAAATTTAAGTCAGGAAAGTTTGAAAGTCACCTAAGATAACACATACTATGCTTCCATGTAAAAAAACATGGACATGGAAGAGAAAATATAACACCAAAGGACATATAGATAGTGATATAGAACAGAGTAATGAGAACTTTAACTATCACAAAATCATATATTGGTGATAGGTTAATTGGAATTTGATTTATTGGTAAGAAACGTAAATGGATATCATTTTTGATTAAAAACATTCCTAAAATGGAGGACTTATTTTACTAACTAGACTTACAAAATAATGATATGTACTTACTTTACAATTATAATTTCATCCTTTAATAAATTTTTAACACAATGTCCTCTTTTCTCAAAATAATGAGTATCCAAGTTCAATTATTTTATACCTGAATCATTAGAATCAACTTATATATATCACAAAATACATAAAATAATAAATTTATATTGATAATATAATTATGACTTAACAAAATACCAAAATGGTTTTTATAAATTAATTTAATTTCACAAAATAAATAAACCTTTATATGTATATAAACTACTTTAATCTCTAAAAATTCAATAGTAGAACCCAAATTTCAGTAAACATTATTCAATAAATAATTATCCTTAAAATTCCTTAAAATATCCAAAATAAGTTCAAAACCCAAAAATTATATGATTTTGATCACAAGTCCTTCCACGATAAATTATAATATTTATCTGTAGATAACATCCATTTCTCATATACTAAAACCTGATAATCATTTCCATAAATAACATGAATCCCCATAATTATACAATAAAAATCATATATTTATCTAAAATACAATTCAAACATTATTCCTAAAATAAAATTCTATAAAATTAACTTCACCATAATAATATTGGGTACCTTAAATAAACAAAACCTTTCGCCATAAGATTATTTAAATAATAGAAAAATAATCTTATACTAATCAAGACATCACATATTCGAGTGGTAGATAATGAAATCTTATCTCCCTTTGGTTGTGAGTTAAATACCCACAACCTTTTTAAATATGAGGGGTTGCATCCCATCCTATAGGACTTAATTTTTCTAAAAATATATTTATATAATCCTTATATGATTATTGATATGTGGTAAACGTCCTCAAAAATAACAATAATATGTTTTAAACTCAAAGGTTATCTCATATCTTTCATTTTTCATCCCAAAATTTAATAATCCATGATTACCTCAAAAAATGAATGTCTCCAAAAATACTATTAGCCACCTTAAAATTTATTACCATAATCCCTCAAAATGGGATTCAAAGGCACTGAACTTGTGATCTACCTGAAAATTATAAAACCATGATGATATCCATAACTCTTATGAAAACATCCTAATATCCAAATTTCTTGAAACCCCAATTTGAAACAAAATATAAGGACCCATACTTTAACATTACATAATATATTTATTTTGAAACTATATATCACTTTATTTTCCCAATGTTATTTTAGGAATAGATTTTTAGAGAATTAATAAAAAAAGTTACATAGTAAACCCTTACATTACAAGTGTAATATTTTACTTAGTATCCATTTTTACCACTATACAAAACATTATATAATAAAACATAGTTTATTTCCATGATATTACAACAAATTGTTTTTATCATTCCCTCATATTTCTCCATACTCATCCTTTAACCCTGTGAAACAATTTTAAAACGTGGTATGAGCAGAAAAAATATCATTAAGGTACATAAAAATAAATAAATCAATTAGTCTAATGTAAAAAATGAAAACCTATTTAATCTTCCTTGATATAATTAAAAAAATATCTTCACATGAAAAACACACGCACATTAACTCAAATAAAATCATTAAAGTCCATTGTAAGAAATTTAAACCACTTTTGTCGAATTAGAGATTCGTATTCATAGAAAACATTCAAAACCATTTTTAAATGGAATAACCATACAACTAAAAAATAATATAATATATAACCAATGTATTAGAGATATTTAATGGGTCTCACCCTTTGTATAAGCTATATTGGGCTCACTCATGAGCAATAATAGGGAGAAACCCTTAATATAAGCTATATTGGGCTCAACAATGAGCTATAATGTGGCTCAACTCTTCATATAAATGGAATAACCAATATGTTAAACTTCCATATCCATAGTACCAAATTCATTGGTTGTTATAATGTAACTATCAATACTTGTTTTATCATGGATCCACCAATCAATTATTTATCATGTAACCAACTATCATAAGTTTATCACATAACCACTCATCATTGGCTTATAACATAACCACCTATCATTGGTTTATCACGAAATCAACATTAATTGGATTATAGCTTTACCACCCTCCATTTTAAATAATTCATGTGATACATAAACATAAATCATTAAGGATTTCATCATAAAAACACTCTTTGAATAAAAAAATCTTTCAATTATGAAATCACCCATTTTGAAAGACCACATATCTACAATGAAAAACATTTTATATGAATGTAATCATATAAACTTATAAAGTGATATTAAAATTATTAAAGATAAATGAAATTGGGAAATTCCTTTCATTTATTATATATAATAAAAACATTATTTTTCAAAGGGGAACATTAAAAGGGGATTTTAAAACAAAGTCCCTTAAAATATCAAATCATTGAAGTGATCATTAATCAAATGAATAACATTTTAATCCACCATAAATCAATATAAAAAAAATTAAAATACATCATATGATATTTAAAATCCATTTAACATATATTTGTATCATCACATAATCATGAAGTTCATGTTTAACCCAAAGAATATAAATTGGGTCAAGTATTCCATTATATTTTGTAATCAGTTGAATTGTATGCACTATAAAAGTAATAATTATCAAATTAAATGTTGAATAAGATGAAGATAATGATATTTATGGTACAAATATAATATGGAATTATATAAACCACACAAACTAAATATGTGGTGAATAAGGCAGGCATCTTATGGAAGTAAAAGTGAGTCAAAAGCCCCTTACCTCAGCATTCCCATTAGTTTTTTCATTCATTAACTTCATATAAAAAATATTAAATAATATTATAAATTAATTAAATAACAATAAAAATATTTATAATACCTTATATTGTATTTTAAAAACATATTATAAGAAATTTGTTAAACATATTTCCTGATTTTCATTGTTTCAAGTGCTTCTATTTCATGGTTTCATGGTCGGTTTACTTGTGTAAAATTATGGATGTTCTTGTAAAATGGGCTTAAAACTATGGAATTTGAATGAAATATTAATAATTAACTTCAAAGAGTATAAATATTTTAATATATAATTTTTATTTCTTGTATTATAATGATTCATTTGATAAAATTTTAATGAAAAATGTTTTGGTTTTTTGTCCATTTTTCTGAAAACCAAAAACTAGTTTACTTTTATTAGATATTATTGGTAAATATTAGTTCAAATAAATTAAATTAGTTATATTATAAATATTAAAATATTATTTTAACATAAATACACTTTTATGATCATCCTTTAAGTCTTTAATGAAAAAACAAAATCATTATTCATGAAGATGGTTAATTGGTATAATCTGGACAATAGTTTCATTACATTGAGTAAGTGGAGGAAATAATAGGGATATATATAAGATATTACCAAAAAAATAATATAGTATATAAATAATTTTTTAGTTATTATTCCTTGATGGATAAATGAGGTGAGAAGAAAGTATAAGAAGAAAATAAATTAAGAGAGGTGCTTTGAGAAAATTACCTCCTGAATAACACATCTTTGAAGGATTTCTTATCATCCATAAAAATGGTATTTCTATGACAGAAGAATAACAAGGAAATTTTTAGGTTGTGTATTAGATGTTTTGGAAAATAATTTATGATATTTAAGGATTTAGAGGAGAAATGGGTTGGTATTTATAATTGGGGAGGGGTGGTTTTAAGTGATTAAATAATGACAACTATATATTTAAAGCCAACCACCTTAGGAAGGAATTAATTCCAAAAAATTGGGTTTTTAATTAATGTTATAATTTCAATTAAATTTTGATAAATCAATCAATCAACTATAAAACTTTTCAGTTTTTTGGTTTTCCAAGATTTTACCATTTAACATTATCTTGTTTCATTATTTTTTGTATACTGACGTAAATTTCAATTTTTACCAAGGAAAATATTTTTGGCCTAAAATTAAAATTAACTTACTAAATAATTTTTAAATTTTGATTCAAAATATGTATTAAATTTTAATTAATTTAATTTATCATTATTGGAAAATTTTAGTTTAAATTAGTTATGGGTATGAGACGAGAAATCTGGGTTTCAAATTGAAAATGTTCAACAATTTGATATGTTTTTAGGTCCAAATTTAACAATAAAATGATTCCAATTACATAAATTTGATTAATATGGGTATCAATAATATAATTTTACATTAAAAAAATTTAAAATTGATTTTTTATTATAAATAATATGGATGAAAAATAAATTTTCAATTATAATTCATTTATTTTAACTATTTATCAAGAATGAAACTTATTAGAAAAAGTAAAAAAATTCACTTTCTGATAATTTTGATGTCCCTATTTAAAAAATGATGTTTATTTTTTAATATAATATTTATAAATTTTCTGATATTTATTTTTATCATGGGTTTTTCATTAAAAGGATGAAAAATTCCCTTTTAGAAAAATATATCTTTTTCTGGTTAAATTTTGATCTATTGTCATCTTAATCCTATACGACATATTGGATTAATTTAAAAACATAATATTGGACATAAAATATATAAATTTAATTATGATATTTCCATAATAGTATTTCATTTAATTTATTTTCCTAAGATTCCATTTTGCTCATAATGATAGTTTTTTAATAAAAATACATCCTTTAAAATCAATTGCCTTTTATTTTCATTTAAAATTAATTTGAAACCAATAAATTCATCAGATAAAAATTTCTAAACTATATTTTTATAATTTAGTTAATTTCATCGATTCCCATAATTCCAATATCTAGTTGATAAATATCACATAATAATATTTTTTTCATTTTCTAAAATAAATGTGGTGTATCTTGTATGATATAGAACATAATGATTCCTTTTAAAATATCAGGATGTTACATGGGGCCTGGTTAATGATATCCCCTAGATGAATTGGTAGTCTCATGTGATGAATCAGTTGAATATCCTCATATAATGGGTTTCTACCAAACATTTTTAAATTTTCTTGAGAATAGATCTTGACGGTAAAGGTAAAATGTTCAAGGGATATAATACTTCCAATAATTAAGCATTACTTCATATATATTTAAATTTTCACTATCAATGAGATTCTCATCATGAAAAAATGTTTGGATGTATTTCATTCTTATTTTTTTTGATTAAGTGTCCTACTTTTTAGTTATTTACCATTCCATATTGATTATGCATTACCAAGTTATTAAAATCTAATGTTTTTTTAGTTATTTACCTTGACATATTGATTATTTTTTGTCTAGATATATAAATGTCATTTGTTTTCTATTATTTACCATCACATATTGATTATTTGTAGTTTTGTTTTAAAAATTGAATATGTGTTCAGTTATCTACCTTTCCAAATTTATAAAATTATTAAAATGGAATATGTGTTCAGTTATTCACCTTCGTATTTTGATTATTCATCATTAATTAATGGTAGCTTCCATTTTAAGTAACCTGCTATTAGAATTTGAGGTCACCCTTACTTTTTCCTTTCCCCATGATTTCATGAAGTTTACTATGATTAATATGCATTGATACACTTGATGGAATAATGTTCTTCATGAAATAAATATGTTGTAATTTTTGTATTTAATTTTAATACAAAACTCATATATGTCTCTAGTTTACCAAAAATACTAAAATATTCAATAATTTGGGACATTATTTCCTTGTATCTTATTCCAATTTAATGCTAGTATAACTGGATATGGGTAGTTTGGGTCGGGGTCACCATAACAATCACTTCCAATGCATCTGTATTCACCCTATCCATAAAATATCATTCATATCATGTTAGTATCAACAGATATCCACCAATATCATCAATCTCATTTTATGCTAGTCATGATGGTTCCCACTCTATAAAATCCTCTCTTATAAAGTATAATGTGGTTTGGATGACATACCGAAAATTCTCCGAGTGGCATTTTATTCATGAAAATAGGGCCTTCTAATACCCAAAATGTTTCCCACACATTGTCACATGGGATCACGTGCTCCGGGGTACCAAACCATATTTTCAAACTACTCCCATATATGAGATCATTAGATAGATGCCCCTATTCTCATGACCATACTGTCTTTTTTCACTATCGATTGTTGTAGTGGATTTTTTTTTACATGAACCATTGGTGTGGTTATTCAAACATCTATAGAATAATATATGCATAAACACAGTGGAATTTCATGAGAATATTATGAAAAGAAAATATATTGTTTTCATATTCTATTTATGTGATTTCAATAACTATCCATTATAAATTTTGGTTATTTTCTTCTACAAATCCATTTTTCAAATTTGGAGGTTTTTTGGGGTAATCTATTCATGATTTAGGAATAAGAAGTATATTTTGAAATTTTTGATCCATTATGTATGATTTATTTAAAGGTCCCATACTATTTTTAATATTTTAAAAAACATATATTTTGAAAAAAACAATATTTGTTTTAATATACAAAAATTGTAGTGGTGAATTTGCTGGAAAAAACTATAAAACATATAGTGGCTTCAATAAAGATTCTATATTCAAAAATCTAAAGTAGTGGATTTAGTTATCACAATCCACCTCATCAAAAGTCATTTAACATGATCAACCACATTCCCTCATTTGTGGTGTTTTTTCACCCCAATCATTATTATCTTCCTTATATTTGGGAAACTAATTATGTTAATGTCTAATATTTCCACACTTAAGGAATTTGAACATTAGTGGCACTATTGGATTCATATTCTACTCACCTATTGTACCACCTGACCAATTTATTTTCCAATTCTATTTTGATTCTTGATGACCTCATATTCAATAAGTAATTTTTCTTCATATCCGTTTAATAAAATTAACATAGTTCTTCTTCAAAACATTTCTTTCAAATTGAAAATTGATCATTTTTTTCATCACTATCATCGTCAATTGATCTTTCTTGAGAGTCTATTGTTTTCTATTTTAGTGTGTTAGGGATAGTGACAATGTTCACATTTTCAGTCACATTTTTTGATATTTGGTTTATAATAACAATATTATTTATCATTCTATAACTAATTTAATTTTTTTAGCTAATCTATAAAACATCCTATGATCATTAAAGGTGAAACTATGTTTCAGAAAATATAAGATATGCCACAGCATGTTTAAATTGATAATTAAATATTATTATTTAAACTTAACCATTATAAACAAGTTGTTAATTTAGTGCTTATTAATAATAATAACTATATTTTAAATGATTAGAAAATAATAATAAAATCAATATTCAGAAATATATTTTCATCAAAAATTTGGTTTCTTTCTTTTCTTTAATGAATATTATAATAAATTTATAGATGTTTTAGAAAATTTATTAGAAACAATTAATTAAATTTTTGAATCCATTTTTTCAAAATTATATTAATATGATTTGTTTATAATTTTCTAATAAAAATATTTTTTATTAATTTTTAAAAAATAAATTTTTAAATAAAATACTGTTTTTTTGACATCATACAAAAATAATTACGATATAAAATTTATTGCATTATGGAATCACTCAATTAAAAAATAATAATATATATTTATATATTTTTTGTGAAATAATTAAAAATATGAAAATTGTTATTTATTTCATGATAAGTATAAAAAGCTTTAGTAGTATGAACACATTGCCTATGTAGCATTGGAAAAGTATAATATGGTTCTTTATAGATAATAATTTAGTTATAAAAATTATTTTGATGAGTTTTTATTAATTTTCATGCATAATTTATGTTTTTGGTTGATATTTATAAAACATGAATATTATCCAAATTCTTGTTCAATGCTTGCTCAAACAAGAAAATTCAAATTAAAAAATTAAAGAATTTTTTTTCACATGAATATGATTAAATATAAAAAATGAAGGTATCTAAATGGCTTTATTGAACATAATTAATTTTATTTTATTATTGTAATTTATTTTTAATTTTTATATATGAAATAATTTACATTATTGGTTGTGCAATGCCAATGCAATTTTTGTATAGGCAGAAGAGAAATAAATAAAATGATTTTAATTAAAATTATAAGAACCATTAAATAACCAAAAAAACTTGGAAAAATATTATTGGTTGATCAAATATCAACCATTGTTTTCTCAAATGTATAATTAATGACCCTTTGGACCTAAAAGTATATGATTAACACCCTTATAATATTTTATTTAAAATAAATTCAAGTTGTTCACACTATAGTTTTAAATTAGTATAACTTTTTAATATATGTTTTTCTAGAAGAGGTTTTTGACCATAAATATTTTGTGGAAATATAGAATATTTATCTTAGTCATGATAATTTATTTTTATATTTTTTGAAACATAAAAATACCATAAAGTCTTGTACAATGATGATTAAGTAATTATAAATTTAACAGAAAAATAAAATAAATAATATTTAAAATATTAAAATAAATATAATTTGATGTAATTAACCTCATGCATGAATTATGAAGAAAAGCATTACATGTCTAAGATATTCTAAAATATTTAGTTCAAATTATAATATATATTTTTTCATATTTTTAAATTCATAGTTATGAATGTTGTTAAATTTTAGAAAAAAATATTTCATGAATAAAATATTTTATTAAATTATTTAAAAATAAAAAAATTATAATTATAAATATGATAATATTTGGTCAAATTGTAATATAATTAAAATTATAGTTTTTTTTAAGTCTTTACCCCATTATTAGACTTATTATATTTTAATGTTTTAGAAATTCCTAATTTTCTCCTCCCCTCAATTATAAAAAAGTCTCCTTTCTTATTTTAATTTCATCTCTGTAATTCATAATGTTCAACTATATTTAGATAGATCCCCTTTTCCTTATGCCTTTACACGTTATAGCATTGTTGGTTTCACAAAAATATCAATTTTGAGTGCCTATGAAAGTTCTCAAGTAGAAGTATTCAGAAAGAGGTATGAACAATTTTGAAAGAAGTCAGACATGAGGTAAAGGAATTTCTTGTAAATCCTATGTAATGTATATTTTTACAAAATTCTAAAAGATTATTTTTTATATTAAATTCCTTGAGTGTATTTTCAAGCTTTCATGATGCCTTATTTTTTGGAGTCTTATTTAAAATATTACATGATTATTTTCAAATAAAATTGGTTGCTTTGTATGTGGATAGTATTCATTTATGTTAGGTGATTTTCAAAAAGGATTTCATTTATGATGAAATTATTCATGGTTTCTGATTATGTTCTAGTTCTTTGGGAATTTTATATTATAAAGGGAGGCTAATTTATAAATCAAATATGAGTGGTTCCATGATTTCCCTCCAATTCATTGAGTATGTTAGAAGTTGAACATGATGGTTATTCCAAGTGTAGCAGCGATAGTTACATCATAAGGTATTCATGAGGTTTACTTTTTAAGGTATCTATTAGGATTTCAAATCATATGTTAGCCAAAAGGATTTAAATAATAAGTAGTTATGGTAAAAAAATTATCCCCCAAAAATAGCTAAATGGTTTTTTATGCTTATTGTGTTTTATAAAAACCTCATGTTATCACAAAGTATATATATGTTAGTTTTAAGGATAAGATTTATATTTTTCATGTGATTATATGTATTCATGGATTAATAGTGTCTTTTATTTTTAATGCCACTTAATGATATTTTTTTCTTATCCGATGTTTTAAAATGTATTTTATATTATCGCTTTGAATTTCACATGTCTGTTTAGGTACTACTGCTAATGAATTCAATATGTTATTTTGTAAATATTTTTGTAAAATATGACTTTATGTAAAGTATTTTCCAAATACTCCAGAACTTAGACCATAAATTATCATCGATTGTATAATTCACTATGAACTTTTTAATTAATTTCTAATAAAAAAAGACACACCATGTTTTTTTCCCTAAATCCTTAAGCATGGATTAAGTGATTTACACTCTATGGATTATCCTTGTAACCTGTGGTTTTTTATAGTTCCATACTAAATCCAAAAGGGTTACTTGAATGGAAAAAACATTTACAATATGGGTATATTATCACAATTATTGGAAGAATTTAATCTATAAAATATATTCCTCTTTTACACTATCACATTGGACTATAGTTCCTATGGTAAAAGCTATATAAATATTAGTTTGACATAGGAAACATCATGTTTGGTTTTATTATGATTATAAAATTTATCCCTCAATATACATTGAAAATATATCAATCTTAATAGTTCATAAATAGAATATGATCAACAAAATAAAATCCACCAGAGTGCCTAACCATGTGAGAAATTTTATACCCACTCATCATGTATTCGAGTTGATGATAAATTCAATGATCAACCAAATTTTATCAGGGTTATTACACCTTGGTGAATATGTTCTGTAGCAGTATCCACATTCCAATATCCCAACTGAGATGAATTTTCTATAAAAACACATAATATTTACATTAGAAAAAACATCATGATATTTTCTAATACATAGACTCGTTATTTGAGTTATCAATAATGGTATCTAAACTAATATCTAAAATTACTTATCATTAATTTTGATACCATATGTAGAGACTCGTGATAATCATACATAAATAATAAATTGATTTCTTGGTTCTTTGTTTCCTTTGACAAACATTTTCACATTTGACTGACCAAGTATTTTATTGACTTAAAGACTGACCACATAAAAAAATATTTTTCAACTCCTATAAAGAATTCTCAACTACCATTCCCTCTACACCCTTGTCTAGGAATCGTATATGACCTTATAATATTCATAACACAGGGAATGGAAATATAAGAATAGGTGAGCTCGAAATCTCATTAAAAGAATCATATCAACTATTCAAAACATTTAGATATTAAATTATGGGGAAAACATGAGTAAGGGAGAAATATTAGATAAAAAATATTATGAGATCATAATTAGAAATCATAAAATATGATTTATAATTGATGATAATGTCATAGGAACATAAGGCCAAGGAATGTCATGAAAAACTAGGATTATAACAATTTTATGAACTTGATATCAATAAATATGAAGGAGGAATATCATTAAGGCATGGAATATCATAAATATTTTTAATTTTTTGAAAATGATTCACATCATAGTGAGGTAGTGGCTCAGACATAAGAGTAGGAAAAAATTAAAAATATATCCAATAGTGTCTACCCTTGTATTTTTTGATAAAAAGAAAGTATGACCACCCTTTGGGTTTTTGTAAAAATCCAATAATATACATGCATCGTCATCACATGATATATGAAACAATAATTAGAGAATTGGATATTGATACATGACCCCACCCTTCATCATACATACATGTTAGTGCCATATAAAATAAATCATCCATCTTATCATACATGATCCATGGGAAGATAAATGTGTTCGTAAAATGTTTTGAGTTTAATGACATAATAAAAAAAATTATTTAATCTCAATAAGATGGTCACCCCAAAATTTCAAATATCTTATAATTTTTCAACCATTATTTTATTAGATATTTATCATTGTAAAAATAATCATTAAGCACCGATATGTTTTTTCTTAATAATATTTTCACAATATCATTGTAAATAAATTAGTTTTTTATGTAACATTAAAATAATGTGGAGGAAACATCATAACAATTTTCATTTAATATATGTTCTAATAAAGAGACTTTAGAAATTAAAAATTCTATTTCAAATATGACTAATATGGTAAGAATATATGTTCATTGAAATGAAAAGACATTGAAATATTTTGTAGCAACTTTATTGATAACCCAAATCATTAAAAGGATATCCAAACCTTGGTGTTATAACAAATGACCATATAAGTTAAATTAGGGGAAAATAATTTGAGTTTCAAATAGGGAAATTAGAACATGGGATGGAAGTAAAAACATGTATATGGATAAAAAAAATCCATTAAATGTGATGAGAACTATTAATAATAGAATTTCATTTCCACAAAACTTTAGATTCATCAAGGATGAATAATTTTGTGTAAAACATTATTTTTACAAAAAAATAAGGTTTATATATAGTATAAAATTATCATATAGTAGATATGATTATATTTGATAAGGTTGGTATATATGTAGAATGGATTATGAACTAATGGAAGTATTTGAGTTATTAAAACCCCTTACCCTTACTCCTGCTTAATTGATTGCAATACATAATCATGTATCATAAAAAATAAATATCATAGTCATCTAATTCAGAACCTTATTCATTTCTATATACATTTGTAAAATTAATTTTAAAAAACTAATACATTTTTATTAGTCGTTATCATTTATTTTTAAAATCATCTTCCAATCTTGATCATTTAAAAAAATTAAATGGTAGGATTGTTAATCAATATTCAACTAATTTTCATCATTCATAGATCATACTAGGTGTTGTACAGTATGATTTAAAATACTTTTTAAAGTTATAATTTCATTTCTTAAGTATTTTGGTTACATTTTGTGATGATGAAATTGAAGAGGAGTGTGTTTTTGAGAGTTTAACAAATAAAATGTGATGTATTGATAAAATAATTATATATTAAACTTATTACTATAGAATAATACAGAAATGTTGAGAAAACATTATTAAAAAATTTATGAGAATATAAAAATTCTAAATCAAACACCTTATAAACATTATAATATAACTTATATAGGTATTAAAAATGACAAAAAAAGAGCATACCATAATCACTAAACTAGTAAGAGAATGATATTTTCTTTTTTATAACATTTACACAATCCATAAGATGTCATTGGTATCATATATCATAATTAAACTAATTCTTATAACCATACATTATGTATGGTCATGAAAGATGAAATTCTTTGTTCGTGGAGGCTATAGTCTCCACCTACACACAATTAACGATCTCATTTCTGAATGAATGGACACAATGATGGTGTTGGAAAAATTATAATTTAAAAATTTTATTTTTGAAATATAAACAATATTTAATTATAAAATATATCCTTGGTACTCAATATGAGAGTCGATGATAAAAAACACATCACGGCCTCTAATCTATAGTCCACATGTTCACACGATCCATGCTATTTTGTTTTCTTAATGGATCAAAATGACATAATATTTGTGGTAAAATTAATATCATGAAATTTTAGTAAAAAAATTCTTATTTAATTATCTTAATTATTTATATATAATATTATGAAATAATATAATTATAGAAAAAACTAAGACATTGAAATATTCACATTAGAATCTAGATTTTTCTCTAGTAAATATCCTTTGAAATGAAGTCCATAAGAAAATATAAGATGACCAAAATACTTTATAGGAGGCTAAGGATTATATGAGGAGAATATGGAAATTTTTCAAGGATGGATTCTATGTTTATGTGTATCTTTGGATAGTGGTAGTGGTATCATTTTATAAGAGAAGAAAGGGGAACTTTCAGAAACACGCTTCATTTTTTTAAATAATTTGACAATATTTAAGGGTAAATGGCTAAAATATGGAAAAAGAGGCGTTCTAAGACAATATATGGCTGAAAAAATTATCATATACTTATTTTATGACAAGGTAATAGAAATTTAATGTTTTTTTTACTTTTTACCTTTTACCCTATTTAACTTTTACTTTTGTAATTAATATTTATCCAAAGTAATTATCATTAATTATAAAAACTAAAAATGGACCATTTCAACTAAATGGAACCTTATTATTATAAATATGAAATCCAATTTTTCAAATAAAATTCTAATATTTATTGAAATCATTTTTAACATAAGTGCACATAATGCACAAAAACCCATTTTTTAAATTTTATTTTTTAGAAAAAATAATTAATATTCTGATTGAAATATAAATTCCATTGATTAAAATTAATTTAACATTTTTATTATCATTAAAATAATAATTTTTCAAAAATAAATGAAATAAAAGAATTCATTTTGTTTTATTGTAATTAATTAATCAATATAACCAAAAATAACTATTATTAAATCAAAATAAAAAATTTTAAACTTTTAAGAATGGTTTTAGAAATTCAATATTGTATTTTTAAATCTTTTATTATAATATATTATATACAAAATTATAAGAAAAATTTTCAAAAACATTCGATGTATTAATATCATAAATTAATATCTTAAAAGTAATAACATTAATAAATTCTAAATTTCTTATTCACCAAAAAATTAATCATGTCTAAAAAATCACAAACATTACTCTCTAACAAATATAACTATGTTAAATTCATAACTAAATTTCTGTTTTTGAAATTAACAACTCAAAATTTTTTAATTTTGTAATTAAAAAATAAAATATATAGTGGAAAGAAATTTATAGAAAATAATACTTTTGGTATATTGTGTATTACTAATTATTATAGTATTAATATATATTTTTTTTATTCAATAAAAATAAACATATATTATTGAAATAAAATACCTTTTGTTTGAGAATACATTTTTACGAATAAATTGAATTTAGAAAAAAAAAGACTTTTTGAAGTGTATATAAATTCATGTTATATCTATATAGATTTTTTTATTATATTTTGTTAAAATCCTTAGTTATACTTATATAACCCTTTATTATATTTGTGCATTATAAAAGAATCCATTAATCTTTTTATTTTTTAGGATGTGGTTCAAAAGACATGGGTCTTGTGGAAATCTCAATGAGCTAGAGCATCTCCTATATATGGTTTTTCTCAAACCATAATTTCTTAAGATGATCTTGGTATTTGTAAATGCGAAACCCTGCTGAATATAACCCTCATTCTAGTTCAGATAAATTATAATTATAATGAAAAATGTATGATTATAGATGCCTTTTCTTCCTAATTTTTTTCTTTATTTTTTTGATATGTTTAATTAAATTTATATCAGCTAATTTAATGGATAAGACTTAACGGTCACAAATATTATTCAAAATATATCAAGGATTTTTTTCACATTAGTTTGGTTTTTTAATTTTAATTCAATGTTTCTAATGAAAAAAAACCTTAAATTTGAATATTTATAATCCCAAGTCTATTTTAAAGGATGTGTATTTTAATCCGTTCATTTTTTTAAATCACGCAATCAACCCACATTTGTTTTGTACCAATATAGACTTAATTTTTAATGGTAGGTGGTCATTGGGGATTTTCCATAACCACTTATGGTATGTATCAATTTAAAGAATGAGAGGTTTGGATTATCTCACCCTTTATAGGGAATTATTTCAAAAATCAAGACACTATAATAAATTTATTATATTATTGTAAATTCATCCAAAATCCTACCATGGGATTATTTACCACTTTCGTAAATATTTTATTGAATTATTTTGATGATGTAAATAATTATATATATCTTAGGTTCTCCATTTATACATTTCCTTTTTGTGGTTATATAGCTTTATGCCACACATCTCGGTACTCCATAACTTATCACCATCTCAAGTGGAAGTATGTGTTTTTGTGTTGGAATTAGGGAAATGATAAGGGATTCATACAAATCCCTATGAAGGGAATCAGAACCCATATTTTTTATCATACAAAATGAGACACATCACACCTTCTATAATCATGTAACAAGGAAAATCACAGTTCTCTTCATGGTTATGAAACCATTAACTATATAACGGTGGTATTTAACCCTGAGGAGGAATCCCACATATCATGGTTTAAATGTATCAAAGTACCTGTAGTTGGAGTTGTATAGTATAAAGTCATATGTAAATAATATACCTTGTATTTTACTATATTATAGTTATGATGTCCATTATGTGAAAGGGGCATAGAAAAAGTTGGTTTGGGACATTATCATGGAAAATCCATCAGTTTTATCCTATTTAGTTGCATGAAATATGAGGATTAATGATTTACTAGAGTGAATATATCCCATTAAGGATGGTTTCATGGGGAATATACCCAATGGGAGTGATTGTATCACAACGAATATATAGAATTCATGATGAGAGGCTCTCGGATAATATGGTACCTTTAGGATTAATGGATCCATGTGGGTCTTGGAATCTTAAAAATAAGTTGGTAATTATTCATGGGAATTCCTTGTATGAATGGATATCAAACAAGTATTTGGGATTAGATAATTAATTAATGAATTATAGTGGGTTACACTTTTAATGAGACCCATATATTCTTCCACCCACATCAATTAATAGGTGGGAGAATAATGATGATTATAACCATTGGGGATATGGTCTCATAATAAGGTGGTTAGGGATTATACATAGGATTCCCATATACAAATATAATGTTACAAGGATGTGTGTGTGATTAAAAATATTCTACCTTGAGGTGGGGACATTCACTTCCAATCAATTAGTGATGAGATCAGGAATGATGAGTGGAATCATGGGTAATATACCTAAATATAGAGGGAGATAAAATTTAAACATATTTTCCATATACTATATGTAAAAATAAAATAATAATATATCCATATCTCATAGAATACACATAATGGATGGTCTTATAGATAATTTATTTCCTAAATGGGTATAATGACCCTTGAGATGTCTCATTAGTATCCTCAATATAAGAATCCTAATTTTCTAAAAGATACATTATAGTAAACCACTTCAGGTCCACATCAATTAGGAATGTAATTTTTTAGATTATATTTAACAAAGGGATACATGATCTATGAGGTACAATATATTTCATAGAGCATCATTACAGATTTTTTGTGGCCAATGAGGTGGACTTAGTAAGTTCAAATCTCGGTTGGTTGCATGGGTGACGATAGAACCTATATATGAGACCCATGGGGTGATTATTGGCTTATAACTTGGTGATATTTTTCCCATGTGGGGTATTTAATGATGTTTCAACATAGTGTGTGGTATTTGGGGAATATGGTTCACTATTGGAAGGTAAGTCAATGTGGTCAACCTTTTATATAGAGTTGGGAAAATTGTTGCCCCTATAATTATAGTTAGGGAGAGATTGTTTCCATAGTATAAATTTATAATAATTTTTTTATATAATAATAAGTCTTAGGTGAGGGTTTTCCTTAGTATATAATCTTTCAAAGAGGATATGGGTACCCTTAACCCTAGTGTGTCATCGGGTGAGGGGTCCTCTACCCAAGTCTTGTAGCACTGTAGTTTACTTATTCTCCCATAGAATCTTTGAAATGATAATTCTATAGGTAAAATAATCACCCTATATTCATTTAATTACCATAGGTTTTTTTTAATTATTTTTCCTCTAGGGGTTCAAGAGACTAGGAAATGTTGTGATCCTCAGGAATATCATCACTTTTCAATAATAATTTAAATAAGGATATATGGGATCTATTTATAGGAAAATATGAGAACCATTTAAAATTATGGTTGGTAATGGAATGAATTGCACAAAATTAGTTTGATTTTGAGATATAGAATCATAGGTAGGACCACACAAGAAGGTTTCATGATGGAGGGTGAGTGTGCTAAGGGAATTCACTATAGTGGGTTCTATGAAAGAGGTGAGTTTGCACATGGAGTTAGGTAAGTGGGATATGGAAACATTAGGTGATTCATGCTAGGTTCACCATTGATGAAATGTAATAAGAATCCTAGATGCATGGGTGGGTCCCTTGGATATGTTATTATTCTCCTCCTCGGGCCTTGATTTTTAACATTTCAAGGTTTTCATCCATTATAAAAAAATGAGGTATAAAAAAAGAACCCCCCCCCCTCCCCCTTTAGATTTGTATAATATGGGAATAAAGAAGATATAATTAAAAGGTAAATGTTACTATGACATGAAATTTACTTCAATGGTAGAATATTTATTCCTATATAAGATAAATGCATGAAATGGGAATGAATATCATTACCTATGAAATGTGCATTCTAGTAAATTCCTAACAAAAATGTGGTGAATGAATCACACTCTCACTACAAATACTAATGTGAAACCATCTATAATTATTTCCCACAACACGCATTCACATAATGTACTAAATTGATTAACCATTGATTCTTCATGATCTTGACACACATAATTCATCTCTATTATCTAAGGTAAGGATGTATCATTATCGCTTCACTTTGGACTGAGCATGATGGTTTTAGAAACATGTGAGTTTTGAACATCACGTCCACTTATGTGATGTGACCTATGAAAGTGTGTTTTATTGTGATGCATATGTGAAGGAACCCAAGATAAGATACTTGGTAAGATCTACCTGGAAAACCAAACTTTTTTCACACACCTATGATAAATTATTTAATATTTCAAATTTTCAAATGGCTCTTTTCATTCATAGTTTATTTTCAATTTATTGAATTTATTTTATTTTTAATTAATTTAAATTAATTTTTTTACTCTATTAAAATAATAATATGGAATGTATGTTATGAAAATTTTTTATATTTAGAAGAAACTTCATGTGTAGAGAAGACGATCGAAGATATCTAGATCAACTCATAGAATAATATCTTACCATGTAATAATTCTCTAGAATGTCTCCCCCATTTGGTTACTCTAAACTACACACTATCAACTAGGACCACTCTATGTGTATATTTCCTTATTATTGAAATTCAAATTCAAGAACCTAATGTTAACCTACCCATAAGGAAGATATTATCACAATGAGATGTCTCCCAAACTAATATCTTCTTTTAAAAGAACATAATTTATTAGGGTAAAAAGGTGAATATATTGTATTTCCAATTATATTGCGGAAATTAGTGACATACCACTAGAATAATCCATCGTTATAAAAAATTTCCAATTTAATTAATTATATGGTGTGGAGTATTCGATGGTATTTCAATGGTGAGGAAATTTTTTCAAGTACTGGTCATGATCCTATTTTAAAAAAAATATACACCGAACTGGAGGACATATTAACTATTATTAGTCAATAGGAATCTATAAAAACAAAAAAAACTATTAATTATTTCATAATTATAACTAAATTATGATGTTGATAAACCAGTGGTGTTTTGATATGAACACCTTACATTTTTCACATGGGGATGTTAGCATCATCCTGGTGGAAATTTATAATAATAAATGGATTTTTATAATTTTTTATAAGTTTGAGGAGTTCCTCCCATCTTCTGGAAGCATGGATATTTCTAATTGTACTCCTATTTAGAAAATGGTCTTACTATATCTTGTTGAAGAGTAGTTGTAGAACAATGTTCTCACATATCTCAACATCCACTTCATCCCATGGATCAAGATATTATCACACCCCCATTGGTTGAAATGGAGATTGAAAATTCTAATGAACTACCTAAACTACTATACTTGTGGTTATACACAACCTGGAGTTATAAAGTTTTGTTAAATATGAGTCTGAGATTTGGGATGGTGGGCTTATGACTATATTCACATCTAGGAATTTGTGGGTTCATAGAAATTCCCATTTCGTGGTGGGAGAATCCACCAATTTTAGGGATACATAACATCACTTAAAGTCACTCATAAACCTCATTTTGGAAACCTTAGTAAGTCTGCGACATGTTTATTGGGGTGATATACCTTACAAGACCTACATACCAATCAAATTATCATGTTGTATTATATCAGTAAATGTTGTGGGTAAGTATCAAGGAGAAAAATCTTTACTCATTTGTTTTTCAATGGCCAATGATACTATACATCAATGTTGTATAAAAAAAAGTATTGACGCATAAGATCATGATAAACCTATAAGGAACCACTGAATATTCATATTCAGTGTTTACAATTCTTCACATTTCAAGCCAATTACATTTATTAATAGATCTACCAATGATCTTTCATATAGGATTGTACACTAGATAGAGTACTCATAGATAGTGTGGATGGAATTTTTATCTATGAAGCCAATACATAGTTTTTTATTCTAATTTAAATGTTTATAATATGTGATCCAACATCCTTACCCTGAATTTTGTGAGGATTAGAATCTGATGTTTCTATGAAAAAAATTAAAAGTCTTATTCATAAAGGTAATATATCATTTAATTTTTCATTTCCTAAATCTCTATCTATGTTTACTATGGACTTTTCCCATTCATGTTATAACAGTTACAATGGAATAATGTTTAGGTGGTCTTCTATACTGATTCACAATCAAAAAAATTCGATTTAAAAGGTTTCCCAAAAAAAATAAAATGTTATATTTCAAGAATATTTAACTGATGGAGATGAGACCTCTATTAGAGAGCATGAAATCATGGTATATGTTCCTCTAGAAAATATGATCACATAGATTATAAAGATAAATCATTGGATTGGGATGATTATGACATTTTACTATCGTATCCCCCCAAAATTGAACAACACCTCAATATAAAAGTCAAGAATATTTTATCACTAACATAATCATTTGTTGTGAAATATTTCTTAGTAATAATTTCCATCACAAAATATATAAGGATTATAAAGTATTAAGAAACTCTCAGTGTAGATTTTTCTAACATGACCAAACTCACACATGAAACGGCTTGGAATAAAATTCCTTATTTGACCATTGACACCCTAGTTACTAAGATAGGGAAGAAAGAGTAAATACTCCACTAACTATTCATGGGACTAAGATCTAGTGGCATTGGATAATGCGATTAATATGTTTTAATTTAGTGAATTATAACATCATGATAATATTTTGTGATCCCATAAAGGGATTTCCACATCATTAGGAGAATATATCTTTATAAGGAATCCATGGGGTGAACCAAAAATGAAAAAAAAGATGAAAAAAACTAAATAATAATTCCTTTAATACAATAATTCCAATCTGATCTTAGATATTGGGGAATATTAAGCTTGGGTAGCAAGAATGAAGGTACTCTTATTGGATGTATTTAAAAAATAGGATTCCACCTAATAAAGAAACTAAAAACTATGTAAATATATTTAAAAGGAATATTTATTATCCAATAACTATGTATCCCTAACTTTATACCTTTAATAATTAATACACACTTATCTCCATCTGTTATTGGTCTTACAACACTTTTCTAAAAGGATTTTTCTATAGCAATTTTATTGTTCTCTCACTTTCTGAATGTTTTTAGGAGAATCCAATGTGTCTATGTTCCACCTTATCATTATTAAATGATTATAAATATAATTTATCTAAAATATTTCAAATAAATCCACTCATATTAATCTATTTTTCTAGATAATAAGTAAAACATGTAAGTTAAAACATTTATATATAATTGAGCCTCCTAGAATATAGAACAGAAAAAATCGAGACAATCATGATTCCTAAATACTTGAGTAGGAGGTATTTCCTCATGGATGTGTGCCCATGTATGGGTATAGTCTGGTCATATATAATAGAATATTTACTATCACAATATGCTAGAGTTAGTCCACCCTGAAATAGAAGAGTACTGAATCAACATGATAAATATCACAAATGGGGATTTGGAATGATCATACTAGTGTGTGGGGTTAAATAACACTAGGATTAAACCCTCATTTGTTTCACAAGAGTTATATGAAGTGACATCTAAGATAAATTAAATTTAGATATATTTTTGTACAAATTTTACGGACATATAGAAAAAAATTAACTTTTCCTAGGACATTTGGTAAACCCCACAAGCATTTTATCACTTTTTTCCGAAAAATTATCCAATGAAAAATATTAGGGAGTATTTGTAGTATGAAATGAAATTTTTTCCATGATAACCTCGGTTGTTTTTAACTGAACCTTATTTGTGTCTTTTACCTTTTAAATCACAAATTCATTTCTAGTTCATGAAAATTTTAGTCCTAGAAAGAATAGAATAAAGTTTTTTCTAGGTAATTGTTTTAATATTATTAATAAGGTGAGTAATAACTCTACACCTTTTGGTATTTTGGAGTCATTATAGTTAGAAAATGTTTTCTATAATTTTTGTACTAATAGTTTTGACCCAAATATGAGGCTTTCTACAATGAAACATTGGTCAAAAATATTTATGTGAATGGAGAAACCATTTTGTCAAAAATAGACAAAATTATGTGTAAGTTAATTATTTTTAGGTTAATAAGTCATATACCAATGATATTTTATTTTATGGTTAGATAGATTTAACCATATGATGAAGTACTATATTTGGAAATAGAAAATAAAAACTCCACATGTATAGAGTATCATGGAATATGAGTGGGATATCTCATGGTTGGGTAACTATAGATTAATCTCATAGTTCATAGACTATAAAATTGTGAGGTATGGGGTCTCATGAGGATGGAAAATTAAATTTATAGATTATGGAATCATACTATTTCCTTAAAAATGGGTATGATAAAAGAATTTATAACTCTAAGGGTATTTGTATCCACGTGAATATCTATATTTTTGGAAGTGTAAACCATTACATGAAATATTTGATTCAAGGGATGTTGAAATATAACATGTTTTCAAGGTATAGACATTTAATACATTACAATGAATGTATTTCTATCCTTCTTTATGGGAATAAATTATATAGTGGACATTCCCCGTAGAAATAATTTTACTCTATATATTAATGAGTAATATGGAAAATGGGTATTACCAACTAAAGATGTACCTTGGAGATGGATTCACTCATTATCGAACAAAAAAATAGAGTTTTATTATGATTAAAACACTTAAGTAAAGAGGTTAGATTATATAGAAAAGGATATACATGAATGGTTCAAGCATCCTAAATCCTACCACACTGTGTGGTCAAAAAACCGTCAAAGAAAATTTTTATAACATAAAACTACTTGAGATTGTTTATATGAGAAAATATAGTGTTCCTTATTCTATTTTTTATAACTAGTTGATCCATCGATAATGGAATAGATTTTTTTATATCCATATATTATGTCCTATATGATTTTATCCTTGTTTTGATTATAGTATAAATTTTTGATATGTCATTAATTGTTCTTATTTAGTGAGTATAAACTAGAGTTCTACTCATGATAACTGTTAGTGGTTTGTGGCATAACATGTTTGGTTTGTCTATATTGTGGTGTCTAATGGATTTATAATTTGGACAACTGAGGACTGATTTTAATGTTCATACTACATTACTTCAAAGTATATAGGGGTTTAGGTTCCTATAAATTATTATAATAAGTGAGATATTCAATCAAACTAGCTAATATAAAAAACCAATATGAATGAGGTTCCCAAATGTTGGAATTGGCCATCTCCAAATAGGATACATAAAATTTATTGTCGCTTTTTATTAGACTATAAATAGTGAGACAACACACATATCCAACTGAAGATAAAACCCAATGTGAATAGAGAGATAAAAACTATTATAAGTCATTTTTTGGTGAGAATTTACATAGTTTACAGTCATTGTGCCTAGCCCTTATTGTAGGGGTATAGCTTGAAAATAACGATGGGATTCAGGGTGTAGGAGTTCACCAACTCCATTGAATTGACAATGATAATGATGAAAATAATGACATGAGGTTTGTTAATGAAGAGGATGTGATGGAACAAGAATTCCAAGGATGACCAAAGTCCAATATTTCAATGATAGGTTCCTTTAAAATTTCTTCAGATGCATACAATGATTAGATTCCCCTCCCCTTAGGATAAATTTAAACACCCCAAGCTTCCATGGTATGTTTCCCATTGTATAATGAAATAGCTTTCGATGTACACAACTTCGAGATTCTAACACACCATGACCAATCAAACTAGCTGTTATGAATAGTAATATCCACTTTTTGAAATTTTATAAATTTTATTTTCTAAAATGCACTTCATTTTTTGTATCATAATATCAAAATAATATTAGGGTGAATTTTTGGTATTTTTCTGAAAACTTTCAATTTTTGTTGAATAGTGAAAAACACTACGTTATAGTTTAAAACTGACATTTTATTTAAATAATTAATTATTTTATTTTATTTTATTTTAGCTTAAAATTGATACATAATACCTATATATGTTCAATGTAATTTATTGGAGTCATTTTATAATAATATTATATATATATATATAATTTTAATGAACTTTTTACCGTCTTTTACCCACCTTCATGGAGCATTTGAAAATTTTCATAAAACATAATGTTACCGCTTATATGGGATGAATTTCAAAAATCCGAGAGTTATGGTTGATATCCGTAAGTAAAATTTGTTTCAATAAGATGAAAATGATTTTTGATGAATAGTAACTTTTAACTTTTATTTAGCACAGTTAAAAGTAAATAGAGTAATTAAAGGTAAAAATTATTTTATTATTACCCTCATACATGTCATAATTCTATTTTATAAGTGTTTTTAGAACAAAACCAACCTTAGGATTAAAATATGATCATTTAGATCCACTTGTATTAGATTAGGACATTTATTATTATTTTATTTAAAGAGTTAAAAGTGTAAATTTAATGTTTAATAACTAAATAATTTTTAATATAGGGTTACACATAAAATATATTTGACCCTAAATATTCATTAGAAATATAAATAAAATTTTTACATAATGGAATTTTATTTATAATTTTTAGACATTATATAATTAAATTTATTTTTGACAGAATAATGATGCACTAATTAAATTATTAATGATAAATTAAAATAATTTATATTATAAATATAAAAATAAATTTAAATTGACACTTATGATGAATTCCACTAATTTTATAAGTTAATATGACATGTTTTGGTTTATTAAATGAATTGTTTTGAAGTAATCATTTTTTTATTACTTTAACAAAAACAAAATACTAAATTGTGCCAAAATTGTCATAATTGAGTTTTTAAAACAAATACTATATTATTAAATGATATAATAGTCATAAAAAATAAGGTTCAGCCAAAGGACTTATATAATAATATATATGTTATTAATGAGCCACTTGGGGTTCTCTTGGCATTTTATTGTAAGATTATTAACAACATAATATAATAATACAAGAATGCATGGTAAATGTGAAACCATTTAACTAAGAGTTAAATATAAATGATAAGGTCAATATGGTGACCTAAACCTGTCTAAAACCTACTGGTTGAGAGGTTTTGGACCCATACCAACTTTAACCTTGAAATAAATAATTTCGGGGCCATTATAAACAAAATATGATTGTAGAATAAAATAATATTTCACGATTTTCTTAATGTGACCATCACCTCTCTTATAAAAGGATACTTCTCCTTCTCTTATAATCACACCTCCAAGACATTTTTCTCGGCCAAACCGTGCTCAAATATCCTCCCAACTACTGTAAATTCTAACTAAAGTCCTTACTTTTGTCAGAAAGCAATCCTAAAGAGACCTTCTGATCAACTCAAAAGGAGACACCCGAAGAACAGGTAATAATTTCACCACCCTCTTTCAAATTCTTTTCTTCTTCCACTTACTCTTTCTTTGTTATTACCATACCAAAATAATAACTAAATTACATTATACTTACTATGATGTTATCATAAATATGGTACAATCATATTCATTATTCTATCCATCCAATGAATGACATGTCACCATACATGCGTACGTACAGCCTACCGTCTCCACGTCATGGTGTAGTTTGTTATTCAAACACTACGTTATTTGGATGGGTATAATAATGAGTATAAATGATAGAAATAAAAAAAAACATGTTAATTATTCTTTATATATGATATAACATCCCATTACATTAAATTTCTCTATCAATATAATGATATTGTTTCTCATGCATACATATGGATTACCGTCTCCACGAACGCGATGAGATTCATTCCCCATCATGATAATTCAATATTAATTTTAATTTTATGATTAAAAATAATGTTTAAGAACTTAATATCATTATGGATATGAATCAAATATATCCAATTCATAACAAACAAGGATTACGTAACCAATAATATAAAGGAAATTGAATCAGTTAACACCAGAAACAATGATACTAAAGAAATATTATTAAAAAATAAATATTAGAGGATCATAAATGATATCATATTTATGTATATAGTTCTTGAATAATTTTATAAAAATGTTTTAACTATTATAATGAAGATTAACATATCAGCGACTAAGGAAATTTACAAGGTAAGGGTTAATTTCACAGTCTATTTCTTATTTGAGGTTGTTTTTACGTAAGTATCTACTGGGACCTCTTTATTATCCACATCCATGTTTCTTAAAAATGTATTTCAAAACAATTTTACTATTTACTAGACTATGGGTGAAATTAATTTATACCCTTTTTAGCATTTTTATAAAATGGTTTTAAAGTAAAGTTTCTATCTTTTTCCAAACAAGGTACTTTATGACCTTTTTGAAAAATTAATGTAAAAGGTTTTTTTCACTAATACGGTGGGTGCGGTTATTCTCCGCCATTATAACACCTTCGAAGCTTCAATTAAAATCTTATAAAAATACTTTCAAAAATAAATGTTCTCTTTTATAATTACATTAATTATAAATTATTTCAAAATAGAAAGACATATTTCTCTCAAATAGTTTTGATTTCATATATGTCAACATCCTTTAATAGATTTTATACTTGTTTGAAGTTGATTTGTTATGATATAAATATTTCATATGCTAATGAAGGTTTTGTGATATGTTTTATTGTAGATGTGTTATTTTTATAAAATTCATTGTTTATGGACAAAGTATTGACATTCCGTATTCTGGTTTCAATACGATTGTTTTTGTTATGTTTAAACCTTTTCAAATGAGGAATTCATTGGACTTAGTAAGTGGTGGGTAGAGACCACTATAGATCCTTGATGCATCGGTAGGTCTCATGAGAGAAACTTTTGTCTTGTCATAAGGCCTTGATACAATCTTATTTTTAGTCTTGGCACATGACCTTGACTATATGGTTATGATACCCAACACTATGAATTCTATAATTATGAAATTGGCTATTGATATTCCATGTGATTATTGGACTAGTAGAATATCCATGTGAATAAGTAAACTGAATTCTTTTATTTATATTATCTATATTATACTAATTTTTATGTTTAAAAGGATTATGTTATAGTTTTATACATTTCCTTAAATGTTAATGCTTATTTTTGATAGTTTCTTCTATATTGTTATCCTTACTGAGCATCTGAGGTCACCCCTTTCTATGTTTTATTTTTCCCAGTATGTGAAGAAGTTTATTATGAATGACCTGCAGGGATATTATAAGGGAAATGAATGTGGTAAAATGAGACAATGTTGTTTTTGTTTTTTATTTTATAATGGAGTTTAAAACATATTTATGTATCTAGTACTTCCATGGCTACTAAACTAATCAGTCTTTCAGGACTTGATCTTTTGTGATCATTCAAATGTTATGTAATAATGCACCAACTCTAGGTAACTGGGGTCAGGGCATTATATTTGGTATCATATAAAGTTTATTACAAACCTTGGAAGCTAGATTTAGAAAAAACTTTGATTAGTGAACATTACCCTAATATAGACATTGACAATTATTATAGAAGAACTTCCTATAATTTTGGTAACGTAGACATTTTGTGTATTTACCATGAAATAAATCCCTATCTGAATTCGAGTAGGTATAGGAGGCTCTTGCACAGATGTACCTAGGAGTGAAAACTCTGAAAATAAGTTTCATGCTTGACCTGAGTTATCCTGGTACACAACAAATGGCCTTCTTTAACGCCTGGTTACGACACTCTTGGGGTATATACTTATGATAATGCAAATTTGCCTTACAAGACATTATACGGGATTTATGAGTATATACCTCCACAAAGAAAACATTTTTATTATTATGGATTATATCCATAAACTGTTCAATTTATGTTGAGTGTTTTACATGTTTGGAATTATGTATTGAGATTCATAAACAAATGTAGTGTATGCCATTATTAAAAAATGGCTCCTAGTGGAAGAAATGGAAACTGTATCAACACACGTAATCCATGAAGGGATTTACCTCCTACTCAGGATAATTATAGTGGAGCTAGTGATGCAACTGTTTATGATCATCTTATCACCATACTTGGACAACTCACTAATGTTATGAATAATAACCTTTGTTTTATGGAGCACCCTGATCCACAATGCGGAGGATCAATTTTTGACCACTTTATAAGGAAACAACCACCAACATTCAATGAGACTACAAATCCATTTCTAGCTGAGCAATGGATAAGTTCCTTAGATAAAATATTTCATGCTTTGTGGAGTAATGAAAGGGAAAAAGTTATCATGGTAGTTTATCAACTCATAAGATATGTAGATCAATGGTGGTCATTAATTAAAAACACAAATGAGGATGAATAAGTATCAAATATGGAATTAATAGAGTTTAGTGAGATTTTCATAGAAAAATAATTTACTTGTGACCATTGAGTAGATATGGAAAGACAATTTCTGAGTCTGAGGAAAAAGGAGGATGAGAATGTCGCAAAGTATGAGGATAACAATACAATGTTAGAAAGTCATGCAATAGATTATATACATAATCCAAGGAGTAATATTGATCGATTATTTTATGGGTTAAAACCATTTATTCGTCGATCATTAGTCTCAAAATCCTTATCATCGTACGAAGATATTGTCTCTTGTCCTATCAAGATAAAAACAGAATTCTTTATTTCTTATGACTTTAAAGCAAAGAAAGGGAAGAATAGATCTGTTGAACAATCTGGAAATTTAAATAAGTTGAAGAAGGGAAAAGTTGAATATCCATCCTGCATTAAATGTAAGAAAAAAAACTATCGTACTTTCTTGAAGGGAATGAGAGTCTGTTACAAGTGTGGTGAAAAAGGTTACCAAGCTCGTGATTGAAAAGGAATGAAAGAGGTTGTCCATTTTGAATGATACAGTTGTAATTAAATGGGGCATTATTCCAATGAATTTCCTAAGCATCAAGGAAAATTACCTCAAAAAAGAAAATGGATCAAGTCAAAGCTTATGCGATCACTACTGCTAGGTTTGAAGCTCTAAAAGATATAGTGGCAGTTAATCTAATGGTTTCCTCATGTTTATCCAATGCTTTATTTGATTATAGATCATCTCATTGTTTCATATCTTCCAAGTTTTCTTGGAAAATTAGATATTTTAAATTTATTTTACAAAGGAGTAGTCAGTCAAAACTTATAAAGGAGTTATTATTACAACAAAGTTTTTTGAATCAGTTCCCATTAGGGCATATAAATGTCGTTTATCTGCTGATCTCATCGTCATACCCATGATTGAATTTGATATAATCCTTGTTAGAGATTGGACTTCAGGCCATGATGCAAAAAAAATTTGTAATAATAAGAAGGCAACAATTCTTGATGATGATAAGGAGTACATTTTCTTTAGTGTAGAAAGGTCACCACCTAATTATTATCTAGATCCACCCCAGTATATCTACTAAATTCAAATATTGCAGACTAAGAGAATGAAATAACTATGGGTGAGCAAAAGAATTTACAAATAGAGGATGTACCTATTGTGAAAGAATATGATGATGTGTTTCCAGAGGATTTACCTAGACATCCTCCCGAAGGAGAATTTGAGTTTTCCATTGATTTAATTCCTAGTTAAAGGTCCATATCAAAGACCCCTTATATAATAGCCATTGTGGAATTAGTGTAACTAAAGAAACTACTAGAGGAATTGATTAATAAAGGATTTATATTCCCCAGTGTTTCTTCTTGGGGAGCCCATGTTTTTTTTGTTAAGAAGAAATATGGATACAAGAGGTTGTGCAATGACTATAGAGAGATCAATGCTGTAACAATAAAGAACAAATATCCCCTACCTCGCATTGAATATTTATTCGACCAACTTCATGTGGATCAATATTTTTCAAAGATTGAACTTCAATTTGGATATCATCATTTTTGTGTGAAGAAGGAAGACATTCTGAAAACAGCATTTCGAACCATGTACGGGCATTACAAGTTTACAGTAATGCATTTTGGACTAACTAATTCACCATTTGTTTTCATGGATCTAATGGATAGAGTTTTCAAGGAATATCATGATGACTATGTAGTGGTATATATTAATTATATCTTGGTTTACTCAAAAAGTAATTAAGATCATGAAAATCACTTGCGCACTATTTTGAAAACCCTCAGAAGAAAATAATTATATGGGAAGTTTAGTAAGTATGAATTTTTGCTTTTGGATATTTCTTTTCTTAGCCATATTGTCTCGAAGGATGGAATATCTATTTATCCTTCAAAGACCATGAAATCCAAGAATGTCTAGCACCGACATGTATAACTGAGGTACACAATTTTATTGGATTAGTAGGTTATTATTGATGTTTCGTCCAGAATATTTCCTGATGGAATAACCCATTAACCAAGATCACACATAATGGGGTTAAATATGTATGGACAAAAGAGTGGGAAGAATGTTTTGAAGAACTGAATAGAATATTAGTCGATGCTTCTTTATTGACTCTACCATTAGGGAATTATGGGTTTGTTATTTATAGTGATGCTTCAAAGAAATTACTTGGATGTATCCTTATACAAAATGATAGGGTTATTTTTTATGCATCACGACAGCTAAAAATTCATGAGAAAAACTATCCAAATAATGATCTTGAGTTTACATATGTAATATTTGGTCTAAAAATATAGAGACACTATCTCTATAGAGTAAATGTGAGATTTATACAAATCACAAGAGCTTGATGTATATTTTCTCACAGAAAGAACTCAACATGAAGCAAAGGATATGGCTCCAACTACTCAAGAATCATTATTTCACTATACACTACCACTGGTGGAAGAAAAATAAGGTGGCCGATGATTTTAGTAGAAAGGATCATGGAGTTATGAATAAGATGAAGGTTGAATAGGATCATATTTTCATGGATCTAGCAAAGATGGATATTGGAATAACCATGGGAGGTGAAACATCAATACTTTACCAAATTTTTTACAAACCATCTTTACTAGAAAAGATAAAGAGTTCTCAAACTGATGATGAGGAGTTTCAAAAGAATATTAAAGCTGTGAATGATGGGAGATTGAGTCACTTCATATATGAAGGTGAAAATTTAAATTTGGGAAGAGACATTGTGTTCCTGATATACCTGATCTAAAATGAAAATTTATGGATGATGCTCATAGATCTGATTTCTCTATACACCCTGGTAGCACTAAGATGTATAGATATTAGAAGGAAGATTTTTAGCGAGACAACACGAAAAGAGATATTGCTGATTATGTGTCAAGATGTATGGTTTTTCAACAAGTGAAAGCTAGAATACAACACCCTAGATAATTCATGAATCCTCTTCCCATTCCTGAGTGTAAATGGGATGATATTACAATGGACATTTTCATGGGACTACCAAGAACTCCTAAAAGGAAAGATGTAATATGAGTCATTGTTGATTATCTTACCATGTAATCACATTTTCTTGTTATAATAGATGATTTTCCACATAAATGTTTATCAATACAATATATTAATGAAGTTGTAAGACTTCATGAAGTACCCATATTGATTTTTTCTAATCATGATCCCCATTTTACATCACGATTCTGGAAAAGTCTTTAGAAGGCCTTGGATACTGAACTTCATTTGAGTACTGCATACCACCCTCAAACTGATGGACAATCCGAATGGACTATTCAAACCTTATAAGAAATGTTTTTATGTTTCTCACTTGACTTTCAAGGTATGTGGGATCAATATTTACCTCTGGTTGAATTTTCCTATAACCATAGCTTCCATTCAATTATTTATATGGCACATTATGAATCATTATATGGAAATAGATGTCGCACACCAAATTTTTGGGATGATGTTGATCAATGAAAAATCGTAGGCCCAGAACTCGTTGAAGAAACAATGGAAAAGGTAAAAGTTATCCATACCCGCATTAAAGAAGCTCAATGTAGGAAAAATAACTATGCCGATAACCGAAGGAAGTGCATAGAATTTTAGGTTGGATATAATATTTTCTTGAAGGTATCTCCATGGAAGGGTGTTATACATTTCAGAAAGAAGGGTAAATTACGTCTTATGTAAATCGGACATTTTTAAATTCTAGAACAAATTGGGGTTTTATCATACCATTTGGAAATGCCGCCAAGTCTCTCCAAAGTTCATGATGTGTTCCACATATTACTGTTGAGAAAGTACATTCCAGATCCAACACATGTACTCACCTACGAAGAAATATAACTAGAACCTCATATATCTAATTGTGAAGAGCCTATCATGATTCTTGATACTTGAGAACAAGTGTTGAGAAACTATAAAACACGCCTATTAAAAGTTCTATGGAGAAACCATAAGATGGAAAAGGCAACGTGGGAACCTGAGGAACTTATGATGTAGAACCACCCGAATACTTTTATGTAGTAGTATTCTAGAAATTTTGAGGGTGAAATTATTTTATGGAGGGAATAATGTAAGACCCCAAACTTCCACAGTATGTTTCCCTTTGAATAATGCAATAGCTTGCGATGTACGCAACTTCAAGATTCTAACACACCACGACTAGTCAAACCGTCTGTTATAAATAGTAATACCCAATTTTTGAAAATTTTTAAATTTTATTTTTTACAATGGACTTATTTTTGGGATTCTGAATATCAAAATTAGCTTAGGGTGAATTTTTGGTATTTTTTTGAAAACATTCAATTTTTGATGAATAGTGAAAAACACTACGGTATTGTTTAAAACCGACTTTTTATTTAAATAATAAATTATTTTATATAAATTTATTTTAGGTAAAAGTAGATACATAATACCTATATATGTTCAATGAAATTAATTGGAGTAATTTTATAATAATATTATATATATAAAATTTTATTGAACTTTTTATCGTCTTTTACCCACATTCTAGGAGCATTTTCAAATTTACATAAAACATAATTTTACTGCTTCTGTGAGTTTAATTTCAAAAATCCTAGAGACACGGTTGATATCAGTAAGTAAAATTTGGTTCAATAAGCTGAATATAATTTTTGTGAACAGTAACTTTTAACTTTTATTTACCACGGTTAAAAGTAAATATGGTAATTAAAGGTAAAAAAGATATTATTATTACCCTAACACATGTCATAATTCTATTGGATAAGTTTATTTCGACCAAAACCAACCATTGGAATAAAATAACATCCTTTAGGTGAACTAGGATTATATTAGGACATTTATTATTATTTTATTTAAAGAATAGTTAAAAGTGTAAAATTAAAATTTTAATAAATAAATAATTTTTAATATAGGATTATGCATAATATAAATTTGACTATAAATATTCATTTGAAATATAAAAATATTTCATACATAATCATATTTTATTTATAATTTTTAGACATTAGATAATTAAATTTATTTATGACGCAATGATGATTTAGTAATTACCTTATTAATGAAAAATTAAAATAATTGATATTATAAAGATCCAAATAAATGTAAATTTAGACTTCTGTTGAATTCCAATAATTTTATTGGTTAATATGACATGTTAGGGTTGATTAAATGATTTTTTTTGAAATAGTCATTCAGTTATGACTTTAATAAAAACAAAATGCTAAATTTTGTCAAAATTGACATAATTGAGTTTTTAAAACAAATACAAAATTATTAAATGATATAATAGTCTTAAAATCTAAGGATTGGCCAAAAAACTTATATAATAATATATATGTCATTAATGAACCACTTGGGGTTCTCTTGGCATTTTATTGTAATATTGCTAACCATAATATATAATAATACAAGAATGCATGGTAAATGTCAAACTATTTAACTAAGAGTTAAATCTAAAATATAAGGTTTATATGGTAACCTAAACCAGTATAAAACCTATTGGTTGAGAGTTCCTCGACCCATAACTACCTTATCCTAGAAATAAATCATTTTTTAGCCATTATAAACCGAATATTATTGTAAAATAAAATAGTATTTCAAGATTTTCATAATGTGACCCTCACCTCTCTTATAAACAGGTACTTCCCCTTCTCTCAAAATCACACCTCCAATGCCATTTTTCTTAGAAAAACCCAGATCAAATATCCTCCCAACTACCCTCACTTGGACTTAGTGGCCTCACTTTTATCAAAAATCCAACCTATAGAGCCCTTTTAATCAACTCAAAAGAAAACACCCAAAGAAGAGGTAATAATTATTTGGATGGGTATAATAATGAGTATAAATTATTTAAATAATAAATATAAAATTTTAATGATTCAGTATATATGATATACTTTCAATTTTTTTAGGATTTCTCTATTAATATAATGATATTTTCACTTGTGCGTACGTACGGATTATCGTCTTCACGAACGCGATGAGATTCATTTCCCATCGTAATCATTCAAGATTATTTTTCATTTCATGATTAATAATAATTTTTTAGAACTTAATGTAATTCTTAGTATTAATCAAATACATTCTCTCCATAAAAAATGTGGCTTATGTAACCAAGAATATAAAGTAAAACGAATTAGTTAACACTCGAAATGATGATATTACTAAAATATTATTAAGAAATAAATATTAGAGGATCATATATGATATCATATTTGTGTATATAGTTATTGTATAATTTAATAACAATATTTCAACTATTATACAAGAGGATAACATACCATATATTATGTAAGAGTACAAAGTAAGGGTTAATTTCACAATCTCTTTATTATCTGAGGATGTTTTTATGTAAGTATCTTTGGGGACCTCTTTATCAACCACATTCTTGTTTCTTAAAAATGTATTTCAAAAAAATTTTACTATTTTCTAGACTGTGGTTTAATGTAATTTATACCCGTTCTTTACTTTATATAAAATTGTTTGAAGTAAATCTTTTTTTTGTTTTCCAAACAAGGTACTTTATGACCTTTTCGACAAATTAAGGTAAGAATATTTTGTTAACTTATACAGCGGGTGTGATTATTCTTCGCTATTATAAAACTTTTGAAGCTTCCCTTACAAGATTATAATAATAATTTCAAAATTAAATGTTTTATTTTATAATTACATGACTTTTAAATGATTTCAAAATATAAAGATATATTTCTCTCAAATAGTTTTGATTCCATCTATGTTAGCATCATTTAATGAATTTTATACATGTTTTAAGTTGATTTATTATGATACAAATATTCCATATGGTATTGAAATTTTTGTGATATGTTTGTCTTTGGATGTGTTATTTTCATACCATTCATGGTTTATAGATGAATTATTGACATTTCGTATGCTATTTTAAATGTGAATATTTATGTTATGTTTAAACCATTTCATATGAGGAATGTATTGGACTTAGTAAGTGAGGGTGGAGACCTCTATAGATCCTAGATGCATCGGTAGGTCTCATGAGACAAACTAGTGTCTTGGAATAAGGCCTTGATGAAATATTATTTTTATTCATAGCACAAGTCCTTGACTATGTGGTTATGATGTCCAGCATTATGAATTCCATCATTATTAAATTGGTTGTTGATATTTCTTGTGATTATTCCACTAGTATAATAACCATGTGAATAAGTAAATGGAATTATTTTATTTATATTTTCCATATTATGATGAATTTTTAGTTTAAAAGTCTTATGTTTTAATTTTATACCTTTCCTTTTATATTTATGCTTATTTGTGAATGTTTCTACTATATTGGTATCCTTACTGAGCATCTGAGCTCACCCTTTTCTGTTTTTTACTTTTTCCCAGGATGGGATGAAATATATTATGCCTAACCTACAGGGGTAGTCTAAGGGAAATTAATGTGGTCAAAAGAGAAAATGTTTTTGTTGGTTTTTATTTTATAATGTAATGTAAAACTTATTTATTTAACTAGTACTTCCAAGGATACTAAACTAATAATTCCTTTGGGATTTAATCTTTTTTGATCATGCCAATGTTATGTAACAATGCATTGACTTAGGGTAATTGGGGTCGGGGTGTTACATAAATATTTCTCTCATAGTCATGGAAGAATACAGTGGCTTGAACATTACAGAGTAGAGGTGTCCATTAGATCTGGGTAAAATTGATTAAAATATCATTTATAGGATTATAATTATTAAATATATTCTAGGAAAGGTATTTTTTATGTGGAAGGGAATATTTATGAAGTGTGTGGTTAAATTTAATTCCAAACTAATCACAATTAGGTTATTTTATGGTGTTGAATGTGGAATGAATATGGATGATGATTCATAGATGATTCTAAAATATATGTTTCATATATCACTATGCATCAAATAATAAAATTAATAAATACACATATTATTTTAATAAATTACGTTCCTTACATTTATCTAGATCATATGCATGGAGGGGGTATTTTTTTCTAGTATGAGATTAAAATAATAAATATCTTTTTGGATCAACCTCGAGTAAGAGACTTAGGATTTTTCAAATGGATACTTAGTGAATGACGTTCGAAAAATTAAAAATATAAATATAAAAACCCTTGGTGAGAGGATATAGTCTCTAAGAATAAGGGAAATTACTCAAAGTATGGGATTATTGATAGAATCCATAATTTAGGTTAAAATAAATGGATATATATCTAATGTAGGGACGTTTGGTCATATTGAATCAACAATATTAAATAGGTTAAGGTCAAATAGGATGGATGATTTATCATAAAATTTAATATGACTTGATAAAGACTCAGGATCCATTTAGTTTAGGGTTATGTGATATAGAACTTTATGTAGTGTATTCCACACATATCTAGGTCTTTTTAAAATGAAAAGGAATCATCTGAAGAATCAACCTATGAGGGGAAATCCATTATGAATGAAGGGGTTAAATATATGTATGAAGTAGAGATTTTTGTTGATATCTATAGATGTTCCCATAATATAAGATCCATACATCACTTTGTATCTTGGAATAATATTTTTCAGTTCACCCGTATTTTTGTTATTCATAATGGAAAATAAGTATGATAATAGGTTAACTGGATCACTACACTATCATAGGAAAAAAAATAATGTCAATACTATCCATGAAGGATGAGACATTCCAATTGAAAAAATCCATTATACATAGAGGTATTTATATGTACATAGATCAATCCAATATATTAGGATATATTTTAGGACTTTATGTCACATTGAAAATATTTCTTTAAGTAGTTAATTACCTTATTCGGTAGACTACTCCAAATATTTTAAATTAATGTTGGATGGACTGTATGTCAGGTAGATTAATGTAATGTGATTATGAAATATATGTTGGTGGATTTTATTTAGACCAAGTGAATGCAAAGTGTAATATAACCTTGTTAAATTTCTTTACCGAATGAGTGATGGTTTATAGACCAATTCAAACTGTGGGTTTAACAAGAATTTATAGGTGGGACTAGGATGAGAGATCTTAGAATCATTATGTCTCCTGAAATAATAGCAATCTTGTTCATTATAGTTCACATACTGAAAATACTAATGTATACATATGACTTATCTACATGAGATGGGTATATAAATGTATGAATTATCTAGTTGGAGGGAAATATGAATACCTGAAATGAATTTGGAAAGGACTTGTCTCTAGAGCATGAGAATGTATGAAAATGGATGTTTCTGAATGGAATAGGCTAGGAGATACAATAGTCACAATGTGTCTTGAGTTATCTATAATCAAAAAATATATTTTTAATTGAAACGGGAAAATTTATGGTAATTATTCAATTATACCATGGCATTAATGTTTTATAGTATATCAATAATCATCAAATCCCTATAGAAAGGATAGAGTTACCAATGAATATCTTGTCCTCACATAGGGGAAGGAAAATTGTGGCCTAGGTAGTATGAAATAGACAATCCTAATTGGTTTTTGGTTATATGGGTTGGACAATAATTCATGAAAATGAATATAATAAGATAAGGACTCAGGGTTTTATAATCTGAATATACAACCATTAGGTTTTCCAATGTTAATGATAAAGGCTAAATACAATAACAAATCCTCAAATGTTAGGGTGAATTTATTTATTTAATAAATTTGTTATAAATAAACAAAATATAAGGATTCATGAATAGATATAACAAATACATAAGGGACTTTTTGACTCATGTAATGAACCACTCTAAGTAGTGTCACATCTTACGGGAGGTTCAATATTCATTGTAGTTTCATACCATGTGATAAGAATGTTGATGTTCGGAAGATTATTTTCATGACATGGGACCCTTTATAAAAATAAATATATGTTGAGAATATTCATATTCTAAATAATAAAAACTTATATTCGTAAAATGGAGGATATATATCCTAATGTGATTAGAATGAGGGAACCAGTACCAAGTCAAAGTGATGGAATAATTGAAATTTGACTAACAGTTGGTTGTAAAATTATGGTCATCACATTATATCCTGAAATAACAAGAATCAAGAAAAATGTATTTATTATCTAGGGAGGGAATTTTATCATAGTATACACTAATAAATTATGGAAGGGAATATTCATTGAGAACTATTTTATATATCAGATTTTCACATATGGATAAGTGATCATATAAACATAACATCTAGAAAATTTGAAATTTCTTTTATGGAATAATTCATATCATGATGTTTAATGTCATTATATTATTACATAAGTGTTCATATGTTTAAGGTCATACTATGAGGAAATATACCAGGAATTTTATTTTCATGTGTAATAGACTAGGACAATAAAGTAAACTTTTTGTACAAAAGGCATAACAATCCACATTTTAAAGTCCTGTAATAAGTAATTTTATGTTAACCAAGTATAAATTTATGTGAAATACTACTTGTAAAGCCTTTAATTGTGGGTTGGTGTAATACATTATATATTCATTTTAATGATTTAATAAAATCTATTAGAGTATAAATTTCATATAGAGTATGTTCCCTCTAATATTGGTTCAATCTTTATAGGATTTTTCCATGTTGTCATGGGAATTCTTGTAACTTGCACCAATTCTCCCTGAAATAATGAATTAAAGTAATAATTCTTTCTAAATACTCATGAAACCCAATTTTTAAGAACATAAATGTTATATATTGTTTATAACCACTTCTCATTAAGTAACTCTAACTCTTCCTTTCATGTATAAGATTTTACATCTTCATGAAACTAGTTGCAGATGACTACATAGAGTGAGGTAATTTGAAACTCTATAGATATTGTTGTCTATTCCTTATAGGTAATAAAATATTTGGTATCATGTGTACCGGTATAAATTATGGTTTAGTAATCCCATGTGGTGTTAATAAATTTTACTATATAATATTTCTTGACCATTTCCACATTCTTCTAAATAACGTTAAACATATTCTTGTTAAATTATTTTATATGTATGCTTACCACCGTGTGATAGAAGGATAAATTGTTTGACAAAATATTTTATTCCTGATAATGAAATTTCTTTATATAAATGAAGTTATTATTGTCGATTTCTATTAATATTGTGTGACGCTTACAAAATCTATTAATAATATTTGTCATAATAAATTTGATAATAAACTTTGTTCTGAATTCCTTCAGGGATATAGTCTCACCCTACTTTGAGAAGAAATTATTTTCATTAGGGATATATTTGAACATTCTAGATACTTATTGAGGGTATATTTCCCTATTTCATGAATTCCCTAAAAAAATAAACCATGAATATTGTTTGGTAATGAGGAATAGTATTAGGGGTTGATGTATTAAATTAGAATGTATATGAAAATTATGTATATTTTGTGAACTTCATTCAATCATGCATTATTAATAGCTATAAGTACGTATATCTATTGGTTTCTTTGATGTTTCATACTCTATACTAATGGGAACCATATTTTCCACCTTGGACTCCTAAAATCGCATTGGACGATCTCTTCCTTCCATGTATCTAAGGAGGAGTCCCTTAAATAATCATTTACAAAACACCTAATGAAAATTAAATCCATCAATTAGGCTGATTTTTACTACCAACTATCAAATTTTTTTACTAGCTTGATACAATAATAGAATTACACAATAAATGTAGTATATTGTAAATGATATCAATTTTATTAATGTATCCATCAATAAATATATTTTTATTCCCTAAACTATGGTGGTTTTAATCAAAATTATTTCTCTTATTCCATTACCAAAGAATGGAAAGACCACATAGTTATGCGTGATACATATGAAAATTTATTCATGGTCTAAATAATATAGGGATATGGATACATTATCCAAGGTTTTTTATCCTAGTTTTCCATATATGTATGGATCCTATTGATTTTTATATAACCCTCTTATATTACCTTAATGTATATACCAAATGGAATAGTATACATTTTATGAGAGTTCATATGTTTTTGGGGGCCCATAGTTATGGTTTTTATAGAAACAAAATGGTTTGCATGGTTAGCACATGTTTCTTCTAATTGTTCACCTAAACCACATGACCATTAAGTGGGAAAGGATGGTTATTTAAAATATTTTAATGGGGACTATAAACCATTTAAAAATTCGAAAAATATTGTAAGTTCACCGAACAAGTTTTGTACGTGGTTTTTTTAACTATTTTCCTAAACTATTTGATGTAGGGTCCACTGGACATTAGTTACATATAGTTAATCTATGATTTTTATAATAGTGTTCATAAACTATGTGAGGTGGTGTGTATCTAGATATTAGTGAAAAAATATTTGGAAAACTAGGAGATCAAAACATGTGCCAATTTAAAATGTTGGAATTATTTTTCCCTCCATTCCCTTAAGTCTAATACATCCCTCTTTTCTAATCATTTGTGAATAATATCCCACCATGTATTTACTGTTCTCCCCCTTCAAGGAATCGATTTAACTCTACTATAGAGACACTGTGTAAATTTTCATTCATCCTCTTGGTTCACCTTCAACATGTGAAACACTATGTTGTCTTCTTTCACTGGGTTTTCTTGTTGTCTTTGTTGTTATCTCCATGGGACCTAATATACCCTATGATCATATTTTTTAAACATTTTTTCCAATTTCTATCATTATATCCAAAATATGATGTTGATACCATATGGGGAGTATTCTACAAGGATTTCTTTTTGTGTCTATTATTTTTTTATAGAAGTCTATATTTTTATGACTTGTGTCACTGTGCCACATGTTGTACTTTTCATGTCTTTCAACTAAATATGTAATAAATTTAATTAACCACTCTTACAATGTATTAACAATTACATGATACCATTGAAACCATTTTATGTTAATGAAATCTATATAAACCACCCTCTTTTGGTGTGTTCAATTAAATTATCATGATAAACATTCTTTCCTCATAACCAAAATAATCATGTGGTGTGTTTATGTAACACCCCATGTTTTTAAAATAAGGAACATCATGTTGGATAGATTATATAACATGAATCACTAAAATTATAATAGAGTGAAATACACAAATATCTTATGATATATTTCATTTTAGGTAAATTTGATATTTTTTATAGCTTGCGATCCACACAATATTGGGTTTAAATGGAAAGTGTTACTCTATTAAAATATTTGTATTTAGACAGGAAATTATAAATTAGATGTTAAATTGAAAGGATTAAATATAAATAAATAAATTATGAAACTTATGTTTTACACATATATAAAATAAATTCAATATATATAGATTTATTATAAATAATATAAGATCTTTTTAAAAGAGAAAAAAAATTCTAAAATCTATCTTTTTATTGAAATGTTGATTGATCATGCATTGTAAAAATAAATAAAAATTACTCTTTCCAACATTATAAAACATATTTTAAAAAATAAAATTCATTTCTAATAACTATATGTAAAAAAATTGGTTAAAAGTTTGATAATTTTCTAAAAATATTTATTTTTTGATGAATACTGAAAAAATTCTGATTTTTATTGAAAACTATCATTCCATTTAAATAATTATATAGTTAAATTATATTCAAAATATTTTATAAAATTAAAATTATTTAAATTAAATTAAAATTTATGAAATTTATTTAATTCTAAAAAATTCAATATTAAATTCTGGTATAAAACCTTTTCAACCTTTTTAATGTTTTCTTTGGAACAACCATTTTTTAAACTTATATATGAATAATTTAAAATAATATTTAGAAACTTATGTGAGTTGAAGTAGGAAAAATGTATTTAATATTTTGAATAATAATTATTTATATTATTAATTAAATCCAACTTAATTTTTTTACAATAATTAATAGTTAAAATAGGTAAACTTATTTACTACGGTTAATTTGAAAACAAGTTTAATGGGGGTTAAACTAAAAGGAATATGTTTTTAAAGGACTGAAAACGTCTATAATTACGATTTTTGTCATATTTGGTCCTTATTTATTATTAGGTAATAAAAGGTTTTTAATAAATTACCTACAACTATCTATTCCTTTGTAAAATGAGAAACATAGTCGTTTATCGTGTGTATAATAGAGTTTCACCTCATTAACTATCATGATTTATTTTCCATCATCGATTCTCACATTTAGATATAATTATTTATTTAAATTTTATGTATTATATTTATTATATAATTATACTTATGGATTATAATATCATGTATAACATATTATTTTCCCTTCCGTAGAGAATTTGATAATGATTTTCATCTGTATGGTGGATTACAGCCTCACGAAGCGATGTGATTAGTTTTTCATTTTTGTTGAAAAAGGAAGATAAAAATGAGACATTTAATGAATATATTTTATATATATGACATAATAATGATTTTATAAAATTTATATTCATTCTGAATCCTCTCCATTATACCCATTATGTAAATACTTACGATGCTCATTCGTACATACGAATCATCTGCACAAAGCGATGTGATTCATTCTCCATGTTCAAATTTTAGTAATTATTTTAAAGTTGAATATATTAAAATAGATATATATTTATAAAAATTATGTAGTTTTATAGATTATATAACTATAATCTAGGATCAAGATATAAAAATTTCAAGACTAAATGTGCAGGATAAAACATGAAAAATAACAACCATACCAATAGTTATATTGAAATATTATTATCAAAAAGGTAATAATATGTAATAAAAGGATCATAGATGATAATAAAAATAATAAAATATTATATTATAATTAAATATATAGTTTAAAAATTCTATACATGAGGTAAAATAGTGCTAAACTAAAGGAATTTCCTTGGTAAGATGTTTCTCAACTCAATTTTCAATCATTTGGTTATACGACTACTTAATTGATTCTAATATACCGAAATAAATTTCGAAATGTATTTTAATTTATATATGATTTATTTTCCACTTTTATTATGTATATTAATTTTTTACACATCATCACTCGATTTATTAACTCTCACCTCAATGATACATACATTGTAAGGGTTTGGTCTCAATCATCCTTCTTTGAGACTCATTCTTTTATGCACCTACTTTATTTCCAATGGTGTATACACTACCCATTTACATAAAATGTCATAAATCAATCTTATATCATTATATTTTAAGCTAAAATTAATCTATTTCATTCATTCTATTTTATAATTCAAAATATCCCAAAGCTATAAGGTTGTATGTTTATATCCCATTTTAATTGATATTTCTTATACTTGAATTTCCATTCTAGGAAATTATTTAATCAATGTATATTAAACCCTTTATATTTTATTATACACAATTAATTAATGATATTTTAATAAAATATTACCATTTCAATCTCATTGTTACTTAATATCATTGAGAAAATAAATTTTATGAAATCATAATTCATTTCTATATTCAGTCGAAAATCATTTTTTTCAAATAAATGTTTTTAAAAAAAATTAAAATTTTTTTGCTATGATTTTATAATGTAATTTTTTCAATTAATGGGATTTTCCTAAAAATATTAAATGTAATATTACCATATTTTTCCTAAAAAGGTAATTTTTTTCTTTTATTAAAAAAATTGAAAGAAATAATTATTTTTAACATATTGAACATGAATGGAACTCTTCTCCCAAAATTACCACTAACTGTTTTAATTTTTCTTATTTACATATCAATGTCTGCTTAAAAAATGTTTTCTTTAATGTTATATAATTTTTTATAATATAAATAAGTTTTTTCAAAAAGGATTGAATATTTTCCCCAAGGAATGTTCAAACTGATCTTTTGAATTCATTTTTAATCTAAGATGACAACCTTTGTTATTACTCAAAGTAAAAAGGTTATTTTCCTCAAAAATGTTTTTAATATTTTTTAAAATTTTTTCATCAATTACAATAATTTTTGATGTTATGGATTTATTTTAAATTATATATATATACCTCTCAAATATATACAAAGTTTATTTTCCCTTCCTTTGATGGGGTAATACATTCCATATGATCTTTTTTCAAATTCCTTCATTATAAAATATTATTTTATCATGATACAAAGAAAAATTATGAAACCTATTTTCTTTCTATGGGAAATTATTATGTTCATGCATTTTAATAGAAAAAATTATGTGGAACACATATTAATTCTCATCAAAGGAATGTGATGGGTGGGCCCCTAATTAGATATCCCACAAATTCAAAGGGTAATGTTTTAGTCTAATGAGATGTAATGTATGAGATTTGGAAGTGATCCTAATCAATTATAGGACTATGTTCACCATGTGATGTTGTCTGGGTAGTTATCATTGAAATATTCTTATGTCATGTTTTATGTTTCCACCCCATCTCATATGATTACATGATCTTATGATACCATATTATTTATGTTAAACATAAATGTGATTACACATTATCCTTATCTTTTATTATATCATGATATACCTTTGACTAACATTATATTATTCCTTATCATGATTATTCCCTTATAGAGATTTTTTTATCACCCCATTCTTTATCTGTTCCCTAAGATATCTAATTATGATTTATCAGCTCCAATGGATTTTAGGGGATCAATGTGGAAAATAAGATAATAAAACCATTACTAAAGTATTAAGAAACTATTCTTAAAAAGAAACAGGGACATTACTATCCTTATGTTGTGATTATTTGATATTTATATTTAAGAATCATGTAATATTATGATTAAATAGCTTGTTTCGCCATAGTTGGTATCATAGGCGATGTTATGTTGTCCTTTAGAACATGGATGAGAAAACATTAGTGAGAACCCCAGGTTTAATTCTAAAAATATGACTAACTATATTAAAATATCTAGGATTCTAAGTGAAGTATAGATCGAGTGTTTTATGGGATATTCCATCCATCTCTAGATACTGTAAGTAGAGTTGGATCTAGAATAGATGTACCTAGGTGTAATAACTCAATCAAGGTACATTGATATTTAATTGATCGTTATCAAGTACATAAAATGGGTATTACTATGCACCTGATTTCATACTCTTGAGGGATATGATTTAAAAATCACAAACTATTTACTAATATCATAACGGATTTAAATATATTATGATAACATTTTACATTAGTTAAATGTATTATGTCTTAGATTTAAATGTAGAATACATCATTTATAAATATTATAAATATTTTTCCCCTAATTATGTTATTTCCCACCATTAATATTGTATCTTGCACTATGATTTATGGTTTTAGTCAATGAAAGAAACCAGGAAGAACTGGGTTAACATTCAATTTAATCAAAAATATGTTGATGAACAACATAATCGGATGATGAAAATAGTACAAGAGGTTGTGATTATTCCTGATCAGTTATGATTACATATTATTAATATATCACACGTTAACCAACTCTTGAACTCACCAAGGAATAGAATTATATATTCCATTTATAGTTTCCATAGGTGAGACCATGGAGGAAATAAGATTAAGATTAATATGTCTTGAGAACGTGGGAAGAAACACTCAGGGGAGTGTCTCAAAAGAATGAAATGATTTCTTACATGTGGAGAAGAATGAAATAAGGTATTAAATTTCCAAGGAAAAATAAAAAGATCTGTAAATGCAATGGGGGAGCATAATGGCGTCCCATGGGCATCATTGAATGATAAAATTTTTTAATGATGAAATAATGGGAATTATACGAATTGATTTCATCAGAGGAAATCTCAAGAAGATGATCAACAAGGATATATTTATAAATGTTTTCCTTTTGATATTGAAGATACTACTAATAAAATAGGAATATATGTAGGTATTGAGTAATAAGATGATGAAACATAGTTAAAGGTTTTATAATTAAAGTGAATTATTGAATTTTTTTTATTGGAAATCAAGAATTATAGAAATCATGAAATATATATATATATATATATATATATTATTTTCTAGATAATTAGATTTAAGGATTTTGATGAATATGATTTACAGTACTAATGACCTATAAATGTGATTTAATGGAAATGTGATACTCTATGTAAAAACTCATACTTGAGGAAAATATAATATAGAATATGTGCTTGATGCTGAGTTAATTATTTGAATTTTTGGAAAATAATGAGAAGTATATCAAACCTCAGTGGATAAAAAAAATTTGATTACTAATGTTATTTTCTAGGATGATCATATTATTATTTAGAATCTTATAGGATCATGGTTAATTATTAATATGATAATAATTGTTGTATTTCATAGTTTTATAAAAAGAACATCCTGCATGCTTGTTAAAACCAATCACATCTTGCAGGGATGTAGGGCATGAACTGACAATTGAAGGATGATAAGGGTGTATCACCAACCACTATTCTAAATGATGTACCAATTATTATAACATTGTTTTAGTTGGATACTTAAATTATAAATATTAATTTGATTCTGGAAAATATATTATATGATCACATTTTTTGATTTTAGGGTGACTAATGTTATTTTAGGACATGTTTTGTTATGTTGAATTATATATAATATTTCTATTTAACGTAAAATATTATTTAGAAGGAATTATATTATGTTTTTTGAGACGGTATTTGAAAGGGTATGAGATAAACTTTAAGGTTAAAACCATATCTCATGTTGAGGTTATTGAGGTTATTTGATATATAAGGTTATTTATTAATGGGATGACCTATGTTAATCTGTTAGTTTCAATACTCAATTTTTGATATTAATATATTCATATTCAATTGAATATTATATTACCTTATGTTAAGAAAAATTTTAATACAAATAGAAGGAATTATGTGTCACTCTTTTATGGATATTATGAAATTTTAGAAGTTATTTTTTGTGCTTTAGGAATAAAACATCCATATTGGATATTAATTTCCATAGAGTGAGTGGTAAAATTTAAATTGATCAAATCACATTGAAATGATGAAAATTTTAAAAAGAAAAAAATAGATAGAAATTAAGTACATTTTTTTCTTTATCTTGATAGTAAAATAATACTTAAACTCTAGGAAATGTATCGTGAAACAATAATATTAAATTACTACCTTAATATAATATGTATAAATGGTATTTTAATTCATCATAGATTTATGGTTTTGTTGTTGTTTAATTTCTCAAGATCATTAACTTTCTTATGATCAATAATCTCTTTCACTATCTATTAATCATTAGGCATTAGATTTCTCTTAAATGTTCATCATTTCATTTCCCACCATTGTTCTCCTATATGGACACCTAATAATTTATTATTCTGGATATCCTTTATACATCCCTTTCACTCTTATCAATATGATATTTTATTAACCATTTTTCTATGTGTTTTTCCATTGAATTTATTTTTAAAATATCAATCACTTTTTTACCATGATAAATATAATATTGCGAAGGAAAAATTTAATTAAGGGGTATAATGTAACACCCCAGGTTTTTAAAAGTATAACATCATGTTGGATATAATATTTGAAATGAAACACTAAGATTATAAGGTAATTTAAAAACCCGATACTTTACTATATAATTATTTTAAATTAAATTAATTCTCTTCAATAGTATGTGATGAACACAACTTTGGGTTTGAATGAAACATTATACTCTTTTAAATAAATATTATTTAACATGATATTTATAAAATAGTTGATAAATTAGAGTGTATGAGTAATACTAGATAAATTATGAAACATATTTTTTACACATGTATAAAATAAATTCAATGGTTTTTTATATATTAGAAATAAAATAAGAACCATTTAAAAGGGAATGTAATATTTTCTGAAGAAATATATATTTATTAAATAAGGATTAGTCACTCTTTTCACAGATAAGATAAAATAAATTTTCACCACTTTCATAAAAATATTTTTTAGAAAATCAAATTCATTTTTTAAATATTTATTTCAAAATTATTTTGGGGTTAATATTTTTTAATTTTACAAAATTATTTATTTTTTATTAAAAGTCTACAATAGTTATTTTTATTCCAAACTATTATTCCATTTAAATTATTTACAAATAAAACATATATTTTAAATTTCTATTAGAGTAATATTTATATAATTACATTATCTTTTCACTAATTTTCCTAATCTTAATAAATTTCATACTTAATTATGATATAAAAACATTTTAAGAATTTCAATATTTTCATTGGAAAAATAATTTTCTCAACAAATATATGGGTTTAATTATAAATTAAAAACTTCTATTTAAATGAGTTTAATGTGGAAAATTTTATTCCATATTTATAACTATCATAATTTATATTATCTAATTAGTTAAAACAAATTTTTTACAATAATGAATAATGAAAATGGTAAAAATAATTTATTACAGTTATGGTAAAAACAGGTTTATCGTGTTGGTAAACTAAAAAATAAGGAATAAAAATTATCCAAAACCAATAAAATTATATATTATTATAATATTAAGAAATTTATATTATATTTTATGTTAAAATCAATTTTTAGTACTTATTTTCTGAAAAAAAAAATTAAGAAAATCTTTGATTTTAAGAATTCCAAGTGTGACTTCACCCCAACTTATAATTGGAACCCCCTATACTATCCTTCACACACTTTTAATATCCATTTTATTCACAAATAACTACCATAATAACATTATTATACACTTAAAATATTCCTAGAAGCTTTTTTTCTGGTCAAATTTTTCAACAGTGGAATGATTTTGGTACAAACCCAAAGATGTTGCCCAAAGATGAGGTAACATCTTTATATGATCATTTTATTTTATTTCTTATTACATATCCTTAATCTATAATTAAATAATTATAATATAATATACAAAATATATTTCATATAATATTATTTTTTATATTAATTTCATAACCCACAACCATCTCCTCCTACCTCAAATGGGAAACCAAACTATTGATCGTGTGTGTAGCTGAGTACCACCTCAAGAACTGATATAATTAATTTTCCAAAATTGATTTTCATGGATGGATATAAATATATATTTAATTTTTATATATAATATTTATGATATAATTATACCATCTTAATTATAATATCATATATGTATTCTTACCTTCCATTCATTTGAGAATATGATAAAGTTATTTGTGTATACAAAGGACTACCACCTCGTGAAGTGATGTGACGTAGTTTTCACTAACTGGTTACATAGAAGGTAAAAAAGGGTAAATATAATGAATATATGTGATATATATCGCATTTTATTTATTTTTAAAAATTAATATACAATCCACTTCATTAACTATTCACCCTTTAAGGAAATTTTAACATCTCTCGTGCGTATGTCTGACCTACCATCTCTATAAAAAAATCTGATTCATAACCCATTTTCAAAATTCAATAATTATTTAAAATATTTCACTAATGAAACAAATTATATATATTAAAATAACTTAATTATGTATATTACAGAAATATAACCTATATTTATGATCTAGAATATTCATGTTGAAGCGTGCAGGAGAAAACATGGGAATGAACACCCAAAACAATAGTCATAATGAAATATTATTAATGAACACATAATAATATTTTATAAAAGGATAATATAGGATATATTAAATAATATTATTATTTTCTTTAAGTTAATAACATTTTTAAAACCATGATATATGATTTTAAAGAGTTATCACCTATAGGGATTCATTAGGTATGGGGTTTCTTAACTCAATTTCCTTTAATTGGGTTATACGACTACTTCATTGATTATATTACTGAAAAAATTATGTTATAAATCAATTTTGATTTATTTATGATGAATTTAAACTTTTCTTTATTTGGATTTAAATTTTTTACAATTAATCTCTCCAATTATTAACACTCTCCTCATTGATTCGAACATTTTAACTATGTCACCTCAAACATAATTCTTTAAGACACGTGTTATTTTATGAACCTATTTTTTTTATGTTGATTATGGAGACCCATTATATACTATATAATTAATCCTTTTAACATCATGGTTATCTGTGTAACAATTTATCTACCTCTTCAGGGGATGTTATGATTGAAAATTTAACAAATCAGTATGGGTTTTTTCATCTCATTTTAATCAGGATATCATACTCTTTAATTCCCATTCAAAGAAAGTATTCTATAATTTTATAATAAACCCTTTAAATTTTATTCTACTATAATTATTTGTGATTTTTTTCATCTAACATTACCGTTTACCTCTATTTCTTACATGAATTATTTAGAAATGTTTTTTATAAAAATCCGACTTCATTATTATCTTTGATCAAAAAAAAATTTTCTTCCAATTCTATAATTTATCAAAATGTTTGATTATGATTTTTTAAATTAATTTTTACCATTAATTGTATTTTTACAATATGTTCTAAAAAATATTCTCATAGTTTTTAAAAAAGGTTAATTTTTTTACTTTTCTTCCAAAATTATGACTGGATTCTCTTTTAACAATTTTGAATGAATAGAACACTTCCTCCAACATGAACACTCAATTTTTTAATATTTAATAATTAATTTTAAAAGTTTATTCCCAATACTAAATTCCTTTAATGTTTTATAATGTTTTATATTTTAAATACATTTTTTCAAAATTTGAATATTATTTTCTTTAATAAATGTTCAATGTGATCATTAGAAATAATTTTCAATCAAAGATGAAATGCATTGATTTTACCCAAAGTGAATATGTTATTTTCCTCAACAATATTTAAAATATTTTTATAAGTTTTTTTTAAAAATAAAATAACCTTTATTATTATAGATTAATACAAAATTAGGTATATATGTCTCTCAAATATATACCAAGTTTATTATTCCTTACTTTAATGTGGTAATACATTCATTATAATTTTTTATCAAATGAATTCATTATGAAACTTACTTTGAAATTTATGTGAATGAAGATTACGAAACCCATTTTCTATCCACAGTAAATTCTTATATTCATGACTTCTGATTTATATCCTTATATTGAAGGCATGTGAATGTATATGAAATTAATAAGATGGGGGTCCCATAATTATATATCCCTACAATGCATGGGGTATTGTTTTTATCTCATGAGATTACATTTATGGGATTAGGGAATGAACTAAATCAATTATGGGACTCTTCCCACCATGTGGTGTCATCTTGGTAGTTAGAGTTGACTTATTCTTTCTTCATGTTTTTTGATAATTCTACATTTTCTATGATGAAATAACTTTATTTTACCAAGTTATTTACATTATTCTTCAATTTTGTTACTAATGTGCTCTATTTTATGATATCATGTTATACCTTTGACTCGCATGTTATGATACCTTATCATATTGATCCCATTACTGGGTTTTATCTCACCCCTTTTATTTTTGTATTCCATAGGTTATTCCATATATAATTTGGAGAAAAAATGGATTTTAGTATCACACAATGGAAAAAAATATATATTTCATGTTTCATGTAATTAGAATAAATTCTTCCAAAAAAACTAATCCTTTATGATCACTTTGTTGTAATTTTTGGATATTTTTGTTTACAAATCATGTAATTTTTTGGGTAAAACGATTGGTTCACCATAGTTTGGACTCTAACTAAAAAAATTTAATGAATATAATTAATTAATTGAATTTATAAATGGTATGGATGATTCAATAGGAAATTCATTGATAAATTATTTTTTCACTTATTATGAGATTCTTAATTATTGTAATAGACCTTGATCACTATAAAGTTTTGTACTAACTTGAGTAAAAAATTGATTCAAGACCTAGAATACCTTATCTCATCTCATTGGACACCATTACATTCATTTATTCTTCAAAAAAATTTGACATACCAAGCATCAATTTAGTTAATGTATTATATACATTAATGCCTTGGATATACACAAACAATACATGTTCATTCTCTTGAAAATGTTAATTCCAAAGATAACCTCTGAATATTCAGCTTGATGTCCTCACGAACAGATCCTTAGATGGTATCCTTGTAATCCCATCAGTATTATACCATGAATACCAAGTACATTTAATAAGGCTCATTTAGAAAATTTTAGGGTGGAATGCCAAGGGTTCACCCATCTAATTACACTCATACCCTATAGCATGACAACTCATTTTTTCCTACTAGGTGGAATGAACTTTATAATTTCATGGATTTTATTTGTTTTTTAGTGATCAATTTTGATTCCTATACTTAGAATCCTTGCCTATGTTCCCTAAGCCCATGGCCAATTAATTGACTTATTCTTAGAGACATGTGGCTTTCCAAAGAAGGTGGGGTGATCCATGTATCCCATTAAGAGACTAAGATTGACATGGTTTATATATACATTACATCATTACATTTATTATAACTTTATACTATACATTTTGTATCCACATACTATAATTAACATCAGAATCCATTGGTGGCGTAATTCTAAGATTTACAACACTATGTTTTGTTGTTTATGATCTGGATGGTTTACCAATATTGCATATTTATTTATATTATTCTTATATTTTATTTATGATTCTTTATATTACCAGTGTACATAAATTTAATAAATAGTACATGGTCTCCCCAACATACCATGATACTCCCTGGATACTAGTAAGCATGTTATGGCATACGGTGAGTCATTCTTAATCCATGTTTCTGTTGGGATCAGTTATTTATGTGTGAAGAAAATATGGAACATCAAAAAGATAAATTATAGGGGTTATTTTCATTTTCTTATTATTTTAGGTTTGTATTCATGAGACTTGGAAGTGTCAGAACATAGAAATGATCTTCTTCCTGGGAGAACCTAACCCATATACAAGAGAAAAAAAACTTTTCTAGAATAATACTTATTGTTTTGGATTTTTATTATTATTGTTGTACTATTTTTACCATTGGGTGATGCACAATTATTATGAATAGTTTTTATGTATTTTTACCCTTTGGTTTGTACATAAATCTTGAATTAGCTCATATATTGTTATATTAATTTAGGAATTTAAATTAAATTAATATGAAATTCCATGAATACTTTTCTGATTGACTTCTCATTTCTTTTTATATGTTCCTTGATTTCAATGCTAGTAATTCATAATATTTTGTATATGAATAGAGAGGGAAAATTGGTTACTTAAACACCACACATCAACTGAAATGGTGTTTCTATCGCATATCTTGATGGTGGAATCTTATTAAAAGAATTTTTACACTATTTAAGTTATATGAATTTAGTTGTATAGCAGAACCATTTAGATGGTTGTTGTTAAATGGACTACCAATTAAAATTTATATGGCGATTCATATATAAATTGGGAAAAACACTCCGTGTAACTAATCCAAATTAAATAGACCTTCTACATTATGAGATAAAATGTAAAAGGCTATATATAGTTAAATAGAACCCCAATTTTAACTTATAATGTTTTTCCTTTATAAATTGGGAATGTAAAACCCATATAATTTAACATTTATATAAAAACATGATCATTTAAATTTATAATATTTAAATAAAGGTTTTTTATTAATAGGGGATTATAATTGAAACATAATGAGTGTTTTTATCTAAAAATAGTTATTAACATCCCATATAATAGAACCATTATGTTGAAATCTTGAAATCATACCATTTGACCTAACATTATAAGGGGTAGTCGAGGTATTTTATCTTTTGTATTAAGTATATTTACATGCATTTTTCCTTATTTGAAGTCTCTTATTTTATGGATCCTTTTTTAGGTGTATTGTTGGAATTTTAGATATGTGCCTCTATAATGGCCTTGGTTGGAATTCCAGGGAGGTGTTGACGACCATTATTTTATAATGGTGGGACTTGAACCACCAGAAGTTCCACATATGAATCCTCCTTCAGTTTTAATATTTTTTCCCAATATTGGAATTGAATCTCATATAAGAGAGGATTTTCTACACATAGTGAAGTCTTATAGGGAGATCATGACCTCACCATCTATTTCATAGTTGGATAGTGTGTTCCAAAATAAAAACCCTCATAAATTTTTATCAGAAGGTTGTTATTAGGATGAGGAATCATGGTCATAATCTATGACTGTGAAATTTGAGAATCAATAGTTACCTCTGTAAATGTGGTTGAAGCTCATTGAATATATGTTTCATGGATCTACTAAGAGTTGGTAGGATGTTCTAACATATGAAGATTAACCTCAAGGTATGGCCTAGAGGGACATCCAGGATAAATTTTATGACTACTTATTTTCCAAAATGCTGAGACATCATATATGTATAGGGATTTCATTAATCTAAAACAGGTAACTTTGTTTCTTATGTATTATTCTACTTTTTTCATCGAGATTAAAATTTTGTTCCTAATTTCTTGGTGATGAGATATATAGGAAAATACATTATTTGAGGTTGGGTTCAGGTATACCAATTGAACTTTTGTGAACATCTTCTAACATACTTTTATCTCTAATATGGTAAATCAATCTCTTATATAATAGCATAAACTAAGGTCAGGTGGGGGTTTGTGATATATTAGTTCAACACTTAGATAGTGAAGTGGTTTATCAAGATTCAGTATGTACCACGTTGTGACTTCTCACTAGGGCAGTGGAAACCAAATTGGTTCATTGGAAGTTTTATTCTATGAAATCACTATGGGAGGTCGGGTCACATGAATCCCAAGTGTCATAGACTCACAGTAGAGTGTTGATCACGCAAATGAATGGACTATATCCATAAATTTTTCAAGACTATTACACTAGATCGTAGTAATAGAGGATCTTCATTAGCTTAGAGTTCTAGAGAGGGTTATGTGGTAGCATTCCAGAAAATATGATAGTGTACCACTTGTAATTTAGGTAGAGGAAGTGGTTGATGTAAGGGAATTCAAATAATATTTTTCTAGAACTAACCATGTAGACCTTCTCAAGGAGGACAGGTTGTAGACCAGGTTCATTGATCCATCTATTTAATGTATTATAGGATACATCAATGGATTATATTTATACCTAATTTATAGTAAGAGGTAGGATCTTCGTTAACTTCACTATATTGTCTTCTTTACTTTATTCATGCACTACAGAATACTTCATATCTATAGTTTTAAGTAGTTGTATTGGTCTAAATGTTTAATACATTAGTAGGGATATATATCTTGAATATTTATCGTTAATTCTCTCAGAGATTGTTTGTTGATGTAAGGGGTTTCCTCTCAAGACATGTTTTTAACACTACTTATGGAACCTACTACACCTCAAAATGAAATTATTTGATATAATCAATAAAATAGAATAGTTGGTCAATTTTCAATTCTATATTTATTTTTATCATTAGAGGAAGTATTTCTTCTCACCCAAATGTAGTATCTTATAAAGTCGAATGGTTTGTCTAGGAAACACAATATAGACCTAAGTAACATGATCTAGGAAAAGTTTCATCCCAGAATTCTAATATTTTTCAAGATGATCAGAATGTATGAAAAAACTATATTTCTCCCAATGGTGGTCCAATTGAGATATTTATTTCTGGATTATTTTTTTGGGTGACCTTCTAGAGGAGAGGGTGAGTTCCCCATAAAGACTATTCCAAGATAATATCTAATATTTATTTCTCTATTTCAAATGTCTCTTAATAATTTTTAAGAACTCAAGAGATAGTTATAGGAACAATAAGATAGAGGGTTTATGTTACGCAGTATTTCTATTTGCATTGATCTTATAGTTTTCTCCAAGAATGTCGATGGTACCCTATGGATATCTATGGATTATCAGTTGTTGAATCTAATTAAAATTAATAACCAATACTCATATCCTCACATAGATGATCTATTTGATCATCTCAGAGGAGCTAGGTTCTTCTCAAAGATTTGTTGGAGATAATTCTATCATCATGTGTGTTTTAAGACTTATAATATACCATGTACAACATTATAAATTAGTTTTGGATTATATATGTATCTTGTTATTTTATTCATTATAAGAAACACACCCACCATCTCTATAGATTTGATGAAATGGTTTTCCCATCATTATTTAGATACCTTTATGTTATTTTTTGTAGATGATATATTAGTTTCATCTTAAACATCATTTCATCTTTCCAAACACCATGACGTCATAAAAAGTGAACTAAGAGAGAAACCATTATATCCTAAAATCACTATATTCTTCATTTTTATTCGCAATTTTCACTTTAGAGGATACATTTTATAGGAATCAAGTGAATATTTGGATCCATAAAAGTTGATATTCATTGTTTCTTGGGTGAAGCATAAGAATGTTTTTAATATCATAATATTATTAGAAATGAAATTTTAATGTTGGTTTTACAATCATAACTTTTCATTCCTTATTGAACCACTTTTATGGCTTGAACATAAAGGATGTAAATATCACTTGGTTTGAAACAAATTTGAAGGCCATTCAAGAGCTGAATGGATGTCTTCCATCAATATTGATTGAGATTTTAACTTAGCAAAGATGGGGATTCATTGTTTATGATGATGCATAGATCATTTAGTATAGATGTTTTTTAATAAAAGTAGAATATTTCATAGAAAAAATGTCTCTTCATTTGGTGACACATATTCTTCATTACCTTACATATGATCTATAATTAGCAGTTTTGTTCATCCATATCATTGTTGGAATCATAATATACTATGGGAATGAATCTTATTATTCATGGTCTATAAGAGATTAAAATGCATATTATATCAGTGTCAATTGAACTTTTAAAATGGGGATGGGTTTAATATCTTTAGTATTTAAACATTGATCTTGATTGCACACCAAGAAATAAAATTTAATTCTACAACGCACTAAGCTAAAACACTCAAGAACAAGATATTTCGGAAGCTTCTTGTTAATTATTGATGATGTGTATTATTTATTAAATTAATTTATATGTACGGGATTATAATGGATAGAATATTCTCATAACTTTATCAGTGAACTCATCACTTATGTATTTAGAATAATTGTGACAAATTTCAGACCCCAAAGGTTTATCCTTAAGGGAATGTGTTTCTAATGTGGATTCACTACCTAATTGGATTATCTTTGAATATGGGATCCTATATATCCATGGGTGTGACTATGTTATTTAAGAAATATGAGAGGGGTTTATGTGAGAATATCATGTTTTTAAATGTTAATTACATCATTGAATCATAGATATGTATTGTGATATTTTGTAGTTAGTATAGGAGTCCTGATATTAAAAAGTAATTTTCAATTATTTCTACCTGGTTTTCCACTTGTCATAGGAGAAAGTATAACACTAGTGATTTTAATAATTTAAAATATGTTTTCTATCATGGAATGAAAATTTGAAAAAATAAATAATTTATTTCATGATGGGGTTTCCAAATTCACCTCAAGGTATTGGCGTTGTGTGGCTGGGCATGTACATGCTAACAAAAGACAGCCAGATCATACCTATCAGTGAGACATTCTCTGTAAAAAGGGATGGGAGGATATATGTATGAGAGATTATACAAATTTAATAGATTCTACATTAAATCATATCAGGAATGAATCCTAGGTTCACTTTTATGTTATAGAATGGTTTTTCAAAGGCTCTCAGTTCTTAAGTACTTTTTAATACAACATACCACCCTCATACGGATGGGTAATCTTGACACACTATATAATTTTAAGAGTAAATTATCTAGTAATGTGTCCTGATTTCAGAGGAACATAGTTAAATCACTTGACCCATTTATAATTTTCTTATAATTATAGTATCCATATGACCATATATTTTAATCATTGTGTGGAAATTTACATTAGACCATTCCATTCACCTCTATACTTGTTAGAGGTAGGGTATGCAGTGCTTCTAGGACATTGACTAATTTAAAATTGGATTAATTATAGTTAATTAAGAAACTTATTTCTTTGGATTAGTAAAGAAGGAAGTTATATACTAATAACTATCACTGCCCTATGTAGTTTTAGGTAGGTATTAGTTCATCTTTTGAGTCTCACCTATATTGTGACATCGACAAATTCGGAAAAATTGTTAGATAACACCTAGATATATAGGGAATTTTGAGATAATGGAGAGATTCATACTTGTATAATATCATATTTCTCTTCCCCATTGATATAGAGATTTGAATTAAATGTTTCATTCTTCTTATATACATAAAATGTTATCTCACTCATCTTATTTTTTTTCATTCTGTGAAATATTATTTTGAGACAAGAACTTCTTTTGAGAAGTATCTAGTCCATTTCTTTGATCGTATAATGAAGGCTCTTTGATGAAATATTATTCTTCTTAGTTAGATGCCACTATAGCGTGACCATATATAGGAGGATAAATGGGAACATGAGTCTAATATATACTCTCTCTGGCATATATTGTTCTCAAATTCGTCATAACTACCCACAGAATGGAAACTCTAAGGGGATTTGTCTTAATGAAGGGATGTTGTAAGATCCAAATTTTCCATTGAAATATTAATCGATTAAATTTCAATTTAATACACATGTACTCCCATAATGGAAGTGAAATTGGGATTATTGGGGGTTTTGGTATCATTTTAATGGATTTAGAGGCCGAACGATATGTTTTTTTTGAAGAAGAATGAGGTTTAGGTCAAACCATGGTTTAAGTAACTGTGCAGCTTAACCAAATGTAACATAAGGGGAGGTGAATTTTTTTTAACCATGTGAATTAGGCCTAAAAACCATTAAACACCTAAAATATATATCATGTTCACCATATATGGTTTGAAAATCATCTGTTAAAATGTGCACTTAAATCATGTGAGGAATGGTGAACTCCAATGTAGTTACGCTTGGTTTGTGAACAGTTTTTCCATCCATTCACATAAACCATGTGGGTTTTGGTCCACCTAGATACTATAAATTCATTGTGGTGAAATGTTTTAAAAACCATAATATAAAACCACACACATATTTAAAAGGTTTAAAATTTCATTTTCCCCGTCAATTCCTTTAAGTCTAATTCTTCCATCCCTTCTCCTAATTTTCATACATCATCTTACTATGGCTCACCTATTCTCTCTATTAATGGTCTATTTTGAACTCTTTTATATGAAATACATGTTTAATTTTTTTTTGTTCACCCTCGGTAAATCTAAAACTTCATTTCCTTCTTTCTTTGGTTTTTTTCATCATCTTTGGTTTTATCATTGTGTGACATAATATGACATATTTTCATTAATTTTCCCATGTTTTCCAATTTATCTTTCTCAAAAAAAATTATAAGTCTAATAATAAAAGTGGAGTCTTCTATAGGGATAATTTATGTGGTCTATTGGATTTACCTAAATGCTTATACATTTATGGAATGTGTTGTTTTGACACATGCCAAACATTCCATGTGTTTTCCATAAATGTGAAATACCATTAATTAATCACATAAATCCTAATTGTTATGTTCCACGATACCGTTAGCCCCATTGGGGTTTGATTTATTTATCTTAAACCACAACCATATGGTGTTTACAATTGAAAGGCCTTTATTTCTTTTCTTTTATCATAACCAAAACACCCCCAATGTTTGTTTGGCCTATCACTTATAAAAATAAATTAATATAATGAATTGATTAATTTAATGGATACTTCACTTATTATTTAATTGATAAATGATATTGATCAAATATTATGTGATTATTGATTACTGTTATGGACATTTATCACAATACATGTTTGGATATCATTGAGTAAGATTTAGATTCCTAACTATAAATGAATTATAAAAACTCATAGGAAGGTATCCAATTCATTAATTAATATTTAAAATTTTAATACCACACTTTTATTCATTAAATTTCTTATATACATGAATTTCATATAAATACACCAACAAAAATCCTTCATACTCTGGGAAATGTGAATTCATGGGAAGAAATCCAAAGATTTGTCATGATGTCCTTAGAAAATGACCACCTTGGATTATATACTTCCACTCCAATAAGCTTTATCTTAATATTTAATTTAATTTTTCCTTATGATGGATTATAAAATTTAAGGGTCCATTGGTTCACCCCTCAAAATACACTCATACCCAATAGCCTAACATCTCAGCTTACCACTATGAGTGTGATTGGATTTCTAAATTTAGGGATTCCATGGGTTTCCCATTGAACCCATGTTATTATTTTACTGGGATTAAATGGAAATGTTCCCTATTTCCCTCTAAAATTAATTTTCATAATGCTAGAAACATTTGTCTTAGTCCGCACCATGTAGGGTTAACCAGGAACCCCATGAGGTTCCTACACGATATCATTTTTAAATTTCCATTGATGATTTAAATTTTTTTATACCTACACACTATAAAAATTTTATCCATAGACTATATTAATATTAGATGCCTCTAGTGGTGGCCTACATAGTTTTAGTCACACCCTATTAGGGAAACTTTTTGGTAACTCGACATACATCATGGATGTCGATTATGATAAGAGGGATTTCCTAGCTATGGTTGTTTCATCTCTTTTTTAGGATGGGATCTTGGGAGTAGTTGACAGATAAAATACATGGGATACTCATATTGGTGTCCATTTTTGGTCTTGTTGTTCTATTGTATACATACTATTACTATATAATTTCTTTTACCATGCATACTAGTCTTGTATTTTGTATAGTCATGAAAACATCCTTATATACTTTTGTTTATTTCGCAATGTTTTATTTTTTTAACTAGTTAGTTTACATCTACTTCATGTTTATTTATATTATGTTTATATATTGTCTAAGTTTCATTATATCACTTTTGTGATACACTCTCATAAATAAGTTATAATATCCCCACATTACCACAATACACTCTTAAAACTAGTCGGTAGCCTCTGTTGTTTGGGGAGGCATGCTTGATACCATGTTCCCCATTGTATTAGTTACTTATGAATGAACAAGGTCATAAGTGTCACACAAGGAATCATCTTGGGTGGTTTAAAAATCTAGGATGTGTGAAATTTTTGGTTCAAGGGATAATTCAAACATAAATTCTTGAATAAAATCATGAAAGGGTATTAACTCTTCTATTTTGATAGAATATTCACCATTTATCAACTCAATCACCATTTCTGAATCACCTTTGATATTTAATCAGTGCACCTGTATATGTTGGGATAACTCTAATACCAAAATTATGGCTTGGTATTCTAAATCATTATTATTGTATCCTTCAAAAAATAAGAAGGATTATGGTATAACCACTCTGTCATGATAGATAAATATAATCTCTAATATATACAAAATATTCGTAAATTTTAATTTCTTTTTTTGTTTTTCTCATAAAATAATCATTAATTTTATCTCCCCTGCTTATGAAAAATCATGCATAGAGAATAATTATTTATTGGGAGCACTGTATTTAGTAGTGACTTGTATGGGATAGGTTTTTCACAACGAAAATAGACCAGTACCTACCTCTGAATATCATTAGGGACATTAACTGGATGTCATATTTCTGAAAATGACCACTCATCATGATAGATGATTTATGATCATCAGGAAACCACGGATAAATTTTTCTTGGTTATGATGAGAGATAATGCCAACATTATGATGTTAAGATAATTTCATAGCATCAAGACTAAAAATATCATCTTGAGGAAGTAGTTTTAAATATTTTTGTATTTAGACATATCATCCATCATAGTTATATTATAATAATTATTAAATTCCATGAATAAATAATTATTCTATGAAAAGATTGATTTTATAGAATCCCACCATTTTAACATAAACTTTCATTACATTACACAAAACTGAGGATCGTTAAGGTTTAGTGTCTTGGAAACAAGGATCATAAAACATAAAAAAAAAACATAATATAAAAACATTCTTCTTAAACACTTGAAAGGCTTCTCCTTTAGTTCATCCTATGTTCATTATGCATCTCATAACCTGGGGACATACATCAAAATAAAGGGTGAGCAGAAGGCCCAGTAAGGGAAATAAGAGGAACATTTTACATGTGAACTTGAGATACTTCAATAAGGACATGAAAAGAACATTAAGGCATAAGAAATAAATCATGAGGCATTTCATAATAAAAATAACATTTTTCATAACTTGAAGATGTGGCTACATCATTTAACATAGACAATCATGAACATATCACCAAGGTCCATCCCCAAGGTGTCATTTGAAAATTACCAAGGTTATTCACCAAGGTATCGTGAAAATTGTAATCTCTAGTGGTTACATCATTACCCAATGCATTGGAGCGCTATCAGGGCGCACCCTTAAATTTGCCTTTATTATCATGTGAGCCACATATATCATCATCAAACATTTCATAAATAACCCACATAGCATAAAATAAATGGGTTTCATTTCATAATCATAACGTTTTAAAAACTGCTTTAAAGACATGATCTTTACGTCACTTTAAACCCACGGAAAGGGAAAGCGGGTCTCATGTATGTAAATCCCAGAATTTAAAATGGAACATTTTGATATATATGTGAATACCTTTGTAGAAATAAGAGCTTTGAGTATTCACTTTATAACATAAAATAATTTTTGAGAAAAGAGAGAGGCATTTTGAGGGGAAAATTCTGCAGCATAACGGCTAAGTTTCGGGGTTTTAGAAAACGTTGAAATGAGAGGGGACATGGGTAACCCACTCATAAATGATCCATAAAACAGTAGGGTGAAAGAATAAGAAGGACATATGGACATGGTAACGAAATTTTAGGGACATACCATTTGAAATGAAAAACATGGAAGGAAAAAAGATTAGATTTCTCTTATGAAAATTCGGCAGCCTTACGGCGTCACTTAACTTCAAAAGAAAATGTTTTGACAAGATCAAAAAGGGTTCCTCATCATATGATCATAAGAGATCAGTATGATTGATATAGAGATCATACCCCAACATAATAAAAAGGAACTTGAAAGACTTGACATGAAAATTGAACTTGAAAAATGAGAAGGGTGAAAGAATCCCTTAAAAATTCGGCAGCCTAACGGCGTCACTTAAACTTTCATAAAACGAAATGATGAGAGTAAGAGGGGATCTCTCATCATATAAACATGAAAGGGCAGTAATAGGAAGATAAAAGAACATCCTCTCACATAAAAACATGGAGCATAATAGGAATGACATAAAAGAGATTTCATGAAAAGAAAGAGAGGGGTCGGATCCCTTACCTTAAAATGTGACTCTTGAAACTCAAAGGATTGGACCTTGAGGGCTTGGGGGAACCTTGGGAGGACTCTTTGGAAGGTAAGAAGACCAGAACTTCGTTGGGGGAGAGTTGGGAGTGATAACTAAGGGAGGAAAGGGTGGGTATTTATAGGGAAAGTGAGGGGACAAAGCATTAATGGCCAAAGGACACCTCACATGTGCTTTTCTCAAACCCATGGGCTCTCCCTTGGCATTTATCATGGAGTTAGGCCACATGGGGCCCCCAAAACAATAATTCATCACCCTTGGCCGGCCAACCCTCAAAAGATCTCATGACATCATCATGACATCATTATGATGTCATTAAACATACCGAAACCCTAAAACGGTATTTTTACTATTCACTGAAAATTTCAACTTTCTCAGAATAATCCCAAAATTTCACCTTAACCAAATATCAATGCTCTGATTTCAAAAATGAAATCCATTTTATAAAAATATTTTTCTAAATATTTTTAATTTAATTTTTAAATAAAAACACTATTCATCGAAAATTCATTTTTTCCAGAAAAATCCCCAAAAATTACCTTAACATAATATCGATGCTCTGAGTTCAAAAATAAAGTCATTTTTATAAAAATAATTTTCTAATTATTTTTAATTAAATTTTTAATTAAAAAAAACACTATTCATCCGAAAAAACTAATACTTGATTAATAATTTATGAAACCGTTATTTACCCATTTTATTGAATCACATTACTTAACCAAGGTGTCTAAATTATATTAAAACTTTCTTTAAGTGAAAATTACTAATCCATTTGGTCACATTACTAATCCTAAGCGTAAAATCACTATTCATAATTTACTATTCATCAAAAATTAAGTTGATCTTATTAGACTCCAAATTCCTTAATGAACACTTTTGTAGAAGACCATTTTTTGAAAATCATTACACATCATTAGTTATTTAGGGTTTACATAAATATTTCAAAATATCCCTTTTTCAAAATTCATCAATAAAATACATTCTAAAATTATCTAGACATTTGAAATTTCACAAACATCACTAAAGGAAGAAATCTCAATTTATTCATCCGAAAGGATTACACAAGGAAACTAGGGTCTCATCACATAGCCCCTTATAACACTGGCATAAGACCTAAGTGTAAGGTGTGCTATGGTGATAGAATCTGAGGGAGTCTCAGATAACATTGCCCTAGTAGCAATCTCCACTAACTTGAACTTCTCCTGCAAGCGTTTTCGTTCAAGCTTGACACGCTGGAGCTCGGATTGGGCTTGGTCCAAAGCGAAGCCCACAGATGCTACCTCCTTCCCAAGCTCTGATAAGTGGGATTCATAAGGGTTGAGTCTACTGGATGAAGCCATCGACTCCTCTTTCTGCATTAACCATTAACATCTTATTAAATAAATAAGAGTAAGTTAATATACTACTCAAAAATATTGGGTCGTTACATTCTTCCCCCCTTAAGAAATTTCATCCCCGAAATTTATACTTGAGGCCTAGTTGAAAAGGTGAGGGTACTTTTGCTTCATCGTTTCCTCAGGCTCCCAAGTCGCTTCTTCATATTTATGATTCCTCCACAACACTTTCACAAGGTGGGTAGTCTTGTTTCGTAGGACCTTGTCTCTACGGTCCAAGATCTCCACTGGCTGCTCCTCATAAGAGAGGTCATGTTCAAGTTGTACCACCTCTGGGTTCAGTACATGCGAAGGGTCGGGTATGTACTTCCTCAAGAGAGATACATGGAAGACATCATGAACTTGAGCTAGGTTCGGTGGAAGTGCTAGACGATAGGCCACTGCTCCTATGCGATCAAGGATTTCATAGGGGCCAATGTACCTAGGGATGAGCTTCCCTTTCTTCCCAAACCGCATGACTCTCTTCCATGGAGAAATTCGAAGGAAGACTTTGTCACCAACACCAAACTCCAAGTCCCTTCGACGATTGTCAGCATAGCTCTTCTGCCGACTCTGAGCAGCCTTTATGTGTTGTTGGATGGCATGAACCTGTTCTGTCATCTCTTGCACGAGATCAGGCCCAAGAAGCTTCCTCTCACCAGTTTCATCCCAACAAGTAGGAGTTCTACACCGCTTTCCATACAGAGCTTCATAGGGTGCCATCTGAATACTCGAATGGAAGCTGTTGTTATAAGAGAACTCCACTAATGGGAGGTGTTGATCCCATCCACCTTTAAATTCCATTGAGCATAATCTCAACATGTCTTCGAGTGTCTGAATAGTCCTTTCAGATTGGCCATCAGTTTGAGGATGATAGGCCGTACTAAAATTCAATTCAGTATTCAGAGCATGCTGAAGACTTCTCCAGAATTTTGATGTGAATCTTGGGTCACGATCAGATACGATGGATAGTGGTACCCCATGAAGCCTTACCACTTCCTTCACGTATATCTTGGCAAGCTTATCCAGAGAGAAATCTTCCCGAATAGAGATAAAATGGGCTGTCTTGGTGAGACGGTCCACAATAACCCATATCGCATTGTTTCCTTTGGATGTTTTTGGGAGACCAGTTACAAAGTCCATGGTGATATTATCCCACTTCCATACTGGTATGGGTAGCGGTTGTAATACCCCCTTAGGAAGTTGTCTTTCTGCCTTTACTTGCTGACACACCAGGCACCTTGTAGTGTAATCGGCAATCTCCCTCTTCATGTTATCCCACCAATAATGATCACGAAGGTCTCTATACATCTTAGTGCTTCCCGGATGTATAGAGAAAGTAGAGCTATGAGCTTCATCCATCAGTTCTTTCTTTATCTCCGGAATAGATGGAACACATAGTCTTGTACGAAATTTCAATACACCTTCTTGATCAATACTGAAATCAGGGAACTTCCCATCCTTTACAGCCTCGAACTTCTCCTGCAGCAAAGGATCTTCTTTTTGAGCCTTCTTGATCTTCTCTAGTAATGAAGGTTGAGAAATCATTTGGGATAGGGTTGATGATGTCCCTTTCCTTATAATTCCCATGTCCAGTTTTACTAGATCTTTAATCAAGGGATCTCCCAGGATCCTCATTGTTGCCAGAACAACAGGATCTTTCCTGCTTTTTCTTCCGCGACTTTGTTTGCTCTTCCAGGGTGATAATGAATTGAACAATCATAGTCTTTAATAAGCTCCAACCATCTCCTTTGTCTCATGTTCAATTCTTTTTGAGTGAAAATATACTTTAGACTTTGGTGGTCAGTGTATATATCACATTTCTCCCCATAAAGATAGTGCCTCCATATCTTTAGAGCAAAAACAACTGCCGCCAGCTCTAGATCATGCGTAGGATAATTCTTCTCATGAATCTTCAACTGTCGAGATGCATAAGCAATTACTTTGTCATTTTGCATGAGGACGCACCCAAGCCCTTTCAGAGATGCATCGCTAAAAATAACGAATCCTTCTCCGATAGAGGGTAGTGTTAACACCGGTGCAGTAACCAATCTCTTCTTCAGCTCTTGGAAACTTTCCTCGCATTCCTTTGTCCAGATGAACTTAACCCCTTTTCGAGTCAACTTAGTTAGTGGATTAGAAAGCCGTGAAAAGTTTTTCACAAACCTCCTATAATATCCCGCTAAACCAAGGAAACTACGAATCTCAGTTACTGTTGTGGGTTGAGGCCACTCCTCCACAACCATTGTCTTTGCAGGGTCAACCGAGATTCCTTCATTGGTTACGATGTGCCCCAAGAAAGCCACTTGTTGTAACCAAAACTCACACTTTCTGAACTTCCCAAAGAGCCTCTCCTTCCGTAGAGTTTTCAAAATAACCCTCAGATGATCTTCATGCTCCTCCCGACTTTTTGAATATATCAAAATATCATCAATAAAAACTACCACAAAGTTATCAAGGTAGTCCTTAAAGACTCTATTCATAAAATCCATGAAAATAGAAGGAGCATTAGTCAAGCCGAAGGGCATAACAGTAAACTCATAATGCCCATATCTTGATCGGAAGGCAGTCTTTGGAATATCTTCCTTCTTCACCCTCAGTTGATGATAACCAGATCGAAGGTCAATCTTAGAGAAGAATTGAGCCCCACGAAGTTGGTCAAATAAATCATCAATTCTTGGAAGAGGGTATCTGTTCTTCACTGTGATCCCGTTCAGTTCTCTATAATCAATGCATAGCCGCATTGATCCATCCTTCTTCTTCACAAAGAGAACTGGTGCTCCCCAAGGAGACACACTCGGTCGGATAAACCCCTTCTCCAACAAGTCTTGGAGTTGTTTCTTTAGCTCCTCTAGCTCCACATTTGCCATTCTATACGGAGTCTTTGATATCGGTTGAGACCCAGGTACGAGTTCAATGGAGAACTCTACCTCTCTTTCTGGGGGAGGTCCAGGTAACTCCTCAGGAAATACATCCATGTATTCTTGAACAATCGGAACATCTTCAATTTGTATGCTCCCTTTCCCTTCTTCCTCATCACCGATTAACTCCATAAAAAAAGATATAGGAGGTGCTTCTAGATAGGGATCAGTTCGGGATATCTCTCCTCGGAAGATAACTGTAGGTCGTTCATTCAAGACTACTGAGATTTCCTTACTTCTGCATTTGATCTTAGCATTATACTTTGAGAGCCAGTCCATCCCTAGTATAATGTCAAATTCCATCATGGGAATGACTACTAGATTTGCGATAAGATTGTGCTCACCAAAGTAAACACTAGAGTCTCTAAACACTGTTGATGCATGGATAATCCCACTTGGAGTCTTGACTGACAACTCTACCTCAAGCAATTCGGGGATTGATTCTATATTCTTTGCAAACTTGGAAGAAATAAAGGAATGCGTAGAACCAGAATCAAATAAAGCACTTGCTAGTTTTGAGAGGACAACAAGAGTACCTGCTACCACATCGTTCGGAACTTCAACTTCAGTTGTTGTGATAGCGAAAGCACGACCTTGCTCCCTTGGCCTCTGCTGAGGTTGATGGTGATTCCCCTCCACCGCCCTCGGATTTGGACATTGATTAGCAAAGTGCCCAAGCTGTCCACACTTGAAGCATGTGACTTCGGGTAGGGCCAGAACCATCTTTCCTCTGTCGTTAGTGTTGGGAAGTTGAGGCTTCACATCACCACGACAATTCCGAGAAATATGGCCTTCTTTTCCACACCTATAGCACTTTCCACTTCCGATCAAGCAGTTCCCCGGATGCTTCTTCCCACATTTATTGCATGTGGCATGTTGCATATGCTTTCCACCTCTTTCCTGATCAAAACATCTTCCCAGGCTTGGTTCTAGAGTTCTCTTCTTCTCATTAGATTTGTGAGACCACTGGGTCTCTCCAAACTCAAGTTCAACTTTCATAGCACTTCGAACTATTTCTTCATAGCTATCGTAGTCCATGTTGGCTAGATTCTTCCGCAGATGTGGTCGTAGTCCGCCAAAGAATCTATCAACCTTCCCATTAGGGTCCATGACAAAGCTTGAGGTATAACGGGAAAGCCTTGTGAAGTTCATCTCATAGCTTCCGACAGATTCGTTCTCCTTCTGCTTCAGCTCGAGAAACTCTTTCTCCATTTTCGTTCTCATGGAACGAGGGAAATACTTGTTAAAGAAAATTCCCCGAAATTCTTCCCACTCCATAGCTTCCATCTCTCCTCGTGGCTTCGTGTTTTTGATCAGTGACCACCACTGATCAGCTTCTCCCTCTAGGCGGTAAACAGCAAGGGTGACTTTTTCTTGTTCCGAACAATGAAGTACAGAAAAGATCTTTTCAATGGAGCTTATCCATTGTTCCGCAACCAATGGGTCAGTAGATCCACTGAATGTTGGCGGTCGTTGACGCATGAAGGACTCAACAGAAAGTTGTTCCCTTCGTGGTGAGGTCGGCCTCTCAGCTTGATTCAAGTTATTACTCATAACTTGAGTCATTTGGTTCATCATCCGCATGAATGTTTCCATTCCGACTTCCATCGGAGGGCCGTCAGCACATGGTGCATTGCGGTCACCATCGGCATGGTTTCTCCTATTGCCTGCCATTTTCTAAAAGAATAAAACCTTAGTGAGAAACTTATTTCATTTATGAATCTTTTAACTAAGACTTCGTGCTTAGACAATTATAGTTCTCTATAATTCCTTCATAATGATTCATAAAAAGCATGTGATTAACCAAACATATCCCCCGGGAGTGTCGTAACCAAGAGTGCAGCAAGGCCCGTTATCGTGCACCAGTTCCCGTTCGAGTCTAGCTCAAAGCGGTGTTTTCGGGTTTTACCCCTATGTACATCTGTGCCAGAGCCACCTCTACCTGCTCGTATCCAGACAGGGATGTATTTGTTTGATAGACCACTTACTTAATACTTACCAAAATACCAGGAAGTTTTCCTATATTTAAACTTTTCTATAGGGTTCTTCCTAAAGTTTTTATATCCTAATTTCCACAAATAACTAAACCATCCTTTGATACCAACTATAGCATCCCACCATTTTAACATAAACTTTCATTACATTACACAAAACTGAGGATCGTTAAGGTTTAGTGTCTTGGAAACAAGGATCATAAAACATAAAAAAAACATAATATAAAAACATTCTTCTTAAACACTTGAAAGGCTTCTCCTTTAGTTCATCCTATGTTAATTATGCATCTCATAACCTGGGGACATACATCAAAATAAAGGGTGAGCAAAAGGCCCAGTAAGGGAAATAAGAGGAACATTTTACATGTGAACTTGAGATACTTCAATAAGGACATGAAAAGAACATTAAGGCATAAGAAATAAATCATGAGGCATTTCATAATAAAAATAACATTTTTCATAACTTGAAGATGTGGCTACATCATTTAACATAGACAATCATGAACATATCACCAAGGTCCATCCCCAAGGTGTCATTTGAAAATTACCAAGGTTATTCACCAAGGTATCGTGAAAATTGTAATCTCTAGTGGTTACATCATTACCCAATGCATTGGAGCGCTATCAGGGCGCACCCTTAAATTTGCCTTTATTATCATGTGAGCCACATATATCATCATCAAACATTTCATAAATAACCCACATAGCATAAAATAAATGGGTTTCATTTCATAATCATAACGTTTTAAAAACTGCTTTAAAGACATGATCTTTACGTCACTTTAAACCCACGGAAAGGGAAAGCGGGTCTCATGTATGTAAATCCCAGAATTTAAAATGGAACATTTTGATATATATGTGAATACCTTTGTAGAAATAAGAGCTTTGAGTATTCACTTTATAACATAAAATAATTTTTGAGAAAAGAGAGAGGCATTTTGAGGGGAAAATTCTGCAGCATAACGGCTAAGTTTCGGGGTTTTAGAAAACGTTGAAATGAGAGGGGACATGGGTCACCCACTCATAAATGATCCATAAAACAGTAGGGTAAAAGAATAAGAAGGACATATGGACATGGTAACGAAATTTTAGGGACATACCATTTGAAATGAAAAACATGGAAGGAAAAAAGATTAGATTTCTCTTATGAAAATTCGGCAGCCTTACGGCGTCACTTAACTTCAAAAGAAAATGTTTTGACAAGATCAAAAAGGGTCCCTCATCATATGATCATAAGAGATCAGTATGATTGATATAGAGATCATACCCCAACATAATAAAAAGGAACTTGAAAGACTTGACATGAAAATTGAACTTGAAAAATGAGAAGGGTGAAAGAATCCCTTAAAAATTCGGCAGCCTAACGGCGTCACTTAAACTTTCATAAAACGAAATGATGAGAGTAAGAGGGGATCTCTCATCATATAAACATGAAAGGGCAGTAAGAGGAAGATAAAAGAAAATCCTCTCACATAAAAACATGGAGCATAATAGGAATGACATAAAAGAGATTTCATGAAAAGAAAGAGAGGGGTCGGATCCCTTACCTTAAAATGTGACTCTTGAAACTCAAAGGATTGGACCTTGAGGGCTTGGGGGAACCTTGGGAGGACTCTTTGGAAGGTAAGAAGACCAGAACTTCGTTGGGGGAGAGTTGGGAGTGATAACTAAGGGAGGAAAGGGTGGGTATTTATAGGGAAAGTGATGGGACAAAGCATTAATGGCCAAAGGACACCTCACATGTGCTTTTCTCAAACCCATGGGCTCTCCCTTGGCATTTATCATGGAGTTAGGCCACATGGGGCCCCCAAAACAATAATTCATCACCCTTGGCCGGCCAACCCTCAAAAGATCTCATGACATCATCATGACATCATTATGATGTCATTAAACATACCGAAACCCTAAAACGGTATTTTTACTATTCACTGAAAATTTCAACTTTCTCAGAATAATCCCAAAATTTCACCTTAACCAAATATCAATGCTCTGATTTCAAAAATGAAATCCATTTTATAAAAATATTTTTCTAAATATTTTTAATTTAATTTTTAAATAAAAACACTATTCATCGAAAATTCATTTTTTCCAGAAAAATCCCCAAAAATTACCTTAACATAATATCGATGCTCTGAGTTCAAAAATAAAGTCATTTTTATAAAAATAATTTTCTAATTATTTTTAATTAAATTTTTAATTAAAAAAAACATTATTCCTCCGAAAAAACTAATACTTGATTAATAATTTATGAAACCGTTATTTACCCATTTTATTGAATCACATTACTTAACCAAGGTGTCTAAATTATATTAAAACTTTCTTTAAGTGAAAATTACTAATCCATTTGGTCACATTACTAATCCTAAGCGTAAAATCACTATTCATAATTTACTATTCATCAAAAATTAAGTTGATCTTATTAGACTCCAAATTCCTTAATGAACACTTTTGTAGAAGACCATTTTTTGAAAATCATTACACATCATTAGTTATTTAGGGTTTACATAAATATTTCAAAATATCCCTTTTTCAAAATTCATCAATAAAATACATTCTAAAATTATCTAGACATTTGAAATTTCACAAACATCACTAAAGGAAGAAATCTCAATTTATTCATCCGAAAGGATTACACAAGGAAACTAGGGTCTCATCACATAGCCCCTTATAACACTGGCATAAGACCTAAGTGTAAGGTGTGCTATGGTGATAGAATCTGAGGGAGTCTCAGATAACATTGCCCTAGTAGCAATCTCCACTAACTTGAACTTCTCCTGCAAGCGTTTTCGTTCAAGCTTGACACGCTGGAGCTCGGATTGGGCTTGGTCCAAAGCGAAGCCCACAGATGCTACCTCCTTCCCAAGCTCTGATAAGTGGGCTTCATAAGGGTTGAGTCTACTGGATGAAGCCATCGACTCCTCTTTCTGCATTAACCATTAACATCTTATTAAATAAATAAGAGTAAGTTAATATACTACTCAAAAAGATTGGGTCGTTACAGATTTATTCCATCTTAATAGGGTATCTACAATGAGGATGATAAGTTTTCATTTTGCAAGAGATATTATAACTAATCTGTGGAGAAGGTGTTACTTTATATTATTGAATGCTTCTTTATGGTCCATATTCCAGTAATAGGTAATCCCTTATTTTATTAGCATTGTAATGGGTAGCCATTAAATAGTGAGTTTAGATATGAAATGTTTTATTAAATATTTATTATATCTGAGTCCTCTTATCAGAAGAAGTTTTTGGGGATGTGGGATATTAATCATTTTCCTAGACTTATCATTGTCGAAATTGATTTTTTGTTAATGTACTACAGAAATATTTAATTTCTATGATGTTATAAAGAATGAATATTTCAAGAGTTTTGTTATCAATTTATTTTTCCATTGTTTGTCTAAAACTATCCAAATATCTATAATATGATCATTTCATTGTTTGGTATTTTAACCTCATAATTAACTAAGAATTATTTGATCAGCACTAGGAAAGGATTTCTGATAATATTCAGAGAGAATTGGAATGTTTATCTAGCATTCTTCAATTCAAAATGCATTACTTAATAGTATTATAGTATTTGGGTGATATAAAGTTAATGAAATTATCATCATTGGGGGATATCTAGATTTTATTATAAATTGAATAACCATTAATAAATAAGAGGATCTTGAAACTAAACATCAAATAAATTATAATTTCCAAGTTAGGGATTAAGAAATCATCCTTTAGACAATTCCTATAGAGATCCTAGAAGAAAATACAAACACACAATCCCATTATTTTTCCGGATGATGAAAATATTAGTGATTTATTTTAGGCATTGAATATCACAAATGATTTTTGAATTTTTTTTACCTTATATAAATCATATTCTACCTCGTTATTATTGGTTAGATTCATTATATTCACCACTTAATTAATGTTATAGTCTTCATATAGAAAACATTAATAATGGGTAGCCACATTTAGATCCAACCCAAGAATTTCACTATACTTCTAGGAAATTTATTCTCAATGATGTTTAAGGAATGATATATATGCCTCATTTTATTTAAATTTCATTTATTTATTAATCCCTATTGTGAAAAGATCAACTTATGTGCCCAGATTCACCAGACACTATTCCGTGATGGTTTTAGAGACACCTTCCCCAATTTATAGAGGCTCTTTTATGATATCCTTTTCCTCTATGCTTCTAGTTCAGTATTTTAGGAATGGTATGATATATGGTAATTATAAAATAAAATATATGATTTGGTTAAATCTATATATGCAGAAAAACATGGGAACTCTATTTTACTCACCAGAGTGAAACCCTTTTTCCAAATGGTCAGGTTTGGATGATGAAACGGATATCCTAAGAATTAGATAGAATTATCCTAAACCACACATTCTTAACATTCTTATTGGAATTATATCTATTTGGACAAAGTGTCTTTCATGTATTGATTTACACAATAAATTATTTAGTCCAACATTGTATTAAAGATATTATAGATCATAGATGATATGCTTAGATTATGAAGTTATATTTTCATACCATAATGGTAATATATCTCTAAATACATTCACCTAGAAAACATATAAAAGAAAAGTAGTCTAATTATTCATCTTATTTTCAAATGAAACCCACATGACCCTATGACTTACTAAATTGGTAATTTTTCCTCAGTTTAGTTGATGGAAAACACATAGATATTATTGTGTTTACTCCATGGATTCATCTTGGTTATCTATAAAGGATTGTGAGTAGTGTTGGGAACTGTATTATCTACAACCAAACATTTCCCCTCCCTCTTTTATAACTCTTTTCCATATATTTCGGTTCTTGGGACTCATAGGGGGAATTTTCATCATTTGGTACTATTCCGTTTCAACTAAATGGGTATTTAAGGCATTGCTAGTATGATGAATGCACTACCACATGCTTGTAGATCCAATAAATTCCTAATAGGGCATTGAAGGAATTGTCTTAGAGAACCAAAATGAACTCATGTAAATATATGAGATCACCAAACTATGTTTTTGAGTTTGATCTTACTAAGATATTTCTTCTCAAATTTATCAAATCCTGGTGTTTTCAGTGATGGAGGGTTCAAACTAGTAGGATATTAATCCGAAGACAATTGTCAATTTGTTTCCGATTTAAGTTTTCATCTCCCAAAATTATAGAAATATGAAAAATACTGATGTTCCTAGGTACTACTTTTTCATGAACATTCTTCATAAAGGAAATAATAGTGTTTAACTTGTTGTGATTATTTTTTGTATTATGTGTCTCAACAATATATAAAACGAACATGAACTATTGATGTCTTAAAAGGTGATCAATAAGTGATTCATTATGTTTTAGGTATTGGTAAATAGATTCCAAGATATGGAGTTTGGCGAGAATGATGGCCAACTATTTCAGGATTTAATTTTTTGGGTTATCTGTTATTTGAATTGAGTTTTTTTACTATATTTGGTTTACATGTCAAATATAATTGTACTATAGAATCCTTTAGATTAACTATTAATTTTATAAATTATTTTGTTTTTAGGTTAGGATAATTTGACCATCATATTGTACGATGTTTACTAAAAAACTATATATCTACATGTGATACTTCTAGTATTATTGGATCTGAATAGATTCTTGATGATTTAATAGTGGATGAAATATCATATTGAGCAACCTGATGTTCCATAATTCATGTTTCTACTATATATACTACTTCAGTATAAGTGTTAATAGAGTGTTATAACCTATTTCATCCTCATTTTACTTGACCTATTCAACCTTCATAACATCTTCCTCTATTATGAATCACATGTTCAGGTCTATAAATATCCTTATTTTTATCCTCAAGGGGGTTCTTTTAGTGGATAACATTAAATGACCCACATTTTTACTCCTTATATAACAAATTATCAGCTTGGTGTGATAGTGATATCTATCTTGTTTGGTGGGATGATTCCCATTCTCTTAGGGATAGAGGTAGGAAATCTTAAAAATTCTGGACAAAAATAGGTACTGGTAAGAACTCTTCATATTATTCCTTGTTTCACTAGAGATTATTTCACTATTTTTCATCAAAAATGTGATATTGAAGATATTTTCTTAAACATTTTAGGGGAATATGGGGTCATAACTATCTTATTCAGTTATACTTTGACTATGGTATTATATTTTCCAACCAATTTCGTTTTCATCATGTTTCCATGTTTCCATGCATTCCTAGTTGGGATTTCATACCACTCACATTATTCTATCAGTGAAGAGGAAGAAATAACAGTCTCTTGTGATGAGGGATTTCCCAACATGAACATACAAAGTTCAACCATACTCTAGATTATGTCCATAAATATTAACTAGTTAGGGATATTATTCCCCAACATCTAATATTTTAGGTTGTAATCAAGATGGTTGTTTAAACAAATTTAATTATGTTTTATATCCTTTAACTGTTGGAACATTTTTTTTCTATCGACCAGATCAATTATACTGTAATATAATCTTTTTGGATGGAATATTTTTTATATTTTTTTAATCATCATACAATGGATGAAATTGATCCACCCCTATCATGAATAGGGTGACGTTTTTATAGTTTTTATTCAAGGTGAGTTACCACATCTATCAGATTTCATCTTTTTAAAGGTATGTATCTCTGAGTTGTTCATCAACATTATATTCTAGTATGTTTAGCCTTATATTCTAACCAAACATGGGGAAAAAGGAGAGGATCCACACGGAGATACCTTTTTGGAAAAAATGAATTAATGTTTATAGCTATTTTCTTGTATGAATTAATATAGTCTGAGTATAAATGGGTTAAGTGTTTCATGGGTTCTTGGTATATTGAGAATCATTAAAGGAGGTTAGGATGGTTTACAAGAAAAATGAACTATAAAAATCTTCAAAACATTTACATGTTTTGTAAATGGATTACACATCATGTAATGTTTGGTTTTTTCAATTAAATAAATATGAGGATGTAGGTTTTTGTTTATCCCATTAATAAAATTTTAACAATGTTTAACTACATTATATGTCATGTAATTCCACATATTTCTATTTTAATATATTTTGTGATGATAAATTTCATTATATTTAATTAATTCTCTTCTTCTATAGACATAGGGAAACCCTCCATGAGATTTCGGAGTGTCAAAAACCCTTTTGAAGGTCCCATTTACATGATCAATCCTTAGAAAATATTTTTAGTTTGGTTTTCCTCTTATCTCACTTATTCTTCAAACTATTACAGTTAAATCCTTTTACTATGCATGTTTTTTGTTTGGATCTTGATCAGTTTAGATTAAGGTATCTCTTATATATCATCCAAACCTTCTTCATCATGGTATTTTCCCATTGGAAGCATTCTTGTAATGTTAGATAAAGGTATGGGTTCTAAATTATAACCATATGGATTGATTATTGACATGTTTATAAAATATTGATATTGTACCAATTTAGATTGAATCCAAGTCATTTAAATAATAAATGGTATTATTCCTTTATTTTTTTGTTTCAATTAGCTTATGAACTAGATTATGGTTACCTATGGAATGAGAGAACTACGAATACAATTGAATTTACTACTGTACTAAAGTGTGTTTAGAATAACCTGAGACCTTAGGTTATTACTAATATAGAATCCATGAGTTGTGTATTGTTTCTTATTTTTATGACTATTAATAAATTGTGATTTAGTTTAAATTATTATAAGAAAGATAAATGGTAACTTTCATAATTAACCATTTTTATTTATAATGTTATATTATGATATACATGTTGTGTGACATGACCTGTGTTCCATACTGAAATGATTATATATTATGCTTGTCATTGGAACGTAAACACTTATATGTTGTAATGTTGATATAGAGTGGGATGGGCCCTGTCCCATGTTTTAATTAATATATAGATCTATCTTTTCCCATTCCCATGTTATATTGCTTATAGAAATATGACTTGAATGGTGTAATGCTTATTGGTCTTTGAGCCAGATTTTTGTGATTATACCATGGTTATATAGTGGTTTTGGAATGGTTGTAAGACGTGATCTGATATATTTGGAAATGGTGTTGAAGCAGATTATTTACATTGGATATATGGTTGTGGTCCCCATGCTTGTATGAAATGCTCAAGGATATTCTAGAACAGAGCATAGGTTGGTTAATGTTGTACTTTATTAATTGTTGTATTAATTAATACATGTGTTTATCACATTATTGAATACACTACTTATCAGGCTAGTTATTTTATATTTGGTTGTTTCTACCTACTAATTTGTGATCACACCCTATTCAGGCCTCTGCTTGGTTCTCGTGTAGATTACATGGATGTAGGTTTGGACAAGGGAAAAGGACCTTATAGTTGATTACTTTCTTGCTGGATGGGATGGAGAATGGAAGTGGTACTGACATGGGTTACGGACTGGGTACATTTGATTCCTTATTTTAGGCTCCTAGTATTTTAATTTTATTTATTCTATCATGATATTTATTTACATTTCAGCAAGTAATTACATTGTTTCTTTATTATTAATTGGATAATCTAGATGTCTCTTATTATTGTCATGTGGTATGTATCTAAATTAATTTCCTTCACCAATATGATTTATTTTCTACTAATATAAATCTTCATTATATGGGGTATGTTTCCCTACTATATATTTCACACCCCTAATATAAGTCAAAAGCCTCCATTGTAAGGGGAGGCTCGCTTGATTTCTCTTAACCAACCCTTTTTGTCCATGTGAGAGAGTACGAGATTGGTGGGAGATACAATGTGGTATCAGAGGAGAATTTTTTTATTCTACATTAATATTTGGGGAATGGTATAGAGGAGAAAAGGATGTGTCGAGACATGTTAATGAGCATTGGTATTGGAGTAGCTAACACATGTATGGGGGAAATCTGAGTGCCCAATGATGGGATTGCGTTTTATGTAGTTTTCTTGTTATAGTTTATGTTATTTCACATTGGGTGATCCGAAAGTTTTGTGAGGTTATTTTTTTATGATTTTACTATTTCTTGAGGTTTGTAATCATGGCCCAAAATGGAATGTTATGAGAATACATTCATTATAATAGGCAGATAAGGACATATTGACAATAATTTTCCATGATAGGGGCATATATATCCTTATATATGATATATACTTTCCTATTGAACTATAATATGAGATATATATAAAAATATATATAACTAGGAAAATGAAATTAGTTGACATGTCATGAAAAAACACTTGTAATACATGTTTAGGGAGAATATTAGTCATTGGTTCTCTGTTGCAGTCACCAGTTGAGTTTGACCTTTTTGCTAGCCAATTATCAATGGTGTGCATTTTATTTTAGGAAAAAATCTCCTCTCATAATATTCTACATGAGCATCATGATATTGGGAATTAGTAATCTCCTAACACCTTTGAAACAAAGATCCCATTAGTTACTAAGGGGGTGGTGGGTGTTCAACTTTATGATAGCTTCATGACAGTCATGTGATCCCTAGAAATAGAGACTATTCATTCCATTCCATCAATGTATAAGATGAAAAGAGAGTTTTAGCTACAACATCGGCCAATTTTTAATGGTTAATGAGGGCCCTAGGCTACCGATTTCTATATTTATTAATTCCATATGATCATCAAGAATCTTGAGATCCTGCAAATAGGAGGGTGAATCTTACTACATATATTCTTCATGGACCTTCCAAGAGTTGGTGGGATGTTATTGATGAATATGGGTAGCAGGATGAGCTATCATGGATGGACATATATGAATTTCTTCATCCTTTTCCACCCCAATACATTGAGGGATGAAAATTATCATGACTTCATTCATCTAACATAGTAGGTCATGTGAGTTCTTGACTATGAAGGACCCTTCACCAACCTATATCACTTTTCACCATCCTTGGAAGCTAATGAGATCTATAGGGTGAGAATTTTTTAAGATGTTATTTGATATGAAATCAGGTCACATGTAAACATCATAGGTGTAACTATATTTGAGGATGTGATAATCTAGGAACTCATTATGGAATGGAATTTGAGAGAAATCTTGAGCAATGGTCAAGATGTTTCATCAGGACAAACTAAGAGCACTTCTTTGAGTGGAAATAATCACGACTATCACAGCTTTCTCCAAGTAGTAATGGGTAGATAAGCTGGGGTAGTGGATAGCCATATCAACCCCATGTTATGTTCCATAGATATTAGTGTGGAATTATTGGACCTAAGCACCCACAACAACCTTGCCCCATATTCGAGTGTCAAATCTATGGAATATTGGGTCATCTTGAAATGTTATGAACAAACATTCCACAGTAGACCTGTGGTAGGGGATCAGGATGGTAACCTATGTTAGGAAGAGGCTTATATACAATTGCATACTGGTAACTAGTGTTCTAATATCCATTCAGTCTGAGAAATGGGATGTGTTTCCCCAATGAATCAACAGTATTACTAGGTAGGGTAAATAGCTCAATATAGTCATACTATATCCCAAGAATGAGTGATAATTCAAGTGAACAATATTTATATTATTATGGTTATCATGTAAGTAGGACTATATTTTGTTATAGGTATGATTATTGTATCATCAATCTTATCTTTTGTGTGTTTTGATACATGAGCATAAAATCGTTTTTAATATTCTCTTTTATCAAACATTTTGCGATTGAATGTGGAATTCATGGATGTTGATTTGACCATTGAAACACCTTTTGTAGTGTGGTCAGAGAATATAAAATTTTTCAAGGCATGTTCTCTAGAGATAGGTTGTTACAATTTAATTTGGTAGTCGTTCATTCTATAAATAATAGGATTTGATATGATTCTTAGTATATAAGGGTTAGTTCTATATCAAGATAATAATGAATTTTATCAGAGGACAGTTTCAGTTTTATCTCTAGAAGGAAGCCACTATTTTAACCAAGGTGAGTGGTATCTTCATGATGGTCCTATAGAACCAATTCAGTGAATATTGGATTGTCTTGTATATCAAATTGGTGGTCCTACTATAGATGTTGGTGGAATTTATAAGGATTAATTTCCCCTAGTAGTATACCATTTTCAATATATCTTTATTAACAAGTTCTATGAACTACCTCCCATGAAAGAGATAGAGTTCATGTTCGAGTTGGTTCTGGGAGAAAATCCAATATCTATCATGCCTTAATGAATGGAACGAACATAGTCTAAGGAGCTGAAATTTGAGTTGAAAGATCTAGAATCTAATGGATTTATATGGCCCAGTATATATCCTTGGGGTTCTCTGGTTCTCTTTTCCAATAAGGATTATGGTTATTAGATATTTTCTGTGGATTATGGAACGTTGAACCAAATTATGGTCATAAACTGGTATCCTCTTGCATGCATTAATGATATTTTTGATCAGTTGAGAGTTTCTAAGATCTTATCTAAGATTTATTTGAGATTAGGTTACTACTAGTTAAGGGTGATACCATCAGACATACATCAATCTACTTTTAGGAGTAAATACAGCATTTTTGAATAAGTATTGATGCCTTTTGGGATGACTAATGCACTAGAGGTATTCAAGGGCATAATTAATAGGATATTTTTTTCATTTTTGGACCATTTTGTGGTTGTTTTTGAAAAATATATCTTAGTGTAATCTTACTCAGAAGATAATCATTCCAAACATATTGACATAGTCATAAGTGCATTGATAGGGCACAAACTATACACCAAGATTAACAAATTCCATTTCTACATTAATAATGTGCACTTATAGGTCCATTTCATCTTCGAGATAGGAGTGTTAGTGGACCCATATAATGTCACAGTCCTCGTATCTTGGGAACATCTTATGAATGTCATCATGTTTTGGAGATTTCTAGGTTAAGGAGGCTATTATTGGCCCTTAATCCTAGATTAATTCCATTTGAAAGCATAGATTTTTGGGATTACCATGAAAGGTAGATTTTATATTCATTTGATTATTTAAAAATATATTATTAAGAGCAGAAAGGTTTGTTGAACTCAATATTTATCCTCACTTTACCTATGTCAGGTAACGAATCTACCATGTACTACAATGCACCTATAGTTCAACTCAATGTAGTTATAATGCCGGAGGATAAACTGGTATCTTATGTCTCTAGGCTACTCAGATTGTGTTATATGAATTACATAATATTAACCTGGAGTTAGAAGGAGTGGTACATGCCTTGGGATTTTGGATAAAATATCTAGTGGGTGAGAGGATTAGGGTATACTTGGACAATAAGAGCCTGAGGTACATTGTTTCTCATTGAGACCTGAACCTTCTATAGAGTAGGTGGGCCAAGTATCTATAGTCTTTAGACATTTAATTTTCTTATAATCCAAGAATGGTATATGTCGTTTTTGATTCTTTGATCTGAAAGACATAGATAGAGGTTGTAAGGAATTCTTGTGATTAGTGGCAGATAGTGGACCTCTTTATAGACATTCATCTGGATGTTCATGAGTTTTAGGTCCAAGTAGCTCTGACTACCACATATGATATACCCGTAATTTTTTTATCATATTAGGACTGAGATATTTTCTGATCTTAAGGGCTCAGTTCTGAGAGAAAAATTATATAGTGGGTACACACAATCAAGATGGTCTCTCATTATTGGAAATTCACTTATTTTTCATGGATGAATATGGGTTCCTAAAAGATTACATGAGGAGCTTATAGAGTATTTTTCTGTTTATTGATCAGAGGTGCATCGAAGATTAACAAATATGTATCATGATCTCATTATAGAATATTGGTGGTCAAGAATAAAGAAGGAGTTGAAATTATTTGTCGCTAGATGCTTCACATATCTACTGGTGAAAACCAGCTATCAGAGGCTAGCTAAGTTTTTTCAGACATTTACCATTACTTTGTGGAAATGTGATGATTTTATAATTGAGTTTCAGATAGTATTATCTAGTACAACTATAAATAATTATATTGAATGGGTTGTTGTCAATTGAATCAATATGGTAGCCCACTTCTTACCTTTCAAGGAAACCATTAATGTTAATTATATCGGTAATCTTTACGTGTGTGATGTGGTTTGATTTCACAATGTTATGAGGAGTATCATTTCATATAGAGATAATTTTTCACATCATGTTTCAGAAAAGGTCATCATATGACTATTGAATCATGGGTTCTTTTGAGAACAACCTAACATCCTCAGACTGGTGGTAAATATGAGCAGACTATTAAGGTTCCATAGGATATGTTACAATATTTTCTTTTGCATTTTTGTGGTTCATGGTAGAATCATATGGAACTCATGGATTTTTCATATAATAGTAACATCTAATAATCGATCCAAATATAAAATGTTGAAGCTTTTTATGGATGGACATTTTGTTTGTGACATTGTTGGTTAGATATAGGTGATTTAGAACATGTTGGACCTAGAATCATGTGGAGACATCTAAGCATGTTTAGTTGATCATACAACAGTTTGTGAACATGAAGAGTAGAAATAAACCATATGATTGACTATTAGAGATGAACTCTATAATTTGAGTTTGGTCATCATATTTTCCTTTAGGTGTCCCTAGGATGGGAAAATGATGTATAAGAAAAAATTGAAAGCAATCTCCCAGGTTTTTTGGGATGTTTGAGATTTTGTAAGGGTTTAGTTAGTGGCATACCATTTATCCCATACACAATGTTATAGTTTCGTGTAAAATGTGTTCCATGTGCCATAGATACAAAGATATCATCTGTTCCCTTACAATTAGATAGACATAATATTTTTTGATCACTATGTTGATGTGTCCATTGATAATAATCTGATATGGGTTTGGGATCATAGAGAGAAATATATTTGCTCTAGAAAAATATTGTTGGTTTGAGTATAGTTACGGCATGGGAGAGATCAGAATGATACATGAGAGAGGGAGTTTGATATGAAAACATAGTATCTAGAGTTGTTCGATGATACCTCACAGTGCCTCATGGAGAATATCAAGGATGAGTTGTTATATAGTGGGGTGGTTGCAAGATCTATTATTTTTTCAGGTATGTATCTCTATGAGTTTTTCATTAACATTTCATTATTGTATGTTTTTTCTATTATTTAATCCAAACACAGTATAAAGGATAGGATCCACATGGGGATCCATTTTGGGGGGAAATTACATAATGATTATGGAATTTTTCATTCCTGAATTAATGGAGTCTGGGTATAAAAGGGTTAAGTGTATCATGAGTTATTGGTTTTTTAAGAATATTTACAGGTGGTTCATACTTTTTTAAATGGAAAATTTTTGGGATAACTATATGCAAAACATTTACGAACCATGTAAATGGATTAAATATCATTTAATTATCAGGTGTTTTAATAAAATAAATCTGAGGTAATAGGTTTTCTGGAATATCCAATGGAAAAATTTACATTAAGTGTAAAAACATTACAGTCCATGTAATTCTCTATCCGGAAGTTTTAATATATGCATCATGGATAAATTTCATTCAATTTCACTGCAATTTTTCTCCTCTCAACCTAGGGAAATATTCCATGGAATTTTGGAGTTCCAACCTCCCTTCCAGATGTCCTATTATGTGATCAATCCATGTTAAGTCTTTTTAATTATTTTTTTCACTTCTCTACCAACTTATTTTAACTATTACAATGAAATATTTTGAACATGTGCATTGTTGGTTTGATCTAGATCATTTTTTGTCTATGTTTCTCTTGGTGATCATCTACACCTTCTTCCTCAAGGTATTTTTCCAATGAATCAATTTTTTATTGCCAAATAAAGTTAAGAAGTCTAAATATTAATACTATGGTTTGATAATTTGAAACTGTATGCAATATTATGGTTACGGGAACATAGAGTGTTCCCAATACAATTAAATAATTAATTGGATTATTCTATGAAGTCATATGTATTCAATTATCTTCAAACCTAATTTATGGTTAATCATGGGGTGAGCGAACTATGAATATAATTGAATTGGATAATAGTTTAAAGTGTGTCTAGCTTGACATGAGACCTTAGGTGATTTATTAATATTGAATTTCTAAGTTGTGGATTATTTATTATTGTTATGATTGATAAAGATTTGTGATTTAATTTAATTTTATATATTAAATATGAACTATAATTCACATATTTAACCATTGTGATTTATGATTTGATATTTTGATATCCATGATGTTTTATAGGACATCTATCCCATAACGAAAATCTTATATATGATGCTCATCCTTGAAACATGCAAAATTATTTGTTATAATGATGATATTGAGTAGGATAATCCCATTCCTATAATTTAATGATTATAGAGATACAGTATTACCCAGTCCAATGTGGTAATGATTATAAGGTTTTGACCCAGATGCTATAATGGTTATTGCACTTTGACAGAGATTATTGTGACTATACCATGATTATATGGTAGTGGTTCACATGGTCATAAGACATGATATGACATATTCCAAAATAGAACCAAAAAAATTTATTTTAGTTGGTTATATGGTTACAATAAATTCTTAAATATATTATGGTATGGAGACGAAGCAGGTTGTTATTGTATTTTATTAATTGTTCAATTAATTAACACGCTTATTTATCAATTTATTGCTTACACTTCATATCAGGATGGTAAGTTTACACACTAGTGTCGACCTTACGAGGTATAATCACACCCTATTCAGGCCTTAATTTGGTACTCGAGCAGATTATGTTGATTTAGGTTTGGATAAGTGAAAACAACCATGCAATTGTTTTCATTATTCTTATATATTCTAGAGTCTTGAGATGGTGATGATGTGGACTTAAATACCTGGTATTATTGAGTTTTATTTGAGGCTAAAAGTATTTTACATTAATTTTTTATAGAATGACATTTAGTTACATTTAATCACATCATTACATAATTACTTTATTATTTATTGGATTATTCAGTCGGATTTTATTATTTTCTTCTGCAATGCATATACTTTGACTTATTTCTTCTATTTGGTTTATTTAAAACTTCTATAACACTTCATTCCAGGGGTATAGTCTCCCCACTATACATTTAACACCCCTATTTCTATTCAATAGGATGTGATGTATGGTTAGGCATGCTTGAGGTCTCATAACCAAACCATTTGGCCAAGTAAGAGAGTGAAGAATTGTGGGGTGTTAAAACATGATATTGTGTGGACTTAGGTTCCTAAAAAGGGTTCATTGTGGGTTCAAGTATGATGACAATATTATCTAATCTACCATATTTTTTCCCGTAGTAAAATTATGTTGGTTACAATTTTTTCTTGGACTATTTAATAGAATTCTCCAAGTTGGAAAAAGCTATTGTAAACTCCTATAATCCCCCTATATAATTTAAGGGAGTTGGTAGAATATATAATTATTCATTTAAATTTTTTATTAAATTCCATAATAATTTCTATTGATGGAATTTAATATTTATGGAATAGTAAAATATATAAAAAATTGTAATGATAACAATGGTCCTCTCATCCTCATAAGGTTTTCAATTGAAGATTCTGAGAACTATTATACTCTTTATCCTAGAACAAAATTGTTAAAGTATTTACCCTATTAGGACACCTAGATTCCTTCTAGTGTCTGGGAGAAGAATTTCAACTTTATATCTTCTTCATTCTCTAATGACCCCATCATGTTCCAACACAATGACATAAATAGAATGAGATATTACTCTCAGTATCCCTTATCATTGAAGCTAGGGAATGTGATATTCCCAAAATTGGGCAAAATAGGTTTAACTTCCATCCAATCAGGATATATATTTCTATTTTGATATACTGACATACACCCACCTTCCATGAATTTAATTCGTGCATAAATAGACTTTATAGAGTCAATGATATCCCCAAATAGTATCTTTTGGGCCAATACCCAAGTGATTGTGATAGGTAAAACATAATATGAACAGCACACCTATGCTAGTCTTCAATTTATAGTTTCATCTTTGTTGTGGAAGCCTACTCTAAATATAATCATTTTAATTTTTATCAGAGGAAATTAATGATATTATTTGGATGATATAACTTGATAAGCTTATGGTCTAAACCATAACAGGGTTGGGGGATTGGGCTCAGAATTTATAGTTATAAAGTTCATTCATGTTGAATGTTCGACATTGTAGAGACATTATCCACCTCATATTAACTATTTTCATTAGTAATATTTCCATTGAGTAATTTTACATTGATCTAAATTAGTTCTTCTAGACAAGAATTATTTTAGTATAACCATTCCATGAGGAAAATAGGTGGTATTTCCATAATTTACCCAAGATTTTAGGGTTAAGAGGTCGCTTGTTGTTTAAATTGGGTTGTCGAATCCTCGAAGACCTAAGAAGTAACCTACAGACATGAACATTATATAGATTGTTTTTAGATATTAAGTGGCCAATTTTTTTTTATTTTATATGGTTTCTAAAAATCTCTAAGATATCAATGTGAATTCCAATAATGAGAAAATTATTAGATCCTACGTAATTTCTCGGGGTGGATTAGATGAATTCTCTTTTTAACGATTTCAATTTCATTAAATTAAGAAGGATTAATTCAATGAATCTAAACTAACCTCATCACATACTAGTTAAAAACCTTCAAAAACACATTCTAATAACCTATACACTCATAGGATCATTTTCATTATCACTCCAAGGAAAAGGATCTAATTAGCACATAAAAGTGGGCGAATATATTCAATAAGGAAGAGGAAGAGAGAAAATCATTGAATAAAAGGAAATTGAATAAAATAAATTAATAAAAATTTAGAGAGTTAGAAATAACATCCAATCCAGACCCTTTATACTACCTTTGATCAACCCATAAAATATTCAACCGTCTATTGATGAATTGTTCTCAACAGATGTGGGACGTAAACTTACGAGGGTGGAATTGAAGAACAAAAAACAAGATAATAACGATCACTCCATCGTTGTGTGATAAATTTCAAAAAATTTAGTGTGAATAAATTAAAACCATGATAAAGAGGTATAAATTTTTTATGAAAAAGAATATTATAAGAGTATAAGAATAACTTTTTTTAAAAACTAAGGTGATTCGAACAACTTACTTGAGAAAGAAGAACATTACAAAGATGAATTGGCATAATTACATTACAATGAAAACAAAGCTCCAAGATCCCAAAATCCTCCATCAATACTACTTTAAGTAGTAATTTATTAATCCTTGAGTCGATCCCCCATCTTCCAAATCTCTTTAATTAATTTTTGCGGGCCTAGGTGGGTGGAAAATTAATTTAGAGGATTCTTTTCCACTCTTAACCCGAAGTGGCAGCCCGCTTACATCCACCAAAAATAGGCGCTTAAATATCCTTATATATGGAAGAATTGGAGTGTTCCCTAGAAGGATAAAATGGATCCCCTAAAGTCCCCTAGTATCCTGTAAAATAGCAGTCAAAATTATGTTGTGTTTTGCATCTATTGATTTAAATGGTGGGCTGTTTTTTGGGGTTGCAGAATCTGTCCCAGAATTTCGGCTTCAACATGGGATGCCAATAAATACATTAAACCATACAAATTAACTTGTTCCTATATTTAATGAAATATTCCCCATGATATAATATATCTTCAATTAAATTTTTATAATAATTTGGCTTTAATATTGTCTTATAAAGTACTATTATTGGTATGATGTCTAGTTCACTTCTCCTAGAATGTGGTTTGTTCAAAGCCCACTTCGGTGGTCTTCCAATTTTAATCTCCATGTGCTCAAAAAGCATAAAGGTTTACTTATTTTATAAGAGACGTGAAAATAAAATCAATACCATTTTTGTTTTAGGAATTTTTTTTAATAAGACACTTTTTGGTAGTGGGAACCATACAAAAAACCCTTCACAAACCATCCACATGAACCCCACCTAGACAATCGGCATACTGAATTCAAAATAAAAAAACCAACATAATTGTAGAAAAACCCATAATGGAATACCACCAAAAATTCCTCCCAAAACCACAAAATTCAAAATTCAAAATTCAAATTTAATGTCATCATCACCCATCTCGGTAAATCTTCATGAGTTATGCCATTGCCTCAAGTCACACGCCCATCACGAGGCACACCAGCATCACATCAACAACCAATCCTTGTCACCGTCATCACATCAACACCACACCAAGGTCTTCATACTCCAAGTTTCATCACCACAGGCCGCTTCACCGACATCCACCGCCAGCACAAAAAAACCAACTTCGCTTGAACCAAACTCCTTCAACATCGAAATAGTACCAACTCTAATCCACTATTACCACCAACGTCGCTAATCAAGCATCCCACCAGAATGAAAAAACCCAACACAGAATCCCCAAACTCGACTTATCGCCACAAATAACCAGCACCAGAAAAGGATACCACTGATGAAAATAAGAACCATCGTCAAGAAAGAAGACCAAAAAGGGTAAAATGAAAGTGGGGGAAGAACCCTAAAGTAGTCCGTGAATGAAACCCTAAAGAAAGAGGTGGTAGAAACCCAAAAATAATCCTTGATGACAACAAACCATATGACCCAAAACCTTGTATGCCCATCACTCCAACTTCGACCTAGAGTGGAGTGGTGGAATCCTAGGTCAGAGCGGGTTTGGGTGGCCGGCGAAGAAAGACTGACTCCAGTAGTAGCTGAAATCCCACCGTCAACCGAATCAAAATCACAAAGCCTCTAGGATAACTACACACCATCCACGAACCAGAGAGGCATGAAGAAATTTGTGACCAGAGCAGGTTAAGAAGATAGAGGGTGTCTAGAGCACATACCTTCGACGGGAGAAAAAACAAAACCATAGAACAAATCCCACAGCGGCAAACACCAGAGAGGAGAGACCAAGAGCGTAGAGAAATACGAGAGCCGAGAGGCGGAGCTGAGGATGAACTATGAAACCCTAGAGGAAAGGAGAAGGCGCGTGGGGAGAGCGCTCTCTATAGACAGTGCTCGAAACCACCATTTTTTAGAATTTTTTTAAATATGTACCAAGTAATAGTTCACTTTCATAAATAATTGTAATCATAACATGGAATAATGTTCAAATTATAAAATGCACTAAAAATGGTGTTTATGAATAATGAAACACATGAATATTATAATATAAACAATGAATATTATAATATAAAAAATTAATATTATAATATAAACAATGAATATGATCCTCTTTCATTAGATAATCACACCCCCAACATGATTTTTGATATTCCAGAGCAAAATATATCTTCAAAATATGAAATTTTAATTCCCTTTTCAAAAACATTTTAATACACATTGCTCATGAAAAGATATCATACCAAAAAATTATGAAACCCATAAAAATAATTTGAATCAATCTAGTTCTAGATGAATATCCCAAGACTAATCCCACTCCTTTTTTCAAATTCATTGTCACATTTAATCGAATTTCAATTAATCCTGATGAAGTGTTGTGTGTCATAATAGACATGGGGGTTTATCTTTATTCATGAAATAAAACATGGAAGCTCTAGGATGAATCAAATTTTAATATTAGTATGTGGATTCATTTTTCTATTTTCTTGTCTGTTTGTTTTTTCTATGGTAATTGAAATTGAAATCAATCGAGTATACCCATGTTGCAAGACTTTTCCGATGACTCCCAAGCTCAAAGACCTCAGGGAACCAAGTGAAACTCACATACTCGGGCATAATCTCGAGTTTAATCAATCAAAAAAATGAAAATTACCATAAATAGAGATAAAATTCCCAACTTAGGGCCAGAAATATATTGATTAATTATCCCCAAGGTTTGAAAGCCACACATTTGGTCAATCCATGGCTCTACGCGCAATTGATTTTTTATTTTGAATTTATTTTTAGAATACTCATGTTAAATTTTAAATGATAACCAAACCTATGTCATTTAATATGGGACCCCAATAACTCAAACTAATGCCCCACAAATCTAGAAAATTTGCATTAAATGTTTTTTTTATTAAATGGATGAAAATATAAGCGGTGAAAAATCACTTCAGAAAACCGCACTTTATACAATCTATGCACAAAAACATAAACTTGCATTAAAATTAGAATCAATGGATTCAAAATTATTTGATATCTAATTTCAGAGTTTCCAATGTGTGTTATCATGTTCAAGTTTAATGAAATTATTACTTCCACACATTTTCTATGCGCACAAATGAATTTTATTATTTCATCTCCCCCCAACATAGAATAAAATTGTCCATATTTTTTTAAGAAAAAAAACATATAATGGGGTATAGGAGAGGAGTTCAAATATGACATTGAAAATGAGAATCATGGAATGAAGTAACCTAGTCGATGAAGTTGAAAATTCATGCCCCGATCTCCCTTCGGTCTTGAGTTCGAGTCCACGTGGGTTTTCCGGCTGTGATAGGATTTTCTCCAAAACCTGAGATGTGGAATTTTTTTCTTTTAACCTAAAAACACATAATAAAAAAAACTGATGATGCATTTTCTTCATTTTAAATTTCTTGGTAAGGTATTACTTGGGGATCACATCACGTGACACATATGGATATAGTGTTCCCCTTTCATACCCATCTATACTCATAATAGAAGAACAAGTCAATAGATTAAGGTACGATCATATTCAGAGTTGATTTATTAATAATTTTTTTAAATATCAAAATGATTTAATAATCATAAAAAATAATGATAATTCAAAATTATTGGAAACATGAAAACCATGAGTTACCTCTCGTGTAGTGATTAGTTTACTGTTGTTAGCTCGACATGAACCCCCCAACATACCTAACAACAACATTCAACATCTTAAATATTATATTTATCAACACCTCTATCAGATCGTGATTGATTCTTCATTGGGTTTGGAAGGAATTTTTAAAAATTGATTCAAGATTCATATATGTCCCATGTAATGGGATAAACCAATGATATCAAAAAGGGTCCATCCAATTACTTTTTAAATATTTCTTAAGAAATGATTTATAATTTTTCTATCATTATAATTGAGAGAGGATAAAATTATGAAAAAAAAATTTTGACTATCCCCTACAAAGTAAGACTTGAGATAGGATGCATGGACCATGAATTTGAGCTCGGGTTGTCTAACAGATTCAAACAAAGGTTGGGACATTGAATCAAACTCAATTTCATTTCCAAAATTTCTTAATAGAAATTGTTGATTTTGAACAGAATACTCAACCACCAAATTGGACATATCAATTTCGGTAATGGATAGATAATTAAATTATTTTATTTATCCTAATGGTTTAATGGTTTTTGGTTGAATAAAATCATTAATGGAACAATATTCAAGACACTCAATCTATGCTATAAAATTTTCTTCTTGTGATTAAAAAAATAAGATTACTCTTGATTTAAATACCCATAAAAAATTAATTCATGTTCTTTAGGTCTCTTATATTCAAAGGATCCTTCTTTGTCTTTATCATGATATGTTTTTGGGTAACAATATTCTTCTATAAATGTTGAGGAAGGGACAACCTGAGTGAGAATGGGTTACAAAATTGTTTCAATGAATTGAAGTTCTTATCTCAATGATAAAACCTCAAAATTCATTATATTTACTTGTTGACACAATTTCTCATGTAATGGTTTTGAATGAGGAATTTAAAGGGGTTGAGACATATGGTTTATTCTATGAGGATAATGGAGTTGTTGAAATTGGACAAGAAGATGTTCATATTGTCTTTGCGGGGATTGAAGCACATTATATTTTGGAATAATTTGTGGAGAATATGAGTTAAAACATTTTTTTGATTAGTTTGTTTATTATCCAACCAATATAAACTAGGATGCTCATTTTACATCACACTTGGAGTGGGGTAGTCAAAGTAGGGAGAGATTCTCCATTTTGGAATTGTTCAAAATGGATTTTCATAGCAGTGAAATCGATGATGAGAATAGAGATGTGGGTTAAGAAAAGTATGGTATTGTATTAGATAACTTACTTAGGTTCCTGAAAATGGTGCCAAAATTTTCTCTCATATAAATTTACCCCAGATTTTAGGGTTAAACAGTCTCTTGTAGTTTATCTTGGTTGGTTGAATCATTAAAGACCTAAAAAGTAACCTATAGACATGTATATTCTATGGATTATGTTTGGTTGTGAAGTGGACAACTTGTGTTTATTTTATATTATTTTAAAAGAGCTCTAAGAGATCTATGTGACTTAAAATTATTAGAAAATTAGTTGATCCTAGGTTATTAATCATGGTGGATTGGATGAATTCCTTTTTTAACGATTTCAATTTCATTAACTCAAGAAGGATTCTTTCAATGAATTAAAACTAACCTCATCACATACCAGTTAAACATCTTCACAAACACATTCCAATCACATATACACTTGTAGGATCGTGTTCATGAGCACTCCAAGGTAAAAGATCTAATTAGCACATAAAAGTGGGTGAATAAATTCAATAAGTAAGAGGACGAGAGAAAATCATTGAATAAAAGGAACTCAAATAAAATAAATTAATAAAAATTTAGAGAGTAAGAAATAACATCCAATCCAGTCTCTTAATACTTCCTTAGATCAACCCATAAACTATTTAGGCCTCTATTGGTGACACGTTCTCAACAGAAGCGGGATGTAGGCTTATGAGGTGGAATTGAAGAAGAAAAAACAAGAAAATAGCGATCACTCGCCCATTGTGTGAAACTTTTCACAAGTTATAGTGTGAATAACTTCACAAAATGAAGAAAAGGTATCAATGGTATTTGGATAATAATATAATAATATTATAAGAATAACTTTTATTAAAAACTAAGGTGATTCAAACAACTTACATGAGAAAGAAGAATGTTACAAAAAAATTGGCATAATAACAATACAATGAAAACAATGATCCAAGATCGCCACATATTCCACCAATACTACCTTAAATAATAAATTATGAAGCGTTGGGTCGAGACCCCATCTGTCTAAATATCTTTAATTAATTCTGGTGGTCCTAGTTGTGTGCAAAATTAATGTAGAGGTGACTTTTCTACTCTTAACACAAAGTGGCAGCTATCTTGCATGCACTAAAAAGAGGCACGAAAATGACATACTTGGTGGATTAATTAGAGTAGTCCATTATATTATAAAATGGATCCCAAGATTTCCACTAATATCCTATAAAAGTTTAGTCGAAAATATTTTTTTGTTTGCGAGATATGATTTAAATGGTGTGTTGTTTTTCTGGGCCGCACAATCTGGTCCAGAATTTCTTCTTCAACTTGGGCCACCTTGAACACCATTAAAACATCCAAATTAGCTTGGACCATTAATTAAATAAATGTTAAACATGATATAATATATATTCAGTTAAATTTTTTTAATCATTGGTCATGAATATTGTCCCATATAGTACTTTTATTGGGCTGATTTATAGTTTACTTCGCCCAGAATGTTATAGGTTCAAGGCCCACTTTGGTGGTCTTCCAATTTTAATCTAAAAGTGCTCCAAAATCATTAATTTTTACTTATATCGTGGGATAGATGAAAAAAATCAATAGCATTTTTTATGGATGTGTTCAAATAAGTACCAAGTAATAGTGCACTTTAATATAGAATTACAATCAAAACTTGAAATAATGTTCAAATTTTAAAATGAACTAAAAATGGTGTTTATGAATAATGAAACACATGAATATTATAATATAAACAATTAATATGATACTCTTTAATTGGATAATCAATAGGTCCATATTCCCTGGGTGGTGGGTTGTTTGTATATATATCCACACCATTCCCCTTGATTTTGGAAAGAAGAACGTCGAGCATGTGGTGGATATCAACTCAAAAGAACACTAATATTTTAAGTCTACCTCATATTCTGAGTATTCAAACCTTCTTCATGGATATCAATGTGAACTATGTTTCATGTATTTATCCCCCCAAAATAAATTATACAAATTGATTTAGACCATGGATTATTACTCTCCATGGATAAAGTAAATATTCTAAAACATATCAAAACAATAGGAGATAATTGATAAAAATGAATAAAATATTCAGAAACAAAAAATATCATCAATTGTATACAAACATGAGGATTTTTAATATCCCAAAAAACCTAAAATGAGGAAGACCACCCTGAAACATGAAATCAATATGCAAAATCTATAATATGAAATAAGAACAATTTTTTGGGAAGTGATAGTGGAATATATTCCTCTTTTAGTAAATATCTATATGGGAATAAAATATTGAAATTATAAATATGGTCATTGAAAATATGGTGATTATAAGTATGGTCATTAAAAATATTTTCATTGAATATATGGTCATTTTCCATATATCAAATATTTATACTAAATTTATGAACTATTAAGACATAAATTTAAAATAATATAACTCAAAATAAAATTAAACCATGATATTAAAATATTATAAAAAAATTTATATTTTTGAATTACATATATATTAATAATAATATTATAAAAATATAATATGAAGTAAATATAAAATTAAAATTAATATTTTTTTTATAAATGACACGGTTAATTTAATTTTTATTTTATAAATAATTTATTATAATTTTATTTGTGAGTACTTAGTATAAAATTAACATCTCTATTTTATTATGTATTGTATATTTTATCCTAATAAATTATATTACAATATTTAAATATGTTTTTATATATTAACTAAAATATCAACATCCTTTAAATTAGAAACTAATATGAGATAATATAAAGAACACTTAATTTTTAAATTTTTTTTAATAAAATTTGTTTTTTCTAATATATTTATATTTATTTATAAATAAATGTAAAAATATTAAAATTTTAATTATATAAAACTAAATTTATTTTTTTATTTTTATTGTAAAAACTTTATTCATTTATATTTTTTGGGGATTTTTAAAACAATATTTTATTTTGGTGAACATTGTGAAATAAAAGTTTTCAAAAATAATATAACATTTATGAAATATTAAGTATATAAGTGAAAATTAGATATTTATAATTCCTTTTTCTATAATAAAATATACATTGTTTACTTAAATTTTTTTATTTATAAATATTTTATATAAATTATAAACCCATACTCTACATTTTTTTAATTTATGTCATACTTTTCAGGACATTGTTTTTAACAAACTATGTATTTTGTACTTTAAAATTAATTTCATTCACATTAAAAATAGAATCATATAAATTTTATTTTAAATTTGGAAAAATTGAGTCCAAATTATATAATGTATAACATTTTTTAGCACAATGGATAAATTTTTTATGTAAAAACATGTTACTGTGGTGAAAACTAAAATGTTAAAAATGAGAAACTAAGGTGGTAAATGGTCAAACTAGTTAAAAATGTTTTAATTTAGTGTAGAAGTTTTGAATTACATTACATATTATTCACTAATATTGATAAATTTTTAACCCATTTTTCTTGATTCTAACTTTATATTATTCAATTTTTTGTGTATTTTTAAAATTGACAAACATTTTCACTTATAAAAGGGGTGAGCATCTCCTCACATAACCTTGGAAAAAACCCTCTTTATTCAAAAAAAAAATACAAACACTCTTCCAACACTTTTATACACTATAAAATGGTAATTTTATACTCAAATTTCCATACCCCAAAATGTTTAACCCCCTTTACAGAGGACATAACCCAAATACATGGGTATACATTTCTAAAATCATATTCCACTTTTCTTTTACCTTATGTGAATTAACTCTTTATCAAAATTATTTTCAATATATAAAAATAATAAGATAAATTTCCTTACTATATTTTAATGTTATTATAATAATGGTATAATATTTGAATACCCTTACCATTTCCCAAAGAAAATAAACAACATCATTTTTGTGTGTGCAGACTATTACCTCCAAATAACATCGTCTTCCAATTTCCACTACAACCATAAAATTATTGTCCTGATGTAGGATTTAATAATTAAGTATAATATTTATAACATATTTTTGATTTTTAAATGATATAAAATATTATTAATTTATCTTATTCTATGTAAAATAAATTTTACATCCAAACGTACATGTGGACTACCAACTCGATGTGATGATTGGCTTCTATTTTTCTTTTTTAATTGGATAGATATGATCATGATGATAAAAGTAAGGTTAGGATTTAACATATTTGAGAACATATTAATGATATGTGAACTAATGATAATTTTAAATACATTTTTCTACAATAAAGAACCCTAATTGGAAATCAATAAATTTAAATAATGTAATATTTTCAAATACAATAATTTTTCTTCTGCATACATTACATTTTTATGTGGATAATATTTTAATTTAAATTATGAATTATTTACTTATACATTAATTATTATTTTAAAAACATTATAATTATAATATATCATAGTAATAAACACTAAATTATATCATTATAGTACTTGTGTAATGATATTAAAACTAAATCACATCATAATCTTCCATTGTGTATGGTATTTTCATGTTCGGGTCAGTTCGACCACCTACTTGAACAATGATATGAAATTATATCATGGATGATTATAAAACCATAATTAATTGTATAATTTTCTTTAAATATATATTCCATGATTTTTAGTTTTCATAATATAATATATATCAATATTTAACTCACTAATTAATTAAACACTATTCATAGGTTAAAAATCACCAAACAAAGATCATGGTCAATATCATCTTCTAGGATAAAGATAAAATGAAATAATAACTGGAAATTTAATTTTTTTTAATAATAATAAGTATTATATTATAGAAACGTCAATGAATTTGTAATTTTTTGATTTTGGGTGGGAATAAAAACCAACACTGCTGTTATGAAACTTGTACAAAATGATGCATGATTTCCCACACACGACGTCATAAATATGTAAACATTTACTAATATAAAAGCAGGTAATTATTATAAATGTTTTTTTATAAAATTTTAATTATATGAAAAGGTTTTTTAAATATGCTAAAAATCTATTTATGTTTCTTATATAGTATCTTAGAGTACATTTGACTAAGCTGAAAAACAAGGTATGTGGTTCTTTTTGTCAAATTTAATTTCATGATACTTATTTTTAATCTGCACTATGATACATTTAATTTTGTTTCATTTCTATATAACAAATAAATTTTTCCATATTCATGTTGATTAAAGATACATATCATTTACATTAGTTAAAGGGACATCAATTCAAATGATATTGATCTTGACTGTGGTTTTGATCAAAACGTTACTCAAGCCATAAGAGTTTCATTGCCAAAATAATTTTAAAATAATGATTTTTTTTGAATTATAATACGTTTAATTAATTTTTATTCATTATAAATCCTCTAATCATTTATATTTTTTATTCATGTTATTTTATATGTTCCCTTGATAATTACTTTTTCCTTGAATTATATATTACTTAAGTGTTTCCTATAAGTGAAACATTTATTGTCTCTTCTTTTCATCTAGAAACATCCCTTTTTTCATTTATAAATTAATGGGATTCTTTTTTAAATATAATTATCTATTCCAAAATAATTGATTAATGTATTTTCTATTAGTTTATATGAATTAAAAATTAAAATATTTTTTTTCATTTTCTATATGAATCGTTGTCATATAGGTGTAAGTATAATATATTTTTAACATTTTCATATAAACACATATTTCTACCATCCTTTTAATTTTATATGATACATACATTATATGACTTAATATTTTTCTAAAATAAAATATTATTCTGCATTAGTTATAATTTTATTATATAAAATGATTCAAAAAATATCATTGATGCTTCTTATCTCCAAAAAAAAATTTAATTCCCCTAAAAATGAATTCAATATAAATCCATATATTTTAACATTTATTATTATTAATTAATGATATTATTATAATGTATCCATAAAACCTATTGCTTTGTATGGGTTATTTATATTCTATATATTTTAGATTATTAATCCATCACTACCATTTTATTACCTAATCATCCACTATGTATGATCCGAACTTTTCACCCAATACCATTCCTTTTTGAATAAGCTATTTTTGATTCACTTTATTGATGTGTGTTCACCATGTTTCCATATATCAACTGATTTGGTAAAATTATTGACTTAACCATATACCCTTTATCAATATGGTTTACATTCTATAAGCTTTTTTATATTTATTTAATTGTATTTACCTAGGAGTTTACTTAAGGTCAATGGATTTCCATTTATTTACCTTGGGATTTACTTTTTATTATAATTGATGGAATTGATAATGATTTCATTATATGAGCCCATATGATACCTAGTTTCTTTCTATGGGTTCTTTATGGTCAGTTAAATGACACCCATTTCCATTTCATGGGTTCATTATGTTATAAAAATTAATTATTTTTATTTATAATGCTTTATAAAATTCAATTTATAATGGGTCCCTTATAATGTTAAAATTGATTAATTTGAAGTGAAACTCATAAGTTTTGATAATTGGGTGGGGTCCTATATCACCCATTGATTCATTTTTAAAAATATTATATATCACGATATAACTGTATAATAGAATATTTTAGTTTCTTTTAAGTGTGTTCAATCATGGTGTGGATCCTAAATTAAATTTTCACTTTATATATTATTATTCCAAATTTTAATGATATTTTATAGTTTTAGTCTTTTTATCATGACTTTTCCAATCTATCATGGGTCATGTTTGTTGAATCGTTTTTTTAAACTCTTTTGGACTCCCGTATTATGTTTTTCTATTTCATATGTCTGAATTTATGATCTATTCTTCATTGGGTTTGAATTTTCACTTTTATTAAGATTATATACATATGATCAACATATCTTCAATTATTATATTTTATTATTATCATTATGTTTTCCCTTACTAAGCATCTGAGCTCATATCTTTCATATGATTCAATCTTCCCTAGTTATAAGGATGAGTATAACATATAAGAAGTGTTTGAGGGAGTCTATTGTCGCTTTATTATAGATAAATTTTCAAAAGGGTTGTAAAATATTATTCATAAGTAGGTATTACTCATAGAAACTAAACATTTTTTCTTGGGATTTTGTGATTTTTTTAGGATATAATTTTTTCCTAATGTAAATGTTGTAAGATAAATGCATTTTGATTCTTTTTTGCTATAGATAGTTGTGATGCTGCCACCAATGTAATTAACTAATGTGTAGTGTATAGTTGGAATAATGTTATCATCCTTCTATAGGCAGCATGATGAATTTTTTGATATCAAATATTAATTTAGGGAAAAGTCAGAACTCCCATATTAATATTTATATTCATGGTGGAATTTGTAGTTTATGGACCCATCAAGGATTTATCTTCACATATCAATGGCTGGTGACCTTGATAGAGAATAAAAAATTATAGAATATACTTATAATAGGGGAGATTAATTATAAAGTAGGAAAAAGCATGATAGAGTATCCTATAAAGATAATATTAATCTAGATAAGACTAACTCTCATGGAAGAGGATGATGAGGTAGTATAAATTCTCTCATCCAAACTATATATAAGAGTTGGTGTCCTAGAACCAACTGGTTGTACTTTGATTACATGGATATTCAATTTATTTAAATTCCAAACATCTTATTACATATTGTTCATTTTTCTGCATGACTATGATGTAATAATGTCCAAGAATATTTGTTGCATTGATAAGGTCATGGAAGTTCCCTTCTATGATGAGAACCTTGAAATGCTATAACAATGTTCTTAAATATAGTTCTATGGTTGGATGAAATACCATGAAGGGACACATAGCATGCATGTTGTCAGGTGCGAGTACTCATAAGCAGATGAGACTTCCTCTTAGGAAGTTCTCACTAGGTCGTCTCCAAGATAGGAGATTATGAGAACAGACTCGCCATTTGGAATTCTACATGTTTTGGTGTCATCAGATATTTCTATATATGAGAGTGTGTAATGATCCTTAGACTTTAATATTGTCATTAATAAATGTAATGACTTTCATGCTTTTATTTACTCATGAAAACCATCATGCAGACTATTGGCGGGAAGTAGGGTACATTGGGTGCGTCACGAGTGACATGATATAAATGAATAATTTGATGAAGGATTTCTCCCTTCCATTTATGGAAATTGATATCTCGGGCCTTTGATTGAAATAGAATCATCTTGTGAAATTCCATGGACATGGTGTAACGACAAGATTATTTTAGGTCATCAAAGAATGATGTATCAAGCCTAAATATTTATGACAGTATCATGAAACCTGCTTGACGAGATATTGAGAGAAAGTGATTATATTACACAGTGAGCAAGTGTATGTGGATGTCATTGTTTCTACTTTACGTTCATTCTCTTGGCTGCCTAGACCCGTTGCTAGACAGTACTTTTGAACTTTAGGCAAACCTGCTTAATGTTAATGAGAAAGAATCCTAGAGGGTCACACAGTAAGTGTTATTGGTGGTCTCGATTAAATTCTATTTGAATTTAATTAACAAAATAAATATTAATCTCAAGAACATGGAATAATTTTATTCTTTTTAAGATGATCTCATAAATTAAATAAAATATATTTTTTTATTTTATTGAACATTAAATAAATACTTATTTACTATTTTTTAAGTAAAATATTTATTTAAGAGAAAAAATTAATTATTTATTTATTTGGGTGTTCAATCAATGGAAGTGGAGTTTGCGAAGACCAAGGATGTTTTGGTAGTAAAATAATTATTTGTAAGATGGTAAATAATTATTAGCTGGCACAAGTTAAAAAATTATAATGACAATACTATTATTTTGTGACGTGGAATTTTATTCATAATTCTGTTTTGCACAAGTTGGTGCACCATTAATAAGGACGGGGTATTATTATTATGAGAATGGGGTTTCTCTAAGTTCCTGAATGTATTTAATTTATGTTATGCAATTAAATATTGTAACAAAAGTTCCATGCATATAAATAGAGAAGTATGTCAATTGTGACATTGTGAACACACAGCACACTTGGTGAATTGAGAATTGTTGAGATAGACAATTTCTTTCTCGAATCCTCTTCCCACCCCTCTCAAGAATGAGAAAAATTCTTCAGGGATAAAAAATAAGCGATCAAGAATGACCAGCTCAAGACACTCGCTTCACCGCGCTAGCACTCGTAAAATGAGTGATGTCGATCAGAGTACATCAGAGCATGTGTGGATCACCACTAGAGGGTTTCTAGTTTGGATCCTCATAAGTGAAAAGGGATAATCAGAAAGGGTCATTATGAAGGATCAACATCATCAATGAAGAAAATACCAAAGATCCAGTAATTCTTTTCTTTATGAAATTAATTAAATTAATTATGAACATGATGTGCATGATCCTCTCTAAAGCTTTCAGAACACTTCCTTTTTTATCTAAATCTTTGATTCTATTCCATGGAGACTATAATTCATCATTGTATTAATCCTGGAATAATCATTGATCATGGAAAAAATTAAATTCGGGTGCTTCTCCTACCACACTTTCATTGTTCCCGGAACCTTCAAGTTGTATCATAGGGGTTACATCATAGTTTATAATTATTTAAATATTTCTTTGATTATTTATGCATTTAATAATTTAGTTAATTCAATTCATGTTAACCGTTCTTCAAATATGATTCTTAGGATCCGTTCCTTCTCTTTCATTTCTCGTTCACCTTATAGAAATGATATATTCTTTTAATTTTGATTAAAATAAAATAGAGGATCTCATCTTAAGGTGACAAAGGTTCCTGGTCACACAACACCAGAACATACGACATGTATTCGGTAGTATACGCCGTATATCCAAGGTTCAATGCACTAGTTTTGGTCTTCCAAACCAAGCCATATCATTGGATTTTGACTATGTCTTAATGACTCCATGTGTTGACCAAGAATAGGTGGAATGCAGTTTCAAGATTACATGTCGTGTGGCCCACTGGACATGGTGGTTAGTCCCTTCAGGGTAGGGTTAGACTGTCTACCCCGTACATGACTTAACCGGCTAGAGACCTTGTAACGAGGAGCTATACAGAATGTGGCCTAATGGACATGTTGTGTACTCTGAATATTTCTGAAGTAGACTCACATGTCATTTCGTCAGGCATATACTTCGGATGGATGGTGAAAAATAGTACACACCATGTGGTTGGAACTAAAAATTGTGTACTCATCCAAATTATGCATATTTACTAAAAAAATTATTATACTATACAAACCCTTGAGACGTGTACCATCATGCAGGTGTCAAGCTGAGGCACTACACATGATAGGTGTTTTATATATATGTGTGTGTTTAATTTAACATCTGTGTAATGTTAATTTCTACTCATTGGGTGGTTATGAAGAGGAATTCACCAGGTTTCCTCAAGGGTACAATTTATGTACAAAGATAATTTTAAATGATTTTATTTGTTTTAAATTATGATGGTTGATAATATCAGGGAAATTCAGAAAAGGTTTTAAGATAAAAGTATTCATTAATTAAAGATAATAATTGATTTATTTGAGGATGATTTATCTTAAAGAAGAATAATTAAAGAGTTGAATCCTAGTTTTATTTATGTGTAAATATCATTTCATGTATGGATGGTCATGAGAAAGACCAAGACCTTCATATGTGGATGGTTTATTTTAATTTACTTATTTAAATTAAATTTTTTGTCCTATGAGCCTTCTTCTCATTAATATGTAGGGCCTTCGTGTCCATGTTTTCTTTTATAAAAAACTCCTTTTTAACCCTCACCTTCATGTGAGTTAAAAAAAGGCATACGTAATAGATGGTACTCTCAAGCTAGTGAAGGTGGTTTATGTTATATCCAAGACAAAACCAATCCTAGGTGATACATAGGTGGATAGGTGGAAAGATGTAAACATGAACCCAAAAGGTTCAAGATGTTTCTCCCCTAGTCTAGGGTTAGTTTATCATCTTCTAGACAAACTAACCATTAGAAATGATCATTATCATGCCCTTTATTTTTTTCTGTCACCTGCATGCTTTATCATTACAGATGTATTTTCATGATCACGTAATTAATGAATTAAACAACCATGAGTGATGGAACTAAAAATATTATCAATACATGGTTAATCACTCAAGTAATTTCCTCTTAATATTAACAAGCATGTGATAATGATAATAAGAAATTCATGCATAAGAGATAAAAAACCCTTAAATAAAATATTATGTCGGATGAAGCCTTTCATTAACTGATTAAGGGAAGAAGTCTATAAAACTATTTGATTGACCAACCCTTGTTGGGACACATAATTTTTTATAGTAATCCCTTATTAAATGTTTGGGGTTGACTTAACTATATTACATCAAAATGAGTATCCCTTACTTGACATGGTGTAATATTAGAGGCAAGAGTTGAGAGAATCCAAAAGACATGATTTTAGGATTGGGGAGTCCACTCAACAAATCAAGGAGCTACAAGCCCGTAGTTGGAAAAGACCTACCTACCTAAATACCTTCTAATAGCTTGACCAACACTTTTTCAGGTTATGCAAAGGGGAATATGGATCCTTTACACTAGAATTTTTTGGAAACTGGAAATTCCAAGTTCAATGGTGAGGGCCATTGGGACTTGATATGATAGTGAAAGACTTAATATAAAATTATTATTTCTCATAAAATGTAATCAAGAAATCATTAATGATGTTATGTTTTAATTATAGAATAAAAATGACAAGCTCTTCAACCACACTATCCTTATGATCAATTCTGAATAAATACAACATCTTCACCTGCAGTAACTTCTAGGAATGGTTCATATGCCATCGGGTTATCCTATGCCATGAACATAAGTCTTACGTGCTGGAGTCAACATTACCTGATCCACCTACCAAAGAGGCGAGTGATGAGGATTTCTTGGTATATAAGAAACATATGAATGACATGGTTGATGTTCATTATTTAATAATATCATCAATGTCTATTGATACCATGAAGTCTCATAAAAACATGGATGCTTATATCATTCTTGAGCACCTTCATGGTCTTTACTAGGAGAGACAAAGACAGGAAACATTTGAGATCTCTAAGGAACTCTTTCAGAGTAATATTAGAGAAGGTTCCCTAGTTGGGCCTCATGTAGGTAAGATCAGTGGATACATTGAGCGCCTTGAGGTTCTAGGGTTTAAACTCCTTGAAGAACTAGGAACATATCTCATGCTTGCATCACTCCCTTAGAGCTTCTCTAACTTTTTTGTCAATTTTAATATGAACAACATTGAGAAGTCTCTATCTAATCTTTTTATCCTCATTCTCCATGTGGAAAAAGATATGAAGCGTGAAAATCCTTCTATACTTATGTTGAATAAGAGGAAAGGGAAGGTGAAGATATTTAAGACCAATTCTTCTTCATGAACATCCAAGATAAGGATGATCAAAGGGGATTCAAAGGAACAGGAGGTTGTTTGTTTCGCATGTCACAAGAAGGGCCACTGGAAGAAGAACTACACCTAGCCTAATAAGAAAGGGGAAGATTCAGTTGCATTTGTTATCAAATTCAATCTATCTATTTCTAAAAATTGGGTATTAGATACAACTTTTGGTGCTCACATATGTATCCAAATATAGGAACCTAGTAGATTCAAGAAGATTGACTGAGGGGAGGTAGATCTACGAGCAGCCAACAGAGCCAGACTTGCTATTATAGATGTTGGGGACTACTAACTCACATTGCCAACTAGGATTATCTTGGTTTTAAGGGGTTGTAATTGTGTGTCGTTTGTTACTAAAAACATTATTTTTGTATTCAGGTTAGATACATATGGATTTTTTTTCATGTTTGTAAATGAATGTTGCGTCTTTTACAAAGATAGAAATTGTTTTGGTAGGGGAAATTTTTACAATGGTCATTATGTGTTATATTACACAAACTATGTAATGAAAATCGATAACAAAGATACTTCACATGACTCACATCACACCGAACATTGTCATCACCATCTAGGTCATGTAAATGAGAAACTCTTGACATTGTTACATCAAGATGGATATTTTGATTCATTAGAACTAAATCCAGTTGGTGTATGTCATGCATGTTTACAAGGAAAAATGGCCAAATCCCCATTTAGTGGGAAATGTGAAAGTGATGAAGAACATCTTGAATTAGTTCATACCGATGTGTATGGACCATTTCTATTTAACGCAAGTGGAGGGTACTCATACTTCATAACATTTAATGATGATTTTAGTAGATTTGGATATATATACTTAATGAGGTATAATTTGGACTCTTTTGATAAGTTAAAAGAATACAAGAATGATGTTGAGAACCATCTTGGTAAGAAGATTAAGAAACTCCACTCAAACTGAGATGGAGAATATCTTAATCAAGACTTCATTGATTACTTATGGGAGTATGGGATCCTATCCCAACAAACTCCTATATACATTCCCTAGTGGAATGGTGTGAGTGAGAGGAGGAACCACACCTTATTGGACATGGTGAGATCAATGATGAGTCAAGCGAGTCTTCCATTATTCATTTGGGGATATGCGTTACAAACACCTGCGCACATACTAAACCTAGTACCAACTAAATCGATAAATGGTATTCCATACGAGTTTTGGAGTGGAAAGAAATCCATATTATCAAATTTACGTGTGTGGGGAATACATGCATTTGTTAAGGCCTCTTCAAGTAACAAACATGCACCCTGAGGCACAAAGTGTACCTTTTTAGGATATCCTAAGAAAAAATGAAATATTACCAATATAACCCTCTCATACAAAAAGGTTATAGTGGAAAGACACACCATATTCCTCAAGAGGGAGCACGTATCCAAAAAATATAGTGGTAGAAATATTAAATTTGATGAAGTTGAGGCTCAAGGTACATAAGAGTTGGTATAAGAACAGATTGCACAAAGCCCCGTTGAAGAAAGAACTGTTCCAGAGACACAAGAGTTGTGTAGGAGTACAAGAGAGGATATAGAACCAGAACAGTATGGTTTTCTAGTTACTGAGGATGGTGACTCAATATTAGATGATAATAATGATCCTTTAACCTAAAAAGAATCAGTAAGTGGCATAGATGTTTCCAAGTGGCTAGAAGTCATGAATTCTGAAATGGATTCCATGTACCAAAACCAAGTCTCTATTTTGGTAGATCCTTCCATTGACATAAATCATGTTGGTTAAAAATGGGTATTCAATAAGAAACATGACATGGAAGGACAGGTCGTCACCTATAAGGCATGCCTGGTTTCAAAAGGGTTCAAACAGTGTCAAGGCATTGACTACAATGAAACCTTTTCACCAGTTGCAATGATGAAATCCATCAGAATTCTATTGTCCATTTCCACTTACCATGACTATGAGATTTGGAAAGTGGATGTCAAACCGCATTTGTTAATGAGAACCTTTAATAAGATGTCTACATGACACAATCTGAATGGTTTATGACTTCAATGGATGCCTATAAGGTATTTAAGTTTCAAAAATACATTTATGGATTAAAGAAAGAATCCAAGACATGAAAAATTATTTTTTATGAAGCCATAATGAAATTTAGTTTTATCAAGAATGAATGTGAGCCTTTTATATATAAACAGTTTAGTGGGATTGTAGTCTTTTTTATAATAGTATATGTTGATTACATATTACTTATTGGAAACGAGATACTAGTCTTACAGTCTGTTAAGGAATGGTTGAATAAATGCTTCTCCATGAAAGACTTGGGCGAGAGAGCATATATTCTTGGGATCAAGATCCATTGTGATAGATCCAAGAGATTGTTGGGCTTAAGTTAAAGTACATAAATTGATAAGATACTAAAGAGATTCAGTATGGAAAAATCCAAGAGGGGATTATTTCCAGCATCAAATGGCATTAATATTTCCAAGAAAATGTGTCCTGAGAGACATGAGGAAAGAAATATAACTGCAAGGAATCCATATGCATCAGCAATTGGTTTAGTTATGTATTCCATGTTATGTACTAGGCTAGATGTCACCTACGCATTGAGTGCGGTAGGAAGATATCAAGATGATCTTGGTGACCACCATTGGATGGAAGTCAAGACTATCCTAAAGTATATGAGTCATACTAAGGATATGTTCCTGGTTTATGGAGGAGATGAGGAACTATTCCTCAAATGATATGAAGATGTCAGTTTCTAGACTGATCAAGATGACATGAAGCCACAAACAGGATACATATTCACTTTTAATGGAGGTGTAGTGAGCTAGAAGAGCTCAAAGAAGAGTGTGGTCGTAGATTCTACAGTAGAGTCCGAGTATATCGCTACTTATGAGGTAGAAAAAGAAGCAGTTTGGATGCGAAGCTTCATCCAAGAGCTGGAAGTGATACCTAGTAGTAAAGATCACATCACACTGTATTGTGATAATACTATAGTGGTGGATCTCTCAAAAGATCCAAGGTCAGATCAGCAGATAAAGCACATACATTGGATGTATCATCTCTTGAGGGATTTTTCTCAGAGAGGTGAAGTTGTAGTGAGTGGTATTTCCATATAAGACAACATGGAATACCCCTTGAATGAATCCTTATCTCACCAGAAACATTATCACTATGTGAGGTCTAGCGGACTGAAAGTCGAAGGAAGTAGGCTCTAGTTTAAGTGGCAGTTTGTAAGAGTTGGTGTCGTAGAACCTACTCTTTGTACTTTTATTACATGTATATTTAATGTATTTAAATATTAGACATCTTATTACATATTTTTCATTTTTCTGCATGACTATGATGCCATAATGTCCAAGTGTATTTTTTGCATTGATATGGTTAAGGTAGTTCTTCGCTATGATGAGAACCTTGAAATGCTATAACAATATTCTTAAATATAGTTCTACGATTGGATGACATACTATGAAGGGACACATAGCATGAAGACCTTCAGGTGTGAGTACTCGTAAGTAGATGATACTTCTTCTCATGAAGTTCTCACTTGGTAATCTTCATGATAGGAGATTATGACAACAGACCCACAAGTAGGAATTCCGTATGTTTTGGTGTCATCAGATATTTCTAACTGCGAGTGTGTTTAATGATTCATAGACTTTAAGATTATCATTAATACATGTCATTACTCATGAACTTTGATTTACTCATGAAAACCATCATGCAGACATTCGATGGGAAGTAGGGTATTTTGGGTGTGTCACGGGTGACATGATATTAATGGATAAGTCATGGAAGGATTCGTCCCTTCCATTTATGGAATTTGATATATCGACCCTTTTATTGAAATAGAACCATCGTGTGAAATTTTATGTTCATGTTTTAATGGAAAGTTTATTTCCGATAGTCAAATAATAATGTATCAAGCATAAAGGTTGATGAAAATATCATGAAACCTGCTTGATGAGATATTGAGACAAAGGAATTATATTAAACAGTGAGCATTCATATGTGGATGTCATTGTTGTGAATTTACATTCCTTCTCTTGTGTGCCTTGGCCCATTTATAGATATTACTCTTTGAATTTAGGCAATCCCACTTAATGGAAATGAGAAATAATCCTAGAGGGTCACACACTAAGTGTTTTTTCTAGTATCGGTTAAATTCTATTTGAATTTAATTAATGAAATAAATATTATTCTCAAGACCGTGGAATAATTTTATTCAAGTTAAAATGATATCATAAAATAAATTAAATATATATATCTATTTTAATGAACATTTAATAAATATTTATTTACATGTTTGTAAATACAATATTTATTTAAGAGAATAAAATATTTATTTATTTATTCAGGTGTTCAATAAATGGAAGTGGAGTTGGAGCAGACCAAGGACGGTCTGGTATTAAAATAATTATTTGAAAAATGGTAAATAATTATTAGTTATAACAAGTTAAAATAATAATGATGCTTCTATTATTTTTTGACACTGAATATTATTCATAATTTTGTTTTTCACAAGTTGGTGTACCATAAATAATGACATGATATTATTATTATGATAATGGTATTTCTTTAAGTTCATGAATTTATTTAATTTCTATTTTGAAATTAAATATTGTAACTGAAGTTCCATGCATATAAATAGACAAGTACATATATTGTGCCATTGTGAACACACTGCATGCTTGGTGAATTGAAAATTGTTGAGCTAAAAAATTTCTCGCTCGAATCCTCTTCCCTCCCCTCTCAAGAATGAGAGATGTTTTTCAAGGCCAAAGAACATGCAATCAATAATGACTAGAACAAGACACTCGCTTCACCGCGCTAGCATCAAGAGAACGAGTGGTGTCGATTAGAGGCCATAGGAACACGTGTCGATCACCGCTAGAGGGATTCTAGTTTGGATCCTTGCAAGCATACTAAGATAATCTGGAAGTGTCATTCTGAAGGATCAACATCATCAAAAAAGAAAATAATAATGATACAGGTATTCTTTTCATTATGAAATTAATTAAATTAATTATAAACATGATGTGCAAGATCCTCTCTAAAGGTTTTGAGCCTCTTCCTTCTTTATCTAAATCATTGATTCTATTCTGTGGAGACTGGTGTTCATCATCGTATTGATCCCAAAATAATCATTGATCATGGTAAAAATTAAAGTCGGGTAACACTCCAACCACACTTACATTTTTTCCGGAACCTTCACTATCATGGGTTAACATAGTTCTTTCATCATCACATTTTGAATCCCTTGGGGATTAGGTAATATAGAATATGGTGGTGGTGGTAAAAATGTTTCAGGCCATGTAGAGTTGGTCTACTCTTATATTGTTGTAGAAGAAATTTATATCCCATGACTTTTAATATTATTCTCCATTACTCAAGAATATGATTAATATATAACCTTTGAATGGTGAGCGTTTATTTCCATTTAACGCAGCACTATAGTTGTAGGATTTTCTTACCTTAATCGAGATTCATTCATGATTTTATTGGTATCTTAATGTTGGATTTGGTCAATGGATCTCTTCTAATGGTATACTACTTTTGATAATTAGGAGTAGTATGGTTTCATCTGATGGACTATTAGGTATATGTAAATACGGGGTGTCAAACGTACTTAAGGTAATGAAATTATATATTGTGATTTCAGTTGTTCTTCACTAACCAGTAAGAATAGTTTAGTGTGGAGAATCATACTCATCTCACCCCCTTATAAACACATTAAGTTAGGCATCAAGGATTATATGGTGGATTTCCCTATTTCCAATGAGGCAATACCTTTATAGGATATCAAAAAACTTCTCTACCATAGGGTTTTATTCCATTAATAAGGTAGTGAATTCATTCTGATTGCAGATATATCTCATAACCTTGATGTGGATACCATAATCCAAATAAGACAATTGTTATGTGTTGAGATGATATAGAGACTTATATAAGAATTCATATATATATATAACATACAATACCCTTTTAATGACTATATAATTCTATATCTATGAGTGTCCACGGTCCAAAACATTACTAGTATACTATAGTTAACTAGTTACTTCTATATAACCATATTCTTTTCATTATTATTAGAAAAGGATTCTATCAGATGATTTAACCAAAGTGGTTGTTCCCCAATTTATTTATCAATATGATATGGGTTATTTGGGATCTCTTCAATAGTATTACAGGGGAAGATATCTAAGGGTGGTCCACTTAATAACCATCACCTCAGAATATCCTTTGGTTTAGATGATCTTTCACCGGTAAGAGTAAAAAGAACATGGTGTATTCAACCTCAATGTATCATGTGTCTCTCAATATGAGGGAATTCATGGAGTTTTTTTAACATGTGGATGAAATTAAAATTGGGATATGATATCATTATGACCATAGAAATGATAACAATATAAAGATTATTTATTATTGATGGATTGGCATCCATGAGGAGGACCTATCATGTTACTAGTTGTTTATGGGATGGCATGGGGAGAAACTTGTTACATAATGATATTTATATTGCAAAGGGAATTTCCATAACCTTCATCATGAGTATGGCCTCCATGAATAGAAAATATATTTACATTGGGTGGACATTTGTGGTTGATACTATTGAATGTAAATCTAGAGTTTCTCATGACAATACCATATGTAATACCTCCAAGATCATCCCAAATTACACTAATTGATGAAATTTTAGTTGATTTTTTAGTCTCTATTGATATGTAATATAGGGATTTAATAATATATGAATTGATATGGAACTGAATATGATATTTATCATGGGTTGTTAAATTCCCTTGATAAAGACTCTTAAAAAACTATGGTCATACAATCTGGGTTGAAACATCAACCATGATCAATGTCATGTATTTTGGGAATCAACCTTTATAATAAGGGAACCACCGAGGATACCCCCTATATGCCATCATAATATGTCAAATATACCCTTATATTATAATAACAATATTTCATCTTCCCTATCATGTGTTAGAAGGTATGGGTAAATAGGACTACTATTGCTCATCAATCACTATAAATGTATGTTGACATGATTTTTAGATGAGGAAAGAAATATGATCCAGTTCATCAATGGGTGCCACTAAAACATATTAGTGAGATTCATATATTCGAGAGGTTATATGAGACTTAACTTATTTAATTTCTAATAAATGTTTCAATATATCATGATGGCATTGGGGATATGAGACTGATCCCAGGAAATTCCCAAAATATTCTAATGAGATCCTATGGTAATTTAAGGTATATGAGAAATCATTAGAGTTATTTTCAGATTTTTCTAATGAAACCTAGTATTAGTTGGATGGAAATGGTTCTCCGTTAGATTAAAAAATGAATATGATAAGAAACATCAGTTGGAACAAATATATAATCCCTCCATTCACCCTAAATCTTTTCTTATGTATGCAGATGGTCCACCACAATGAGAGTGGAAACATGGGTTCCATCAGGATTATATCTAAAGATATATTGATGAGATTTAAAGATGTTCCTAGAAACATTTATACGGTCCCACCCCTCAGTGTACATCAGGATATTATGACATGTGTTTCATATGACTTCCTCGATATGCCATATGTTCTGATAGGAAAGAGTAGTAATATGATCCTACACATCACTCACCTATAGGATATAATAATGTTCTTCATATATGAGTGAAAGGACATGGGATTAGTATCTAGTAAATTCTCAATTTTCTTTTGTATTTCATGTAAGAATATATTCCTATTCATAATTAATAACCATAAAGGGATGATGGGTTACTTTAATTTTAAAATGAATATGGGATTGTAACGTAGGTTAAATAATCTACAACCCTTAGTGAGTCTTTATTGGTTCCATGGAATCAATGATTGGTCCTGAGATATCTTGGTAAATGTCATCAATATGTTCTTAATTTTTTTTTTGAAACATTAGTAATATTTATGGTTAGTAGGATCCCTCCAATGTAGATTTCATGTACTACCAGGGAATTATAAAAGATCATCATCCTCCTCCTTAATGTATGTGATATGAGAATCATCATTTCAAAAGGAAAAAAATTAAAAATATTTCAAATGTGTTAGAGGGGAGATTGTCCTTCTCAAATTCGTATCATTCGTTGGACTATCTATAAGTTTTTATCACATATAATTTCTTATGATCTCCCTATGATGTTGGTATGTGGTCCTTTAGAAGGTTTTCCCAAATCAAATCATTTTGTCACTTGGTGTTTTAGTTTTTCATTAAACTAATTATTTCTATTCGGTAGTTAGTATAATACCTCAAAAAACATTTTTTTAATAAGCTATGTTCCCTAAAATTTGATTAAAAGTATCCATAATGTATCCATGGAAATTACTAGTTCACACCAACATAATTTCTGGAGATGAGTAATGTATAAATGATTCCATTTTTATTGTAGATAAATAGTTGGGGTTAATTTAAATTAAATGTGGTAAAAATATTAATAATTTATTAATAGGATCAATAAAAATATATAATAAATACTATAAATGTATCATCTTAAGGAATATAATGGAAAAATGATCTCTTCTAAGGGTGAAGGATTCACATCAGGTTCACTATTTTCTTTCTGAAGAAATATGTGCTGCTTGATGAAATAATGTGACACATACCATATTTATTATTGAAGAATGATGATTTTAAATTAGTTTATTTTTCATAGTGCACAATCATCCAAAATTAATTTTTGATCCAATGTAGAACTTCTTGATTAATGTTACCAATGAATCTTTGGGTGAACATAAATCAAGATGATGGGAGATCAGATACATCTCACTCATTAATGGGATTTATTTATTTCTCATGGAATATCTAATATATTTAATACATGTTTCTAAAAACAAGTAAATGAGTAGTTGCCAACATGCTAACCATTTGATCATAACCTTGTATCAATGTGAACATTTATATATTTTAGAAATAATATATATTTCTATGAAAAATTTTTGATCTGATGGTTCCAAGCCAAATAGCTAGAATATGCGTAAATTATCATAATCTATGTAGGAAGAAAGTGTTGTGGTGTTGGGATTAGTCTTATGATAATTGGATCCTACATATCATTATGATTTCAATCAAAAACCATGTTGTCTATTATAGTGTAAGAGGATATATCATCCCTTTTAAGGTTATGGAATATGAACCAGCATGGTTCCATTTAAGGTTATACATCTCTAAAATATAGATTGTTTTTATTAAGGATAAAGTAAGAACCTTATGTATATAAATTTATATGAATAAATGTCTATTTAGTAACAATTTAATATCATAATGTTGTATTCCAAGACTAAAACGTGCAGTTTAAAAACACAGGAAATGAACATCCACTTAGATAGAGTTACATAAAAATGGTTGGAGTGGTACTTATTTTAGTATATTCATTCCAATTTAATCCTATTTATTGGTAGCAAAATATGATAAATAATTACCTATAATATGGAATATGGTGCATTTATGATGGTTTCATCGGGGATATGGACCAATGATTATGATAGACTCATAGGGAATACAACCATTTGAGTATTATTTGATCGTAGGAAATATGATCCATTTAGGAATGATGGATTCATGAGGGATGGTGACATGTGGGAATGAGATAGAGAATTATGCATGGGATGATCATGATTTTATGTTTTCTAACAGATCAAAGGGTTGTGATCATTAATGTGTGTAAGTTTGGGGAATACACCACATAATGGGACCATTATTTATATGAATCCTACTAATTTATATGTATTCAAAAAAATATGTTTGTCCAATGAGGATTATGGGCTCCTATATAGGAGTTTTTGGCTTACATTTCGGCTTCCAATATGTTCCATGTAATCATAAGGGAAGTGTTTTGGTCCTATGCATATGCTTTTTTAAGGTTTAGATGATCACTCCACATATATTATTGATGATATCAATACCTATAGATGGACTCAAGTGGAATATGTCCCAATCAAGAGAAAAATTGGTCATATAAATATTTTTATGAGCATGTTCTAAGAAAAAATAGTCATGAATGCCACTAAGAGAAATTATCCAACTCCATATGATACAATAGGGTAACGGTGTGAGTAACTACACATTTGGAAGACAAGATGAATTATATGATCCAAGAGTGGAATCACCAGTATCCTTATAGTAGGAACTCAAATTATAATGGGGATACGATATTATAAACCTAATGATGTACCGATCAGTTAGGGAAGACAAGGGATGTGGAATTTTATCATGGGTACTAATGATTAATTGGGAATATGCTAGTGTACATGGCCTAATAATTAATTTAAGGATTCTGTAGAGGAGGCCATGTTACATAGGTTCCTAGATAGGATACATGGGTGATAATATAACCTAGGTAGGATCCTTAGTCATAATGAGTTATCATTAAGAAGGAAGTGGGAGAAGGTTATCGATAATGGGGACATGGGTGATGTTTCACCATACTATAGGTTTATGTGAGAATATGAACCCCTAATTAGAGGTAGGGCGATGTGGTCACCCATGTATAGATAAGATAAATAACTACTTTCATATTCTATAAAATTTTGAATATATCTGTACAATATGGTTTTATGGGTGTTGTTTCACCCTAGTGTGGAGATAATTGTGAAATTACATCCTAGTCGAAAGGTAGGGAATATTTGGTGCCCCTATGGTAGGAATGTATGTAATTATCACCCTAATTATTGTAAGAGTTAATTTATTTCACTATTTTTATATTTATATATGCTATCTCTAATAAGGAGTCATTATTCAAGATTTGTGCCACAATAGAGTACTTTGGAAATAACTCGGGTCTGAAAAGCCTTAGTGCGTAGTCCTATGAGGGGTTCGTCAACCTAGTTAGGAATAATTAGTATTAAATTGGTCTTTCATAAATGATTTAATTTGATTATCCTTGAGGTAAATTAATTAACTTATTTTAATTAAATTAAATTAGACTTTAGGCTTAATTAAGCTATATAAATGGGTTCGAAAGAATAGGGTGTGCATAGCTCCTAAGGTGACTAAGTAAGGTGACACATGATTGCTCAATGATAGTGGTGGCTATGATAATAGATCTCATGAACTTCAGTGAAGAGAAGTAAATGGGTACATTTTTTGACTTGTTCTTGTGGTATAATTCTTAACAAGGCGAGTCATCATGGACACACAAACAACAACATTGAAAAAGAGAAGTGGGTGCATGTTATGGGCCCTAGGTGAGTTGATAGTTCTCCTCATATAGATTTTTTATTTATTATAATCAGGTTTTCATCCCATTCTAAAAAAATATCCAATTGAAACCTTTAAAAATATTTCATTATTTGGGTCTTACTCGCTATATTTCAGGAATAAAAATCACAATAAAATTAGTCTCATTGTGTTACTTTAATCATATATAGAAAATCAATAATAAAATATCAAAAGGATCTCAATATCATGAAAATACATAAGGAAATTCATTTCCACAAATTCAAAAAATCAATAAAGTTATTAAAATAGTTCATATATATATATATATCACATTTGTTGTTAACATAAATTTCCATAAATATTTTTATTTTTTCGTCTCTTTTTATTTCTTTACCATTTACACCTTAGTATCATAACATTTTTAATATAAATAACTCACTTAAATAAATTTAATTTTATAATGAATCGATACCATATCTAATAAAATGTGTAACCACATTTAATTCACAATTTAAATAATTATAAAAAAATAAGAGTAACATATTCATTTAAAAAGTTCATAATATGAATAAAATAAAATAAATTAGAGAATATTAAAGATTTATATCTATTTTTATGACCCTCTCTTATATATTTTTTCAATGTAAACAATTTTAAAATATCAGTTTTATATCAAAAAAATATTTCAACCAAAAAATATAAAATAAAAAACAATATCAATTTAGGCCTAATAAAAAATTAAATTATCATTCTATATATTAAAAAAATTCATCTTTATTCCATGTTTTTAAATAAAAATACTTATAACCAAAATTTATCGTATATTTAGCATCATAAATTAAAAATAATTATTTTTATTATTTTTATTTGTAACTAAATAATTTGAATTATTTCAATAATTACATTAATTTAAAAAAAACACCAAAAAAACTTTTACATATACTATATGTAATATGAACTACAAGAATAATGGATAATATTATCTTGACTATTTTTTTGTAAAAAAAAATCATGTATTTTATTAGGAAACAAATAATCATCCTGAAGTTTACATTATTGTCTTACTATTAATTATATAGGTTTATAAATAATTTTATTCTATCATCATAATAATTTATTATCATATATTACTCGAATGTATATGTAGTTCTATAAAAAATCCAATCAACATTTCCAATCAAATTCCATTGATTAATAATTATGTATAGTTTATAAAATATCATATAAATTAATATTTCAATATATAAAATATTAACAATATTTATCTTAATTGGATTATAAATTTTTACTTTTTGATTTGGTCTGTTGGGGTTATTTTCATTTACTTATACCCCATTCCCATTCAATAGAAACTCTGCTAATAGTAAATGAAGATAAAATCACAATAATGAGGGGAAAGGTCACCTAACATGATGTTAATTGATGTTTTCATGATCGAGATCATTTCATTAAATATAATTTATTTGTAAATTATTAAATGTTATATAAAAATAGAAAATTATTTATTTTTGGAAAAATAACACCTCAAACCATTTAAATTGAAAACATAATAAGGGAATGCATCCCATGAAATAAAAGATCAAAAAAGCATCAATGAATGATTTTTTATTTTAATAAAGATAATAAAATAAGAGATTTATTTAGTTATATAATTAGAGGGTGAGAGTTTATAATTGTTCCAAATTATACAATTAAGTTTCAATAGGGTTTGGTAAAAATATATTTTTTTGTGAAATTATAGTGGATAATTTTCATTAGAATTTCTACACTATCAATTTTCCTAAAAATGAAAAAAAACTAAACTGTTTAGTGGAATTTTTCACTATATATGATAATGTCCCCAAAATATTATTTAGGGTAAATTCCATCAATCCAAGGGAATTAATACAATTTGTGAAAAAAAATTATTTAAGGGTTAATAAATTTTCAAACCAAATAAAAAATTGTTTTTAATGAATGAAATGCCTATGAACATCATACATATATCCAGAATGAAACTACATATATAAAAACTCATATTCTATAATTTTATTTTTTTTAATATCAATAATAATTAATATATATTTATATATATGTATCCATTTTTATTAACTACTTATTCATTTAGAAAAATCTCTCTTTTTTATTTCTAATTTAAATACCAACTCAAAATATATAACTTCACTCGACCTAACTATGATGATAAATATAATTTCTAGGACTAAGATGGTTGGATATGGTTTTTGGAAGCGTAATGATGTTTATTTTATACATTTTGTTTCATTGGTTTTCAATAAAATGGTATTAATTCACTTAATAAAAGTTACCAATCAGACTAAACATCATATTTAGGAATTTGGACTCACAAATATTATTAAATTCCATCAAAATATGAAGAAGTTTTCTTAAATAAAAGTTCCATTAGACTCACCATGATTCCCAAATTATAGAAATATCATAATAAGGTGCTGCTTTAGAGTCTTCTTGGATTCGATGAAAATCTAATGATGCATTTCTATTTTGTAATTCAAAAATACAAAATGTTATCTAAAAAAATGTGGTGCAATATTTATGAAATAATGGGGGAGTTCTTCCATTAATATTCATTCTTGGTTGGAAAATAAAGTGTTGCTGGTGGAATAATAATTTATAAAATTACTAATGAAATTCAGATGATGTTAAAGTTTAGTGTCAAAATATTCAATGTCATGAATGAAGTCAGGATGCTATATTTTGTTTGTAGGATAATAATGTTGTTGAAGTTGAATATTTATGGTCTCATTCCATTGTAAGAAGAACAAAAGGTAAAAAAAATTGATGTCTAAGAAGGATGATTGGAATGTGAAGTTATGGAGATATTGGTTTTTAGTTAGACCAAAAAACAATGAGAAACCAATCATCATAGAAAGAAGTTGTGTTTATCATATTTAGAGAAGGAATGAAATTTATGAAGTCTATTGTGTAAGAATCATTATATTGAATGTTTTTACCACTGATCCATTATAATGGATTCTGACACAAATTCATATTATTGGTATCTTCTGTATATTAGATGAAGATTTTTTATCGAAGGTGGAATTTGTTTGTGGGGAGGTTTTTGGAATCTCTAATTATAGAAGATATGATATGTTATTAGTGACCAATACAATGAATACAATTATAGAAAAATCCAAAATATATTCATCCATTTCTCCTCAAGATGAGTTTTTGATAGTTCTCTAGTTTGAAACATTGTTTTCCTTATCAATTGGATCAAGATAAATAATAAATATGATATTTTAATCTTTGGGGCATGAGAAAAAATTCCTTTAACTTGAAATGATACGTTTAAGATCCAATTGATTGCAAATGAAAACAAACTATTAGAGTGTAGTAGAGACTGGTCCATCTACTGCAGTTTTGCACCTATAAGTTCCATCGAACATAGGATCATCAGTTTGAGAAAATAAGAAAAGGATAAATGACTTACATTTTTCAAAAATTTTATCATGTAATTATTTAAATATGTTTTAAGAAATATGAATGGCCATGAGATTTTGAGAATCATAATAGGAAATCATTTGTTTTACATTTTTCACATTTAGTAAAAATCCACACATTGAAGAATATGATTTATTCATAATAATGATGACATCCTAATGAGAATCATGTCTTTTAATTTCGGAATATAAATTTTATGATATGTCTTCAGTTATGATTTTTTTTGGAAATGGGTCATGAAAATTTGTGTGGAAAATTGATTTCATTGTAATAAATAAATTGTAATGAAAAATCTAAATTAGAAAAAAGTTTGATAAGAAGTATGAATCAATATAAAGTAATGGGAAACTTATAGATGATTTAATAAGAGTTAATAATCTTTTAATAAGTAAAATATTTATCTGTAATTTAAGGGAAATAATGATTTCGATCAATTTGGTTGAGTGGTAAACATTTTATGCATCTCTCCCATTCAATTTTTTGTCACCATTAATCGGAGTAAGTACATTGAAGTTTCCTAACACAAGTACTGTGTTGAGAATTACAGAAATAATATCTGAATTTATCTGGAGAAGACGTTTCTAGATTGTGAATTCATGATGATGTGTATTGGATAGAAGAAGAAAGGAGAGGAGAAAAGATAGTAATCAGTTTTTCCATATTTGAAAGAGAAATCAGACAGGGATTTCCAGACTCATATATAAGTGGATCTAAATAGTTTAAGTGGTATTTTTTCAAAGATATATTTCTTTATTGAGAAATAAAACCTGGTAATTAGACTAAAAAATTAGATTGAGTTTCATTATGAAGTATATAGGAAGTTCATTTATACTATTGGGTATGTAAGAGAAGAATTAATTTTGAAGAAATTATTTTTTAAATTAGATCAAGTAGCACCATAACATGTTTGGTACAAAAATTATCTTACATAATTTTATGCTACATGAATCACATTCACTATTTTACTTATCAGTGTCCTTCATGCTTGTAATGGAATACCCTACTCATTGTATTCCACAAAAAAGGACGGTTTTATAGTGGATTGTGTGGTATTAGATTGTTTCCAAAACAATACCAAGGATGTAGATACCCCTGTTGAGTAGTGAACCATGTAAATTCATGTGTTCTTATAGATGTGTGTTTTTTAGTAGAAAATGAAATAATTTAAAGGAGAAGATGGTTTTTTCAATAGAAAAAAACATAAAAGAAAAATATATCACTAATTCACCTCTCCTCTCTTAGTGATATAAGTACATTGACTAAGAATTTACATGTTGTAGTAGAGCTGATGTTTCAATTTTCTTACTATTTACTGATTTTTTGATGTGAAGTTCAAGTAGAATCTGAATTATGTCAACAATATAGGTATTATCATTTTTGACATGGTGAATAATCATATCTAGACTGATATGATGCTTCATTATATTATGTTTCATATGTATTATGTTCTTGAAGATGAAACATATAGTTTTTATCTTATTGATGATGAAATTCCTATAACATCTATTGATAAGAATAATATTTATGAAATGGAATACTTATGAATTATTTACTTTCATTACTTTATCAAATTGAGTTTTTAAGGGTTAAGGGTATTTCCACTACTATAGTTATCTTAGAGAAGATGAAATTTTTTTATAAAGGCAGTACAAAAGTAAAGAAGGAAATTTTATAAAGCTAGAGGATAAAGTATGATGATATAAAAATGGGTGAGTATGAATCTGTTGGGGGGTTCTTTACCAAGGTAAATGAAATATTCAACACTATTATATGTCTTTGAGAAAAGTTAAAGGATTCAATAGTTTTTAAAAATATCTTAAGAATTATTTCTTAAAATTTTGATGTTAAAGTATCCTCATTGGAAGATAGATATTCTTGTAATCTATCTATGTATGATCTTTATAGTACGCTCATTACATATTAAATAGGAAGGGAGAGAGTCATTAGGGGAAAAAAAGATAATAATGAAATATCTTTTAATATAGTCAATAAATAAAATACTAATAAGGTTCCTGATGAAGATTATATTAGTGACTCTAACACCAAAATTGAGTTATATTAAAATTATGATGAATTTAAATCTTGGTTTTCTAAAAATATGAAAACAAGTATAGGTAAATAAAAATTTAATCTTCTCTTTAAATGTTTTGAATGTGAATCCATTAGGAACTTTTTGGATAATTTTCCTTGAACAAAGAAAGGAGAAGATAGTGATGAATAAGAAACAAGTCCAATAATGTCATTGATAAAATATGGGGATAAGGATTAATATTTTTGAGTGGAAAATATAGATAATTATACAAATCTAAAAGGATAATTTTCTTATCTAAAGGAGATGAAGAATAATCCAATGAAGTTGAATCTAAGAAATTAAATAATCATTATAGTGAGAATACTTTTATTATAACATTTAATAATGATAAATTTTGATTCAGTAGTTCTGAAGAAGAAGATACCCTATTAGAATTTCATCTTAAAGAATTATTGAATGAATGTATGAAGAATATTGGGATGCTCAAAAATAAATAATGTTGCTAAAAAATTAAAATTCCTCATCAAATAAGAAAGAAGTATTCCCTAATGAAAAAGTTGTGTTGTTAAAAAAATATTCACTATTTAAATAAATATCTTGAAAAATAAATGTATCGTAATGAACATATAGAAGTATATCTGATGGAAAATAAAAGTAGAGTTGGAACATGTCTAATAAAATCTTTTTAATGCTAAATAGAGAGGTACAAATTTTTAAACCTCTACCTATAACATTAATAAATGTTATCATAATGATTAACCTAATAATGATCTAATGTTACTTTCAAATTTTGATAAGAAATATGATGTTTACCTTCAGAAGAAATCAATAAATATTTCTAAAATGAAGAATGCTAGGAAAGTGATGTATATGTCCAAGACCAAAAAAAATAAGAAGTTATAAGTTTCAAAACATTTTTTGTGTGAAAATGTTTCTATTATTTTCAATTTTGATAATTCTAAAAAGAAAATTAAGCTGAAAAAGAATATTTCAGTTGATAATAGAATGGTTGGTGGTTAACAGAGATCTGAAAAAAATGAAAAGTAGGTTGCTGAGAAACATGTTCACATCTCTGAATAGTATGGATGTTTTAGAGAAAAATATTATTTTTATGGATTATTCTAGTACTATGGTGGATTCATATATATGTAAAATATGTTTTGGTTCTACCAACAACATTATTATTATTCCAAAAATTATAGAAGGAAATGTTTTAAGTGAATTCACTACCCTAAAAGGAAGAAGTATGAGAAAGATATTCTAAAGAATTCTGATAAGGTTGGTGTAAAAATCAAAATAGGATCCATTGCCTAGAAACTATATGTGAAAATTGTGATAATAATGGGAACCTTTCTAAAGTTTTAATTTTTGTTATCAGTATAAAGAATATTTTCTAAAAATTCTTTTAATCTGGATGTTAAGAAAGATAAAGGGAAAGAAAAAGCTCTTGTTGTGGAAACAACTCTAAAAAACGAGAACATCCGTGTATTTTGGATATTTCTTGTTCATATCATATTAAATAAGACCTAAAATTGTGGAAAAATGTAATAGACTTAAAATAAGGTTAGATAATATTTGGTAATAAATAATCACTCGGAATCAGTGGTGTTGGATAGAACATCATTTGGAAATAAAATATTTTGTCTAATAAATATTTTTATGTTGATGAGATAAAATACATCTTTTTAAGTGTTTCAAAACTCCATGATAAAGGAAAAAAATACATTTTCAATAAATGTGGGTTTCTTTTGAAGAGTTGGTAATATGGAAAGACAGTTTAAAAAGTCCAACATACCAAAAGGAAATTTATTTCAAGTTGTTTAAATACTAAACACTTATTACTTGGGTATAGTAGATGAAAATCATTTGTGACATAAAATGTTGGGACACATCTTTAATGAAACATAAGAAAATTATCTAAGCGATAAAAAGTCTATATTATTTCTGATATATCAATAATAATATATTAGTGTTTTAATATTTCTCTAAAATTAATGACTATAAATTATATTCATAAGAAAGTTTAAATTTAATCAATAAAACCCTAAAACGTATTCACTTTTATATCACTATGCCAATGATAAAAAAAATTAAACTAATAGATATAATTACTTCACCGATTTCATTATTGACTTTACTCACATTACTAGTTTCATTTATATGAAGCAAAAGTCATATGCTCTGAAAATGATTAAATGATTTAGTAGGAAAGATAAGAAGGAATGTGAGTATTTAGTGAAGAAGTTGAGAACTGATAATGGTGGTCAGTATAGAAATGAATAATTTTAATGTTTTCTTGAGAATCATTTAATTTTTTATGAGTTTATTTCCCCCTACACACCTCAACAAAATGGTTCTTCTTAAATGAATAACATAAGTTTGGTTGAAATGGGGAGAACAATATTACTTGAAAATGGTCTACCTCATTAATTTTGGAGGAAATACATGACTACTACTTTGTATATTCCATACCATTATTTCAACCAGATTTTTTCATATTTGACTCTATATGAAATGTTTTATAATAAAATTACTAGTTTGAAACAAAAAAACTTATTTGGAGTCCATGCAACCTAAAGAAGAAATGTGGAATCCTTGTAATTTTTGATTAGATACGTAAAGATGGAATTTTTCTTAGATATTATTTGGAAGGAAGAAGATATTGGTTTTTCAATAAATAAATAAGAATAATTTTTTGGTTCAATTTGTGTGATTTTTTATTGATAAGTTTGAGGAAGATGAATATACTCCTGATGAAAAATAATATAACTATGATAAAACAATTTATTAAAAATAATGATAAGGATACTATTAATAGTATTCCAACTCAAGAAGTTGAATCAGACTCAACTATTTCAAGTTATAAGGAAGGAACTATAAAATATCATCCCAACTAAAGGAATCATGTAGAAACATAGAAAATTATTTGTGATAAAAATAATAAGGTTCCAAAAATAAGAACACATAAATTTGTTACACACACTTCATTTTATTCAAAATTTGATCTGAATGATGTTAATAAAACCTTTGAGCATCAGGAATGGGTTCAGGCCATGAATGAAGTGATGGATCAGATAGAAAAGAATCATACTTGGGAACTCATACCCAAGATGGGTAAAAATTTGTAGTTGATACAAAATGTATTTTATAGAATAAGCTAAATGAGGATGGTGAAGTGATAAGGAATAATGAATGATTATTTTTTAAAGGTTACTCATTGATTGAAGGAACAAATTCTTATGATATTTTTTCTCTAGTGGACTGAATATAAACAAGCATAATCTTTCTTCTATTATTTCACAAATAATATAAAAAAAATCAAATGAATGTTATGACTATATTTATAAATTGGGATCTTGATGAGGATGTTTACATAGAAAAACCTGGTGTATTTATAAATGTAAAAGAAGAAAGTTATGTGTCTAACCTAAATAAAGCCTTGAATGGAAAAAACTAAGATCTAGGGGCATGTTATTCAAAAAATAAAACTTTCTTGAGGAAGATTAATTTTAAGAAAGGATGATCTAATAGAAATCTATAGATCAAGTAAATTTTCGAGTTTTCCATCGTATAATTTTTTTGTGGATGGAATTATCAATTCTATGAATGATTAAAGAACATTTGAAATATTTTTTGAAGAAATGAAAATTTTTGTTGAGATTTCCATTCTAGGAGAAATGAAATACTTTTTTGGTTAAAAATATTACAAAAAAAGAAACACATTTTTTTCTCAAGAAAAGTATGATAAGAAACCCCTTAAGAGGTTCAACATGAAAAAGTTGAAACAAGTTTCTATACTGATTTTAGTGGGAACCATGTTTTATAAAGATGTTTAAGACATGGAAGCTGATGAGAAAGAGTTTCGAATACTGATAAGAAGATTTTTTTATTTTACTACCTTAAGACCCAACATTTTTTATGATATTACCCTATTTTCATGATTTCAGAATTATCCAAAATAATTAGACTTATTGGTAGGAAAATCAATTCACATAAATATCAAAGACATAATAAATCTTATCATATGGTATGAAATCTCAGAATGTGTTGAATTGATTAGGTATTCATATACCGATTGGGTAGGAAATTTTTATGATAGAATATCCACATATGTTGGAGTTCTCTTTATGGGTGATAACTTGTATTAGTTGGCATAAAAATAAATATTATTAATTAAATATTAACATTGATAAAGGTGAGTATATTTCTTCCACAGAATCCACTACCCAACTTATGTGTATGAAGACTCAGTTATAAGACTTACTTATTAAAGGAAAGTTACCATTGCTCTTGGGTTTTGATAATCAAAGTTAAATCGGCCTTAACAAAAATCTAGTATGACATTATCAATAAAAACATATTGATATCAAATATTATTTCATCTAAGATCATGTAGAGAAGAATGAATTGAAGCTATAATATGTACCTACATGAGAACAATTTCATGATATTTTAAAAAACCCTTTACCGATGGAACCTTTTCAAAAAACTAAGTTGAACATGGGTATCCAACCTCCATCTCATCAAGGTTTTGGTATGTATTTTTGTCCCCTATATCAACTTTTCTTTGGATAGTGTTCTCATGGGAGATAATTGTTTCGTAAATATATTCATTGTATATGTGATCATCCTTTTAAAGAAGCATGTATAAAAGGGGGTAGGAGGCATGCTATGACCTTATAATGTCAGTGAGTGAAATATTCTAACTATTTGTTAGAGTGGTTGTAGGAAACATTTGTTTTTAGGAATTTTGAAGGAGAAAACAGGAATAAGAAGAATATTGTGAAGAAAAGATGAGAATGTTTCATAATCACTACTTTTGGACAGCATGGATCGGCTATCAATAATTATTTTTTCCTACAATTAGTTAGCTAATATAGGCTTATAATTATCAATAATTAATCAATATATTGAGGTTTAAAATTTCTGTGATTTGTGAATAATGGTTGAAAACAAAATCCAATGGGGTGTTATTGGGAAAACGTTGGTTGGAGAATGTTTTTGGAATATAGAATATGTATTTCTATAAGTGTGTTATCTTTTGTTTTCAATGAAAATAAATCAATTCACTTTGTAAAAGTCTAAAATCATATTGACCATTGTATTTGGGAAATAAGACTCCAAAATTATAAAAAATTCCATTAGAATAGGAATATATTTTCTAAAATAAAAGCATTTTTAGACTCACCTTTAGTGCAGAATGATATAAATATCATAATAAGTTTATGCTCCAAATTTTTCTTGGCTCTAATAAAGACATGGAAATACTTTTATATTTTTTAATTAAAAAATTAATATTTTTTCTAAACACTATTGGTGCTAGATTTTTTTTTAAAAAAGGAGTGATGCTAATAATATTCAGTCATGGTTAGAAAAGAAACTTTTACTAGAGGAATAAGAAGTTATAAAAATCATAATAAAATACATATGATTCTGAAGACAATATTCAATGTATTCAATTTCATAAAGGAATTCATGATGCCAGCTGATGTTTTTAGGATATGTAAGTTACTGAATTTGATGATTTCTAGTCTTAGACCGTCGGAATGAGAACACTAGATGCATAAATTTTTGTTTGATGATAAGGTTTGTTTGAATGTGAAGTTATGAAGATACTAGTTTTTAGTCATACTGAGAATCCATAAGAAAAAAAATATTTACAGAAAGAATTTTGAGAATTTTTTTCATAGAAGTAAATAATTTGTTGAAGTTGAATCTTCTAGAAACATTCCATCTAATGTGGTGTGCCACTAATCAATCTTAATGGATTCTGAGACAGATTCATGTTGTTGGTATCTTTTTTTTATTGGATACATGGTTTTATCATTCGTTGAATTGTTTTGTGTGGATGCTTTTAGAATCACTAAATACATAAATTATTTTAAGTTATTATTTCCCAATATTAAGAAGAAAACTATATATCAGTCAACAATATAGTCAACTATTTCTAATCAAAACGTGTTTTTGATTGTTTTCTAGATGTAAACTTTTTTCCATATCAAGTGGGTCCTGAGAACGAAGAAAAAATATATCTTTCTCTTTATGGCATGATAAAAAATATCCTTTTCTCATTAATAAATAGTTCAAGATACATAAAACTAGAATTGATTCAAAATTATTTAGTGCAGTAGAGACTGATCCATCTGACATTGGATGACACCAAAAATTATCATCAAATATAATATCGTTGGTCTGAGAAAAAAAGAAAAGGAGAATTTATTGAAGTTTTTCAAAAGTATTATATAGGAAGTTGTTGAAGAACATTAAATAAATATGAATGGTTAGTTGATTTTTAGAATCATATTGGGAAGATAAATGTTTAACATTTATCACTTTTGGTGGAGATAAATGTATGGAAGAATTTGTTGTCTTCATCATAATGAAAAAATAATAATGGGAAGATGGACTTTCAATTAGTGTAAAATAACATAATGATATGTCTTTAGATTGAATTTTTTGAAAATGGGTCAAGAAAATTGGATTGACCAATTTATTTCATCATATTAAAGAAATCGTAATGAAAAATTGGACTAGGACTAAAGTTTGTTAATAATTATGAATAAGGATTCATCAATGATAGTATTTGACAAGATTCCCAAAGAGTAAAGAATTGATGAAGAAGTTAAATATTTATCCAAAATTCTAGGGAAATAGCTATTTTAGGGAATTTAGTTTAGTGGGAAATATTTTTCAAGTCCCACCCAAAAAAATTTTGGTTCGCCTATAAAATGAGGAAGTACTTTGAACTTTCCTAAGATAATTATTGTGCATGGTATAAGAGAGAGAAGCTTTGAATTATAGGGAGAAGATATTTCTAGATTAGGAATTATTGAGTATGTTTTCTGGACAAAATCGAACATGAGAAGAGAAAAGATTATAATCAATGTTTCCAGATCATACAGAGAAATCAAACAAGTATTTACAGAATCAAATATAATTTGATCATAATTGTTTCGGTGGTATTATAATAAGGTTATATTTAAGTATTTAGAATTCTGACTTCGGAACCGGATTGGGAAATTAGACTGATTTTCATTCAGAATTCTAGAAAACGTTCTGTCTTACTTCCGGGTAAGGAAGTGATAAATTGTTTTTGAAGAAAAAATTTGTGAATGTTGAACAATAAGCACCATAAAATTTTTCTTACAAAATTCATCTTACATCATTCAATGATACATGTAGTACATGAACTGTTTTATTTATCATAGAGATACATGAGTATATGGGAATATCCTAATCATTGTTTTTCATAAAAACATTATCGCCTTCTAATAGATTGTGTTGTATTGGGCTTTTTCCTTACCATAAAAAGGACATAGAAACTATTTTTGAGTAGTTAACCTTTTAAATTCGTCTATTACTATGAATGTGTTTTTATTTTATTTTAGTAGATAAATAAATCTTTAACAGTAGGAGGAGGTTGATTCAAAAGAAAAAAAATTAAATATATCACTGATTCACCCCTCCCCCTTTTAGTGATACTGCTATCTTGATTGGTAATTTACAATAATATTATTTTCTAAAATTATTATTAATTCAATGGTCTAATAAAACATTGGTTGTTAGATTAATAATTTATAGTAGGGAAATCTTATCAGGACTCTGACAAATTTTTTTATAGATAATAAAGAATTATTTTCTATATGGTAAACTAAGTATGTACTATTATCATGAATTTTAAATTTTTTTGATTTATTATGGAAATCATGGATTTGTGCGTTGTTAAATATTTTAGTAGGTCAAACTATATATCTATGTCATTTGGGAAGTGGTGATCCACAATGACAAATAATGTTTCAATAATCAGGCACACTAATTGTGTATTTGAGATAAATTTGTGAATTATTAGTATTAATTTCCCATAAACCACCATTTATCCTCACAAAACTATAAGAATTTCTATTAGACATTTTAGGACACTATGGGAGAAATAAAGATATCACTTCAAAAAAATTACAAATTATTGGTGCTGTTAATGAAAAGGTGTATGTACAAAAAAAATCATATCCTAGATTGTTATATATGTCATATCAATCCACGAAATATGATTATAGTATGCCATATTCCATGAAATATCACATCATGCACTATAGAATATCACATCAATAACACTCTATTTACTCTTCTTATTATATTTTAATCATATCTATATTTTAACAAATTATATGATGATGAGATCTAACATGTTGTTTCAATGTTTATATATTTTACATATAAAGGGAGACTAAATTGTAGAACACATTGCTTTTGAAGAAACGGATTTTTTTATTAAAATTTTATCATATGATTGAAAATAAATCTCATTTGATCTTTATTGTTTGGAGGATTTATATAAAAATTGATGTAATTTTTTTTACAGAAACTATATGTTAAAAATACCTAAAGAGATATGTTTATTCCTTTATTAATCAACAAGAATTTGTTAGCATAACATGATATCATGGAGTTCTTAACAATTCAATTAATAATTATTATAAACAATATATTTCAGAGGAATCAATTTCTTTTCATAGGGATCCTCATCAAATACATTATAGGTGAAAAGTTTTGGCCTTTTGTAAAGAGTCCTTCTCTTCATTTATATTATATCCTCAAAACATATCCAATATGATCTTGTATTGCTTTCTATTTATTCCCACTACATTTATACTGATTTGACTTTATAAAAAACATCATTACTGTCTAATATAAATATAGTATAGTTTTTATGAAATATAAAATTCAGATAAAATTCCAAAAAAATATATGAGTAAATGGAATCACAGGTAATGATATACTAATATCGTTGGATATGATATGGTTGGCCTAATCTAGGATATTAATCATGATAACATAAATATAGTATTAGATATCAATTTTTCTGATATGATTGGTCATATATTTTTTATAGTGAAATGTGATATCTCTCTTCAGGATAGTGCCTTCAATGTGTTACTAAACATGGAACTGTAAAGATTTTACTGATATTACAATATATCTTAGAATCAAAAACTGTAAATTACTTTTTATAGGATGTCATTTGATGAGATATAATAATATTATTTCATATTATCAACAAAAACACCCTGATGGGACACCATATGTGTTGACTATGTGTTATAATTTCCCCCTGAATCTCACATTCAATTTGATGTTAGTAGGGTAATAGCACTAAGGGTATATAAACAAACATATATAGAAGGAATTAACCATGAAAAATTAAAACTACTCATCAAAATGTACAATAAAGTACATTTAAAATTATAATAAAAAACTGTATATATCAATGCATTTAATGTAATTTATTTCCAAATTAAAATAGGGGAAAACTAAAATGATTATCATATACACTATACCTCAGGCAATGTATAATGTAATCCTAAACCACTTAAATGTCTCAAGAGTTTTGAGTTGATGTTACCAAACACCTCCACCCAGTCTACCAAGATAATCAAAAAATGTATATATAATTATATAAGTGAGAATATAAATATAATTAGTGAGAACCTTTTTGGAACTCTCATGTGTTCATGTGAATAAAGAATATTAATAAATCTATATATGAAATGAATAAAACAAAACAATCGATAAAAATGCATCTCCTATGAATCAAACATATGACCTCAATTGTTCTACACCAAATATTTCTTATAAAAATCAACATACCACTCACCTCATATGTTCTAAATAAGTAAAACAACCATTAGAAAACAAATTTCAGTATAGTAATTAGTTTTCCAATCGTCGGTACATCACAGTGTAACTTCTCACTATTTTCCACATATAGTGGCCACACCATAAAATACTCATGGTCACCTCACTTCCAATATCATAATTATTTTTTCACCATACATAGTCACATAACTACCACTATTATAATAAGAACCGATAATCTATAGACTAAAGTATAAATATTTCCCCCCACAAGGAATTTACAATAACATGGACAATACTTTATAGATATCCACTCATAGGGAACTCCCCATCACATCTCCATCACTTTAAATTGTTCTCCCACAAGGAACTATTTTTCAAAAATCTATCACAATGTATTCATCCACCCCTTGGGAACACTCTATCAACATTCTATTATAGTGTAACAATCTATTCACTTGGAAATTACTATCATATCTCCCTCAATAAGTAGTTATCTATCTATTGGAAACACAATAATATCTATATATAGTGTTTAGTCCATAATCTATGAATTTAATGAATTAAACTTGTTCACTAGTCTTGAGTTAGAGTTCTTTAATTGATCATACATGTATCCCCACACACAATATGATTTACAAATATAGCGATGAAATAAATATAATATTATGCAGATTATTCCCTTGATATTAAATAAACAATAACCATAAATATAGTGGAATAAATAAAATATAATAAAATTAACTATAAAATAATATAGGTAGGGTAATGATCTAAGTAAAATAATATGAAAAAACAAAATGTGTTGATGCCAAACACATATCAGAAGTCAAAATTGGTCCCCTTAAAAATCCTATCAATAATTACAATAATCAGAGGAATAAATTAAAACTTTGTCATAAAAACAAATTTATACTATTAGAGGTACTAATGTCTCAATCATTCATACCTCACTATACCTACTCAAATGCACAATAAGGTACTATTCCCTATGTAGCATGTGAGTAATAAACCCAGAATGACTCCACCAACATGTCCATAGCATAAATATGATATATAAGTATATATATGACATGAAGACCTACTATAAAATAAATAACTAATAGGTGATGGAGAAGAAATTTTGAAAAATGTTTCATTGAATTTTAATTCCTTAATCCTTATCATTTTCACATTTATAAGGAATTTACATCATATTAATTTTTTTGGAAAATTTTTGATTTAAGACTAAAAATGGAAACAATTCGTAGTTTTTAAGAATTTTTATATATTTATAGTATTATTTTAGAAATAAATAAATTGAATTATTGTTCTGGTAATTATTTATAAAATATTTAATTTAACCTTTTAATTACAAAATTTGGAAATGTCTTGGATTAGAAGACTTTTATAGGGGTCTCACAATAAATTTTTTTCAAATGTTTTATATACATTATTTGTGTTTTATAAGACTTTTGGTTGTCACATAGATTTTTAACATTACCACATCATATGAATTATTTTAATTTGTATGAATTTTCACTAAATGTGGAAGTCCTTTGTGGTCCCATAATACTTATTCCATAATCACGTAAATATTTTGAATCACATAAAAATTTACTTACAAAGAAAATGTGAAAAGTAAGATATTTTTTGAGTTGTGTAAGACATTTAATTGAGTTCTATAAGACTTCTTAATCTCGTAATACATTTTAGTCATTTAACACTTTTGACAATTCATGTAATATGTTTTCCAACTTTGGTATGACTTTTAGAATCCCATAATATGTTAGATCCCTGTGAATTTGTTGTTTTGATTCTCAAGAAAGACATTTTAATTAGTTAAATATAAAAACATAAGTGGAGAATAACCCTCGTGGTGGAATCATTTCTTGTAACCCCATACCTTATCAATATTTTATCATTTAAATGGGTGATTAAGAGTCTAATTCCATATATTAATTAATATAATTAAAATCATATTGTGTATGAGTATTTAATTCTACAATCTCCTTCAAGTTAATATCAACTTATTCCACATGGATGATGATTATGGGATAATGTTACATGCACAACCATTCCCCCGGGAGAAAAATTAAGGCTTTAAAAGCATTTAAATATTTAGCCTCTTTCATGGAAATTGAGGTAGGATGAACTAAATAGTAGTGAGACTAAAAAAAATTGGTAAAAAGAGATTTCACAGTTCTACTACAATATGTACTATCACAAAGAAAGATAGATAAAGGGGAATTGGAATATATTTAACCATGTTAGGATAAAATTATAGGTAACAATATAAAATTTATTTACAAATACTATTACATTTTTAGTTTTTGAATTTAGGTTAATCATTTTATAATTTCTATAGAAACTCATTTATTTAATAAATATAATTATTTGACTTTTTAAATGCACTTTCATAATTGGTTTTGAATGGTTTTTTAATATTTTATGTAAAATAATTTATTTCACTATTATAAATAAATATTTTTTGTTATTTCTTTGATTATAGTGATTTCAATTATGTTTATCCACTTAATAGAATTAATGTAGTTGAGTCAGTTATGTAGGCGGTAAAAAAACCATACTATGGTCTTTGTATGGTTTCAAAAGAGAATTGGGTTTTCAATAAATGTAATTTTGTGACAATTTAGTTATTATTTTAGTTATTTTTTAAGGTAAGGATGAATAGAGTATCTAAAGGGTCAAAAAATATCTATTGTTGTATCTTTTAAATCTTATTTCACACTCCTTTTTAAATCAATTTCCCTATTTTAAATTAAAAACACTTTATTTCATAACTTTTTAATTACATTTGTTTTAGTTTATTTTTATTTATAAATTTTATTAACACAATAAAATCAAAAATTCTATAATTATTTTAAAAATAGATAAAAATGCGGTATACCTTTTAATATAGTTTTCAACCACATAAAGAGGAGCCATTATAGACAACTATATTTCATTTATTTTGAAAAAACATGAAAATGGATCCATTAAAACATAAATTATCTAAATTGGATCCATTTTTAGAGATACTTCATAAAATTAATATGGATTACCATTGTATAGAATTTTTTTGGGATTTGTGGAAGAGAAACCTCATTTATAGACCTTGTGTTTAAGTAAACCCTTTGATTTCAATATGAAATTTCAACTACTTACACAATTATGAATTATTTTTTATCCTAAAATCAGAATGGTTGAAAATTGGAAAATAATGGATTTTTTGTCATGTTATGATGAAGACCAAAAAAATCATGTATAATAGTCAAATTCACCTGATGGATCTGAAAGTAAATACAAATTCATTCAAAAAATCCCAAAATTGAATAAAAATTAATTTGAAAATATATACAAGAGTTTCATTGAATTTATTTATATTTATGTTAAAATGAATCTACCAGGAGTAAATGTAATTCAAATAAAATTTATAAAACTTAATTTTCCGTTATCAATATTCTCTAAAGAATTTTTTTCTATTATAACCTAACATTAATTTGATATTTTAATTAATTGAAGTAGATATCTCTTGATATTGTTTTCTATTATTATAAAACTTTTGTTATTCGAATATAATTATATTAAATTAGAAAAATACAAGGTGAAAATTTTCATTAATAGTAGTAAATATTTAAAAGATTATGTTATAGTTTCTCCCAACATTAATGGAGGGAAAATTTTAATTAAATATGTTATTAAGGGAATAATACATACTAATAAAAACATTATTAATGATTTTATAGAAGAATATTTAATTAACAAAACTCATGCTACTACTTAAAATCATATAAGATTGTAGGGATTTAAAATTGAGCTTCTCTATCTATCAGGTCAATGATTGGTACTAAAAATAGAGGGTCATTTTGTATTATAAACCTCTATGGATCATGTTGAAGTGGAAATTGTGCAGAAGGTTGGGCAGAATAACACAAACATATCCATCACTTTGGATCATCTAAGGCACATTTCCCCTACCTGTAGTATCTTTCTTAAAATTCCATTGATTCCACTGATTCATATCATATAGAATTAGATGGAATCGTTTAAGGGTTAACATAGGATATTTATTTATGAAACTGATTTTCAATATTTTATTACCTTCCATACTCTTATGGTCATGGAAACATTTCATTCATATAAATGTTCGGTAGAACTATTTAAGGGTTTTTTCAACTCAACATTGAGAATAATTCCGTTGAAGGTTTTGAGTGTTCTAGATCACTGATATATGATAATTAAACTCTTTATTAGAAAAATATATTGAAGGTACCATTTTGGAGTCACATCATTATGGAAATCTATGTTTCTTTATCTTTTTTAGAGTGTTGATTTTCGTATAGGTCATTATTAAAATCATGAAATTGTTTGGAATATTCTTCCATGACTTCTGCTTCACTTATATAATTCATATCCCCAGAAATCTATCGATGAAATGACCATTTTTATCCTTCATATTGATTAAATTACTATTCATTTAAATTGGTTCATCTTTATTCATCTATGCATTAATCTTGACATTCTCAAGCCCCTCTCAAACAATATTTAACTCTTGGTTGATGGTGACAATTGTATTTGTAAACCCATTCATTATGAAAAATTCTTTTTATTCATTATGATATTTGTATGGTCACTAGAATTATTATTTATCTCATTGTGGGAGTAGATACTACCATTATAAGGGATTGGTGTCCTTGTCTAATTTCACACTTTCCCCCACACTTCCTTAGGAACTTGTTTGAAGGACTCCTGGTGTTGGGATGATTCCATGCAAGTAAACATCACCAGAAGTACAAAATTTATCATTAATAAGGCTATAGAGTCCTACTAAACTAAATTTGTTAATTCAAACATCATTGATAGGACAACGTTTATCTCTAGTAATTCAACATATTGAGGGAAAATTGTATGTTCCAACTAATTTACACCTATCAGCTTATATTTCATTCCTTATTGTCTTGAAGGTGTCTATGTATTATAATTAAAATAAGGATAAGTGTATCTATATTATTATGTATACTATGGTTTTAGTCCCTTCCTCTCTGATGTACTCATTCTGACATTCCTATACAAACATTGTGTGTGTTTTCATGGCTAAAAAAGTTTGTAGAAGTGATAACCTATCTCTACAGGGTACCACTAAGGGAGTTGGTTACCAAGGGTGACGAGATGTTTCTTTTATAATAGTGATTAAAATTAGTGTTCAAGGTATTTACATTAATTTCTAGGTCAATAATACCTAATACACTATTGATGTTTGGTAGATCAGTAAAACAAGTCTCAGGGAGTAATTAGAAGCTCATGTAGTCACTCAAAAACAATTTAGAATCCTTAGGGTTCATTATTATCCAAAAATGAAAAAAAAATATGATAGGGTAGTCAAGATATTTTTATAACCTACTTTTACCACAAATATCATCATAAAATATTATGTATAAAACATGTGTGAAAGGATGATGACTCACTCTGTTAGCTGTTAATCTAATTTCATGCATGATGACTTCAATTTTGATTCTGAGGGGTAACGATATGTTTTTTTAGTAATGAATGATGATGTTATTGGGATTTAGCTTCAGGAAGGTGTCTTATCACCTCTATAAGAGTTTATTTTAAAAATAATTATTGTCTTAGACTCATATAAAAAACATGCCCCAAACTGATTCTTTTTTTTAATATTGTCTTTTTCCATGTTAAATATTCTTAAGAAGTTTCCACTTCTATGCATAAAAATAGCATTATTTTGAGTTAATATAGTGATCATACCACTGTAGTATAATCTATTATGTCTTCTAATTCTTCAAAAAACCTAACCAAAGTTGGAAATTGTCCTCAACAATATTTTAATTTTGTATTTTTTTCATCAAATAAAAATTTTAGTGATCAATGTCCATAAATTTATGATTCTTAATAAAATTGAAATGTTTTTTCCCAAAATCCCCATTAAATAAACCCTAAAATGATAATTTTAATCCATTTAAGATTTTAACCAAGGCTATAGTAATGAATCTATAGAAATATTTAGTGATCCTTAAAAGAAAAGTAATATTTTTTAGGGGAATTCAAGTAATTCAAAATATTTTCATTTGAATGGAAATGAAAATTATTAAGGTATATAGAATTTTAATCCATAAAAACCAATTAAATAAAATCCAAAAAATATATTTACGAAACCAATGAAAAAATGATATTATTATAAACAAATTGATGACACAAATCGGAATATTAGAAAATAATATTGGTAGTTTAAGGGACTGGGTTAGAATAGTCTTACCTTCTTCGCCTCAATAGAGTCCTAATAAATAAAAAAGATAATATGAGTGAAATAAATCATATGGATGGAAATAAGTTAAAAAATCCAAAAATAGTGGGATTTAAACTCTATATTAATCAAAAAAACATAAAGACTTAAAAAATATTTATACAATACATATCCTCTTATGAAGACAAGTAAACTATTACTTAACATTTTTAAACTTATTAAAAAAATTTAAAATAAAAAATTGCATCAATTGAAGATTATATACTTCAGAGAACCATGAATGATTAATTGAAATGATAATACATTATATCTATCAAAATATTTATAAAAATGGTGGTGAAGTTTCAAAATAACTGGTTCCCTATCCTATAGTTCAGAAACTATTAAAGAATAATTTTGATTTTCATTTGGGTAATAAAATTATAAAAAAAATTAGAAGTCAATTTGAACAATATTTTTTTATACTATGAAAAAATTTCCATGATATAGTAATTTTAAAAATAAATATGTTTTCATATAAGGAAATTAAATGGATGAAAGAAATTAAATGTATACTGGAATATTTCATTAATGATGTAAATTTTGTTGACTATTATATTCAATAATCTAGGGATTTTTCAATTCAATGCACTATAGGGGACTATAAATTCAAATATGTCATGCTAGATTTAGGATCTTGAATAAATGTAATTCCACCATTCAATTTAATTTATATTATTAATTGGATATATAATTCGTGTTATAATTTTAATTAAATTTGAAAACATGATTGCAAGTAGAAGACATGATTTTTCCTACTAATATGTAATGCCCTTACCCCAATTACCCAGAGTCGGTGAATTATTACATAATATTGGCATGACCACAAAAGATCAAGTCTCGAAAGACCGATTAGTTTAGTATCCTTTTAATAACTAGATACATTCATAAAGATTACATTACATCATAAAGTGAAAACTACTACAATAACATCTTGTCATCATATGCCCTTATACTATCTCTGCAGTTCATTCATAAATTACTTCTTTACATCATGGAAAAAATAAAACATTGAATGGGGTGAGCTCAGATGCTCAGTAAGGATAACAATATAGCGGAAACTTTCATAAATAAGCATAAACATTTAAGGAAATGTATAAATAAAAAAAGACTTTTAAACTTGAACATCAGCATAATATGGCAAAGATAAAATGAAATAATGCCATTTACTTATTCACATGGATATTCTACTAGTCGAATAACCACATGAAATATCAATAACCACTTTCATAATGATGGAATGCATATTTCCAGACTATCATAACAATATATCCAAGGCCTCATGCTAGGATTACAAATAAGATTTTGTCAAGGCCTTGTGCCAAGACACTAGTTTGTCTCATGAGACCTACTGATTCATCGAGGAGCTATAGAGGGATCCATCCGTCACTTACCAAGTCCAATGCATTCCCATATGAAATGGTTTAAACATAACATAAACATTCGTTTTAAAACTATCATATTAAATGTCAATACTTTCTCCATAAACTATGAATGGTATAAAAATAACACATCCACAGTAAAACATATCAAAAAACCTTTAATACAATACAGATGTTTTGTATCATAAAAAATCAACTTCAAAACAAGTTTAACATCCATTAGAAGATTTTACATAGATGGAAATGATTTGTAAAACTCTTTTATTGAAATATCCCTTTCCATGAAAACATTTAAAAGTCACACAATTTTGAAAGGAAGACATTTAAAGTCATTTTTGAATCAAAGTGTCCTATACCACTTAGAAACTTTCTAAGGTAAGTTACATTTTAAAACATTCATGTACATTTAAATAAATCCATAAAATCATTTTGAAAACATGGAAATTAATTAAAAATAATTAGAATGATAAATCTTTAAAACATTTAAAATTCTGATCTTGATAAAGAGTACCTTTCACAAATTCCTAAAATATTCATTTTCAAATCATTTACAAGTCACAAAATTATGAAATAAAACAATCACATTGAAAATATTCTTATGATCTTGTAAGGTAGGCTTCTATGATTTTATAACAGCGGAAAATAGATACACCAGCTGTATAAGTTAAAAAAAGACATTCTTACCTTAATTTTATCAAAAAGTTTAAAAGAACCTTGTTTGGAAAATGACAAAAAGATTCCTTTATAAACATCTTTTAAAAATTAAAACAAGGGTATAAATAAATTTAACCCATAGTCTATAAAATAGTAAGAATTATTTGAAATATGTTTTTAAGAAACATGGATGTGGATGATAAAGAGGTCCCAGTAGATAATTACGTATAAACAACCTCAGATAATGAAGAGATTGTGAAATAAACCCTTACCTTGTACTTTTTCTTAGTATATGGTATGTTAAACTTATGTATAATAGTTAAAACATTGTTATTAAATTATACAATAACCATATACATAATTATGATATCATATACGATCTTCTAATAATGCTTTGTTAATAATATTTTAGTATTATCGTCGTTTCGGGTGTTAACTTACTCATTTTATTTTATATGTTTTGTTACATAAGTTATGTTTTTTATGGATAGGTTGTATCTTATTCATATCTAGAGTTATATAAAGTTCTTAAACATTACTTTTAACCATCAAATGAGAATTAGTCTTGAATGGATATGATGGGGAATGAATCTCATCGCGTTCGTGGAGACGGCAGTTCGTACGTACGCACGAGCGACAATATCATTCTTTTGATATTAAAATAATATATAATTGGATGGTATATCAGATATAAAGAATCACTATAATGTTATATTTATTATTTAAATGAATTAAACATCATTATTATACCCATCCAAATAATAATATATTGAATAACAATTACACCACGACGTGGAGACGGTAAGCCATACGTACGCACGTATGGTGACATGTCATTCAAAGGATGGATAGAATACTGAATATGGTTGTACCATATTTATAATAACATCATTTTATATATAAGATACTGGATTTATTATTTTAGAATGGAAATTAAAAATAAAGAAGAAGTTGAAGAAGAACGAAACTTGAAAGAGGGTGGTGAAAACATTACCTCTTCTTCGGGTTCTTCCTTTTGATTTGATCAAAAGGGATCCTTATATTGTCTTTGTGACTAAATTAAGGCCTCTAGGATGAAGGTAGGATATTTTAAAGGGTATTTTTGGTATATTTTGTCCTAGCCTAAAATCTTTGAATGTATTAATTTGAGAGAAGGGGGAGTGCCCTTTTATAAGAGTGGTGAGGGGCACCTTTGGAAAAGCTAGAAATATTATTTTATAATAAATACATATTCGGTTACTAATGGATAAAAAGTGGATTATTTAAAGGTTAAGGTGGGTATGGGTCTAAATCCTTTCAAACAATATATTTTAGATAGGTTTTGGTCACTATATTAACCTTATCATTTATATTTAACTCTTAGTTAAATAGTTTGACATTTACCATGACACGTTTAATTTTTATATTATATAGTTAATAAACTTACTATATACATCCAATATACCCCAAAGTGGTCCATTAATGATACACCTATCATGATATAAGTCCTTTAGCCAAACCATAGATTTTTAGGAATAGAATGTCAATTAATAATATAATATTTGTTTTAAAAACACTTTTATGTCAATTTTGACATTATTTGGTATTTGATTTTTGTGAAACTCATAACAGAATGATTACTTTGAAAAAACATAATTAAATCAATAATAACATGTCATATTAACCTATAAAAGTATTTTAATACATAAAAAGTCTCAAATTACATTTATTTTGATATTTATAATATCAATTATTTTAATATTTCATTAATTCGATAATTACTGCATCACCATTGTGTCATAGATAAAATAAATTTTTTAATGTCTAAAAATTATAAATTTAATATTATTATGTAGGAAATATATTCTTCTTTATAATTAATATTTAAAATCTAATTTATCTTATGTATAACCCTATATCAAAAATGGTTTAGTACTTAAACATTGATTTTAACTCTTTTAACTCTTCTTTGAATTAAATAATAATAAATGTCCTAATCTAATCCATGTGGACCTAAATGACAATATTGCATTCCTAATGTTGTTTTTGGTCGATCTAAACTTTCCCAATCGAATTAGGACATGTTTTAGGGTAATATTAAAATCATTTTTATCCTTAATTACCCTATTTAATTTAAACCGTGGTAAATAAAAGTAAAAACATTCTATTCACCAAATATTATTTTAATCTCATTGAACCACATTTTACTCCATGATATTAACTGTTTCTCTCATATTTTCTAGATTACACTCACAGAAGCGTTAAAATTAAGTTTTATGTGAATTTTTAAATTCTCCTAGGAGGTGGGTAAAAGACGGTGAAAAGTTCAACAAAATTTTTATATATCTAAAATTATTCTAAACTATCTCCAATGAATTACATTGAACTTATATAGGTATTATTTATCTAATTTGACCTTAATTAAATTTAGATAAAATAAATAATTATTTAAATAAAAATTCAGTTTTAAACTATAACTCAGGGTTTTTTCACTATTCATCAAAAATTGAAATTTTTTAGTAAAATACCAAAATTTCACCCTAGTCTAATTTCGATATTCCGAATCCAAAAATGAAGTCCATTTTGTTAGATAAAAATTATAAAATTTTAAAAAGTGGGTATTACTATTCATAACGGCTAGTTTGATTTGTTGTGGTGTGTGTTAGAACTCGAAGTTGCGTACAACGCACGCTACTGTATTATTCAAAGAGAAGCGTATCGTGGAAGTTTGGGGTGTTATATTCTCCCCTCCTTCAAATAATTTATTCCTTGAAATTTCTAGAATACTACAACTTGAAAAGACTCAGGTGCTTCTTCATCATAAGTTCCTCGGGTTCCCACATTGCCTCTTCCATCTTATGGTTTCTCCATAAAACTTTTACCAGAAGAGTCGTCCAATTTCTCAGCACTTGTTCTATGGTATCAAGAATCCTGATGGGATCTTCGCAATAAGATAGATCAGGTTCTAGTTCTAATTCCTCATAGGTGATTACATGCATTGGGTCAGGCATGTATTTTCTCAATAGAGATACATGGAACACATCGTGAACTTTGAAGAGATTTGGCAGCATTGTCAAACGATAAGCTACAGCCCCAATGCATTCTAGAATTTCGAAGTGTCCGATGTACCTGGGACTCGATTTACCCTTCTTACCGAAACGTATAACTCACTTCCATGGAGTTACCTTCAAGAAAACATGATCTCCTACCTAAAATTCAAAATCCTTCCTTCCGTTATCATCATAGCTCATCTGCCTACTTTGAGATGCTTTGATGTGGTTTTCGATTGCCATTACCTTTTCCATCGTTTCCCCCACCAGTTCTGGGCCTACAAGTTTCCTTTCACCAACGTCATCCCAACAGGTTGGTGTGTGACATCTCTTTCCGTATAACGCTTTATATGGTACCATCTGAATACTCAAATGAAATCTATTGTTATAATAAAATTCTACTAGAGGTAAATATTGATCCCACATACCCTGAAAGTAAATTAAGAAAGATCTCAACATGTCTTCTACGGTTTGAATAGTCCATTCTGATTGTGCATCTGTTTGAGGGTGGTAGGCAGTGCTCAAATGAAGTTCAGTATCCAAGGCCTTCTAAAGACTCTTCCAGAATCTTGAAGTAAAACGGGGATCACAATCAGAAAAAATTGTTAGGGGTACTCCATGAAGTCTCACAACATCATTAGTATATAGTCTTGCAAGACTTTCCAATGGTAGATCTTCTCTTATAGCAAGAAAATGTGCTGACTTGGTTAGACGATCAACAATAACCCATATTGCATCGTTCCTTCTTGGACTCTTTGGTATCCCCATGACAAAACCTATTGTAATATTGTCCCATTTCCACTCTGGTATGGGAAGAGGTTACATGACTCCTCCAGGCTGTTGCCTTCCATCATTCACTTGTTGAAAAACCATACATCTTGTGACAAAATCAGCAATCTCCCTCTTCATGTTGTCCCACCAAAAATGTTCCTTCAAATCTCCAAACATTTTGGTTCTCCCAAGGTGTATAGAGAAATTGGAGCTATGAGAATCATCTAACAATTCCCTTTTCAGATCAGGTATATCGGTAACACAAAGTCTCTTCTCAAATTTTGAAATTCCTTCTTCATACACAAAGTCTCACAATCTCCCATCATTCACAGCTTTAATCTTCTTTTGAAATTCCTCATCATCGGTCTATGAACTCTTAATCATTTCAAGTAAATATGGTTTGGAAACCATTTGAAAAATCCTTGATGTTTCACCTTCCATGGTTATTCCCATCTCCATCTTCACTAGATCCATAAAAATTGGATCCCTTTCAATTCTCATTTTGTTCAAAACTCCATGATTTATTCTACTCAAAGCATCTTCCACCATGTTTTCCTTCCCCGGGTGGTAGTGTATCATGAAATCATAATCCTTGATTAATTCAAGCCATCTAATTTTCCTCATGTTGAGTTATTTTTGTGAGAAGATATACTTCAAACTCTTGTGATCAGTATAAATCTCACATTTTTCACCATATAGGTAGTGTCACCATATCTTCAAATCAAATATGACATCTGTTAACTCTAGATCATGAGTAGGATAGTTTTGCTCATGAATTTTCAACTGTCGTGATGCATAGGCAATAACCCTATCATTTTTCATAAGGACACAACCAAGTCCTTTCTTCTATGCATCACTATAAATAACGAACCCATCATTCCATGATGGTAGAGTTAATATAGGAGCACTTACTAATATTCTATTCAGTTCTTCGAAACATTCTTCACACTCTTTTTTCCAAACAAATTTAACCCCTTTACTTGTGAACTTGGTTAATGGGTTAGCCAAATGGGAAACATTCTGGACCAAACATCGATAATAACCTTCTAAACCAAGAAAAATACATACCTCAATTATACTCGTCGGTGCAGACCAATTTCCTTGGTCTTAGAAGGATCAATAGAGATTCCATATTTAGAGACAATATGGCCAAGAGAAGAAATCTCTTGAAGCCAGAATTTACACTTTCTAAACTTACCATATAATTCATGTCTTCTCAGAGTCTTTAGGATAATGTAGAAGTGATTTTCATGATCTTTATAGATTTTGGAGTATACCAAGATATCATCAATAAATACCACCGCAAATTCATTGAGATATTACTGAAAAACTTCATTCATTAGATCCATGAATACAGAGGGCGCATTAGTCAATCCAAAAGGCATTACTGTAAACTCGTAATGCCCATACCTGGTTCGAAATGTTGTCTTCAGAATGTCTTCCTTCATCACACACAACTGATGATATCTAGATCGAAGTTCAATCATTGAAAAGTATTAATCTCCATGCATTTGGTCAAATAAATCATCAATTCGAGGTAGGGGATACTTGTTCTTTATTGTTATTGCATTGATATCCTTATAAACGATACATAACCTCATAGATCCATCTTTCTTTTTAATAAAAATAACAGGGGATCCTCATGGAGAAACACTAGTGCGAATAAATACCTTATTACTCAATTCCTTCAGTGTTTTCATTAGTTGAACTAATTCTACAGTGGCCATTCTATAAGAAGTCTTCGATATAGGCCTTGATCCAGGAATTAAATCAATTGAAAACTCAACTTCTCGTTCTGGAGGATGTCCAGGTAAATCTTCCGGAAACACATCAACATATTCTTTCACAATTGGTACATCCTCTATTTGAACATTCCTTTCCTCACCCATAGTCATTTCATTATCTTCCTCCCCAATAATTGAATTTAGTTGAGCTACTGGGGGTGGATCTAGGTAAGAATTTGGTGGTGATGATTCCACTCTAAAGATAAGGTGTTCCTTATCATCATCATCAAAAATAGTAACCTCCTTCTTCTTAAAATAAATTTTTGCATCCTGGTCCAAAAACCAATCCATACCGAGGATTATATAAAATTAAATCATAGGTGTGATGATGAGATCAGTGGATAAAGAACATTTATGTACTCTAATGGGGACTGATTCACAAAACTTTGTTGCAATGATAGATCCCTTAGGAGTTTTAAGTGACAACTCCCTTGTTAAATCAAATTAGAAATATCTAATTTTCTTAGAAAAATGGGATGATATGAAACAATGCGATGATCCAAAATTGAATACTGTATTTTCTAAACTTGAGGAAACCATTAAATTACCTGCCACCACGTCTTTCAGAGCTTCTACCTCAGCAGTAGTGATAGCATAAGCTTGGCCTTCATCTCTTGGCCTTTTCTGAGGTAAGTTCCCCTGACGCTTAAAACATTCATTTTCATAATGTCCCATCTCCTTGCAATTGTAGCATTGGAAATTGGTAGCTTCCTTCTTCCCCTTGAAATCACGAGCTTGTTGGTCTTTTTCACCACACTTGTAACAGACTCCCATTCCCTTCAAGAAAGTACCGGGGTGTTTCTTCCCATATTTACTGTGGGATGGATATTCAACTTTTCCCTTCTTCCCCTTATTTACATTCCCAGAGTGATCAGTAGATCTCTTCTTCTCTTTCTTTTCTTTAAATTCATAAGACTTAGAGAATTATTTTTTTGTCTTGATAACACATTAGACAATATTTTTGTACGATGAGAAGGATTGTGACACTAATGCTTGACCAAGAAATGGTTTTAACCCATCAAAGAAACGATCAATATTACTTGTTGGGTTATGTATATAATCTCTAGCATACCTTGCTAACCTTGTAAAGTTATCCTCATACTTTGTGACATTATCATCATCCTTTTGTCTCAAACTCAGAAATTGTCTTTCCATATCTACTTGATGGTCACGAGGAAAGTATTTTTCTAATAAAATTTCTTTGAACTCCCTCCATTCCATATTTGATACTTCCTCATCATCCTTTCTGTTTTGAATCAAGGACCGCCATTGATTAGCATCTCCAGTGAGGCGGTAAACCGCCATGATAACTTTTTACCTTTCACTACTCCCCAAAGCCTGAAATATTTTCTCTATGTAATTTATCCATTTCATAGCTACTAAGGGATTTTTACTCCAATTGAACGTTGGTGGTTGTTGCCTCATGAATAAATCTAACAGTGATCCTCCACGCTGTGGATCAGGGTGCTCTAAATGGGTAAGGTTATTATTCATAACCTGAGTGAGTTGTCCCAGTATGGTGATTAGCTGATCAGCATCAGTTGCATCACCAGCTCCACTATAATTATCTTGAGCAAGAGAGAAATCCCTACATGGAGTGCGTGCATTGATACTGTTTCCTTTTCTTCCACTAGGTTCCATTTCTAAACAATGGCATAAAATAAATCAGTTTATGAATCAAAATAATAATTCCATACTTCTAAAACACTTAACATAAATTGGACTATTTATGGATATAATCCATAATCATAAAAATGTTTCCTTTGAAGAATTATATAATCATAAACCCTTCATAATGGTTTGTAAAGAAAATGAGAATTATCCTAAGCATATCCACCGGGAGTGTCGTAACCAAGAGTGCAGCAAGGCCCATTTTCGTGCACCAGTTCTTGTTCGATTCTAGTTTAAAGCTGTGTTTTCGGGTTTTACCCCTAGGTACATCAGTGTCAGATCCGCCTCTACCCTCTCTTATCTAAACAGGGATGTATTGCTCAGAAACCACACAAAATTTCTACAATACCAAAATTCTATGAAGTTCTTATATACTAGTCCTCAAAGTCCATCTTAGATCTATGTGCTCTAATCAGATTTTATCTAAATCTAGCTTCCAAGGTTTGTACTAAACTTCTTCTGATACCAACTGTAAAGCCCTGACCCCAATTACCCAGAGTCGGTGCATTATTACATCATATTGGTATGATCACAAAAGATCAAGTCTCGAAAGAATGATTAGTTTAGTATCCTTGGAATAACTAGATACATTCATAATGTTTACATTACATCATAAAGTGAAAACTACTACAACAACATCTTGTCTTCATATCCCCTCATACTATCCCTGTAGTTCATTCATAAATTACTTCTTCACATCCTAGGAAAAATAAAACATTAAAAGGGGTGAGCTCAGATGCTCAGTAAGGATAACAATATAGCAGAAACTTTCATAAATAAGCATAAACGTTTAAGGAAGTGTATAAATAAAACAAAAGCCTTTTAAACTTGAAATTCAGAATAATATGGCAAAGATAAAATTACATAATTACATTAACTTATTCACAGGGGTATCCTACTAGTTGAATAATTACATGAAATATCAATAACCACTTTCATAATGATGGAATGAATAATTCCAGACTATCATAACCACATAGTCAAGGCCTCGTGCCAAGACTACAAATAAGATTTTGTCAAGGCCTTATGCCAAGACACTAGTTTGTCTCATGAGACCTACCGATGCATCGAGGAGCTATAGCGGGATCCACCCGTCACTTACTGATTTCAATTCATTCACATATGAAAAGGTTTAAATATAACATAAACATTCATATTAAAACTAGCATACAAAATGTCAATACTTTCGCCATAAACCATGAATGGTATAAAAATAACACATCCACAGTCAAACATATAAAAAACCATTAATACAATACAGATGTTTTGTATCAGAATAAATAAACTTCAAACCAAGTTTAAAATCCATTAAAGTATTTTAGATAGATGTAAATGATTTGTAAAACTCTTTGATTGAAATATCCCTTTTCATGAAAACATTTAAAAGTCACACAATTTTGAAAGGAATACATTTAAAGACATTTTTGAATCAAAGTTTCGAATACCACTTCGAAAAATTATAAGGTAATTTAAATTTTAAAAAATTCATTTCCATTTAAATAAATCTTTAAAATCATTTTTAAAACATGGACATTAATTAAAAATATTTAGAAAGATAAATCTTTAAAACATTTAAAATTCTGTTCTTGATAAAGAGTACCTTTCACAAATTCTTAAAATATTCATTTTGAAATCATTTAAAAGTCACATAATTATGAAATAAAAAATTTAATTTGAAAATATTCTTATAAGCTTTTAAGTGAAGATTCTATGAATTTTTAGTGGCGGAAAATAGCTGCACGCATCGTATAAGTTAAAAAAAGACATTCTTACCTCAATTTTATAGAAAAGGTTAAAAGGGCCTTGTTTGGAAAACGACGGAAAGATTCCTTTATAAAAATCTTATAAAAAGTAAAAAAAGGGTATAAATGACTTTACACCATAGTCTGTAAAATAGTAAGAATGATTTAAAATACGTTTTTAAGAAATATGGATGTGGATGATAAAGAGGTCCCAGTAGATAATTACGTATAAACAACCTCGGATAATGAAGAGATTGTGAAATAAACCTTTACCTTGTACTTTTCCATAGTCGATGGTATGTTAACCTCATGTATAATAGTTAAAACGTTTTTATTAAATTATACAAGAACCATATACATAATTATGATATCATATATGATCTTCTAATGATGCTTTGTTAATAATATTTTTGTATTATCGTCGTTTCGGGTATTAACTTACTCATTTTCTTTTATATGTTTTGTTACATAAGTCATGTTTTTTATGGATAGGTTGTATCTTATTGATATCCATAATGATATAAAGTTATTATATATTACTTTTAATCATCAAATGAGAATTATTCTTGAATGGATACGATGGGGAATGAATCTCATCGCGTTCGTGGAGACGGTAGTCCGTACGTACGCACGAGCAAAAATATCATTCTTTTGATATTAAAATAATATATAATTGGATGGTATATAATATATAAAGAATCATTATCATGTTATATTTATTATTTCATTAATTACACATTATTATTATACCCATCCAAATAATAATATATTGAACAACAATTACACCACGACGTGGAGACAGTAAGTTGTATGTACGCACGTATTGTGACATGTCATTCAAAGGATGGATAGAATACGAAATATGGATGTACCATATTTATAATAACATCACAGTATATATAAGATACTGGATTTATTATGTTAGAATGGAAATAACAAAGAAAGAAGAAGTTGAAGAAGAAAGGAACTTGAAAGAGGGTGGTGAAAACATTACCTCTTCTTCTGGTTCTTCATTTTGATTTGATCAAAAGGGCTCCTTAAGTTGGCTTTCTGACTAAAGTAAGGCCTCTAGGATGAAGGGAGTATATTTAAGAGGGTATTTGGGAAGAGTTTGGGCCATCCCAATGGCTTTTAATGTATTAATTTGAGAGAAGGGGGAGTGCCCTTTTATAAGAGGGGTGAGGGGCACCTTTGGAAAAGCTAGAAATATTATTTTATAATAAATTCATATTCTGTTTTTAATGGCTCCAAAGTGGATTAAATAAAGGTTAAGGTGGGTATGAGTTGAAATATTTTCAACCAATAGATTTTAGGTAGGTTTGTGTCACTATATTAACCTTATCATTTATATTTAACACTTAGTTAAATAGTTTGACATTTACCATGTCACTTTTTATTTTTATATTATAAAGTTAATAAACATACTATATACATCCAAGAGACCCCAAAGTGGTCCATTAATGACACACCTATCATGATATAAGTCCTTTCTCCGAACCCTATATTTTTAGGAATAGAATATCAATTAATAATATAATATTTGTTTTAAAAACTCTTTTATGTCAATTTTGACACTATTTGGTATTTGATTTTTTTGAAAATCATATCAGCATGATTACTTCTGAAAAACATAATTAAAACAATTCTAACATGTCATATTAACGTATAAAATTATTGTAATTCATAAATAGTCTCAAATTACATTTATTTGGATATTTATAATATCAATTATTTTAATATTTCATTAATTAGGTAATTAATGCATCACCATTGTGTCATAAATAAATTAAATTATTTAATGTCTAAAAATTATAAATAAAATACCATTATGTAGGAAATATCTTTAACTTTATATTGAATATTTACAATCGAATTTATCTTATGTATAACATTATATTAAAAATGGTGTAGTACTTAAACTTTGATTTTAACTCTTTTAACTCTTCTTTGAATTAAATAATAATAAATGTCCTAATCTAATCCAAGTAGACCTAAATGATAATATTTTATTCCTAATGTTGGTTTTGGTCGATATACACTTGTACAATTGAATTAATATGTGATTTAGGGTAATATTAATATCATTTTTACCCTTAATTACCATATTTACTTTTAATCGTGGTAAATAAAAGTAAAAAGTTACTATTCACCAAAAATTATTTTCATCTCATTGAACCCCATTTTACTCCTTGATATTAACCGTGTGTCTTGGATTTTTTAAATTCCACTCACAAAAGTAGTAAAATTATGTTTTATGTGAATTTCTAAATTCTCCTAGGAGGTGGGTAAAAGACGGTGAAAAATTCAATAAAATGTTTATATATAAAAATTATTCTGAACTAACTCCAATGAATTACATTGAACTTATATTGGTATTATGTATCTTTTTCGACCTTAATTAAATTTAAATAAAATAAATAATTATTTAAATAAAAATTTGGTTTTAAACTATAACTCAGTGTGTTTTCACTATTCATCAAAAATTGAATGTTTTCAAAAAAATACCAAAATTTCACCCTAGGATAATTTCGATATTCAGAATCCAAAAATGAAGTCCATTTTTAAAGATAAAATTTATAATATTTCAAAAAGTGGGTATTACTATTCATAACGGCTAGTTTTATTGGTTTTGGTGTGTGTTAGGACTCGAAGTTGCGTACAACACACGCTACTGTATTATTCAAAGAGAAGCGTACCGTGGAAGTTTGGGTGTTACATAATATCTATGTTTTGTATATATATATATAAGATGACTGGTTTATTACACATGCACCGCTAATTCCTGGATGAAGTCTTATGAAAACTACTAATTCAATAATAAATGCTTATATTAGAACATTTTTACTCAAATTTTCATGATAAATAGTTCAAATTAATATTTTTAGTCTATAAAATACCCAATAAATGATAATTAATCCCCTAAAGTAAACAATAATGAATAGTTTAAAACTTATTTGTTCCTTGATTTTTCATTTAATGATAAACCAATTATTGTTTATAAGTATGAATCATTGGTTACTACTAAAACACATTTTTATAATATTGAAACTCATGCATGTATAGAATTATTTATTATTAAAACAACCCCATGTGAATCTGTATGAGTTTTTCACTCTTTCGATGTTTTTTATAAAACTATATAATATTTGAAAACAAGTGAAATTTCATTCATTTTCATTAAAATGATGATAATTTTTCCCGTCAAACAAATTTTGTGTGTGTTATAATTGCTAATTTTTATAATGGAAATTCATTTATTTCATGTTATTTTGAATTTTTAGTGTTTCCTTAAAATCAATACAATAAAAAGACTTCTGAAAAACATGATATTAATGATATTAATTTAATATTTTTTTATTTTTGGAATTAATTATGTGTTTAAATTGATATTTTTGAGTCCATTAAACATTATTTGACAAATTAAAATATCTCATATGACTTGAAACTAAAACCAATACTTGGAAAACTCAAGTATTCATTCTTAAGATAGAATGATAAATTCCATATCATTATTGAAAATATATTATTACTAGATCAAGGATTTGAACTTTTAGGAGTCCTAATAGAACACAGGAAATATTTAGGATGAACATTAGCTTATTTAATATTAATTATTACTTAAATTTTGATGTATATTATTTTTATATAATATAATGAAAAACTATTTATGTTTATTGAAAAAAGTATGAACTGAATAAATTTAGTAGTTCTTAAAAGGGATATGACCACTGAGATAACTATTAAAATCATTCTTCACATATATTTTAGAAAATTGGTGACTTTTATCCATGTTTCTCATTGATATAATGCATTCAAAATTTCATAGAATGAATTTTCAAATCTTTATACTATTAGGATTCCAAAAAAATGATGGATGTTCATTTATTAAATAAATTTAAATTAATATACTTCAAATGTCTATTTTACACTACCATTTTAGGATAATTATTTTGAATGGTATGCTGGATATAAATAGTATTATTTTTTTATGGATTTTATTTTATTTTCAAATACACATAAAACATATATAATAATAGAAACCCACTTTTAATTTTTCATTTGTATGTTTTTCTCATAAGATAATTTCTTTTGGATTTTGTAATAAGAAAATAACTTTTCGTAGGATTATGATGAGTATCTTAGAAAAAAAGTTATGTAGAATTTTTATTGTATATTATTTAGTCAATAATTCATATTTTCAATGTTGTTTCAATATTTTTTTCTTTCCTCCAACATTACATTGATAGAACACTAGTTCTCAACTATTACAAATAACATTTCATGGTTGATAAAAGAATTGTTCTTGGATATATCATGTCTAAAGAAGGAATATAATGTGACCAATATAAATTTGGGTACATTTATTCCCTTGATTGAATGTCCCTAAGGCCTTATTATTTATTGATTTTATGATAACCCCACTTTCAAGGGATAAGGTGGAACCCTTACAAGGCCTGTAGGATTAAGAATTACATTGCATGTAGGCTTGGAGACATTACATGGCCCTTATGTCTCAAGTAAATCATACAAAATATGACTACTTGAAACTGCTCCTCCTCAGTAGTTACATTTCTTCCCTTCAATTCCTAAAAATATTGAATCATGTGAGGTCATTTTATTAATAACTACAATCATTATATAAGATCCATGAATTATTTTTCAATAATAGATTTTATTTTGTACGAATTTCATTTATAATTCCTAAATATATATTTTATGATAACTATAAAAGATACATTACAGAACTAAAATATAGAATTTTACAAATAACAACATTCAAACAAAAAAATTTATTTTAACTTTAAATTAATTATATATGAAAGAAATGTTTCATGTGGTTCATTTTTTAGTGGAATGTTAGACAATAAGTCTCATGTTGTAGTGATGAGAAGGATATCAAGGATCTTGTAATAAAATTTAATTTATACCCTTAAATGATGCCTAGTAACTGATTAGGATTATATCTCAAGGATATGGGCTTGGAGGACTCACTATCCTAGATGTTTTGTGTTTTTATTAATTATGAATCCTAAAGGAATTATGGTTTTTGTTGTATGAAAAAAAAAATTAAATAAAAATGTAAATATAGGACTAAATAAAAGCATTTATGGGGACATCTATTGTTCTAATCATAGTGATCCTTAAATGTATCGCTTATTATAAATTTATCACAGTCAACATGTGTTCCAACTAGCAACACACAACCTAATTTCATATAGTTTATGAATGAACATAAAAAATGATATATCACAAAGTGATCTACACCCCACTCTCTCTAATAAGCCAAAACCATGAATCGAGAAAATATTAAAAAATATATCTCATTTTACATAAATAATAAAAATATTGGGTGAGGAAATGATTTTAGAAATTTGAATGAAAATGAGTGCAGTAGAAGTATGAAGCACAACCATCTCCTTAATCACTTAAAATTGAAAAATCCCGAAAAGAAATGGGAATGAAATAAAAGTTTTTAGACATTGTTTTCTATAATTTTCATCCTATGTGTTAAACTATAGTTAGGATCTCATTATTAATAAGATCTTTATAATCACCATTAATTAACTATTTGAGAAAATTTAATAATGGTGGAGAAAATAATAATACCAAAAAAATTACAGAATGAAATTGATTTAATATTAAATTTATAAAATAAAGTTATCCCTAAAATAAATCATGTCGAAGTCGATGGAAAGAGACTATAGTTATATGAATCCAAAAATGGTTATTTAAATACTATTTTTGTAATAAAAAAATACTCATCATCCTCCTCGGTATCATAAGAATTTTTTTCCTTTTCATACATTGATGGATTTAATGTGTATATGATGAGGATATGAATTTCATGACGTGGGAATAACATGAATCTTCTTCTTGAAACATTACCATCACAGAATCTCATTATTATTATAAATTTTTATGAATTCAGTAAGGATTATCTTTCATAGATCTCAATTATTTTGTTGAACTAGTGAAAGGTGGGTTTTGATTTTCATTTTCCTTTTTTTTATTTTTTATTTTATGTGCCTTGGCTTTGGGCCCTTATTCATGACCAAAATACCCTTCCATGATTTTGAGAAGACCTTGTGTTGAGTCAATAAGGTTTTACTTATGACTTTTTCCATTCCTTCATTCAAGGGGGGGATTATTAATTCATTACGACTTTCCTTATGACTTTACCATTCCTCTTGTTTTGAAAATCACAAATATTTTATCTTAAGGTAAATTTCTCTTTACCCTATATTTTACCTCTATAAGGAAAATTTTCCTTTCCCAAATAAATTTATCCTTACCATGTTTACCATGTTCAAATAATAATTTTTCTAAGTATAAAAATCAGATTTTAACAAAAAACCACAGAATCATATAATACATAGATATAAGGCATTCTGTTTAAGACTACGAATTATAAATACGAACTCTCATGTAGTTCAACTCTGAATTCTAGATATGAACTCTCATGAAGATCAACTCCAAATTATAGATACGAACTCTCATGAAGTTCAACTCCGAATTATGGATATGAACTCTCATGTAGTTTAACTCCAAATTCTGGTTACGAACAATCATGAAGTTCCCTCCTAATTCTGATTATGAACATACATAAAGTTCGACTAATAATTCTGATTACGAATTCCGGATACGAACTCTTCTCTGTTCTATCTCTGAATTCAAATTATGAATTCTGGTTACTAACCCTTCCAAGTTCTGACTCAGATTCCTATGAATAAAGACTCCGAACTCTTATGAGTTCTTACTCCAAATTCTCATGAACTCCGACTCTGAAGTTTGTACGTTCAGGTTCTGAATTCTTGTGAATAGAGACTCCAAATTTCCTTGAAATTCAGACTCTGGAATTCTACAAAATTTAGGTTTCGAATTTCTAGAAATCAGAATCCTAATATCCTTTTACTATAGACACTGAATTCTATTTTTAGATAGACTCTGAACATTCATTTACCTTCATTCCAAATATCAGTTTTTGGTTATGATTATACTCATTTTGTTATAAAACAATGTCTTGATTTCAGTTTTCAACTAACCATTGTTTGAGTGACACCTATATAGGTCCCTCTAAAATTAACGGAAGAAAATAATCGTTGGAGGAGGCATCTAGCCATTGGATCCATGCCTATAAATTGGAGCTCATTTGAAAGAGCTAAAAAAAATCGAGACTTTTAAAAAAGTGTTTTTTATGTGATTTCTTGAGAGAGAGACTCTTATAAACTATCTGGCTTCGTGTAGAAATTTTTGAACTGATCATTCAAACTTTGCATCATGAAGACTTGATTAGTGCAGAGGTTCGATTTCCTTGAAATCAGAGACTTCAGGTTTTGAAGTCAGAGGTGCTGATTTCCTTACAAATCGAGGGCTTCCGAGGATAGCAAGACAGTTACCAATCTTTGGATTGAGGTCTTACCTCAGCTTAGGTAAGATAGACTGTCTTGAAAGTATAAATCAAGGGACCTCTTATCCAGGGTTGTTAGATACCCTCATCTTTGGGATAAAAGATTTTCTACTTATTACTTGTAGTTTTACTATGTTGTTTTACCGTTGTGTATTAGTATTGTTAAAGAATGTATGACTTTATTATACTTCCTCATACTTATACTCTGATTTTATATGATTCTATACGCTTTAAGGTAGAATATTAGTTAGTGTAAACTTTTATTAAGTTTTAATTTCGGAATCACTTTTCAGGAATCTAGATATATAATAGATCTTAGAGGTTGGGTGAATTTTGATTATTCAAAATTTCCGTAGAAAGGGATTTTTTAAAGAATAAAATTCATCCCCCTCTTTTATTTGTATCTCATTTTACATATTCGATCCTACATTGGGTATTATAGAGTATATCATACTCGGACATACCATTCTAACAATTGGTATCAGAGGGTTGGTTCAATCTGAATTAATCTCACGAATAGATTCAAAAAGAGAATTAGTTTACGGAATTGAACTTCCGGATTCAAAAAATTTCGGATTCATATTTTTTCAGACTCATATAGGTCGTATTTGTTTTTTATTAGAGATAAAATATCTATTCCCTTTCTTAGGATATTTTCCTTTTTTACAAATTCTTACTACTAACAAGTTTGGTTGTCAAGGATTATCTTAAGGATGGTAGGTTTAAATGTTGGTTCTATTGATAATCTAAATCCTACCAGATCTCCTATTTTTTATGGGAATGATTATGAGTAATAGAGAGATAGGATGAAGACTTTTTTTATAAATACTAGAGTATATAACTATCTAATGTTGACTATAGATTATAAAATTCCTGATAAGGAATTGAGAACCTTTACGAATCAGGAGAAATAAGAATACCAAGAAAACTTCAGAGTTAGAAATACTTTGTTATGTTCCCTTACTATGAACATCTATAGTCAAATATCATTGTGTGAAGCTGTAAACAGTATCTAGAAGAAACATGAAGTTACACATTTTGGTACATCTAAGGTCATAAAGACTATCAGAGCTATGTTGAGAGCTAAATATCACAGTTTTAATTTTCTTTATAGAGAACCTGTAAGCAAAGTACTACAAATGTTTATTACTATCATGAATAGATTACAATATATGGGAGAAAAAGGTTTGGATGATGAGTCTCCTATTGATAAGATCGTATATATCATTCCAAATTAATGTGAGTCCAAGAGGACAGCTATTGATGAGAACAGGAAAGTCACTCAGATTTTCTTAGAAGTGTTGTTTGGAACTCTTCTTCAGCATGAAACCATAATGAAGAGAAATGATGAAAATGTTAAGAAGAATAATGGGAATGGATGAGTTTCTTTTAAAACCACTTCTAAACATATGAAACCCAAGACCCCGGAAAGTGTAACAAGATAAAATTCAAAGAAAGTCATTATTCAGTCAGAATCTAGTGATACAAAAAGGTCAGAGAATGAGTTTTCTAATCTTGCTCAGAGAATGAATAGGATTGTAGCTCAGAAGAATCATCAGAATAAGTACATGAAATAAGACTACAGAGATAAGAAATACGGAGAAGTTTCTTGTTATGAATGTATAATAATAGGTCACATCATACCTGATTATCCCTTGTTGAAAAATAAGGATAATAAGGAAATAAATTCATAAATGAATAGGAAAAATTATATAGATCAAAGCATAAGAAAATTCTTAAATATAATGATACTTGGAGTTCTAACTGTGGAGAATCTTTAGAAAGTGTATCTCCTAAATTTGATTCATCGTCATAGAAGAATATGGGATTCATTGCTACTAATTCTTTTCCTAATACATGTCTTATGGCCAAGGAATGCTCTGTCGAGGCTTTAACAAATTTATCTCCTGATAAGAATTCTTATTCAAAAAATAATATTTCTAATGAAGATACTTCATCTTCAGAAAATGAATAAATTTCATACGAAGAAGTATATAGATTTTCCAAGTTACTTGAAGAAAAAAAATTATAAAATTTCTAAGAAATTAGGCAAGGAAAATAATAGGGAAAAAATTCTTAAAAATAGATTTCAGATCTTTCTAGAGATCTTGGAGATAAATATGAGCTTTTAGAAAAACTTTCTAAAGATATTGAGAAAGAAAATTTTTCCAAGTAAGAACTTTCTAAATATCTTAAGATTGCTATTTCAAAGATAAAATATTTTGAGGAAAAATATAACTCTAAGGAAATTATTCCTAAGGATAAGAATTTAGTCATCAGACTAAAATCCGAAATATTTTCTCTTAAAAAGCTTTTAGAAAACATTACCTCTGGGAAGGAAATTTTTGACAAGATGTATTCTCAAATTAAACCTCAATGAAACACTACTGGGGTAGGTTATACTCACTAGAAACCGGTTTTCAAGAATAACAATTTTGTTCCTTCTAAATATCCTTTTTTGTACTAAATGTGAAATTGGTGGGAATTTGATGAAAAATTTATCCTTGAATAAATTTCAATCTATTGGGTTTCATAAAGCTTATTTTTCTAAAAAAATGTGGATACCCAAAAAAATTTTGTCTAATAATTCCGGATCCATGAATGTTTGGATTCAAAAAGTCTAACTCTATTATTTTTTGGAAAATAAAAAAGGTACCAATAGCAATACATGGTACATGGATAGTGAATGTTCCCGACATATGACTGGTAACAAAAACTATTTTCAAAAGATTACCAAGATGAAAGGAGGAAAGAAAATTTGGGAGATAATTCTGAGGGAGAAATTATTCTTATAGGTAACATTGTTCTTCTTGGGAAAAATTTGATTTAAAATGTTTTATTTGTTAAGGGTCTTAAGAACAACCTCATTAGCATAAGTCATTTATTTGATGAAGTCTACCTTGTGAATTTTAGGAATGATAAGTGATTAGTACAAAATTCCAAGGAAGAGTTTATTATTTATACCCATAGGTAAGAGAATGTATACACACTAAACATTGAAGACCTTAAGAGCCAAGATTTACCTTTCCTTAGTGCAATGGAAGATCATTCTTGGTTATGACATAGAAGTCTAGGACACTATAAACTTAGGAACATATGAAAACTTTCTACGAAAGGACTAGTTAAGGATCTAATGGAGCATATATTTTATTCTTCAAAAGATTGTGATCCTTTTCAATATGGTAAGAAACATAAATCATGTTTTAAATCAGTCGGTGAAGTCTCAACTACTGATTCATTATAGCTAGTGCATATGGATCTTTTTGGTCCTACATAAACTGGAAACTTTAGGGGAAAGTATTATGTATTTTTCTTTGTTAATGATTACAGTATATTTACATGGGTCTATTTTTTAGAAAATAAGTATGAATGTTTTTCTTATATCAAATGTTTTAGAGCCCATGTTAAAAATGAGAAAAACCTTCCATTGAAAACTATTCATAGTGATCATAGAGGAGAATTCCAAAATTCTGATTTTGAAACTTTTTTTAGTAGAAAAGGTATTACTCACAACTTCTCAGCACCTAGAACACCTCAACAAAATAGAGTTGTTGAAATAAAAAATAGAATTCTTCAAGAGATAACTAGAACCATGTTGAGTGAGTATTCTATTGCCAAATGTTTTTGGGCTGAAGCTGTAAGTACTCCTTTTTATACTATAAATCGAGTTTTGATTAGACCTTTTTCTAAATAAAACTCCTTGTGAGTTATGGAATGGTAAATAACCTAGTCTTTCCTACTTTAAGGTTTTTTTTTGCAAGGTATTCATTCTGAATACTAAAGATAATCTTCATAAATTTGCACCGAAATATGATGAAGGAATTTCCTTAGACTACTCCACAACTTCTAAGGAATATAGAGTTTTCAACAAAAACACTTGTACTGTTGAAGACATAATACATGTTAAATTTGATGAAACTGATCCTTTTGTTTTTAAACAACCCCAACCTACATCCTCAGATGTGTTTTCAAAAACTGATTATCAACCTTCGATAGAAGATCCTTATGATAGGTAAAATTTTCAAGAAGATACTTCTGAAACATTTACCCTAGAATATTTCCTACCCTATTTTGATGAACAGTCTTTACAAAACCCAATTCAGTCATTTCTAAGGAATCATCCTAGTGATAGTATCATTGGTGATGTGAATCAACCTGTAAGGACTAGAAGTTCCTTAAGAAATGAAGTATAACATCAATCATTCCTTTCCCAATTAGATCCAAAAAGCCCTGATGAAGCTTTAGGTAATGATGATTGGATAAAACTCATGCAAGATAAACTAAATGAATTCGAAAAGAATAAAGTCTAGACCTTGGTTAAAAGACATAAGGAAACTTCTATTATTGGAGTAAAGTGGGTCTTTAGAAATAAGTGTGATGAAAATGGAATCATTATAATAAATAAAGATAGATTAGTTGCTAAAGGCTATAATCAACAAGAAGGAATATACCATGAAGAAACCTATGCTCTAGTAGCTAGACTTGAATCTATTCATATTTTTTCTTGCCTTTACAGCATTCTTCAATTTCAATATCATTCAAATGGATGTGAAATGTTATTTCCTTAATGGCTATGTTCAAGAGGAATTTTTTGTTGAACAACCTCATGTCTTTGAAGATACAAAACATCCTAATCATGTTTTAAGACTTACCAAAGCTATGAATTATCTTAAACATTCCCCCCAAGCCTGGTATGATAGACTTACAGGATTTTTGCTTCAAAATAACTATGTTAAGGGAAATGCAGATCCAACCCTTTTTATAAATAAAGATAAGAAAAATGTTTTGATTGTTTAAATTTATGTTGATGAAATTATATTTAGTTCTACTCAACAATCTTTAACTGATTCCTTTTTAGATTTAATGAAATTTGAGATTGAAATGAGTATGATGGGTGAGTTAACATTTTTCCATAGTTTTCAAATTTCTCAAAAACCAGAACGAATTTACATATATCAACATAATTATATTAAATATCTTCTTAAAAATTATAGATATGACAACACTAAAAGTATAAGTACTCCCATCGGTACCTCAAACACACTTGATGTTGATGAAGCTGGTAAACCAGTAAATCAAACATCTTTCAAAGGTATGATGGGAAGTCTACTTTACTTGATAGATAGTCCTCCAGAATTAATGTTTTCAGTATGCTTATGTTCAAGATATCAATCCAATCCTAAGGAATCTCACTTAAATGTAGTGAAGAAAATTTTTCGCTACCTAAAGGGAACCATGGATTTAGAACTATTTTATACTTCTAGAAATGATTTTATCTTAAAAATATTTTCGGATGCTGACTTTGGTGGATGTAGAATGGGTAGAAAAAGTATATCTGGAACTTGTCATCTCATAGAAGATTTATTAGTTTCTTGGTCTTGCAAGAAGCAACACTCAGTAGCACTTTCCACTACTGAAGCAGAATATGTAGCAGTTGGAAGTTGTTGTGCTCATGTGTTGTGGATGAAACACACACTCACAGACTATGGCTTGATTTTTACTAAGACTCAAATTTTTTGTGATAATACAAGTGCCATTTTTCTTAGTAAAAACCCTCTACATCACTCTCGTGCAAAGCACATAGATATTAGGCATCACTTTTTTAGGGATCACACACAAAAAGAAGATATCATTCTTCAATTTATCAGAATGCAAGATCAGCTTGTTGATATTTTCACAAAAACTTTACCCTCTGATAGACTTGTATACATTAAATAGAAGTTAGGAATGATAATTTTAAGGTAATCCTCCTCAATTAACTTCTTTTTGAATAAATCTTATTATATTAATAAACTCCTTTTCATAGGGGGAATACATTTTTTATTATTGATTTTTTTTCAAATTTTTCGTAATGAAAATTTTTCATAGTTGGTTTTTCATATTTTTCGTAATGAAAATTTATCGTAGTTGGTTTTTCAAATTTTTCGTAATCAAAATTTTTCATAGTTGGGTTTTCAAATTTTTCATAATTAAAATTTGCGTAGTTGGTTTTTCAAAATTTTTTCAAAATGAAAATCCTTGGAGTTGAAGTTTTCATAATAAAATCTGAAGTTTTTGTAATGAAAATCTTCGGAATTGAAGTTTTCTTAATGAAAATATTTGAATTTATAATTTTTATAATGAAAATTTTTGAATTTAAAATTTTCATAATGAAAATCTTCGAATTTAAAATTTTCAAAATATAAATTTTCAGATTTGAAATTTTCGTAATAGAAATTTTCGGATTTGAAATTTTCATAATAGATATTTTTAGTTTTGAAAAAAAATTAGTGAAGTTTTTTTTGGAATCTAATGTTCTTCAAGAAGAATATTCCTCAGTACGAATAATATTCCTAGTAATCCGAAAGGTATGATTCTTTTTTGATTTTTTTGTAATTACCTTTTACTTGTTGTTAGTTTCTTTTATTCTAAAATTTCTCGGATTGAAGATTCCTTAAATACGAATGTTTTTCTTTAAAAACCTCAAAAGATCGGATCCTACATGTTTTTTTCCTTACGGCTTTTATATCAACCATTAGATTAGATTTGAATAATTCTCAGCCATTGTATTTAAATGGAATGTTCAATCGTCACTTCATCGCCTATATAAAGGGGACCTCCGATGGTTATCCCACATTGGTTTTCAAGCTCTCGTGTCTTGAAGCTCTACCCCTCCATAAAATATTGTTCCGAATTTTTCAGAATTTATTGAGTAAAAATGTATACACAAGTTCCTTCTCATGAAATGTCAACTATAAAGCTGATTGCGGAATAGAAAATTTATAGGGAGAGGTTAGTTCATCCGAACTTCTTCAATAAGTGTGACTCTTTAATTTCCAATAACATAAAACTCAAAGGATGGGAAAGTATAGATATATCGAAGATAGGAGCTCATGATGTGGTCTATCCAAATTTAATTATAGAATTCTATGAAACAGTTTTCTTCTTCAAGGAATATGGCAAAGAAAATTTCTCTTTCAATAGTTATGGGAAGACTTAAAAACTCTCTTACACCAAGGCTGTGAGCTTGGTGAGGCTGGAATATGAAGGGGAAGTCGAGTTTTTCTCACACAAACTTCCGGAGGTTCAAGGATGTTTCGTTAAGGTTAAGGCTATGGAATGACTTAGTCTTACTGATGTAAAGACAGCAAATATTTCCCATCTATCCACCAACAATTGGAATCTACAAATATGGGTCTAAGGTCTTATCGTTCTGAGAAAGGGTGACAAGGAAACCCTGAAGAAAAGTGACATGTATATCCTAAACTTTTTGGTAAACCTAAGGAAGGTAAACCTCATGAAGTATATTATCATCAACATTGAGAATATCAAGAATGGTAATTTGAGACCTCAGATTATAATCTATCATACCTTGCTTTCAAAATTGATAGTTCGGTGTCTTGAATCATTCAATATCCCCTGCAGTTCCAAGCCGAGGAATTGAAAAGTAATGTTAGTCAGTGATGACACCTTGAAGAGAATAAATGTTGTATTCTCTAAGGAGTCATGGGAGTTTTATGATCTATTATTAGAAGAGGCAGAATACATTCTGAAGAATGTTGAAGAAGATGAACCCTCAAAGAAAGAAAGAAAGAAGAGGAAACTTAAGGAAGTGGAAGCTGAAGAAAAAACCCCAAAATCCAAGGAAGCCCAATCTGCACCTCCTAAACCTAAGAAGAAAAAAAGACAACCCAAATGAGGTGGTAGAAAAGTGGAGGTAAGATAAGAAGAATAGATAAACAGGTGAGCCATAGTTCGGTTTGGATCCTGCTGAGGCCAAGGATTTGAAGGAAAAAGCTGCTGATGAAATATAAAAGAAGTCCAAGGAGACGAAGCTCAAGAAGAAGATGTCAGAGGCTGAAATTTTTCAATCTCTTCTCAGGGACACTGAGATTGAATCCAAGAATATTCTGGTGCCAAAGTCTTTTCTGGTAGAATCTTTTCCTAATACACTGGGTAAGAAGACTCCAGTAAATCCCCAAGAGAAGAATGAGAAAGAGAAGGAAACCACAGAAGAAGTACAGTAATCTGAGAATAGTGGTGGTTCTGATGATATGATTAAGAAAGTTGAATAATATCAAGATAAGGGAACCCCATCTGAAAAGTTTTCAATCCGGACTTCCCAAGACAGATCCTCAAAAATTGCTACTCTGAGAGCTCATGAAAAAGAAGAAGAACAAGTGAATTAGTTTTCAAAGAAAGAGAGTAATAATCATGACTTCATTATTTTTGAAGATGTTGAGGGTTCAGCTGAGAAAGAAAAAGATGATGAAAATAAGATTGTACAGTTGTTAGAAAGTGAGCATGAATCTCTTGATGAAGAAACCATTCCGAAAATCAGTAAGGGGAAACAAATAGTTGTTAACACTCCAACGAAAGACATTTTGATGAATAAATATGCTAGAAGATCTTCTAATAGGAATTTGGTAGAGATAGAGGAAGAACCATATCAAATAAAAATGTATCATTCGGAGTCTTCTGCCTTGGGACATGATTTTGTGGTTCAGTCCCTGAAGAAGATGGTGGATACCATTTCGATTTTTCCAGCAATTGAATCCAAATGCCAGATGCTTCAGCACAGTATGAATCAAAAGACAGACTTTGTATCCATGGTAGTGGATATATGTGTTAAGATAGAGGTCGGTCACATAAATTTCATGATCAACTATTAATCCCACAAGAAATAGTGCAAGCATATGACCAAATGGTCTAAGAAAATTATTGAAGATATAGAAGATCTTGATCAGTTCCTAGAAGATGTCAAGGAAGCCTTTGGTACTGAAGATGTCAAAATAAAAAATCTATTAGATAGCTTTCATTAAAAGCTAAATCTTGAAAAAAAAATACTCAGATTAAAGAGGTGAAATATCTGAATGGCAAGATGAATTATTTTGTTCAAAGCTGGAAAACTGGAAAGGATCTTTGGATTGAGATGGAAGAAAAGCTTGTGAAGCAAGATTATTTTCTAAAGGCTCAGGAAGAGACCCTGAAGGCTCATGAGGACAGGATCACAGTCTTATAAAATCAAGATGAGGAAGATCAAAAAGAGTTGAACAAGTTGAAGACAATTTTCAAGAAGCTCATGCCCAAGGAAAAATAAAAAAATATACCACTCCAATCTTTTGTTGTATCTATTTTTCCTTGTAACAATTCTTTCAATCGTAATGGAATTATGGTTGTTTGTTTGGATGTCTATACTAATATTTCAGGTTATATACTATTTTTCTATTTTGTCAAACTCTTTTTGAAAATAAAAAAGGGGGAGAAGGAAAAATAATTCTAAAGAGGAGAAGGAAAATTTTCTATGTAAAGAAGAATTATCCCTATGTATGGGGGAGTTTAGTTAAGGGGGAGTTCTCATTACAAATATTTCCAAATTCAAATGAAAATTCTCATTCCAAAAATATATAATACGATCCTTAGATTTCAAAATCCTAAGTGGGAGTTAGTCATATTCACCATTGTATATAAACAAAGAGAGATAAGCTTTAATTTCAATGTCTAGATATTTATTCTAAGTCCTTATATTCTTTTTCATAAGGATGTTTGTGCTTTCCAAAAAGGGGGATATTGTTGAGTCAATATGGTTTCCCTTATGACTTTTTCCATTCCTTCATTCAAGGGGGATATTGTTAATTCATTAAGGATTTTTTATGACTTTACCATTCCTGTGGTTTTGAAAATTACAAACACCTTATCTGAAGGAAAATTTCACTTTACCCTATATTTTACCCCTATAAGGAAAAATTTCCTTTCCTAATGAGATTTATCCTTACCATGTTTACCTTGTTCAAATCATAATTTCTCTAAGTATAAAAATAATATTGTAACCAAAAACCTCAGAATCATATAATACTTAGATATAAGGAATTTTTTTAAGACTCTGAATTATGGATATGAACTCTCATGTAGTTCAACTCTGAATTCTTGATACAAACTCTCATGAAGATCAAATCCGAATTCTGGATATGAACTCTCATGAAGTTCAACTTCGAATTCTGGATTGGAACTCTCATGTAGTCCAACTCTGAATTCTGGTTACGAACATTCATGAAGTTCCACTCTGAATTCTAATTACGAACTTACGTAAAGTTCGACTAAGAATTCTGATTACAAATTCTGGATACGAACTCTTCTGGGTTCTAACTCCGAATTCCAATTACGTATTCTGGTAATGAACCTTTACAATTTCTATCTCAGAGTTATCTGAATACAAACTCCAAACTCTTATGAGTTCTGACTCTGAATTCTCATGAACTCCGACTCCAAACTTTGAAGTTCAGGTTCCGAATTCTTGTGAATCTAGAATCCTAATTTCTTTGAAATTCAGACTCTAGAATCCTATATAATTCAGGTTCTGAATTCTTACAAAACAGAATCCAAATATCCATGTACTATAGACTCTGAATTCAGTTTTTACTTAGACTTTGAACTTTTATTTACCTTCATTCTGAATATCAATTTTTTGTTATGATTATACTCATTTTGTTATAAAACGATGTCGTGCTTTCAGTTTTCATCAAACCGTTGTTTGAGTGACACGTGTAAATGTCCCTCTAAAATTCAAGGAAGAATATGACTGTTGGAGGAGGGAGCCAATCATTGGAGCCACACCTATAAATATGATCTCATTTAAAATATCTCATAGCTTTTTCAAGACTTTTAAAAAAGTGTTGTTGAAGTGATTTCTAGAGAGAGAGACTCTTATAAACACTTAGGATTCATGCAGAATGTTTTGAATTTCTCATTGAAACTTTGCTTCATGAATACTTGATTAGTGTAGAGGTTCGATTTCCTTGAAATCAGAGACTTCTGGTTGTAAAGTCAGAGGTGCTGATTTCCTTACAAATCAAGGGCTTGCGGGGATAGCGAGACAGATACCAATCATCAGATTGAGGGCTTTCCTGGGTTTGGGTAAGATAGACTTTCTTGAAAGTATAAATCAATGGAACTCTTATCCAGGGTTGTTGGATACCCTCCTCTTTGGGTTAAAAGAGTTTCTACTTGTTACTTATAGTTTTACTACTTTTTTCCACTGTGTATTTGTATTGTTAAGTAAAGTATAACTTTCTTATACTTCCTCATACTTGTACTCTAATTTTATAGGATTCTATATGCTTTAAGGTAGAATCCTAGTTGGTGTAAACTTTTGTTCTGTTTTATTTCCAGAATCACTTTTCCAGAATCTAGCTAGATAATTGAGCTTAGAGGTTGTGTGAATTTTGATTATTAAAAATCTCCTTAGAAATGAATATTTTAAAGAATACAATTCACCCCCCCCCCCCTCTTGTATTTGTATCTCATTTTACATATTTGATCCTACATTTGGTATTATAGAGTATATCATACTCAGACATACCATTCTATCACCTTGATGAACCTTCATAGACTTGGGGAAACCCATAAATTGTTTTCTTATTACCTTTTCATTGCCTCTGGATGATGCAAGTACAATTACATAGTGAGGTGGTTACCCTGATTTAGTTCATTATAGCTCAAAATTATCATTATATAACATGTTGTAGAGTTATAAAAACATTACATAGACCTTCATAAGTGTGTTCTGGAAATAATTTAGGGGTTTTATTACCATTCATAAATGTAAAAATTAAATTTATTCTCTTATATGATTGTAATGTTACTTTAACTCGTCTTTGTTATTGCATATTAAATGCCTTTATGTATCATTTTGAACTAATGTTTCACCATTACACAACATGATTTGAATTAATTAGTACCATTCTAATTAAATTAATAATGTATACTATTCAAAAAAATTATATAGTATAGGTTTCTCTTTCAACCCACATGCAACTTTCATTGGTTACCCTTATATGAGAATATACTACTCACATAAGGGTAATAAAAACATAAAATTCATCAAAAAAACTGAACTTTGAATATTTTATTTTTCTATTTTCTTATTAAAATAAATAAAAACAATTGAAAATGGAATTAAAATCAATTAAACAAATATATTATAGAATCAATGATAATGATATGGATTTTCAATCAAATTAAATATATATATAACTAGTAATAATTATTTTTAACTCCATTTTAAATACTAATTATAGATTCTTAAATGTGGTCAAAGTTAATTTATTACATGAGTTTAATTTAGATGAGTGGGAATATTATAAATTAAAAGGATTATATTTTTTATAATATATTGTTTATCATCACCCCCAATACTTACATTATTCCACTCTTAGTAAATAAAAATAATAAAATAATAAAATATAACCCTATCTAGGTTCAAATATTAACCAGTAAATAAGAAAAAAAATATGCATCCATTGTTTTGAAATCTGTGCCTCCTGTGGAAATTTACCTCACTTCATTACTTTAGTCTCGGTTAAAGATACTTTTAAAAGAGTGAAGAAATTTAGATTTTAGTGGAATCAATGAATTAACAGTGGGTTCTATAAATTTTTCATCTATTCTATATTCCATATACATGATACTCATTTTCCACTACAATAAGACAACCCAAATGATATTACTCTAATTCAATTTCCCCTTTTTTGATTTAGTTTCAATATTCCCCTCCCCTAAAAAATAATTTTTGATAATTAATAAATGATCAAATTTTTCTAATCCATGTTTTTTGAACACATTTATTGGACTGAAAACGAAATTTATCACTCAAAAATACAGTGCCTAATCATATGAGAACTGCATTATGGGATCCCAATATCCCATTTCACTATAGTTTCAAAGGACATGCAGGAAAATATTTTTTGTTATCTCCATGTTGTTTTTTCTTTCACAATGAAAATTTTACCAAGGTTTTAGTAAAAAAATGTTACCTCGTGTTATAAATAAAATTCCTCTTCAACATTTTCTCTTAGAATCCTTTTCCCATTACAAAAAAAATAAGGTTTTCATAATTAAAATTTACATATTAACATAAAAATCATCAAATTTATCAATTTCAAAATTCCTAAAATGTTTTAAACTTGTTTTAATTCATCCAGTATATTATAAAACATTTACATTTATGTTTTATATCCTAATAACATGTTAATAATATAAAATATAAGAGAAGTATTATAATAAAATATCTTTTCAAAAATTCCTAAAAATAGTTCCTAAAAAATTGAACTAATGTCAACCCAATTTTAGAAATCCTCAGTAGTTATTCAGTACTAACCCCATAAAATATAATTAAAATGAATAGTGAATTGTAGTGAGTAAAGTGTGTAAAATAGTAAAAAAAACTTGTTTATTATTATTCTAGTAGGTTTATGTTAAAAAAACCCAATAGATCTATATAGACAACCTTTATTTATCTGCCTATGTGATTTCCACCATGTGAATCCTATAATAAAATATAATCCAAATGTAAAATAAAATTTGAATGTAGAAAAAACCCCTAAATGAAACTTTGTTTAACTCCCCTATATGGATATTTTAATTTAATTTTACTTAGTGGGATTTCTAGGTTTTTAACATTGTTTGATAGTGTTTTTGGTTTCATTAATAGTAAAAAACATATATTATTTTTACCAATTTCAATCTCTAGGAACATGTCTTGAAGAACCCCAAGAACATATTAAAATAATTATAACCCCAAAATATAGAAACAAAATTTAATATTGTGTGAGAGTAATATTTAAGTGGGATTATGATTAATTTATGTATCCTAATATAGCTATAGTTCATGATATTTTATAGGAGGTATTGAATTATCCACAGTTCCCAAGATTGTTTATTCTTCTTTTACCCATTCATGTGTCATCTTGGGTTCGATTTTTAGGTATTATTGTGAAATATTTTTTCATCAAAATGGAGAGGATATAGTTTAATTCAACCTTGTCTAGACACTAGTATATCTTACTCCTTTAAATTCATCTATAGAAAATTTTATTAGATTTGTAAAGTTCTCCTCATCTATATCAGCTTATTCACATCGAGTAACTTTTCTATCAATTTTTCTTTCTGTTATCTATTCCATGGTGGCTACCTTAGGATCATAATCACTTTTAGAGCTAAATTCTACTAATCCTAACATAAAAATTCAATTTAAGTGGAGTCCAAATTATTTTATTGAATAAAAAATCAATAAGAAAATATTTAAAGGAATGTTCCACTCCCTTGGGTAGATGAGACATGAGATTCTTAACATTGATGAATCCCCCTAGACTAGTTTCTTCAAGAGATATAATTTTAACCATAAACATATCTTTAATTCATACCACCTTCTTTCCTACATCTTTTTCTAGGGAATTATAATGTAGTGATAAATATGTATTTTGAAATCGATGGGGTAATTTTCAATAGAATTTTGGAATTAGTAATAAAATATAATTTTGGTTTTGGTAATACAACCTTAGTTTTTCATTTTCCCTCAATTATTATTTATTGATTAATAAGAGAATTGTCTCTGAATTGTGAGGGAGGGAACATTGTCCAAGTATTGTTTCCACCACATGGATGTCTTCTTGGGAATAATTTTTTTGTTTTCATACTTTTTATTCTTGGTTTTTTTCTTGATTCATTACTGATAATATGTTAGTTTCTATCATAGATAAAATTTACATTAGATATACCAACTTATTTTTTTTCTAATTAATATTTATGTTTATTAGACATGATTTGATCTTGAAGCCTAAAATCTCTTATGGTGTTGGTTCTTCATCACTAGGATTTGGTTGGGGTATGTGTTGTTTATGTTGATTAGCTTTATGGTAGTAGTAGTGCTCATCCTCTCAACTATTAGTGTTTACCAATTGAATCTCAAGTTATAATATGTGAATATATTATTCCTTCAGATCCCATTGGAATATATATTTCCTAGAATAAATTTTTTCCCATGTTTTCTTCCATGACCTCATACATGATTCAGTTAACCTATTTGAAATAGGATTGAAGTTGGTGTTTCATTATGATTGAATGGTTACCCAATGATTCTTATCACATATCTATGAATATAAATAATTAATTAATAAAATAAGGTAAAATATTTAACAATGGAAGTAATTAATGGGAAATTAAATTAAAAATAGTATTTACCTATGTGCTATAATATTAAATTACTCATCCCAACTCCCTAGTAATTATTCTAGGTAAATTAGGGGGCTGAAACATGCCTTGTGAAAAACATAATTTAAAAACCTAAAACACATCCTACTGAAATATTAGGGTCATATATCAAGGATCATGTAGTGGAGGACATAATATCCTAGGGATTTTATTTTTTCATTTTTCATTAATAGTTTTTATTATATATAGAAATTTGGGGGGTGTAGGTTACATCGTTCAACATGAGTTAAAATGAAAATATAAAGGAAGGAATAAATGAATTTGATAAGAGGAACACCCTTTCACTAAACCATATTGATCCTTTCTCTTCTTACTAACTATATTATCTGTCCTACAATCTCTATTCTCCAATCGACTACACGCAACCATATTTTCTAAATTTTTTGAATTAACACCACACTGAAGGATATCTTCAAAAGTGTTTTTCCCGTAACTCTCCCTAATGATCCACAATCGTGAGTCCAACCACTATTAAAAAAATGATCCCAAAAACCTAATAATTTCCAATAGTGGGAGTAGTAAGGATTTTAGTAGTGTAAAATAAAATAGGTTATTGATAATCAAAAAGTAAAATCATCAACTCAACACCATAAACATCTAAATTCTCAAAATAAATTAGAAAATAATACCTCAATGTGTGGCATCTATAGTCTTTGTTTTTTATTCAATGGTTGATCATTTGGTTAGACATTATTTATAAATGAGATATTTAGAATCACTATGGAATTAAAATGGGAGAAACCTATGGAAAGTGTTAAGAAAATAACATCGTATTAAATTTTAATATAATTATATTAAATTCAAATTAAGATGAAAAATATAATAAATTCCTTATTAAAATAACTTTGATGTCGAATTCCATAGACACATATGCTTCACCAAATGGGGAGGTAAATACTTTTATAGGAATAATAGTGTCTTTTACCTCAAAAGTATTTTCAAGATTGTGACTTCATCTTCTTCCTTAGACAGAATCCATTTGTAAAAGTATAGGGTGTGGATTTATTCATGTTTTTACCACTCGAATATTCATTTTCAATAATTCATTTCCCACAATCATTGTAATCTTCATTATTTGGATAATTTATTCATGGATTTTCTATTAGATATCTCAAAAATTTGATTAATCCTTGAAAATGTATTATTTAATTTATTTTTCAATTTAGGTTATTCTAGATTTTATATTCTCCATTATTGTAACCTTATGTATACCCAGTAGCACCCAATAATTGTTTTAATAGCTTTGATGCAGAATAATGGACATGGTTATACCCATATGTTGATTTCACATCACTTTTACATAACCTCTAGACTTCATTAGTACACTTATGATTAATATTGAGTACAAATATTTTGTTCAATCAGCTTTGAAAGACCCTTATATAGCTTGTTGAAATGTTAGAGTACTTTTCTGAATCCTTTAGAAAGTAAGGTTGATCCTGACATAGAAACTACATAGCCTTTAAACAATGGATAGTATCCAGATTCACCCTTATGAGAGTGCATTATGACATTTATGTAGCTACTATGTTGCATGATGGATACCTTTAAATATCCTTCAACAACCAGGGTGGTACCCCTACGTAGAAAGACCAAAATGTTGGATTACCATTATCCAGCTCTTAGAAATGGTCATGTATGACACCCCGAGACTATATGATATATTTATTTAAAAATGAGTTTAACCACTTAGATTGCTTATGATACCCATAACACCGAGTCTGAATGAAATATAATATAATAAACCATTATAGGCTCTCCATTAAATTGGTTTCTATTTATAAGAATATCTAAATTAACAAATATATATGGTATAATCATGTGTAAATAAATAAATTTTTTATCAATTGATTATAAATTAAGATAAAAATCATTTTAAAGTAAAATAAATGTTTATATTTCTGAAAAAATATTTTTATGCACCCAATTCATTTATATAATAATAAAACAATTATTCACTGTGGTGGAATTATTTTGATTATATATATATATATATATATATATATTATTTAATTATTTTTTTACCATTCAACTAATATTTCATCTTAGAAGTGGAAAAGAATAAATCCATTTTTATGTTTAAAACTATATCTTTCTAAAATGTGGTTTCAGGACATTTTGTACACATATTTCCTAAATATTTTTTTACACATAATTTTTTTTTAAATTAACATAAATTTTTCAAAAAAAAATTAAAAATTATACAAAGTGTAAAATTTTAAGAATTTTATAAAAATATTAGTTTTTGATGAATATTAAAATAGAAATATTTTCATTCAAAATTATCATTCCATTTAAATAATTTACAAAGCTAAATTTTTATTTTAATAGTTTTATAAGTTAAATTAGATAAATTATTTTATTGTTAATAAATTTTTATTCGTTGTAATCAATTTTATGTTTATATATAATATAAAAACATCTTTTACATAAGAAAACTTTTACATTAGGAAAATATTTTTCATTGTGATTATGGTTGTAATTTTAAATTAATTTTTTCCACTTCTATGACTTGAATTTGATAAAATTTATTAAATATTTAGAATTAAAAATAGATAATATTTTGTAATAAGTTTAACATAGTTTTTTTATAACGATTAGTAAAGACGGTAATAATTAATTATCATAGTTCGGGTTAAAACAAGGTTTTGAATCGTACCTGCACCTGTATTAAAATAAATTTTACACACACATTAGATTTTTATTTGTTATATTTTCTTTCATATTTATAGTTAGTGGATAAAATTTATCTAATTAGGCTAATTTAATTTTTATTTTTTAGTTATAAATTACCTAAATAAATAAAAAACTATTTACCATGTTGAAAACCGAAATGGTAAATGTGAGTAAGCATATAGGTTAAAGAAATGACATATTTCAAACATTTTTATGTTATTTTATTGGAGTTTTGGATCAACATTATAATAAATATAACCCATTATTTACTAATTTTTGGGACCTTGTTCTTAGATCTACATCCCTTATTTTATAGTTTTGGGTTTTCACAAAAAATCCACTCTACCACAATTTTATAACGAAGCCTTATCCCCTCATGTAATAACATATTTTAGGACATGTTTCATGGAAAAAACATTCCAAAAATATATCTCAAAAATATTTTGACACATTCTAGATCTAATGGTATTTTTATAACACCAATATTATGGTTTATAATAAGATATCCAATGGATGTTTTTTTATGCGAAGCTAATTGACTTCACTAAGGTCTTTCTTTTTTTCGTATTCTCTTACCACATTCATCCATGCCTTGATAATTATAATATATTAGTAATTTTATCCCTAAGATATAGAGTTGTAATTATATTTATGTAATACCTTATTTTCATAACCTCTTCCATTAAATAGGAAATGAAACCAGTGATCATGTGTACGGTGAACTATTGTCGCACAAAATGATGTTGAAGTGCACTGTGTTGCATTTGTTGTCAATGAGGTATGTTTTTTTCAAGGAATGAATGGATGGATGTCAAGGCGTTTCAATATGTGAATGACAAAGGATGTGATGGTGACGGTGATGAAGGAGAATGGCCATGGTACTAAGATGCATGTCACTTAGAAGATTCACTAAGTGGCATAGGAGATGTGGTTGAAACATTCTCTAGTAACATCAGACGATTGTTGAGCTGATCTTTAAGTTCCAAGAACTTGTATCAAGTAGATACAATGTCACAACATTGTTTGAAGACCATGCATTGTACTGACAATGCATGAGGAGATGAAGTGATCCATCCACAATCACTAAGTGGATGAAGTGGTGCTAATGAAGTCCATGTACTATTTCTTAGTGCATGTGAATTAGAAGAAGAACCAATTTGATCTCTGATTAGATCAACGAAGCAGATGGAAGAAATTATGTGATTAAGGAGCTCAGTTGAAGATGAAGACCCTTCGTGAATTCCATTCCTAAGTGATGAATAAATATTGAAGACATGATTAAGAAGCATTGAGGAATTCAAATGAAGAAGAAGATGAGAAGAAATGAAGAAGGAAGAAGTGGCATTTGGCATTTTACACTTAAGTACTTTGTACACTTAGTGTATATTCAAGAAAAAATTTAGCCACCAAGGGCCAGCCTTAAGGGTTCAACCCAAGGCACATGTGGGACGAGGTCACCACGCCCATGGGGAACCCTCAGGCCAAGGCAGCATATCCCTGAGGCAGGAAGGTCGGGGCCGTGTATAAGCCCCGAGGCTACGCGGTGGTGAAGCCCGCGCAGCGCGCGCACCCGAGGGCACGCATAGTGGGCGCCCGCAGGGAGCAGAGTGGGCGCAGAGCGCGCCCGCAGGGAGAACACGGTGCGGGGCGGCACCGTGGAGGGAGAAGTTCAAATGAGGGGTTGAGGCGGCGCTAGGGTGATAAAGCGCGGAAAAACAGCGCGCCGATTCGATGTGGGACGCGGAAATTTCACCTGGGACAGATCTGAGCCGTCCGTCTCATCGCGCGCTGGATCGCAGCCGCTCATCTCATCTGCCGCGCGCCGCGATTTAATCCGGCCGTCCGATGTATCTCAAACGCTTGATCTGACGGCACCCGGCTCGTCTCCTTCGTCGAGCCACCCCGAAGCCACCCACAAGCTCCGTTCGAACCAGGAGCCTCCCGAACGATGATTTCGAGCTCCCGGCCACCATTTTCGAAGACGAAGGCTCCATTGAGTTTGTCTGAGCCGTATGAACACAACCATGCTTTAAAATGAGATTGCATGCAACTAGTGGGAGAATTCGAGTGAGGCCAAAGGCAAACGAAGTGCCGAGGCCTTGAGCGTCTATGTTCTGCATGGTTTGGACCGAAAGAAGCCATGCATGCGTTTGAAAGTCGCATGCACGTAGAGGAAAAAATAAAGGAAGAAACCCGCGATGAAACAGCGAAGGAAAACAAGATTTGGAGAAAATCTTGAAGATCTGAAATCTTCGGTGATTCGAGATTTATCTCACGCGGAAGATATGAGGCATCTCTGCCTATAAAAGGAGAGGTCGAGACCTCATTGTTGCTTGCTGAAACTCTGTTGAAAATCCGAGTCCCGTGAGAGCTCTGCCTCGGGAAGTTGAAGCCCCGCGCAAGTAAACTTGCGCGTCTTGAGTTCCTTGCGCGCTACTTCTTCGTGCGACAAGAAGAAGGAGGAGGAGGAGATCCCTGTGCGCACCTCTTGCGCGACAGGAAGGAGCCGAGCCGCATATTTGCGCACTCGAGACTCTTGCCCTCGCTGCCCGCAAACTTATGCGGCAGGAGGTTCTTGCGCGACAAGAAGTGCTCTTGCACCCTTTCTCTTGTGCGCCTTCCTTGCACCCAAGGAGTTCGGGCTGTGTGTGAAAAAACAGAAGAAGGCAGTGTTGAAGAAGAGAAGCTGCACCCTTGCGCACCTCCTTTGAGTTCGGGAGGAGTATAACTACACCTACTGGTTAAGTGTTTGAAGGCAGTGAAGGCCACCACATCTTGTGTGTGTGTGTAATTGAAGAACCCGAACCCAAGTGTGTGCTAAACAAAGTGGAGGCCGTAGCCTTTGGTATGTGCAAGAAGAAGTGAAGGCCAAGTCATGTGTGTGCAACAAGTGAAGACCACAACTCAACCTATGTTGTGTGTGTGTGCAAATTAAAATAAGTGGCCGAACCTTAGTGTGTGTGCAAACCAAAGTGTGTACACACTAAGAAGAAGAGAAGATATCCACACTAGTGTATAACACACATTTATGTGTGTAATCAAAAGAGAATAAAGTGTGTGAAGTTTAGTGAGAAGGTGTGTGCTTAAAGTGACTACACCCTTTGAGGGTTTATTGCACCAAGAGGAGAAAGAGGAGAGTGCATGCATGCATGCATGCACGTGCACACGTGAACAGAGCCAAATCAGTGGTGTGTATTTGAGTTGTCCAAGACCAGGAGGTTCTTGAAGAATTGATAAGTCCATGCTATCAGTGCATGAGGATGACGAGCTGCCATGCACTCAGTGCATGAAGTTGAAGTGAGTGAGACTGGACCAGACTGAAGTTAAAGACATCAGTTTTCTGAGTATTCAGTAATTGAGAAGAGCCTGATCAAGTGAAGTGATCAGAAGATTGCTGAGCAAGACCAACAGACCTTTTCAGAGGCTGTTGAAGATTCTTGAAGAGAGAGGCCAGGTCATCCTGAGAAGAAGGAGATAAATCCTGAGCAAGACGAGAAGACCTGATCGTCACAAGTGATCAGAGGTACAGAGCAAGGCCAGTAGTCTTTATCCAAGACTGCTGAAGATACTTGAAGAGCTGAATAAGAAGAAGAGCTACTCGTGTGACTCGAGCAGCCAGGAGAAGACCCCTGTGAGACTCAGGGTGGAGGAAGTCTCCAGTGGGATTCTGGAGCAGGCCAGTGGGACTCTGGTAACACTGTGGGACGCAGTATAAAGACCCTCCTGTGGGACTCAGGAGAGATACAGTGGGACTCTGTATCGACCATTGTAATACTAACAGATTATAATGGAAAAACCCATGTTGGGGCGTATAACCAACATGGCAAGGACGTAGGCCTTTGGTGCCGAACCTTGTAAATCCTTGTGTCCAGTGCCTTTATATTTACTGCATCATTCGAGGAAAGGCTGAGAGATACAAGAAGAGTGGATCGAGGGTTTAACCAGCCATAGAGGTTTAATTGATTAAGAATCAATTAGCAAAAAGTTTTAAGGGATCATTGATTCACCCCCTCCCCCTCTCAGTGATTCACACTGATCTGGGCACATCAATTGGTATCAGAGGGAGGTTACCTCTAAAAGATCCAAGAGAGTCTATATGGAGTGCAGATTTGAGGAAATGAAAGAATAGCCTCAAATGGAGATATCTGCCAAGACTCTGAAAAACAGAATGAAGAAACAGGCAAAGAAGATAAAGAATAAGGTTGTTGCAATCAGAGAAACTCCTTCTATGTAAAGAAATGTGAAAGTCACATCAGATGACAATTCCTTTTATCATTCTTCTGATGAAGCCTGCTCTAGCTGTGATGAAGATGGAAGGAACAATGATCTTCTAAATGCAGTCAAATATCTTCAGAAGACAGTCCCCAAGGAAGTGGCAATGTGTATAGCTACAGGCCTCCTTGATCTTCAAGAAGAAAAATTACAGCTAGAAGATGAAGCCAATTCTCTGGAAGTCCAATTGGCTAAAAGGGTTGGCATAACCAACACTCTCAGAAAGCTGGTGAAGGCTAAAGATGAAACTGTTTCTCTTTGCAATGAAAGATATGAAGACACTGCTGAAGAATTGCAAAGAAGCCTTTCTGAGAAAGAAATCTTTATGATAATGATCAAATAAGTTTTCCATGCACTGGAGAAGTTGCACAAAGTTTCAATGAATGTCAGAGATGCTCAACTCGAAGACAAAGTCAAAATGGTGAAGGAGCTTGACAATTCATTGCTATAAATGAATAAGGTGCTTGAAGACCAGATGAAACAACTGGTGGATAATTGGGAAGGAAAGCTAAGAACTGTTGAGGATGAGAAGAACTCCCTTAACATGAAGTGCTTAGAATTAGAGGTGATATTGAAAAATCTGCAATCACCCAAAGCTGAAGCCTCCCAGTCAGCTGAAAGAAGAAATGTTGCTACTCAAGTGAGCTTTGAGAAGGATGATTCTAAAAGAAAGACATCCTCTAATAAAAGGGCAACAACTTCTAAAAAGAAGGTACCATCCATACCATCTTGTACTCATGCTTCTAAAAGTGTTTCTACTAAAAGTGCAGGATGGAAGAATGAATCCAAACAAGTATGGATGAAGACAAAGAAGAATCAGAGCTCTCCTGAAACAACACAGCAGCTCAAGAAAAATGTCCAACAACCAGAAGGACTCAAGGAGTCAAGATTTGTGGGACAATGTTGGTGTTGTAATAAGTATGGGCATTGTGCAAAGGATTGTTGGTACAATCCACTGAATTCCAAAGCACAGAGGAAGCCCATGCCTAGGGGGAGCAAGCAAGAAGAAAAGAAGCAGCATCCACAGGTCCAGAGACATCTGTCTACTGCAAATAGATTTGGATTACTTGACAACATCTGGGATGATTGCAAAAGTGGTCAAATAGATACATGTCAATCTCCAACTGTATCCAGAGCTCAAAATAAGAAAAGATCACAGAACCTGGCTCAGAAAGAATCCTTGGGAAGCAAACAGAAGAGAGGTGAAAATGATCCCAAGAAGATGTTGAAAAAGGAAGAGAAGGCCTTGGAGTCTAAATCCAAGAAGGGTGATGCATCCAGAAGGACCACCAAGAAGAAATGCTTCTACTGTGGAAAGAAAGGTCATACCATGGATCTTTGTGAACAAGCCATGGAACTGAATAGAAGCAGACTGAACTCAAAAAGACAATCAATCCAGAAGAAGCAGAAGGGATTGATTGAAAACAAGTTGCCTAAGAAAGGTAGCTTGAAAGTATCAAAAGAACCATGTGGAACTTCCAGAACTGAGGCCACACTCCCAAGTGACTTACTTGTCATATGGCCAAATCAGTTGCAACTTGCCAAAGATCTACAAAGAGCTGAAGATGAAGTTCTGGCAATTACTAAGGCAAAAGAGAAGAAGAAGATTTCACATGAAGATGTGTTGAGATCCACACCAGCACAAACATCATTGAAGATCAAATGTGCAAGTGTGAAGAATGGTGAAAATGGGACATCTCGGTTGAGAGAATCTTCTCAACCTTGTTGTTCACATTGATGAACCAAGGAGGTTCCATCTTATTCCCTTATACTTTTGGTATTTACATGTGCTAACATTGCAAGGAATTGAAGATGATGATCATTCTCATCTGGAGAGTGGTTTGGACAGAATGGAGTGCACCCCTTGAGGGGGAGCCAATCGGAAGAAGATGGGATTCTAAGATTTAATACCATCTTAAGAAAAGTGAAGGATTTAGCAAATTCATTGTTATATCTGAAAAATTTCAAACCCCTAAGCATGATCTCACATGTGTAGAGAATTATGGACAGCTTTGAATTCCTTGGTCATATCACTCTTGTTTTCTACACCGGGTTAGCCCAAGTAGACTTAGAGTTGATTTACTAAAGGTTCTTTGCTAAAGAGAACATGTGACATCATCCCTCTCTCAGTGTTTTTCAAGAAAATGCTTTTATAAGGGAGGAAGAGATTTTTGAAAGAGAACCACACCACACCTTTGCATTTGATTGCCAATAAGGGGGAGAAATATTGGCACACATATTGACCCATTCATATGTGCTCTAGTGTATTGCCAACTAATACAAAGGGGGAGATTGAAGTGCACTGTGTTGCATTTGTTTTCAATGAGGTATGTTGTTGTCAAGGAATGAATGGATGGATGTCAAGGCATTTCAATATGTGAATGAAAAAGGATGTGATGGTGATGGTGATGAAGGAGAATGGCCATGGTACTAAGTTGCATGTCACTTAGGAGATTCACTAAGTGGCATAGGAGATGTGGTTGAAACATTCTCTAGTAACATCAGACGATTTTTGAGCTGATCTTTAAGTTCCAAGAACTTGTATCAAGTAAATACAATGTCACAACATTGTTTGAAGACCATGCATTGTACTGACAATGCATGAGGAGATGAAGTGATCCATCCACAATCACTAAGTGGATGAAGTGGTGCTAATGAAGTCCATGTACTATTTCTTAGTGCATGTGAATTAGAAGAAGAACCAATTTGATCTCTGATTAGATCAACGAAGCAGATGGAAGAAATTATGTGATTAAGGAGATCAGTTGAAGATGAAGACCCTTCGTGAATTCCATTCCTAAGTGATGAATAAATATTGAAGACATGATTAAGAAGCATTGAGGAATTCAAATGAAGAAGAAGATGAGAAGAAATGAAGAAGGAAGAAGTGGCATTTGGCATTTTACACTTAAGTACTTTGTACACTTAGTGTATATTCAAGCAAAAATTTCGCCACCAAGGGCCAGCCTTAAGGGTTCAACCCAAGGCACATGTGGGACGAGGTCACCACGCCCATGGGGAACCCTCAGGCCAAGGCAGCATATCCCTGAGGCAGGAAGGTCGGGGTCGTGTATAAGCCCCGAGGCTACGCGGTGGTGAAGCCCGCGCAGCGCGCGCGCCCGAGGGCACGCATAGTGGGCGCCAGTGGCGCGCCCGCAGGGAGCAGAGTGGGCACAGAGCGCGCCCGCAGGGAGAACACGGTGCGGGGCGGCACTGTGGAGGGAGAAGTTCAACTGAGGGGTTGAGGTGGCGCTAGGGTGATAAAGCGTGGAAAAACAGCGCGCCGATTCGATGTGGGACGCGGAAATTTCACCCGGGACAGATCTGAGCCGTCCGTCTCATCGCGCGCTGGATCGCGGCCGCTCATCTCATCTGCCGCGCGTCGCGATTTAATCCGGCCATCCGATGTATCTCAAACGCTTGATCCGGCGGCTCCCGGCTCGTCTCCTTCGTCGAGCCACCCCGAAGCCACCCGTGAGCTCCGTTCGAACCAGGAGCCTCCCGAACGATGATTTCGAGCTCCCGGCCACCATTTTCGAAGACGAAGGCTCCATTGAGTTCGTCTGAGCTGTATGAACACAACCATGCTTTAAAATGAGCTTGCATGCAACTAGTGGGAGAATTCGAGTTAGGCCGAAGGAAAACGAAGTGCCGAGGACTTGAGCGTCTATGTTCTGCATGGTTTGGACCGAAAGAAGCCATGCATGCGTTTAAAAGTCGCATGCGCGTAGAGGAAAAAATAAAGGAAGAAACCCGCGATGAAACAGCGAAGGAAAACAAGATTTGGAGAAAATCTTGAAGATCTGAAATCTTCGGTGATTCGAGATTTATCTCACGCAGAAGATATGAGGCATCTCTGCCTCTAAAGGAGAGGCTGAGACCTCATTGTTGCTTGCTGAAACTCTGTTGAAAATCCGAGTCCCGTGAGAGCTCTGCCTCGCGAAGTTGAAGCCCCGCGCAATTAAACATGCGCGGCTTGAGTTCCTTGCGCGCTACTTCTTTGCGCGACAAGAAGAAGGAGGAGGAGGAGATCCCTGTGCGCACCTCTTGCGCGACAGGAAGGAGTCGAGCCGCATATTTTCGCGCTCGAGACTCTTTCCCTCGCTGCCCGCAAACTTATGCGGCAGGAGGTGCTTGTGTGACAAGAATTGCTCTTGCACCCTTGCTCTTGCGCGCCTTCCTTGCACCCAAGGAGTTTGGGCTGTGTGTGCAAAAACAGAAGAAGGCAGTGTTGAAGAAGAGAAGCTGCACCCTTGCGCACCTCCTTTGAGTTCGGGAGGAGTATAACTACTCCTACGGGTTAAGTGTTTGAAGGCAGTGAAGGACACCACATCTTGTGTGTGTGTGAAATTGAAGAACCCGAACCCAAGTGTGTGCTAAACAAAGTGGAGGTCGTAGCCTTTGGTATGTGCAAGAAGAAGTGAAGGCCAAGTCATGTGTGTGCAACAAGTGAAGACCACAACTCAACCTATGTTGTGTGTGTGTGCAAATTAAAATAAGTGGTCGAACCTTAGTGTGTGTGCAAACCAAAGTGTGTACACACTAAGAAGAAGAGAAGATATCCACACTAGTGTATAACACACATTTATGTGTGTAATCAAAAGAGAATAAAGTGTGTGAAGTTTAGTGAGAAGGTGTGTGCTTAAAGTGACTACACCCTTTGAGGGTTTATTGCACCAAGAGGAGAAAGAGGAGAGTGCATGCATGCATGCATGCACGTGCACACGTGAACAGAGCCAAATCAGTGGTGTGCATTTGAGTTGTCCAAGACCAGGAGGTTCTTGATGAATTGAGAAGGCCATGCTATCAGTGCATGAGGATGAAGAGCTGCCATGCACTCAGTGCATGAAGTTGAAGTGAGTGAGACTGGACCAGACTGAAGTTAAAGACATCAGTTGTCTGAGTATTCAGTAATTGATAAGAGCCTGATCAAGTGAAGTGATCAGAAGATTTCTGAGCAAGACCAACAGACCTTTTCAGAGGTTGTTGAAGATTCTTGAAGAGAGAGGCCAGGTCATCCTGAGAAGAAGGAGAAAAATCCTGAGCAAGACGAGAAGACCTGATCATCACAAGTGATCAGAGGTACAGAGCAAGGCCAGCAGTCTTTATCCCAGACTGCTGAAGATACTTGAAGAGCTGAACAAGAAGAAGAGCTACTCGTGTGACTCGAGCAGCCAGGAGAAGACCCATGTGAGACTCAGGGTGGAGGAAGTCTCCAGTGGGATTCTGGAGCAGGCCAGTGGGACTCTGGTAACACTGTGGGACGCAGTATAAAGACCCTCCTGTGGGACTCATGAGAGATACAGTGGGACTCTGTATCGACCATTGTAATACTAACAGATTATAATGGAAGAAACCATTTTGGGGCGTATAACCAACATGGCAAGGACGTAGGCCTTTGGTGCCGAACCTTGTAAATCCTTGTGTCAAGTGCCTTTATATTTACTGCATTATTCGAGGAAAGGCTGAGAGATACAAGAAGAGTGGATCGAGGCTTTAACCAGCCATAGAGGTTTAATTGATTAAGAATCAATTAGTAAAATGTTTTAAGGGATCACTGATTCACCCCTCCCCCTCTCAGTGATTCACACTGATCTGGGCACTTCAGATGTAATTCATTTTCCGTCACCACATCTCACAGATGGATATAATGTTGGATTTAATATGTAAATATCTATGTGGGTATTTTTGTGATATTTATGAATAAATTATAATTATTTAAATATAATATTACATTTAATTTTTTACCACCCAATCTATTGGAAAATGTTAGCATCCCTCATGTATAAGTGTGGAATATTGCCTCTATAAAGTTATGTGAATGTTTTTTTAGTTTATTTTGACATAAATGGTAATAGGGATATATTTAATGAATATATGTGAAAAATATGATATAATAATCATTATAGTAATGTTAATTATTAGTTACCATTATTTTTTCTGTTTGTTTAAAAAGGGAAATAACGATCAGGCATACATATGACCTACCATCTCTATAAATGATGTAGTTAATTCTCCTATCAATGAGTTTTATGGATGACTCTGAATATTTATAAAATGAATATATATGATATTCAAACAACTATTAACATTTATTATATGATGTATCCATGATAAATGAATAAGTACCAAAACTACTGAACAAAAATATACATGAAGAACAAAGTTGTTATTACCCAGAGTATTAATATTAAAAAAATAATTATTAGAAAACTATGATAAAAGATTATAATTAAATAACATACAACATTATATTATTATGGTCATGTAATATATATATAATAAATCTATATTTATTATATATGAGTTTTGGGCACATATGAAGGGAGTTATAAATTATTTTAGGGTTTATTTCACAATCCCATCATTATTCAAGAGTGTATCTGTTAAATTCTCTATTGAGGTAATTATATAATATTTATATATTAAAAATAATATAATTTCTTATCCAATAATTATTTATGTAAATTAAAAGTTGTTTCCTTATTTTTCTACACTTTATGTACTCAATATAGTAAAAACAATTTTTTAATCGAAACCAACTTTATTTTTATGTTCGATCAGGAATATTTTTCTTAATATCCATGTTTTCCATAAAATGTTTCCCTGAACATCCCATTCCTCTTTAAAAAAATCTATCATGAAAATTATTAGAAATATGGACTGTATTCATTTCTACATAGTAGATCAAGTTTTTTTCTGAACCAATATCCTCACAAATTTGGGTTTAATTCGATGTTATAAAGATACCAGTGGGATTTGTGAAGATTTTTATTGGGGAAGAGTTGTAATCTGATGGCGTGAGTTAAAGGTGTTGTTGTGATGGAGCAACGACGATGATGTTTACTAGGAGGAAACGTCATGGATGATTTTTCTGTTGATTTTCAGTTTTTTGTTCGATGGTTTGTTGAATCTTCTATCCTAATTGAATTTTTTGATGGTCTTTCTGGAGTTCTCTGGGCTGGAGGACCTATTTCTCCAGCGGGATGTGATGAAGATGGTGGTCTGTTATTATCCCGGCGTGTCTCACCAATGATTCGGTGTTCATGAGGTGGGTGATGTCTGGGATTCGCGGTGATGTCGGAGGGGTTCTCGCTGATGATGAATGATAAAGTCTTGTTGGTTCCGTTGATGGGTTCGATGGATGGGTGCGTATCGAGGGCATGAGTAGCTCAAGGGTTCCTGGAAAGTGTGCAAATTGATGGCGTGCGGATCGAGGGCAGCTGTCTGGATTAGTTGATTTTGAAATTTGAAATGTGTATTTGAACTGGATGTTGCGACGTGGTCCTTGGAAGCGGTGATGTTTTGTAATGGGTACCGGAAACCCATAAAATCAACCTTGAGAAAATATAAAAAAAATGATTATCAGCATATTCCCTCACCCTAAATCAATTGATAATGGAATTATTAGTATAGTTATTGGACACATTAGTCAGGATCCCAATTATAGTGTAGGCATGAAGGATCATACCTTGAATGGGGATATCTCGTTAGGATTAGGGAGGCTTTATTAGATTTTCAACTGAAGTGATATCATCTAAGAGCCTTCATATTCTTTGAAAATAGTTCAAATGGAAAAAAATCACCTCATGAGCTACTGTTATAGGTGTAAAATGTGGAACACAATAAAATCACAAGGTAAAATAACCTGACTTTTAAATGGGAGTGGGTTAATGAGATTTGTATGATGATCCCTAGGAAGATCACATCACCTATACATTTTAGTAACTATCTTTTTGGACTCGGAGATAATGGCATAGTTTAAGAACAGGGAGATTAGAATATGATATCCAAATAGAGTGTTACAGAATGCACAGAGTTTAACTCATTCACACCCTTCTTGTGGGAGAATAAGTCTAAATAGAAAGGTTACATGGATGCCGAGTCTTTATATGAAATTTCTAGCTGATCCTTAGTGGATGGTGATGGTAGTTTGAATAAAAAATTATTCCACTACTGAAGGATAATTAAGGGACTGTTTTGAATTTTGGACTCAGAGAGTGCATTGTAAAAAAGGGGAATAAGCGGAAATGCTATAATGATTTTTCTTCTTTACCAATGTTGATGGAGAAAAGGTATACTAAAAATATTGGTTCCAGTAATGTGATGGACTTAAAATATAAGTAGGATGACCATGGTGAAAATAAGTTTACTACTTCTCAGTCTAAAATACAAATTTTTAATTATGATGAACCTAATAAATAGGGGTTGGTAAGTGACAATACTATATTTACAGATTAAGTTTATCAAGTATTGGTGATATTCTGTGATCAAGATAGTTTTTTAAATCCTAAAATTCTTGGGTCCATTAATGGATCATTTCCATAGGAATAATATCCCTATGAATACATAAAGAATGTGAAATGGAATGAGGAAGAAAATAATGATAATTCCCTGAATCACATCCTTCCCTCAAAGAAAGAAAACATGTAGGAGGTTTTATCAAACAATTATTTAAAATAGGTTTTTAATAAAATATACGAGAGAGATATAGAGATTATATTTTATACCAATGAGGATAAATTCTTTTGGATCAAAAAAATGGTTGAATTTTAAGATAATGATTCAATGAACTGAAGTTTAATCTGGACTATTACTTTCTGACATTGGGAAAGATGGCATATTACTTCGAAGATATTATCAATGATATACCAAACATAAAGGTAACTACTTTACAGTGATTGATTTTTAGGGTGAATTATTCCATTAATTTTTAATTTGTTTGGAATGGTTCTATGATATCTTATGTAGTTTTACTACCCTTCTTCCTAATCATCAGAGGGTTCCCAAAATTACGATAAAATTTCTTTTTGAAATGAAATTTTTAATTTTCAGTTATAGAGAAAGGAATATTTATTTCAATGTTTTCAAAAACAACATTTTATCCAATCTTGAGGATAACACATTATAATTAATAATAATTTAAAAGTTTACATCATTCATTTCAAGGACTATTTTCCCCATTATTTTGGAATTTTTTTTGTTTTTTTACAGTTATTTTCAATTTGAAAAGTGTATTTTAATTAAGAATGTTTGTAAAGACATTTTTATTGTATTTATATTCATAAATGAAATTTTTTTAATTTTCATATTCTCAAATGGGGATCTATTTTAATGATACCATCCCTGTTATTTCTCTATAGGATTTATGACCAGTTTGACTGGGTATATACTATTATGATACCATTTATCATATTACCCTAGATGGTTTAGGATTGTGATAATAGATTTGTGAAGTTATTAAAATTTTATATGATAGGTTTTATATATGAATGTTTACAATGATTATCTTTCAATCATTTCATATAATAAATTTATCGTACTTATTAATTGATGGGAGGGGATTCCTAAATCCTTTTAATGAATTGGCAGGTTTGATGAGAAAAACTAGTTTGGATATTTGGATGAGGAATTTCTCAATTATTTAATATTTATTTGTATACTAATACACTGTTATGTTTACGATGTCCCAAATTTTGAATTACCTCATTATTATTTTATTTATTTTTTTCCATGTGATTATTATTTTAGTTATTATATTCATGGATAGGTTTCAGGATTATGAGATTATTTATGTAGAATTATATGAGAAACATTTATTCCTTATATGTTATTATTATTTATTATTTTATTGATTAATTGGTATGTGTTTATATATATATATACCTTTCAATATTGATTATTCCTTATTTATTCATCATATAGTCCGTTGTTCTCATACAATTAGTGAATATTTATGCTCACCTATTTATTATATTACCTTTCCTCATGATGACAAGATATGTATTATAACTATATTAAGGGATATTATTAAGGTAATAATGGTTTTATCATATAAAATAGTATGTCATATTTTTAAAAAAATTAGATATTAAATTCAGATATGTATCTAGTTTTCAATACTACTTGAAAAACCTCTAGATTTTGTGAAATATTTTTTTTTGAATTAATTTAATCATTTTGATATTTTTCATTTCATGAAACTCTAAAAATAGTTTCTTTTATATTAAATAACTATTTTTTATTGTGTTATACAAAAACCCAAGTTAATCTTGCACTACATTAAATATAAAGTTTAGCTTTATATACAAGTAACACTGAGGTCATATTGTATTACATGCAACAATGACTTTCTTCAATGGATTGTGTAACATGCAAGACTGAGTTTTATCAAATAATGATATATTATTTAACATTAACCATCCATTAAATTAGTAATTATGAATAGGGTTGACTAAATTATGAAAAAATATGGTTAAAAAAATATAAAATGATTCTTTATTTATAAATTAATTATAAATGGATATGAAAACTGATTGGACATAATGGAACATATTATTTTACCACAAATCTATTTAATACTAATAAAATAATGTAATTACAATTGGGGGGTGATATTAATTTTATATATATATTACATATTCTATCAAATATTTTTCATATTCATACATTATATTTTATAGTCATAAGATGAAAAAAACCCAATTTTATGCATAAAATACTATATTTACTAGTAAGGCATTTTTAACATCTTTTAGTAGATAACATATTTCAAATCCACTTTTTCGAACATTTATGGATTAAAGATATCAAAATGAACTTAATATTTTAAAATTAAACATAAAAAATATCTTAAGGTAAATTTTTGTTATTTTCTTATAAGGTTTCATTATTTAATTAATAGTTAAATAATACCAAGCTTGAGTTCAAAACATATCTTTCTTCTAATTTATTTATAAGGTAAAATTATCATTTATATTTATTTAAAAGTTTAATTAGATAATATTGTTGTCAATAAATCAAATTTAGGTCATTATAATAAATTTCACTTTGGAATTGGGTATAAAGAATATAGAAAACTCTTGTATGTTTTTACTTTAAAAACATGAACTGCCTTCCCATGAACGGGATTAAATTTAAATTAATTTCTGCAACTTATATGATTGGGATTTGAAAAATATGATTACATTTTAGGAATAATAATAATTACTAATTTCTAATAAGTTAAAATTTAATTAATCAAAAAGTATTAGTGAACGTAGTTAAAATTATTTACAACGATTAATGTACAATTAAACTTAATGAGGGAATAAACCTCAAACTTAAGGGCCAAAATGAACTATCCACTTGTCTAATGCCCATTTTATGTTAATATTAAGACATAAACCATCTATTAATGAGTCTTTATGGTTTTTTATTCCTTATTTAATTAAGAATGTGGGTTCACCTAACTTGATTTAAAAAATGCCAAGTGTTTCCATTCACTTCCCAATAAAAGTCCACTACCTCTCCCACATCCACAAACATCTCAAACCAATTAGGTTCATCCAAAATATACCCAATACAATTCCCAAAAAACACTCCATTATTCCTTGAATCCTCCCTTTTTTCATAAATACTTTAATGAAATCCCTTTACTGAAACTAAAATGAGTTATCTGATTAAGAGGTAACACCCTCCCTTAAGCTCTTTTCTTTTCTTTTTATTCTCCACTCCATAAAATCTTATTATTTCATGATTGTGTAACAAACATCAGTATCCTCAATATATTAGGATTTTTTATTCTAAGGGATATACCTAAAATTACTCACACTTTTATCTAATGGGAAATGAATATATTGTTTACATGTACAGTTATCTACCTCCTCACGAAATGGTGATTTTTCATTTTTCCTTTACCACCTATCATGGTGGAAATTATGATGAAAATATATTTATATATTATATATATTATATATATTATATTAGTAATTTCATTATTATTATTTTATTTTTATTTATAGCATACCCTTATTCTTTTCATCTTGTGTAAATACGATAATTTGATTTGAGGAAGTCTGGACTACACCCCCTCAACACGATGTGATTCATACACACGCTAGATGGAATGTATTAAGTTTTTGTTTAGTAAAATTATATGATATATATAACATAATAATTATAATTTCATGATATTATATATACATATATATATTTATATAATTAATTTAGTTTTGTCCATTCAATACATCAATAAAATGGATGTATTTTCCATACCTATGTAGGGCCTACCATATCCATGAATGATGTATTCCATTTAATAATTATATATTATATAGAATATTATAATAAAATTATACTAAATAGAAATGATATTTATATCATCATTTACATTCTACAAATAATTATATAATTATAATTTTTAAATATATATGAAATTAAGATACATGTGAAACCCAAAGTGAATATTACCCGAAGTGTAAGCTTAACATGAAATTGTTTACAAGAAGGTAACATAAAGTAATAATAAATTCATATATTGTTTTAGATATAATAATATTCTCATTTAAAATGTGTTTATTAAGCATAAATTTATTATGAATGAGGTTTGAACGTGTACGATGAGAGTCAAGACACAAGGTAAAGTAATTTCATCTTACTGTTTATTTTCAGGAGAAACATGCTTTATTCACCACCCATTCCTTTTGTATAGTCCATATACTACCTGTGGATTTATTTTCTTATTAATATAATTAAATTTATGGGTATTTAAATATTCATTTTATGATCTTTATTTCATGGGGGTTATGTTTCCAAAGATACCAAATTGGTAAATTAATTTTGTCTCAATTTTCCTTCTTTGAGACACATGCCATGTTGTGCACCTCTATTTTTCCATGATGTGTATATACTTCCTTTAAAATTTTATGTCATAAATCTCTTTAATTTCATGATATGTTAAAATTAATGTAATTTAATTTTATTAAATGAGTATTGTGATTCAAATTCACTAAGTGATAATATGTTTATTGAAATAATCTCAATATTTATCGATATTTTTTGTGATTATGCTTCCCTTGATGAAACATTATCATCTATTTTTAATGAAAACTCAGGAATTTTAATTCTCCTCTGGTTATTCATGATATAATAATTTATTGGTACCATTTTTTCACTTTTTGGAATATAATATAGTTAAGAAATTTTTTTTATGAAAGCCCGACATTACCCTCTATTCAGTTAGAAATTTTGGTTCTTTTGAAAGAATGTTTTCTAGAAAAGGGTATCCACAAATATTCTACAATTATAATATAATATTTAAAATGAATATTTAACCCTTTTGTATTTTACTAATTATCTCAAAGGAATCATTTTAACTCATTTTGAAGAATGAATTTTTCTTACATTTTTACTGTGCGAATGGAATATGATATTTACCTGATGTGACAAGTATGGATTTACCCTCAATAGATTCTTTGAATTTTACTTAACTTTATTAAAAGGGTAAATTTTAGTAATTTTTTTTAAAGTTAATTATCAAGGAAAATTGTTTTCAAAATGTTTTTAATATTCTTTTATCATTTTTCAAGGAAAATTGTTTTCAAATCATTATCATGATCCTTTTATAAATTTTCAAGGAAATTGGTTTTCATAGTATTTTTAAGATCGTTTCCTAAGTTTTCAAGGAAAATTATTTTCAAAACATTTTCAACCTCCTTTTATAAGTTTTCAAGGATAATTATTTTCAAAAAAAATCTCAATATCTCATTATATGTTTAAAAAGAAAAATTATTCCAAAATGTTTTGAAATATTTTTTTATAACCATTCAAGTTTATTTTCAAGAAAATGGTTTTACAAGGTTTTTATGTTTTGAAGATCATTTTTAAAATTGAAAAAGATATTTTCCCGAATAAATTCCATTAAAATATATTTCCAAATTATTTTCCATCTAAGATGACATTTTATTATGTTACTCATTCCATTAGACGAAATGATCCAAAGGTTACATTCATAATATTTCATGAATAGTTTTTGTTTTAATGGAATTATTATTAGAACACCCATTTGTCTTCCATGGGATATATAATTTTTATACCTGCTTCATTTCATGGGTTATGATTTGATGAAATGATTATACCTTTCTCTTTTCCATAGGTTATAATGTGGAGAAATTTTAATGATACTCATTTAATTTCATGGGTCATAATTTGATATTTATAGAACCCATATGTTTTTATAGGTCATGGTGTAATGAAATATTTATTATATTGTGTCACATGTATGAATGATTTTATTAGGATATGGTTGGGACCTATATCGCCCACCAATGCATTGAGTAAATATTTATATCTCATAAGATATTGATGGGAATCATGTCCCGTATCTTGATCCACTATAGGAAAATGGGGAAACACAATCCTTTAAAGGAAAGGACTAGGATAGGGAATGGTGGTGTTTCCTGCCCAGTAGGTGTAGTCACCATGAAAATGGAAGATAGAAAAGCATATTTCACTATGGTAATATGGGGAAACCCAATCCAGTATGCAAATATGGGGAATACCAATAACTTACAAGGAAAGGATTGAGACTGAGGATAGTGGTGTCTCCCACCTAGTATGTGAATATCCTATGAAGTGACTTGATATGTTCTATAAATAAATCTAGACTTATTGGGAATGATATCATATGATTATTCATTCCACAATTCCGAGAATTATTCCTATGTTATGATTTCATGATTTATGCTCTTTATTTCCATGTAATTCATATATTAGGAACTTTGATGGTCTATTACATTATTCATTTTTATAGTCTTTAATATGTATGGTATGATATTATAAAGTTATGATCATGTTCTCTTGCCTATGTACTCATGTTTATGCATACATGTCTCTCTTTTACCCTTACTGAGCATCTGATATCACCCATTTTTATGTTTTTCTCTCCAAGTTATGGAGATATGTATTAATTATGTTGTATCTAAGAATATTGATAGTTATGAAGAACCTATTGATATATAATGTAGCTTTCCAATATACCAGTGTTTATGTTTCCATGTTACCAATGACACTAAACCAATTACGGTCTTTGGATATTTCTTTATATTATGTTTAAATTATTCTTCCAAAGATATGTAATGTTAATGTACGTAACGACCAGATTGTTATAGTTGGTATTATAGAAAATCATTAGTTAACCTTCATAAGCTAGGATTAAAAAACCTTAGTCAGGACCCTAAGCACATGTCTAGGGATAAGTCTATGGATAATGAAATGTATAGGAAACTATCCTAGAATTTTGGTAAATGATACAGTAAGTGGTTTCATAAAAATAAATACTTCTCTTGATACTATAAGTTGATGTGGCTCTGTAATAGATAAAACATGGAGTAACAACACTAACATGATGTTTTGGGATGAACTAGGGGTAATTTGGTATATGACAACAGGCCTTAATGCACACTTGTTTTGACACTCCCAAGGGAAATGCATTGGGAATTCAAAAACATGTCATAAACCATCATGAAGGATTTAAATATAATTTGAATATGAATAACAAAGGATATACCTAAAGTTTCATATATTAATGAAGTTTTTCTAATTTCTACATCCCATAATTAATTTTTCATGATTATGTTGTTTTATTCTATGATATGTGTTTCTTACACCGTGATTTATGGTTTTAGTCACTAGAGAGAACTATAATAAACATGGTTAACATTGAATTTTTCATGTGTGGAAAGTATGAGCATTATAAAAATCTATTTCCCGTGTTTAAATAGCCTAAATTGAATAAGGAAGGTGTCATGAGTATTGGTTATAATTCTAAAGAGAAACAGAATATAAATGACATGTGAGGGGTATATGATGTTCTTCCATAATTTTTTAGACTAAAAATAAGAATCATGGTTAGATTGAGGTTAAGAAACCTTAATACAATACTCATATTTCATATTCTAAGAAAGAGGTATTAATTAATACATTAATTAAGTCTATGTAATGGTTTAAGAATATGGTTGGATTAATGAAGTATTTATGTTTTGGAATTCAAAATATTATGTTATATTAATCATTAAATATATAATTATTTTTAGTATATGATTTCATTAAATTTTGAAAACGAAATATTTATTGGTCAGGAATACATAGAAAAGTCATTTCAAATAAACGTGTCATTTTGATTAATGGAAGGTAACCCTTAATTAATGCATGACATTGAGATAATGATGTTTGTATAAAGATATTTTGGATATGAAAAAGTAAGTTGGATAGCATAGATTACCCTAGAACTAAATATTGAAAAAGTGGTATATGTCATCAAGGATGAAGTTTACGACTTCTTGGATTTTAGGAATATATCTAGTAATCTTTTAAATAAAGAAGTATGCATGTTTTAATAAATAATTTATAGTAATTTGTGTGTTACCATGTTTCAATTGAATATAGGATGAGGGTATTCCCATGTTTGGAATGTGACAACCAAGATCGGCCTTATGATATATGAGGGATCAATGTTGATATGATTTTTTGACCTTCTTTCTAATGTATTGTATTTACATCTTATAGTAGATCTATAAGTTTAACCATTTATGTAAGGTATTAATTTAACCTTTATTTGAAATTTTTGATATTAAAGTAATACCTCTTCACCTAAGGATTTATGAAATTCAGAATAACATGTTCTGATAACTTTTTTATGACAACTGATGTCAAATGGGATAGAATATCATGGATCTCTAGATCTGTTATTTTTTTGGAAATAAAAATTATCCATCATTCCAAGGAGTAAAAGATGAAGTGGGAAATGATTAAGTAAAAAACCAAAGGTTGATATTATATATATGAAAAGGAATGAAAGCAGATAAGTTTATTTCCTTATGTTCCTAAAAAAAGAAATCTCAAAATCTAGGAAAACAATTGAAAAATATTTATCCTAGAACATTTATTTATGATGAATCATATAGTTTCTTAGAACATGAAAGATTTATGGTTCTGTGATCACCCACTTCTACTAGTCAATGTTCTCTATCAATCTTCATCAGAACATTATAGTTTGATATGTAACATCCCAGGTATTTATAGAATAATACATATTTATATCTATTAATATTTTTGAATTTAATATTAATTTTTTAAAGGGTACACAATGTATGATAGCATACATGAAACGTAACAACAGATTTCTCTGAAACCTTATGTTGCACACAACACTAAGTTATAACTAAAAAATACAACAATAATATTATTGTTTTAAATAATAGTTAACACCTAGTTGTTGTGTTTTTAGGAGTGAACACAATTAAATATATTATGGTTTTACATATTTTCTAAATGTTTTTACATTAATCTAATGAATTTTAGAGGCTTAAAATGAGAACGAATCTAATTTGAAGCATAAAATACTCTAATATTTTTAAAATGTTGTTTTACAACCATTTGATGAAGAACCCTTTTTAAAAATTATTTTTGTCACTTTTTTATGTTCTATATGATAAAATAAACTTATTATTTATAATAGGGACATCAAAATTTACTTTTAGTATTTTTTTGATAAATTAATTTTTTTAATGAATAGTGAAAAATACTTTATTCTAATTCAGAACTCTGTTTTCATCTAATTTATTTATATAGTTAGATTATAATTTTAATTGGTTTTAATGTATAATTGGATTATGTTTTTATAATTTAATCTAGAGATGTTCAATGGAAGTAATTTTGAATTTTAATTGGACAAAAAAACATTTCAATCTTTTGATAGTTTTTAATTTTTAAAACCCTGTATTCTGGTTTTGACAGTGGGAATAAATTTTAAATTAATTTCTGCAAATTATATGTTTTGAATATGGAAAATTTTATTCCATATTTGGAATCATAAGGTACAAATTATATAAATAGTAACCATTCATTTTTGGACATTATGAATAGTAACTTTAGTAATTATTTTTATTTACCATGGTTGAAGGTTAAATAAGGTAAATAACTGTAAAAAATAATTTTATAATAATATAAAACTATACTAAAACATTTAATATATCATTTTGATGATATATTTCTGACTAGGATCATCATTAGGATGAAATTTTGGAATTTGGGAGCCACCTAGGTGAAAAAATGACATTTTATAATATTTAATTTAATGAAAAGGCAAATATAACATAAACATGTATCTTTTAATTAAAAAATTTTAATATATGTTTATATAACTGATATTTTTAACAATAAATATTCATTTGAAATATAAATAAATTTCTTACATCATGTTTTTTTATTTATAATATTTACACATTAAATAAATAAATTTACTTTTGACACAATGATGATGGAGTGATTCCCATATTAATAAAAGATTCAAATAAATTATATTATAAATATTGAATTAAATGTAATTTGAAAATTTATATTTCATACATGAATTTTTTGGAATACATTGACATTTTAGGGATGATTTAATTCCTTTTTTAGAAGGAAAAACGTTTTTATGACTTCAAAAAAAATCAATTACTGAATAGTGTCAAAATTGACAAAATTGAGTGTTTCAAAACCATACTATTTTTTTAAATGATATAATAGTAATAAAATTATAATATTCGGAAAAATTACTAATATAATGTTAAAATTTCATTAATTATCCACTTTTGATTCGATTTTAAATTTATAGTAACTATAGTAACCATATATTATGAAGATAAAAGAAGACATAAAAAGAGATAATGTTTTTAACTAAGGGTTAAAGCTAAAAGATAAGCTTAATTTTGTAACCTAAACTAGTCTAAAACCTATTGGTTTAGAGGATTTAGACCCATTATCATATTATACTTGAAATTTATTTCTTTTTAACTATTATAATTCGAAAATAATTTTATTATAAAATAATATTTCAAGGATTTTCTAAAGTTCCCCTCTTTCCTCTAATAAAAGGCCACCACCTCTACCCACTTACTCAAAAATATCAAGCCCATTGGCTCATCCAAATTAAAATAAAATAATCTCCAAAAATCCATCCCTTCCTCCTAGAGGACATACATTGGGAATAAATCTGTAACACCTCAAGCTTCCACGGTACGATTCTCTTTGAATAATACAGTAGTGTGTGTTGTACGTAACTTCGAGTTCTAACACGCACCAAAACCAATAAAACTAGCCGTTATGAATAGTAATAATCACTTTTTGAAATTTAATAAATTTTATCTTTCAAAATTTCATTCATTTTTGGATTCGGAATATCAAAATTAGCTTAGGGTGAATTTTTTGTATTTTTCTGAAATCATTCAATTTCGGATGAATAGTAAAAAAACACTGAGTTATAGTTTAAAACTAAATTTTTATTTAAATAATTATCTATTTTATTTAAATTTAATAAAGTTCAAAATATATACATAATATCTATATAAGCTCAGTTTAATTCATTGGAGTTAGTTTAGAATAATTTTAGATATTTAAAAATTTTATTGAACTTTTCACCGTCTTTTACCCACCTCCTAAAGGAATTTTCAAATTCACATAAAACATAATTTTACCACTTTTGTGAGTGTAATTTAAAAAATCCAAAAAACACGGTTAATATAGAGGAGTAAAATGTGGTTCAATACGATAAAAATAATTTTTGGTGAATAGTAACTTTTTACTTTTATTTACCACGGTTAAAAGTAAATTGGGTAATTAAGGGTAAAATTGATATTAATAATACCCTAACACATGTCCTAATTTTATTGGACAAGTTTATATCGACCAAAAACAACCTTAGGAATAAAATATTATCATTTAGGTCCACTTGGATTAGATTAGGACACTTATTATTATTTAATTCAAAGAAGAGTTAAAAGAGTTAAAATCAAAGTTTAATTACTAAAACATTCTTAATATAAGGTTATACAAAAGATAAATTAGATTGTAAATATTAATTAGAGATATGAAAATATTTCCTACGTTATTGTATTTTATTTATAATTTTTAGACATTAAATAATTTAATTTATTTATAACACAATGGTGATGCAGTAATTACCTAATTAATGAAATATTAAAATAATTGATAATATAAATACCCAAATATATGTAATTTGAGACTTTTTATGAATTACACTAATTTTATAGGTTAATATGATATGTTAGTATTTATTTAAATATGTTTTTTTCAATAAATCATGCTGTTATTATTTTTACAAAAATCAAATACCAAATAGTGTGAAAATTGACATAAAGGAGTTTTTAAAACAAATATTATATTATTAATTGATATTCGATTCCTAAAAATATAAGGTTCATACAAGAGACTTATATAATGATATTTGTATCATTAGTTAACAAATTGGGGTTATCTTGGATTATATGGTAAGTATATTAACCATATAATATAAAAATACAAAGAGACATGGTAAATGTCAAACTATTTAACTAAGAGTTAAATATATATGATAAGGTTAATTTAGTGATCCAGCCCTATCTAAAATATATTGGTTGGAAGTATTTCGACCCATCCCCACCTTATCCTCGAAATAAGTCACTTTGGACCCATAAGAAACCGAATATAAATTTATTATAAAATAATATTTCTAGCTTTTCTTAAGGTGTCCCTCACCCCTCTTATAAAAGAGAAATCACCCTTCTCTAAAATTCATACCTTCAAAGCCTTTTGTCTCAGAAAAAACCTACCCAAATATTCTCTCAACTTCCTTCAATTCAACCTAGAGGCCTTAGTTTGATCAGAAAGCCAACTTAAGGAGCCCTTTTGATCAAATCAAAAGGAAGAACTCGAAGAAGAGGTAATGTTTTCACCACCCTCTTTCAAGTTCCTTTCTTCTTCAACATCTTCTTTCTTAGTTATTTACATTCTAAAATAATAACTCCAGTATCTTCTATATACTATGATGTTATTATAAATATGGCACAACCATATTCAATATTCTATCAATCCTTTGAATGACATGTCTCCATACGTGTGTACGTACGACTTACCGTCTCTACGTCATGGTGTAATTGTTATTCAAAACAATATTATTTGGATGTGTATGATAATGATGTGTAATTGATGTAAATAATAAATATAACATGATAATTATTATTTATATATTATATATCATCTAATTATATATTATTTTAATATCAAACGAATGATATTTCCGCTCATGCATACGTATGGACTACCGTCTCCACGAATGCGATGAGATTCATTCCTTATCGTATCCATGCAAGTATAATTATAATTTTATGATTAAAAATAATGTTTAAAGAATTGATATCATTCTGTATATGAATAATATACTACTTATCCATAACAAACATGACTTATGTTACAAAACATATAAAATAAAACGAGTAAGTTAACACCCGAAACGATGGTAATACTAAGATATTGTTAACAAATCAATGTTAAAAGATCATATATGATATCATATTAATGTATATTGTTATTTTATAATTTAATAAAAATTATTTCACCATTATATAGGAGGTTAAATTACCCTCAACCAAGGAAAATTACAAGGTAAGGGTTTATTTCACAATCTCTTCATTATCCGAGGTTGTTTATACGTAATTATCTACTGAGACCTCTTTATCATCCACATCCATGTTTCTTAAAAATGTATTTCAAATAATTCTTACTATTTTACAGACTATGGGTTAAATTCATTTATACCCTTGTTGACTTTTTATAAGTAGTTTATAAAGTAATCTTTCTGTCATTTTTTAAACAAGGTCTTTTTTAACCTTTTCGAAAGAATTAAGGTAAGAATGCCTTTTTAACTTATACAGCGGGTGCGGCTATTTTCTGCAATTATAAAATCATTGAAGCATCCCTTACAAGCTTATAAGAATATTTTAAAAGTAAATTTTTCCTTTTATAATTATGTGACTATTTAATTATTTAAGAAAAATATATATTTCTCTCAAATAGTTTTGATTTCATCTATGTCAACGTCCTTTGATTGATTTTAAGCTTATTTGAAGTTTAATTATTATGATACAAAACATCCATATTTTAATAAAGGTTTTGTGATATGTTTGACTGTGGATGTGTTATTTTTATACCATTCATTGTTTATAGAGAAAGTATTTGACATTTCCTATGCTAGTTTTAATACGAATGTTTATGTTATGTTTAAACCTATTCATATGAGGAATGCATTGTACTGAATAAGTGACGGGTAGAGCCCGATATAGCTCCTCAATGAATTGGTAGGTCTCATGAGACAAATTAGTGTCTTGTCACAAGGCCTTGATAAAATCTTATTTTAGTCTTGGCACAAGTCCTTGACTATGTGGTTATGATAGTCTGGCATTATTCATTCCATCATTATGAAAGTGGTTATTGATATTGCATGTGATTATTCGACTAGTAGAATATCTATGCGAATAAGTAAATGGAATTATTTCATTTTATTTCTGACATATTATGCTGAATTTAAAGTTTAAAAGTCTTTTGTTTTTGTTATACATTGCCTTTAATGTTTATGCTTATTTATGAAAGTTTTTGCTATATTGTTATCCTTACTGGGAATCTGATCTCACCCCTTTATATGTTTTATTTTTCCTAGGATGTGAGGAAGTATTTTATGAATGGCCTGCAGGGATAGTATGAAGGGATATGAGTGTGAACTATGGAGACTATGTTGTTGTAGTTTTCATTTTATGATGTAATGTAATCTTTATGAATATATCTAGTGATTCCAAAGCTACTAAACAAATTGGTCTTTCGAGACTTGATCTTTTGTGATAATGCCAATGTTATATAATAATGCACTGACTCTGGGTACAGGGGTTGGGACGTTACAAAATCCATCCTAAGGAGACCTTTTTTGAAAATGAAAAGTAGATACTCGAAAAATAGGTATTTGTTTTGTCAACTCTTTTAAAATTGGTTTCTTCTTCAACTTCATATTACCATGTAGTTTCCATAATAAATTAAAAAATCCAGTATATTACACATTCTAAGATTTTATTATAATTATTGGAAAACCTTATACTTCTTTTTATTCATCCTACAAAAAACAATATCAATATGTGTGCGTACGTACGGCTTGACGTCTCCACGCCGTGGTGTAATTTGTTATTCAACAAGAAATAATTTGGATGGGTATAATGGTGAGTATAATGGATTTAAATAATTAATATAATATGAGAATTATTTTTTATAATCAATATACCATCCAATTTTATACCTTTTTACCAATAAGTGAATGATATCATTGCTCGTGTGTACGTACGGCTTACCATCTCCACAATGCGATGTGATTCCTTCTACATGATTTTCATCAAACCACAATTATATACATTAATGTAATGAATAAATATGTTATTTATTATATTTATATTTACTATATGCCTCTGTGATTTTTATTTACAACATACTTTATGCTTTCAATAATGTGTAAATACGATAATTTCTTTTGAGGAAGTGTGGACTATCGCCCCCTCAAAGTGATCTGACTCATTCATGCCACCCATGGAACATATAAAGGATGAAATTAATGAAATTATGTAACACATATAACATATATATTATACTAGAATTATAATATACCTATGTATCATTTAGTTTTCATTCCTTTAATATGAATAATAAATTAAAGTAGCGTTCATGTGTACGTACGGCATACCATCTCCAGTAATGATACATTTCAATTATTATATAAAAATTTTATGGACTATTATAAATAAATATATAATGAATATATATATTATTTAATTCATGAATAATATTTTGGAGATGATGGACTTTTTACCACATGGACAATTTACCTCAAACAAGTTCATTTTCAACTCAAGCACCAAATATCAACAAAATGACCAATATGAACTTAAATAATTATGTAATAAGTGATATAAATAGAATAATAAACTTGAAAAAGTTTCTAAAGAAAGTATAAATTAACCTAAGTTCATTATTCAGAAAATTAAATAATTAATGAGATAATTCGGACTAAAGATAAGGGAACTTCTTAACCCAATTTCCATTCTTTGGGTCGATCTTGTACTTCTTGATTATGTCGTTCTATGATTATGTGAGAAATAACTTTTGATATCCTGTATTTTATTTATACTTTATTTATATTTATTTATAGTTAATACACAAAATTGATCTATTTTGTTAACAAAATTATCCTTGTATGGCAAATTTAAACTCAATCTCATTTCATTGAGTTAAATATCCAAGTCATTGGTTTTGTTTTTTAAAGAATATGTGTGAATGACCTGTGATTGTTTTACACTGAATATCCACTTATATTGGGTTTATTTATATTTGTGACACATAATTATGTCATTAATTTATCCTTAATCTAATGAAACAATCTTTTTAAGGGATTTCGTCTCAATTTATATTCCATTGATACATGTTTCTTGTTATTCCTGAATTCACTTTTATACAGTGTATATACTTCCCTTTGATATATTATATCATGAATCTCCTTATTATCATTATATTAAAGTTTTGTTTAGTTTTATGCTTTAATTATTTTTATTCAGTTGTTTCTCATGTGGTACGGGACTCTTTAACTAAAACAAAGTTTTAAATATTTTAAAGATTTATTCTTCTAAATCGTTCTCATTAACATCCTTGTTTTCAAAATGTTTTTAAGGATTTATTTATATGGACATTAAAGTTTTAAAATGTTAATTAATTTAAAAGTTTCAAAGTGGTATGTGACAGTTTGATTCAAAAATATTCTTTTTAAATGTTTTTAATGTGTTTTTTGGATTGATTATGTCAATATCTTGAACTGGTATCTTGTGAATGAAAATGTTTAAATGTTATTTTCCCATTAAGCTGGTTTTATGTTTTATGATTATGTTATGGTTCTTTATAATTATTTAAATATACATTTGTTTCCTTGATAAACCGAGGGTGGGTGAGCCAATGATAGCTCTCCAATGTATTGGGTAATGTGATAGAGGTAAATATTGAGGTTTCTCCTAAGAGATTTAGGGAATATTCTGTGATGGGTATTCCAAACGTAACCAGGAAGGTCACTCCCTATGTGGTTGTGAAAACTACAATCTAAGTATGTTATGGATTCCATAAGTTTCCATTATTATTTATGATTTCTATTAGTTATTCATAAATATTATGATTTCATGAGCAATGTTAAAGAGCTTATATTTTATGAGGAAAAAGTATGATTTCATTAATTCGTATGTATTCATGGACTAATGTTTTATTTCCTTATTTTGTATCCCTTAATGAGATATTTAAGCTCATCCCATTTTTTGGAAATGTTTTTCCCATGTTATAAGGAAGGGTAAGATAAAGGAAGAATTCAAGAATATTTTTATCAAAAAAAAAATTCATTTTTTTAAATAGTTTTATTGTTGTGAAAAAAATTGGATTGATTAAAAGTGTTTACATTGTAATATTTGATATGTAATGTAATAGTTATAGACTAATTATCTAAAACTATAAACCTAAAAAGATGCTCAATATTGAATAAAGTACACTCTTGGTCACAACTAATGATTATGTAATGTTTAAGGCTGGTGCCTTACATTTGGTATCAGAGGTCTGTTTAGATAAATTTAGTGGATAGGGTGTTATTTAAGCAGAAGTGATGTGTTTTATATAACCAAAATGGTTAGAATATTATAAAAATTCATTGTTATTTTAAATAAATCGAATGACTTTGAGATAACATGAATAAGTATATCTTAGTGTTTATCCTCCTCATAAGATTCTGTATGATGATTTTATTGATATACTCACACAAACACTTTTTTGGTTTTATTAAAGGATTGGATCTAGTAGGCACCAAAGTAGCAATGGATGTGGAGTAACCTATGGTGGTTTTCTAAATAAGCAACCAATTTAAATGGGAGCAACAATGAGAACTCTTTTGGTTATTCTAAACCAACTTTCAAGAATCATGATTTACCACTTTAACCTTGGTGATTTTTCTAAGGCATCATATATGCGAGGGATGAATCCCTATGAAAGTTCATGTAATAATCATAAAGGTGAGTATATTGAAAAACCTATGTGTGAAGGATGTGGAAAGAAACACCTAGGAAAATATTTCAAAGGGACATAAAGATGTTATGGATGTGGTAATGAAGGTTATAAATCAATAACCTTGCATGGAAAAAGGAAGCATTCAGTTGACTCTAGGAAAGAGAAATAAGATCTTTCTGAGAGATCAATGGAATGTTTTAAATGTGGACTCCATGGCCATTATGAAAATAGATGTCCTATGAAGAAGGTTTGGGAATGGGATCAGCAATACCATAAAAATATATGTTTACCAATACCTAATTCTATTCCAATTAAAGATGAGGAAAATTAAAATGACCTATGAATGGTATGGATTCTTTATTAGCTCATATTTTGACATTACAGAATCTTAGAAAATTATTCATGATTTTGTTTTTTAGAAATGTGTATTAAAGAATAAGTTGTAAAATCATGGATAATGGATCATGAAAAATGTTTGATGACTGAGATGTCTACATTTTAGGAATTGAAGAGTTATGTTGGATCTATGGATGATGATATGTTTAAAAGTATTAATACTGGGATTACATTATATGACTTCTAGTATGTGTAACCCTTAAGTTTGTTATGTAAAAATGAGGAATAATTGTCCTTTCTTTTGTATATATAGTTACAAAGAACCTTTAGGTTTTATATGATCCTTGAATTTTAGGCAATTACAGGTTATTACATTTTGAGATGCAAAATGAAATGCATGAGATAAACTTTAGGTTAAATTATTTTATTGTTATTTTGATGATTTTATCTCATGATATGAATGTTATAATAATTATATAGTTTTATAAAAAGTAAAACACATAGGATGGGTGACAACCTATCATGTCTTTCAAGGCCATAGTAATTGAACCCACAACCGAAGGGCGATAAGGACGCATCACTTACCACTAGAATATGTGAAGTCCCTAGTTATTATGAATTATTCTCTTTAGATAATTGATTTTATGGATTAAGAATAAGTTTATTTTTGTAACTTATGTTTTATCAAATGGATATCATTAGTATAGGAAAATGATTTGTTAATTAGCTAATAATTGTTATTTTGAAATATGTTTCCTCCTTTGAGAACACTATATGCCTAAAGAAAATAGAAAACTATGGGATTTCATTTGAGGATTGATGGTTTAATTTTATTTTGTACACATATTTCCTAAATATTTTTTTACACATAATTTTTTTTAAATTAACATAAATTTTTCAAAAAAAAATTAAAAATTATACAAAGTGTAAAATTTTAAGAATTTTATAAAAATATTATTTTTTGATGAATATTAAAATAGAAATATTTTCATTCAAAATTATCATTCCATTTAAATAATTTACAAAGCTAAATTTTTATTTTAATAGTTTTATAAGTTAAATTAGATAAATTATTTTATTGTTAATAAATTTTTATTCGTTGTAATCAATTTTATGTTTATATATAATATAAAAACATCTTTTACATAAGAAAACTTTTACATTAGGAAAATATTTTTCATTGTGATTATAGTTGTAATTTTAAATTAATTTTTTCCACTTCTATGACTTGAATTTGATAAAATTTATTAAATATTTAGAATTAAAAATAGATAATATTTTTTAATAAGTTTAACATAGTTTTTTTATAACGATTAGTAAAGACGGTAATAATTAATTATCATAGTTCGGGTTAAAACAAGGTTTTGAATCGTACCTGCACCTGTATTAAAATAAATTTTACACACACATTAGATTTTTATTTGTTATATTTTCTTTCATATTTATAGTTAGTGGATAAAATTTATCTAATTAGGCTAATTTAATTTTTATTTTTTAGTTATAAATTACCTAAATAAATAAAAAACTATTTACCATGTTGAAAACCGAAATGGTAAATGTGAGTAAGCATATAGGTTAAAGAAATGACATATTTCAAACATTTTTATGTTATTTTATTGGAGTTTTGGATCAACATTATAATAAATATAACCCATTATTTACTAATTTTTGGGACCTTGTTCTTAGATCTACATCCCTTATTTTATAGTTTTGGGTTTTCACAAAAAATCCACTCTACCACAATTTTATAACGAAGCCTTATCCCCTCATGTAATAACATATTTTAGGACATGTTTCATGGAAAAAACATTCCAAAAATATATCTCAAAAATATTTTGACACATTCTAGATCTAATGGTATTTTTATAACACCAATATTATGGTTTATAATAAGATATCCAATGGATGTTTTTTTATGCGAAGCTAATTGACTTCACTAAGGTCTTTCTTTTTTTCGTATTCTCTTACCACATTCATCCATGCCTTGATAATTATAATATATTAGTAATTTTATCCCTAAGATATAGAGTTGTAATTATATTTATGTAATACCTTATTTTCATAACCTCTTCCATTAAATAGGAAATGAAACCAGTGATCATGTGTACGGTGAAATATTGTCGCACAAACTGATGTTGAAGTGCACTGTGTTGCATTTGTTGTCAATGAGGTATGTTTTTGTCAAGGAATGAATGGATGGATGTCAAGGCATTTCAATATGTGAATGACAAAGGATGTGATGGTGACGGTGATGAAGGAGAATGGCCATGGTACTAAGATGCATGTCACTTAGAAGATTCACTAAGTGGCATAGGAGATGTGGTTGAAACATTCTCTAGTAACATCAGACGATTGTTGAGCTGATCTTTAAGTTCCAAGAACTTGTATCAAGTAGATACAATGTCACAACATTGTTTGAAGACCATGCATTGTACTGACAATGCATGAGGAGATGAAGTGATCCATCCACAATCACTAAGTGGATGAAGTGGTGCTAATGAAGTCCATGTACTATTTCTTAGTGCATGTGAATTAGAAGAAGAACCAATTTGATCTCTGATTAGATCAACGAAGCAGATGGAAGAAATTATGTGATTAAGGAGCTCAGTTGAAGATGAAGACCCTTCGTGAATTCCATTCCTAAGTGATGAATAAATATTGAAGACATGATTAAGAAGCATTGAGGAATTCAAATGAAGAAGATGATGAGAAGAAATGAAGAAGGAAGAAGTGGCATTTGGCATTTTACACTTAAGTACTTTGTACACTTAGTGTATATTCAAGAAAAAATTTAGCCACCAAGGGCCAGCCTTAAGGGTTCAACCCAAGGCACATGTGGGACGAGGTCACCACGCCCATGGGGAACCCTCAGGCCAAGGCAGAATATCCCTGAGGCAGGAAGGTCGGGGCCGTGTATAAGCCCCGAGGCTACGCGGTGGTGAAGCCCGTGCAGCGCGCGCACCCGAGGGCACGCATAGTGGGCGCCCGCAGGGAGCAGAGTGGGCGCAGAGCGCGCCCGCAGGGAGAACACGGTGTGGGGCGGCACCGTGGATGGAGAAGTTCAAATGAGGGGTTGAGGCGGCGCTAGGGTGATAAAGCGCGGAAAAACAGCGCGCCGATTCGATGTGGGACGCGGAAATTTCACCCGGGACAGATCTGAGCCGTTCGTCTCATCGCGCGCTGGATCGCAGCCGCTCATCTCATCTGCCGCGCGCCGCGATTTAATCCGGCCGTCCGATGTATCTCAAACGCTTGATCTAACGGCACCCGGCTCGTCTCCTTCGTCGAGCCACCCCGAAGCCACCCGCAAGCTCCGTTCGAACCAGGAGCCTCCCGAACGATGATTTCGAGCTCCCGGCCACCATTTTCGAAGACGAAGGCTCCATTGAGTTTGTCTGAGCCGTATGAACACAACCATGCTTTAAAATGAGATTGCATGCAACTAGTGGGAGAATTCGAGTGAGGCCAAAGGCAAACGAAGTGCCGAGGCCTTGAGCGTCTATGTTCTGCATGGTTTGGACCGAAAGAAGCCATGCATGCGTTTGAAAGTCGCATGCACGTAGAGGAAAAAATAAAGGAAGAAACCCGCGATGAAACAGCGAAGGAAAACAAGATTTGGAGAAAATCTTGAAGATCTGAAATCTTTGGTGATTCGAGATTTATCTCACGCGGAAGATATGAGGCATCTCTGCCTATAAAAGTAGAGGTCGAGACCTCATTGTTGCTTGCTGAAACTCTGTTGAAAATCCGAGTCTCGTGAGAGCTCTGCCTCGGGAAGTTGAAGCCCCGCGCAAGTAAACTTGCGCGTCTTGAGTTCCTTGCGCGCTACTTCTTTGTGCGACAAGAAGAAGGAGGAGGAGGAGATCCCTGTGCGCACCTCTTGCGCGACAGGAAGGAGCCGAGCCGCATATTTGCGCACTCGAGACTCTTGCCCTCGCTGCCCGCAAACTTATGCGGCAGGAGGTTCTTGCGCGACAAGAAGTGCTCTTGCACCCTTTCTCTTGCGCACCTTCCTTGCACCCAAGGAGTTCGGGCTGTGTGTGAAAAAACAGAAGAAGGCAGTGTTGAAGAAGAGAAGCTGCACCCTTGCGCACCTCCTTTGAGTTCGGGAGGAGTATAACTACACCAACGGGTTAAGTGTTTGAAGGCAGTGAAGGCCACCACATCTTGTGTGTGTGTGTAATTGAAGAACCCGAACCCAAGTGTGTGCTAAACAAAGTGGAGGCCGTAGCCTTTGGTATGTGCAAGAAGAAGTGAAGGCCAAGTCATGTGTGTGCAACAAGTGAAGACCACAACTCAACCTATGTTGTGTGTGTGTGCAAATTAAAATAAGTGGCCGAACCTTAGTGTGTGTGCAAACCAAAGTGTGTACACACTAAGAAGAAGAGAAGATATCCAAACTAGTGTATAACACACATTTATGTGTGTAATCAAAAGAGAATAAAGTGTGTGAAGTTTAGTGAGAAGGTGTGTGCTTAAAGTGACTACACCCTTTGAGGGTTTATTGCACCAAGAGGAGAAAGAGGAGAGTGCATGCATGCATGCATGCACGTGCACACGTGAACAGAGCCAAATCAGTGGTGTGCATTTGAGTTGTCCAAGACCAGGAGGTTCTTGAAGAATTGATAAGTCCATGCTATCAGTGCATGAGGATGAAGAGCTGCCATGCACTCAGTGCATGAAGTTGAAGTGAGTGAGACTGGACCAGACTGAAGTTAAAGACATCAGTTTTCTGAGTATTCAGTAATTGAGAAGAGCCTGATCAAGTGAAGTGATCAGAAGATTGCTGAGCAACACCAACAGACCTTTTCAGAGGCTGTTGAAGATTCTTGAAGAGAGAGGCCAGGTCATCCTGAGAAGAAGGAGATAAATCCTGAGCAAGACGAGAAGACCTGATCATCACAAGTGATCAGAGGTACAGAGCAAGGCCAGCAGTCTTTATCCCAGACTGCTGAAGATACTTGAAGAGCTGAATAAGAAGAAGAGCTACTCGTGTGACTCGAGCAGCCAGGAGAAGACCCCTGTGAGACTCAGGGTGGAGGAAGTCTCCAGTGGGATTCTGGAGCAGGCCAGTGGGACTCTGGTAACACTGTGGGACGCAGTATAAACACCCTCCTGTGGGACTCAGGAGAGATACAGTGGGACTCTGTATCGACCATTGTAATACTAACAGATTATAATGGAAAAACCCATGTTGGGGCGTATAACCAACATGGCAAGGACGTAGGCCTTTGGTGCCGAACCTTGTAAATCCTTGTGTCCAGTGCCTTTATATTTACTGCATCATTCGAGGAAAGGCTGAGAGATACAAGAAGAGTGGATCGAGGCTTTAACCAGCCATAGAGGTTTAATTGATTAAGAATCAATTAGCAAAATGTTTTAAGGGATCACTGATTCACCCCCTCCCCCTCTCAGTGATTCACACTGATCTGGGCACATCAATTGGTATCAGAGGGAGGTTACCTCTAAAAGATCCAAGAGAGTCTATATGGAGTGCAGCTTTGAGGAAATGAAAGAACAGCCTCAAATGGAGATATCTGCCAAGACTCTGAAAAACAGAATGAAGAAACAGGCAAAGAAGATAAAGAAGAAGGTTGTTGCAATCAGAGAAACTCCTTCTATGGAAAGAAATGTGAAAGTCACATCAGATGACAATTCCTTTTATCATTCTTCTGATGAAGCCTGCTCTAGCTATGATGAAGATGGAAGGAACAATGATCTTCTAAATGCAGTCAAATATCTTCAGAAGACAGTCCCCAAGGAAGTGGCAATGTGTATAGCTACAGGCCTCCTTGATCTTCAAGAAGAAAAATTACAGCTAGAAGATGAAGCCAATTCTCTGGAAGTCCAATTGGCTAAAAGGGTTGGCATAACCAACACTCTCAGAAAGCTGGTGAAGGCTAAAGATGAAACTGTTTCTCTTTGCAATGAAAGATATGAAGACACTGCTGAAGAATTGCAAAGAAGCCTTTCTGAGAAAGAAATCTTTATGATAATGATCAAATAAGTTTTCCATGCACTAGAGAAGTTTCACAAAGATTCAATGAATGTCAGAGATGCTCAACTCGAAGACAAAGTCAAAATGGTGAAGGAGCTTGACAATTCATTGCTAGAAATGAATAAGGTGCTTGAAGACCAGATGAAACAACTGGTGGATAATTGGGAAGGAAAGCTAAGAACTGTTGAGGATGAGAAGAACTCCCTTAACATGAAGTGCTTAGAATTAGAGGTGATATTGAAAAATCTGCAATCACCCAAAGCTGAAGCCTCCCAGTCAGCTGAAAGAAGAAATGTTGCTACTCAAGTGAGCTTTGAGAAGGATGATTCTAAAAGAAAGACATCCTCTAATAAAAGGGCAACAACTTCTAAAAAGAAGGTACCATCCATACCATCTTGTACTCATGCTTCTAAAAGTGTTTCTACTAAAAGTGCAGGATGGAAGAATGAATCCAAACAAGTATGGATGAAGACAAAGAAGAATCTGAGCTCTCCTGAAACAACACAGCAGCTCAAGAAAAATGTCCAACAACCAGAAGGACTCAAGGAGTCAAGATTTGTGGGACAATGTTGGTGTTGTAATAAGTATGGGCATTGTGCAAAGGATTGTTGGTACAATCCACTGAATTCCAAAGCACAGAGGAAGCCCATGCCTAGGGGGAGCAAGCAAGAAGAAAAGAAGCAGCATCCACAGGTCCAGAGACATCTGTCTACTGCAAATAGATTTGGATTACTTGACAACATCTGGGATGATTGCAAAAGTGGTCAAATAGATACATGTCAATCTCCAACTGTATCCAGAGCTCAAAAGAAGAAAAGATCACAGAACCTGGCTCAGAAAGAATCCTTGGGAAGCAAACAGAAGAGAGGTGAAAATGATCCCAAGAAGATGTTGAAAAAGGAAGAGAAGACCTTGGAGTCTAAATCCAAGAAGGGTGATGCATCCAGAAGGACCACCAAGAAGAAATGCTTCTACTGTGGAAAGAAAGGTCATACCATGGATCTTTGTGAACAAGCCATGGAACTGAATAGAAGCAGACTGAACGCAAAAAGACAATCAATCCAGAAGAAGCAGAAGGGATTGATTGAAAACAAGTTGCCTAAGAAAGGTAGCTTGAAAGTATTAAAAGAACCATGTGGAACTTCCAGAACTGAGGCCACACTCCCAAGTGACTTACTTGTCATATGGCCAAATCAGTTGCAACTTGCCAAAGATCTACAAAGAGCTGAAGATGAAGTTCTGGCAATTACTAAGGCAAAAGGGAAGAAGAAGATTTCACATGAAGATGTGTTGAGATCCACACCAGCACAAACATCATTGAAGATCAAATGTGCAAGTGTGAAGAATGGTGAAAATGGGACATCTCGGTTGAGAGAATCTTCTCAACCTTGTTGTTCACATTGATGAACCAAGGAGGTTCCATCTTATTCCCTTATACTTTTGGTATTTACATGTGCTAACATTGCAAGGAATTGAAGATGATGATCATTCTCATCTGGAGAGTGGTTTGGACAGAATGGAGTGCACCCCTTGAGGGGGAGCCAATCGGAAGAAGATGGGATTCTAAGATTTAATACCATCTTGAGAAAAGTGAAGGATTTAGCAAATTCATTGTTATATCTGAAAAATTTCAAACCCCTAAGCATGATCTCACATGTGTAGAGAATTATGGACAGCTTTGAATTCCTTGGTCATATCACTCTTGTTTTCTACACCGGGTTAGCCCAAGTAGACTTAGAGTTGATTTACTAAAGGTTCTTTGCTAAAGAGAACATGTGACATCATCCCTCTCTCAGTGTTTTTCAAGAAAATGCTTTTATAAGGGAGGAAGAGATTTTTGAAAGAGAACCACACCACACCTTTGCATTTGATTGCCAATAAGGGGGAGAAATATTGGCACACATATTGACCCATTCATATGTGCTCTAGTGTATTGCCAACAAATACAAAGGGGGAGATTGAAGTGCACTGTGTTGCATTTGTTGTCAATGAGGTATGTTGTTGTCAAGGAATGAATGGATGGATGTCAAGGCATTTCAATATGTGAATGACAAAGGATGTGATGGTGATGGTGATGAAGGAGAATGGCCATGGTACTAAGTTGCATGTCACTTAGGAGATTCACTAAGTGGCATAGGAGATGTGGTTGAAACTTTCTCTAGTAACATCAGACGATTTTTGAGCTGATCTTTAAGTTCCAAGAACTTGTATCAAGTAAATACAATGTCACAACATTGTTTGAAGACCATGCATTGTACTGACAATGCATGAGGAGATGAAGTGATCCATCCACAATCACTAAGTGGATGAAGTGGTGCTAATGAAGTCCATGTACTATTTCTTAGTGCATGTGAATTAGAAGAAGAACCAATTTGATCTCTGATTAGATCAACGAAGCAGATGGAAGAAATTATGTGATTAAGGATATCAGTTGAAGATGAAGACCCTTCGTGAATTCCATTCCTAAGTGATGAATAAATATTGAAGACATGATTAAGAAGCATTGAGGAATTCAAATGAAGAAGAATATGAGAAGAAATGAAGAAGGAAGAAGTGGCATTTGGCATTTTACACTTAAGTACTTTGTACACTTAGTGTATATTCAAGCAAAAATTTAGCCACCAAGGGCCAGCCTTAAGGGTTCAACCCAAGGCACATGTGGGACGAGGTCACCACGCCCATGGGGAACCCTCAGGCCAAGGCAGCATATCCCTGAGGCAGGAAGGTCAGGGTCATGTATAAGCCCCGAGGCTACGCGGTGGTGAAGCCCGCGCAGCGCGCGCGCCCGAGGGCACGCATAGTGGGCGCCAGTGGCGCGCCCGCAGGGAGCAGAGTGGGCGCAGAGCGCGCCCGCAGGGAGAACATGGTGCGGGGCGGCACTGTGGAGGGAGAAGTTCAACTGAGGGGTTGAGGTGGCGCTAGGGTGATAAAGCGCGGAAAAACAGCGCGCCGATTCGATGTGGGACGCGGAAATTTCACCCGGGACAGATCTGAGCCGTCCGTCTCATCGCGCGCTGGATCGCGGCCGCTCATCTCATCTGCCGCGCGCCGCGATTTAATCCGGCCATCCGATGTATCTCAAACGCTTGATCCGGCGGCTCCCGGCTCGTCTCCTTCGTCGAGCCACCCCGAAGCCACCCGTGAGCTCCGTTCGAACCAGGAGCCTCCCGAACGATGATTTCGAGCTCCCGGCCACCATTTTCGAAGACGAAGGCTCCATTGAGTTCGTCTGAGCTGTATGAACACAACCATGCTTTAAAATGAGCTTGCATGCAACTAGTGGGAGAATTCGAGTTAGGCCGAAGGCAAACGAAGTGCCGAGGACTTGAGCGTCTATGTTCTGCATGGTTTGGACCGAAAGAAGCCATGCATGCGTTTGAAAGTCGCATGCGCGTAGAGGAAAAAATAAAGGAAGAAACCCGCGATGAAACAGCGAAGGAAAACAAGATTTGGAGAAAATCTTGAAGATCTGAAATCTTCGGTGATTCGAGATTTATCTTACGCAGAAGATATGAGGCATCTCTGCCTATAAAAGGAGAGGCTGAGACCTCATTGTTGCTTGCTGAAACTCTATTGAAAATCCGAGTCCCTTGAGAGCTCTGCCTCGCGAAGTTGAAGCCCCGCGCAAGTAAACATGCGTGGCTTGAGTTCCTTGCGCGCTACTTCTTTGCGCGACAAGAAGAAGGAGGAGGAGGAGATCCCTGTGCGCACCTCTTGCGCGACAGGAAGGAGTCGAGCCGCATATTTGCGCGCTCGAGACTCTTGCCCTCGCTGCCCGCAAACTTATGCGGCAGGAGGTGCTTGCGTGACAAGAAGTGCTCTTGCACCCTTGCTCTTGCGCGCCTTCCTTGCACCCAAGGAGTTTGGGCTGTGTGTGCAAAAACAGAAGAAGGCAGTGTTGAAGAAGAGAAGCTGCACCCTTGCGCACCTCCTTTGAGTTCGGGAGGAGTATAACTACTCCTACGGGTTAAGTGTTTGAAGGCAGTGAAGGACACCACATCTTATGTGTGTGTGAAATTGAAGAACCCGAACCCAAGTGTGTGCTAAACAAAGTGGAGGTCGTAGCCTTTGGTATGTGCAAGAAGAAGTGAAGGCCAAGTCATGTGTGTGCAACAAGTGAAGACCACAACTCAACCTATGTTGTGTGTGTGTGCAAATTAAAATAAGTGGTCGAACCTTAGTGTGTGTGCAAACCAAAGTGTGTACACACTAAGAAGAAGAGAAGATATCCACACTAGTGTATAACACACATTTATGTGTGTAATCAAAAGAGAATAAAGTGTGTGAAGTTTAGTGAGAAGGTGTGTGCTTAAAGTGACTACACCCTTTGAGGGTTTATTGCACCAAGAGGAGAAAGAGGAGAGTGCATGCATGCATGCATGCACGTGCACACGTGAACAGAGCCAAATCAGTGGTGTGCATTTGAGTTGTCCAAGACCAGGAGGTTCTTGATGAATTGAGAAGGCCATGCTATCAGTGCATGAGGATGAAGAGCTGCCATGCACTCAGTGCATGAAGTTGAAGTGAGTGAGACTGGACCAGACTGAAGTTAAAGACATCAGTTGTCTGAGTATTCAGTAATTGATAAGAGCCTGATCAAGTGAAGTGATCAGAAGATTTCTGAGCAAGACCAACAGACCTTTTCAGAGGCTGTTGAAGATTCTTGAAGAGAGAGGCCAGGTCATCCTGAGAAGAAGGAGATAAATCCTGAGCAAGACGAGAAGACCTGATCATCACAAGTGATTAGAGGTACAGAGCAAGGCCAGCAGTCTTTATCCCAGACTGCTGAAGATACTTGAAGAGCTGAACAAGAAGAAGAGCTACTCGTGTGACTCGAGCAGCCAGGAGAAGACCCATGTGAGACTCAGGGTGGAGGAAGTCTCCAGTGGGATTCTGGAGCAGGCCAGTGGGACTCTGGTAACACTGTGGGACGCAGTATAAAGACCCTCCTGTGGGACTCATGAGAGATACAGTGGGACTCTGTATCGACCATTGTAATACTAACAGATTATAATGGAAGAAACCATGTTGGGGCGTATAACCAACATGGCAAGGACGTAGGCCTTTGGTGTCGAACCTTGTAAATCCTTGTGTCAAGTGCCTTTATATTTACTGCATTATTCGAGGAAAGGCTGAGAGATACAAGAAGAGTGGATCGAGGCTTTAACCAGCCATAGAGGTTTAATTGATTAAGAATCAATTAGTAAAAAGTTTTAAGGGATCACTGATTCACCCCCTCCCCCTCTCAGTGATTCACACTGATCTGGGCACTTCAGATGTAATTCATTTTCCGTCACCACATCTCACAGATGGATATAATGTTGGATTTAATATGTAAATATCTATGTGGGTATTTTTGTGATATTTATGAATAAATTATAATTATTTAAATATAATATTACATTTAATTTTTTACCACCCAATCAATTGGAAAATGTTAGCATCCCTCATGTATAAGTGTGGAATATTGCCTCTATAAAGTTATGTGAATGTTTTTTTAGTTTATTTTGACATAAATGGTAATAGGGATATATTTAATGAATATATGTGAAAAATATGATATAATAATCATTATAGTAATGTTAATTATTAGTTACCATTATTTTTTCTGTTTGTTTAAAAAGGGAAATAACGATCAGGCATACATATGACCTACCATCTCTATAAATGATGTAGTTAATTCTCCTATCAATGAGTTTTATGGATGACTCTGAATATTTATAAAATGAATATATATGATATTCAAACAACTATTAACATTTATTATATGATGTATCCATGATAAATGAATAAGTACCAAAACTACTGAACAAAAATATATATGAAGAACAAAGTTGTTATTACCCAGAGTATTAATATTAAAAAAATAATTATTAGAAAACTATGATAAAAGATTATAATTAAATAACATACAACATTATATTATTATGGTCATGTAATATATATATAATAAATCTATATTTATTATATATGAGTTTTGGGCACATATGAAGGGAGTTATAAATTATTTTAGGGTTTATTTCACAATCCCATCATTATTCAAGAGTGTATCTGTTAAATTCTCTATTGAGGTAATTATATAATATTTATATATTAAAAATAATATAATTTCTTATCCAATAATTATTTATGTAAATTAAAAGTTGTTTCCTTATTTTTCTACACTTTATGTACTCAATATAGTAAAAACAATTTTTTAATCGAAACCAACTTTATTTTTATGTTCGATCAGGAATATTTTTCTTAATATCCATGTTTTCCATAAAATGTTTCCCTGAACATCCCATTCCTCTTTAAAAAAATCTATCATGAAAATTATTAGAAATATGGACTGTATTCATTTCTACATAGTAGATCAAGTTTTTTTCTGAACCAATATCCTCACAAATTTGGGTTTAATTCGATGTTATAAAGATACCAGTGGGATTTGTGAAGATTTTTATTGGGGAAGAGTTGTAATCTGATGGCGTGAGTTAAAGGTGTTGTTGTGATGGAGCAACGACGATGATGTTTACTAGGAGGAAACGTCATGGATGATTTTTCTGTTGATTTTCAGTTTTTTGTTCGATGGTTTGTTGAATCTTCCATCCTAATTGAATGTTTTGATGGTCTTTCTGGAGTTCTCTGGGCTGGAGGACCTATTTCTCCAGTGGGATGTGATGAAGATGGTGGTCTGTTATTATCCCGGCGTGTCTCACCAATGATTCGGTGTTCATGAGGTGGGTGATGTCTGGGATTCGCGGTGATGTCGGAGGGGTTCTCGCTGATGATGAATGATAAAGTCTTGTTGGTTCCGTTGATGGGTTCGATGGATGGGTGCGTATCGAGGGCATGAGTAGCTCAAGGGTTCCTGGAAAGTGTGCAAATTGATGGCGTGCGGATCGAGGGCAGCTGTCTGGATTAGTTGATTTTGAAATTTGAAATGTGTATTTGAACTGGATGTTGCGACGTGGTCCTTGGAAGCGGTGATGTTTTGTAATGGGTACCGGAAACCCATAAAATCAACCGTGAGAAAATATAAAAAAAATGATTATCAGCATATTCCCTCACCCTAAATCAATTGATAATGGAATTATTAGTATAGTTATTGGACACATTAGTCAGGATCCCAATTATAGTGTAGGCATGAAGGATCATACCTTGAATGGGGATATCTCGTTAGGATTAGGGAGGCTTTATTAGATTTTCAACTGAAGTGATATCATCTAAGAGCCTTCATATTCTTTGAAAATAGTTCAAATGGAAAAAAATCACCTCATGAGCTACTGTTATAGGTGTAAAATGTGGAACACAATAAAATCACAAGGTAAAATAACCTGACTTTTAAATGGGAGTGGGTTAATGAGATTTGTATGATGATCCCTAGGAAGATCACATCACCTATACATTTTAGTAACTATCTTTTTGGACTCGGAGATAATGGCATAGTTTAAGAACAGGGAGATTAGAATATGATATCCAAATAGAGTGTTACAGAATGCACAGAGTTTAACTCATTCACACCCTTCTTGTGGGAGAATAAGTCTAAATAGAAAGGTTACATGGATGCCGAGTCTTTATATGAAATTTCTAGCTGATCCTTAGTGGATGGTGATGGTAGTTTGAATAAAAAATTATTCCACTACTGAAGGATAATTAAGGGACTGTTTTGAATTTTGGACTCAGAGAGTGCATTGTAAAAAAGGGGAATAAGCGGAAATGCTATAATGATTTTTCTTCTTTACCAATGTTGATGGAGAAAAGGTATACTAAAAATATTGGGTCCAGTAATGTGATGGACTTAAAATATAAGTAGGATGACCATGGTGAAAATAAGTTTACTACTTCTCAGTCTAAAATACAAATTTTTAATTATGATGAACCTAATAAATAGGGGTTGGTAAGTGACAATACTATATTTACAGATTAAGTTTATCAAGTATTGGTGATATTCTGTGATCAAGATAGTTTTTTAAATCCTAAAATTCTTGGGTCCATTAATGGATCATTTCCATAGGAATAATATCCCTATGAATACATAAATAATGTGAAATGGAATGAGGAAGAAAATAATGATAATTACCTGAATCACATCCTTCCCTCAAAGAAAGAAAACATGTAGGAGGTTTTATCAAACAATTATTTAAAATAGGTTTTTAATAAAATATACGAGAGAGATATAGAGATTATATTTTATACCAATGAGGATAAATTCTTTTGGATCAAAAAAATGGTTGAATTTTAAGATAATGATTCAATGAACTGAAGTTTAATCTGGACTATTACTTTCTGACATTGGGAAAGATGGCATATTACTTCGAAGATATTATCAATGATATACCAAACATAAAGGTAACTACTTTACAGTGATTGATTTTTAGGGTGAATTATTCCATTAATTTTTAATTTGTTTGGAATGGTTCTATGATATCTTATGTAGTTTTACTACCCTTCTTCCTAATCATCAGAGGGTTCCCAAAATTACGATAAAATTTCTTTTTGAAATGAATTTTTTAATTTTCAGTTATAGAGAAAGGAATATTTATTTCAATGTTTTCAAAAACAACATTTTATCCAATCTTGAGGATAACACATTATAATTAATAATAATTTAAAAGTTTACATCATTCATTTCAAGGACTATTTTCCCCATTATTTTGGAATTTTTTTTGTTTTTTTACAGTTATTTTCAATTTGAAAAGTGTATTTTAATTAAGAATGTTTGTAAAGACATTTTTATTGTATTTATATTCATAAATGAAATTTTTTTAATTTTCATATTCTCAAATGGGGATCTATTTTAATGATACCATCCCTGTTATTTCTCTATAGGATTTATGACCAGTTTGACTGGGTATATACTATTATGATACCATTTATCATATTACCCTAGATGGTTTAGGATTGTGATAATAGATTTGTGAAGTTATTAAAATTTTATATGATAGGTTTTATATATGAATGTTTACAATGATTATCTTTCAATCATTTCATATAATAAATTTATCGTACTTATTAATTGATGGGAGGGGATTCCTAAATCCTTTTAATGAATTGGCAGGTTTGATGAGAAAAACTAGTTTGGATATTTGGATGAGGAATTTCTCAATTATTTAATATTAATTTGTATACTAATACACTGGTATGTTTACGATGTCCCAAATTTTGAATTACCTCATTATTATTTTATTTATTTTTTTCCATGTGATTATTATTTTAGTTATTATATTCATGGATAGGTTTCAGGATTATGAGATTATTTATGTAGAATTATATGAGAAACATTTATTCCTTATATGTTATTATTATTTATTATTTTATTGATTAATTGGTATGTGTTTATATATATATATACCTTTCAATATTGATTATTCCTTATTTATTCATCATATAGTCCGTTGTTCTCATACAATTAGTGAATATTTATGCTCACCTATTTATTATATTACCTTTCCTCATGATGACAAGATATGTATTATAACTATATTAAGGGATATTATTAAGGTAATAATGGTTTTATCATATAAAATAGTATGTCATATTTTTAAAAAAATTAGATATTAAATTCAGATATGTATCTAGTTTTCAATACTACTTGTAAAACCTCTAGATTTTGTGAAATATTTTTTTTTTGAATTAATTTAATCATTTTGATATTTTTCATTTCATGAAACTCTAAAAATAGTTTCTTTTATATTAAATAACTATTTTTTATTGTGTTATACAAAAACCCAAGTTAATCTTGCACTACATTAAATATAAATTTTAGCTTTATATACAAGTAACACTGAGGTCATATTGTATTACATGCAACAATGACTTTCTTCAATGGATTGTGTAACATGCAAGACTGAGTTTTATCAAATAATGATATATTATTTAACATTAACCATCCATTAAATTAGTAATTATGAATAGGGTTGACTAAATTATGAAAAAATATGGTTGAAAAAATATAAAATGATTCTTTATTTATAAATTAATTATAAATGGATATGAAAACTGATTGGACATAATGGAACATATTATTTTACCACAAATCTATTTAATACTAATAAAATAATGTAATTACAATTGGGGGGTGATATTAATTTGATATATATATTACATATTCTATCAAATATTTTTCATATTCATACAATATATTTTATAGTCATAAGATGAAAAAAACCCAATTTTATGCATAAAATACTATATTTACCAGTAAGGCATTTTTAACATCTTTTAGTAGATAACATATTTCAAATCCACTTTTTCGAACATTTATGGATTAAAGATATCAAAATGAACTTAATATTTTAAAATTAAACATAAAAAATATCTTAAGGTAAATTTTTGTTATTTTCTTATAAGGTTTCATTATTTAATTAATAGTTAAATAATACCAAGCTTGAGTTCAAAACATATCTTTCTTCTAATTTATTTATAAGGTAAAATTATCATTTATATTTATTTAAAAGTTTAATTAGATAATATTGTTGTCAATAAATCAAATTTAGGTCATTATAATAAATTTCACTTTGGAATTGGGTATAAAGAAGATAGAAAACTCTTGTATGTTTTTACTTTAAAAACATGAACTGCCTTCCCATGAACGGGATTAAATTTAAATTAATTTCTGCAACTTATATGATTGGGATTTGAAAAATATGATTACATTTTAGGAATAATAATAATTACTAATTTCTAATAAGTTAAAATTTAATTAATCAAAAAGTATTAGTGAACGTAGTTAAAATTATTTACAACGATTAATGTACAATTAAACTTAATGAGGGAATAACCCTCAAACTTAAGGGCCAAAATGAACTATCCACTTGTCTAATCCCCATTTTATGTTAATATTAAGACATAAACCATCTATTAATGAGTCTTTATGGTTTTTTATTCCTTATTTAATTAAGAATGTGGGTTCACCTAACTTGATTTAAAAAATGCCAAGTGTTTCCATTCACTTCCCAATAAAAGTCCACTACCTCTCCCATATCCACAAACATCTCAAACCAATTAGGTTCATCCAAAATATACCCAATACAATTCCCAAAAAACACTCCATTATTCCTTGAATCCTCCCTTTTTTCATAAATACTTTAATGAAATCCCTTTACTGAAACTAAAATGAGTTATCTGATTAAGAGGTAACACCCTCCCTTAAGCTCTTTTCTTTTCTTTTTATTCTCCACTCCATAAAATCTTATTATTTCATGATTGTGTAACAAACATCAGTATCCTCAATATATTAGGATTTTTTATTCTAAGGGATATACCTAAAATTACTCACACTTTTATCTAATGGGAAATGAATATATTGTTTACATGTACAGTTATCTACCTCCTCACGAAATGGTGATTTTTCATTTTTCCTTTACCACCTATCATGGTGGAAATTATGATGAAAATATATTTATATATTATATATATTATATATATTATATTAGTAATTTCATTATTATTATTTTATTTTTATTTATAGCATACCCTTATTCTTTTCATCTTGTGTAAATACGATAATTTGATTTGAGGAAGTCTGGACTACACCCCCTCAACACGATGTGATTCATACACACGCTAGATGGAATGTATTAAGTTTTTGTTTAGTAAAATTATATGATATATATAACATAATAATTATAATTTCATGATATTATATATACATATATATATTTATATAATTAATTTAGTTTTGTCCATTCAATACATCAATAAAATGGATGTATTTTCCATGCCTATGTAGGGCCTACCATCTCCATGAATGATGTATTCCATTTAATAATTATATATTATATAGAATATTATAATAAAATTATAATAAATAGAAATGATATTTATATCATCATTTACATTCTACAAATAATTATATAATTATAATTTTTAAATATATATGAAATTAAGATACATGTGAAACCCAAAGTGAATATTACCCGAAGTGTAAGCTTAACATGAAATTGTTTACAAGAAGGTAACATAAAGTAATAATAAATTCATATATTGTTTTAGATATAATAATATTCTCATTTAAAATGTGTTTATTAAGCATAAATTTATTATGAATGAGGTTTGAACGTGTACGATGAGAGTCAAGACACAAGGTAAAGTAATTTCATCTTACTATTTATTTTCAGGAGAAACATGCTTTATTCACCACCCATTCCTTTTGTATAGTCCATATACTACCTGTGGATTTATTTTCTTATTAATATAATTAAATTTATGGGTATTTAAATATTCATTTTATGATCTTTATTTCATGGGGGTTATGTTTCCAAAGATACCAAATTGGTAAATTAATTTTGTCTCAATTTTCCTTCTTTGAGACACATGCCATGTTGTGCACCTCTATTTTTCCATGATGTGTATATACTTCCTTTAAAATTTTATGTCATAAATCTCTTTAATTTCATGATATGTTAAAATTAATGTAATTTAATTTTATTAAATGAGTATTGTGATTCAAATTCACTAAGTGATAATATGTTTATTGAAATAATCTCAATATTTATCGATATTTTTTGTGATTATGCTTCCCTTGATGAAACATTATCATCTATTTTTAATGAAAACTCAGGAATTTTAATTCTCCTATGGTTATTCATGATATAATAATTTATTGGTACCATTTTTTCACTTTTTGGAATATAATATAGTTAAGAAATTTTTTTTATGAAAGCCCGACTTTACCCTCTATTCAGTTAGAAATTTTGGTTCTTTTGAAAGAATGTTTTCTAGAAAAGGGTATCCACAAATATTCTACAATTATAATATAATATTTAAAATGAATATTTAACCCTTTTGTATTTTACTAATTATCTCAAAGGAATCATTTTAACTCATTTTGAAGAATGAATTTTTCTTACATTTTTACTGTGCGAATGGAATATGATATTTACCTGATGTGACAAGTATGGATTTACCCTCAATAGATTCTTTGAATTTTACTTAACTTTATTAAAAGGGTAAATTTTAGTAATTTTTTTTAAAGTTAATTATCAAGGAAAATTGTTTTCAAAATGTTTTTAATATTCTTTTATCATTTTTCAAGGAAAATTGTTTTCAAATCATTATCATGATCCTTTTATAAATTTTCAAGGAAATTGGTTTTCATAGTATTTTTAAGATCGTTTCCTAAGTTTTCAAGGAAAATTATTTTCAAAACATTTTCAACCTCCTTTTCTAAGTTTTCAAGGATAATTATTTTCAAAAAAAATCTCAATATCTCATTATATGTTTAAAAAGAAAAATTATTCCAAAATGTTTTGAAATATTTTTTTATAACCATTCAAGTTTATTTTCAAGAAAATGGTTTTACAAGGTTTTTATGTTTTGAAGATCATTTTTAAAATTGAAAAAGATATTTTCCCGAATAAATTCCATTAAAATATATTTCCAAATTATTTTCCATCTAAGATGACATTTTATTATGTTACTCATTCCATTAGACGAAATGATCCAAAGGTTACATTCATAATATTTCATGAATAGTTTTTGTTTTAATGAATTATTATTAGAACACCCATTTGTCTTCCATGGGATATATAATTTTTATACCTGCTTCATTTCATGGGTTATGATTTGATGAAATGATTATACCTTTCTCTTTTCCATAGGTTATAATGTGGAGAAATTTTAATGATACTCATTTAATTTCATGGGTCATAATTTGATATTTATAGAACCCATATGTTTTTATAGGTCATGGTGTAATGAAATATTTATTATATTGTGTCACATGTATGAATGATTTTATTAGGATATGGTTGGGACCTATATCGCCCACCAATGCATTGAGTAAATATTTATATCTCATAAGATATTGATGGGAATCATGTCCCGTATCTTGATCCACTATAGGAAAATGGGGAAACACAATCCTTTAAAGGAAAGGACTAGGATAGGGAATGGTGGTGTTTCCTGCCCAGTAGGTGTAGTCACCATGAAAATGGAAGATAGAAAAGCATATTTCACTATGGTAATATGGGGAAACCCAATCCAGTATGCAAATATGGGGAATACCAATACCTTACAAGGAAAGGATTGAGACTGAGGATAGTGGTGTCTCCCACCTAGTATGTGAATATCCTATGAAGTGACTTGATATGTTCTATAAATAAATCTAGACTTATTGGGAATGATATCATATGATTATTCATTCCACAATTCCGAGAATTATTCCTATGTTATGATTTCATGATTTATGCTCTTTATTTCCATGTAATTCATATATTAGGAACTTTGATGGTCTATTACATTATTCATTTTTATAGTCTTTAATATGTATGGTATGATATTATAAAGTTATGATCATGTTCTCTTGCCTATGTACTCATGTTTATGCATACATGTCTCTCTTTTACCCTTACTGAGCATCTGATATCACCCATTTTTATGTTTTTCTCTCCAAGTTATGGAGATAAGTATTAATTATGTTGTATCTAAGAATATTGATAGTTATGAAGAACCTATTGATATATAATGTAGCTTTCCAATATACCAGTGTTTATGTTTCCATGTTACCAATGACACTAAACCAATTACGGTCTTTGGATATTTCTTTATATTATGTTTAAATTATTCTTCCAAAGATATGTAATGTTAATGTACGTAACGACCAGATTGTTATAGTTGGTATTATAGAAAATCATTAGTTAACCTTCATAAGCTAGGATTAAAAAACCTTAGTCAGGACCCTAAGCACATGTCTAGGGATAATTCTATGGATAATGAAATGTATAGGAAACTATCCTAGAATTTTGGTAAATGATACAGTAAGTGGTTTCATAAAAATAAATACTTCTCTTGATACTATAAGTTGATGTGGCTCTGTAATATATAAAACATGGAGTAACAACACTAACATGATGTTTTGGGATGAACTAGGGGTAATTTGGTATATGACAACAGGCCTTAATGCACACTTGTTTTGAAACTCCCAAGGGAAATGCATTGGGAATTCAAAAACATGTCATAAACCATCATGAAGGATTTAAATATAATTTGAATATGAATAACAAAGGATATACCTAAAGTTTCATATATTAATGAAGTTTTTCTAATTTCTACATCCCATAATTAATTTTTCATGATTATGTTGTTTTATTCTATGATATGTGTTTCTTACACCGTGATTTATGGTTTTAGTCACTAGAGAGAACTATAATAAACATGGTTAACATTGAATTTTTCATGTGTGGAAAGTATGAGCATTATAAAAATCTATTTCCCGTGTTTAAATAGCCTAAATTGAATAAGGAAGGTGTCATGAGTATTGGTTATAATTCTAAAGAGAAACAGAATATAAATGACATGTGAGGGGTACATGATGTTCTTCCATAATTTTTTAGACTAAAAATAAGAATCATGGTTAGATTGAGGTTAAGAAACCTTAATACAATACTCATATTTCATATTCTAAGAAAGAGGTATTAATTAATACATTAATGAAGTCTATGTAATGGTTTAATAATATGGTTGGATTAATGAAGTATTTATGTTTTGGAATTCAAAATATTATGTTATATTAATCATTAAATATATAATTATTTTTAGTATATGATTTCATTAAATTTTGAAAACGAAATATTTATTGGTCAGGAATACATAGAAAAGTCATTTCAAATAAACGTGTCATTTTGATTAATGGAAGGTAACCCTTAATTAATGCATGACATTGAGATAATGATGTTTGTATAAAGATATTTTGGATATGAAAAAGTAAGTTGGATAGCATAGATTACCCTAGAACTAAATATTGAAAAAGTGGTATATGTCATCAAGGATGAAGTTTACGACTTCTTGGATTTTAGTAATATATCTAGTAATCTTTTAAATAAAGAAGTATGCATGTTTTAATAAATAATTTATAGTAATTTGTGTGTTACCATGTTTCAATTGAATATAGGATGAGGGTATTCCCATGTTTGGAATGTGACAACCAAGATCGGCCTTATGATATATGAGGGATCAATGTTGAGATGATTTTTTGACCTTCTTTCTAATGTATTGTATTTACATCTTATAGTAGATCTATAAGTTTAACCATTTATGTAAGGTATTAATTTAACCTTTATTTGAAATTTTTGATATTAAAGTAATACCTCTTCACCTAAGGATTTATGAAATTCAGAATAACATGTTCTGATAACTTTTTTATGACAACTGATGTCAAATGGGGTAGAATATCATGGATCTCTAGATCTGTTATTTTTTTGGAAATAAAAATTATCCATCATTCCAAGGAGTAAAAGATGAAGTGGGAAATGATTAAGTAAAAAACCAAAGGTTGATATTATATATATAAAAAGGAATTAAAGCAGATAAGTTTATTTCCTTATGTTCCTAAAAAAAGAAATCTCAAAATCTAGGAAAACAATTGAAAAATATTTATCCTAGAAAATTTATTTATGATGAATCATATAGTTTCTTAGAACATGAAAGATTTATGGTTCTGTGATCACCCACTTCTACTAGTCAATGTTCTCTATCAATCTTCATCAGAACATTATAGTTTGATATGTAACATCCCAGGTATTTATAGAATAATACATATTTATATCTATTAATATTTTTGAATTTAATATTAATTTTTTAAAGGGTACACAATGTATGATAGCATACATGAAACGTAACAACAGATTTCTCTGAAACCTTATGTTGCACACAACACTAAGTTATAACTAAAAAAATACAACAATAATATTATTGTTTTAAATAATAGTTAACACCTAGTTGTTGTGTTTTTAGGAGTGAACACAATTAAATATATTATGGTTTTACATATTTTCTAAATGTTTTTACATTAATCTAATGAATTTTAGAGGCTTAAAATGAGAACGAATCTAATTTGAAGCATAAAATACTCTAATATTTTTAAAATGTTGTTTTACAACCATTTGATGAAGAACCCTTTTTAAAAATTATTTTTGTCACTTTTTTATGTTCTATATGATAAAATAAACTTATTATTTATAATAGGGACATCAAAATTTACTTTTAGTATTTTTTTGATAAATTAATTTTTTTAATGAATAGTGAAAAATACTTTATTCTAATTCAGAACTCTGTTTTCATCTAATTTATTTATATAGTTAGATTGTAATTTTAATTGGTTTTAATGTATAATTGGATTATGTTTTTATAATTTAATCTAGAGATGTTCAATGGAAGTAATTTTGAATTTTAATTGGACAAAAAAACATTTCAATCTTTTGATAGTTTTTAATTTTTAAAACCCTGTATTCTGGTTTTGACAGCGGGAATAAATTTTAAATTAATTTCTGCAAATTATATGTTTTGAATATGGAAAATTTTATTCCATATTTGGAATCATAAGGTACAAATTATATAAATAGTAACCATTCATTTTTGGACATTATGAATAGTAACTTTAGTAATTATTTTTATTTACCATGGTTGAAGGTTAAATAAGGTAAATAACTGTAAAAAATAATTTTATAATAATATAAAACTATACTAAAACATTTAATATATCATTTTGATGATATATTTCTGACTAGGATCATCATTAGGATGAAATTTTGGAATTTGGGAGCCACCTAGGTGAAAAAATGACATTTTATAATATTTAATTTAATGAAAAGGCAAATATAACATAAACATGTATCTTTTAATTAAAAAATTTTAATATATGTTTATATAACTGATATTTTTAACAATAAATATTCATTTGAAATATAAATAAATTTCTTACATCATGTTTTTTTATTTATAATATTTACACATTAAATAAATAAATTTACTTTTGACACAATGATGATGGAGTGATTCCCATATTAATAAAAGATTCAAATAAATTATATTATAAATATTGAATTAAATGTAATTTGAAAATTTATATTTCATACATGAATTTTTTGGAATACATTGACATTTTAGGGATGATTTAATTCCTTTTTTAGAAGGAAAAACGTTTTTATGACTTCAAAAAAAATCAATTACTGAATAGTGTCAAAATTGACAAAATTGAGTGTTTCAAAACCATACTATTTTTTTAAATGATATAATAGTAATAAAATTATAATATTCGGAAAAATTACTAATATAATGTTAAAATTTCATTAATTATCCACTTTTGATTCGATTTTAAATTTATAGTAACTATAGTAACCATATATTATGAAGATAAAAGAAGACATAAAAAGAGATAATGTTTTTAACTAAGGGTTAAAGCTAAAAGATAAGCTTAATTTTGTAACCTAAACTAGTCTAAAACCTATTGGTTTAGAGGATTTAGACCCATTATCATATTATACTTGAAATTTATTACTTTTTAACTATTATAATTCGAAAATAATTTTATTATAAAATAATATTTCAAGGATTTTCTAAAGTTCCCCTCTTTCCTCTAATAAAAGGCCACCACCTCTACCCACTTACTCAAAAATATCAAGCCCATTGGCTCATCCAAATTAAAATAAAATAATCTCCAAAAATCCATCCCTTCCTCCTATAGGACATACATTGGGAATAAATCTGTAACACCTCAAGCTTCCACGGTACGATTCTCTTTGAATAATACAGTAGTGTGTGTTGTACGTAACTTCGAGTTCTAACACGCACCAAAACCAATAAAACTAGCCGTTATGAATAGTAATAATCACTTTTTGAAATTTAATAAATTTTATCTTTCAAAATTTCATTCATTTTTGGATTCGGAATATCAAAATTAGCTTAGGGTGAATTTTTTGTATTTTTCTGAAATCATTCAATTTCTGATGAATAGTAAAAAAACACTGAGTTATAGTTTAAAACTAAATTTTTATTTAAATAATTATCTATTTTATTTAAATTTAATAAAGTTAAAAATATATACATAATATCTATATAAGCTCAGTTTAATTCATTGGAGTTAGTTTAGAATAATTTTAAATATTTAAAAATTTTATTGAACTTTTCACCGTCTTTTACCCACCTCCTAAAGGAATTTTCAAATTCACATAAAACATAATTTTACCACTTCTGTGAGTGTAATTTAGAAAATCCAAAAAACACGGTTAATATAGAGGAGTAAAATGTGGTTCAATACGATAAAAATAATTTTTGGTGAATAGTAACTTTTGACTTTTATTTACCACGGTTAAAAGTAAATTGGGTAATTAAGGGTAAAATTGATATTAATAATACCCTAACACATGTCCTACTTTTATTGGACAAGTTTATATCGACCAAAAACAACCTTAGGAATAAAATATTATCATTTAGGTCCACTTGGATTAGATTAGGACACTTATTATTATTTAATTCAAAGAAGAGTTAAAAGAGTTAAAATCAAAGTTTAATTACTAAAACATTCTTAATATAAGGTTATACAAAAGATAAATTAGATTGTAAATATTAATTAGAGATATTAAAATATTTCCTACGTTATTGTATTTTATTTATAATTTTTAGACATTAAATAATTTAATTTATTTATAACACAATGGTGATGCAGTAATTACCTAATTAATGAAATATTAAAATAATTGATAATATAAATACCCAAATATATGTAATTTGAGACTTTTTATGAATTACACTAATTTTATAGGTTAATATGATATGTTAGTATTTATTTAAATATGTTTTTTTCAATAAATCATGCTGTTATGATTTTTACAAAAATCAAATACCAAATAGTGTGAAAATTGACATAAAGGAGTTTTTAAAAAAAATATTATATTATTAATTGATATTCGATTCCTAAAAATATAAGGTTCATACAAGAGACTTATATAATGATATTTGTATCATTAGTTAACAAATTGGGGTTATCTTGGATTATATGGTAAGTATATTAACCATATAATATAAAAATACAAAGAGACATGGTAAATGTCAAACTATTTAACTAAGAGTTAAATATATATGATAAGGTTAATTTAGTGATCCAGCCCTATCTAAAATATATTGGTTGGAAGTATTTCGACCCATCCCCACCTTATCCTCGAAATAAGTCACTTTGGACCCATAAGAAACCGAATATAAATTTATTATAAAATAATATTTCTAGCTTTTCTTAAGGTGTCCCTCACCCCTCTTATAAAAGAGAAATCCCCCTTCTCTAAAATTCATACCTTCAAAGCCTTTTGTCTCAGAAAAAACCTACCCAAATATTCTCTCAACTTCCTTCAATTCAACCTAGAGGCCTTAGTTTGATCAGAAAGCCAACTTAAGGAGCCCTTTTGATCAAATCAAAAGGAAGAACCCGAAGAAGAGGTAATGTTTTCACCACCCTCTTTCAAGTTCCTTTCTTCTTCAACATCTTCTTTCTTAGTTATTTACATTCTAAAATAATAAATCCAGTATCTTCTATATACTATGATGTTATTATAAATATGGCACAACCATATTCAATATTCTATCAATCCTTTGAATGACATGTCTCCATACGTGTGTACGTACGACTTACCGTCTCTACGTCGTGGTGTAATTGTTATTCAAAACAATATTATTTGGATGTGTATGATAATGATGTGTAATTGATGTAAATAATAAATATAACATGATAATTATTATTTATATATTATATATCATCTAATTATATATTATTTTAATATCAAACGAATGATATTTCCGCTCATGCATACGTATGGACTACCGTCTCCACGAATGCGATGAGATTCATTCCTTATCGTATCCATGCAAGTATAATTATAATTTGATGATTAAAAATAATGTTTAAAGACTTGATATCATTATGTATATGAATAATATACAACTTATCCATAACAAACATGACTTATGTTACAAAACATATAAAATAAAACGAGTAAGTTAACACCCGAAATGATGGTAATACTAAGATATTGTTAACAAATCAATGTTAAAAGATCATATATGATATCATATTAATGTATATTGTTATTTTATAATTTAATAAAAATTATTTCACCATTATATATGAGGTTAAATTACCCTCAACCAAGGAAAATTACAAGGTAAGGGTTTATTTCACAATCTCTTCATTATCCGAGGTTGTTTATACGTAATTATCTACTGAGACCTCTTTATCATCCACATCCATGTTTCTTAAAAATGTATTTCAAATCATTCTTACTATTTTACAGACTATGGGTTAAATTCATTTATACCCTTGTTGACTTTTTATAAGTAGTTTATAAAGTAATCTTTCTGTCATTTTTTAAACAAGGTCTTTTTTAACCTTTTCGAAAGAATTAAGGTAAGAATGCCTTTTTAACTTATACAGCGGGTGCGGCTATTTTCTGCAATTATAAAATCATTGAAGCATCCCTTACAAGCTTATAAGAATATTTTAAAAGTAAATTTTTCCTTTTATAATTATGTGACTATTTAATTATTTAAGAAAAATATATATTTCTCTCAAATAGTTTTGATTTCATCTATGTCAACGTCCTTTGATTGATTTTAAGCTTATTTGAAGTTTAATTATTATGATACAAAACATCCATATTTTAATAAAGGTTTTGTGATATGTTTGACTGTGGATGTGTTATTTTTATACCATTCATTGTTTATAGAGAAAGTATTTGACATTTCCTATGCTAGTTTTAATACGAATGTTTATGTTATGTTTAAACCTATTCATATGAGGAATGCATTGTACTGAATAAGTGACGGGTAGAGCCCGATATAGCTCCTCAATGAATTGGTAGGTCTCTTGAGACAAATTAGTGTCTTGTCACAAGGCCTTGATAAAATCTTATTTTAGTCTTGGCACAAGTCCTTGACTATGTGGTTATGATAGTCTGGCATTATTCATTCCATCATTATGAAAGTGGTTATTGATATTGCATGTGATTATTCGACTAGTAGAATATCTATGCGAATAAGTAAATGGAATTATTTCATTTTATTTCTGACATATTATGCTGAATTTAAAGTTTAAAAGTATTTTGTTTTTGTTATACATTGCCTTTAATGTTTATGCTTATTTATGAAAGTTTTTGCTATATTGTTATCCTTACTGGGAATCTGATCTCACCCCTTTATATGTTTTATTTTTCCTAGGATGTGAGGAAGTATTTTATGAATGGCCTGTAGGGATAGTATGAAGGGATATGAGTGTGAACTATGGAGACTATGTTGTTGTAGTTTTCATTTTATGATGTAATGTAATCTTTATGAATATATCTAGTGATTCCAAAGCTACTAAACAAATTGGTCTTTCGAGACTTGATCTTTTGTGATAATGCCAATGTTATATAATAATGCACTGACTCTGGGTACAGGGGTTGGGACGTTACAAAATCCATCCTAAGGAGACCTTTTTTGAAAATGAAAAGTAGATACTCGAAAAATAGGTATTTGTTTTGTCAACTCTTTTAAAATTGGTTTCTTCTTCAACTTCATATTACCATGTAGTTTCCATAATAAATTAAAAAATCCAGTATATTACACATTCTAAGATTTTATTATAATTATTGGAAAACCTTATACTTCTTTTTATTCATCCTACAAAAAACAATATCAATATGTGTGCGTACGTACGGCTTGACGTCTCCACGCCGTGGTGTAATTTGTTATTCAACAAGAAATAATTTGGATGGGTATAATGGTGAGTATAATGGATTTAAATAATTAATATAATATGAGAATTATTTTTTATAATCAATATACCATCCAATTTTATACCTTTTTACCAATAAGTGAATGATATCATTGCTCGTGTGTACGTACGGCTTACCATCTCCACAATGCGATGTGATTCCTTCTACATGATTTTCATCAAACCACAATTATATACATTAATGTAATGAATAAATATGTTATTTATTATATTTATATTTACTATATGCCTCTGTGATTTTTATTTACAACATACTTTATGCTTTCAATAATGTGTAAATACGATAATTTCTTTTGAGGAAGTGTGGACTATCGCCCCCTCAAAGTGATCTGACTCATTCATGCCACCCATGGAACATATAAAGGATGAAATTAATGAAATTATGTAACACATATAACATATATATTATACTAGAATTATAATATACCTATGTATCATTTAGTTTTCATTCCTTTAATATGAATAATAAATTAAAGTAGCGTTCATGTGTACGTACGGCATACCATCTCCAGTAATGATACATTTCAATTATTATATAAAAATTTTATGGACTATTATAAATAAATATATAATGAATATATATATTATTTAATTCATGAATAATATTTTGGAGATGATGGACTTTTTACCACATGGACAATTTACCTCAAACAAGTTCATTTTCAACTCAAGCACCAAATATCGACAAAATGACCAATATGAACTTAAATAATTATGTAATAAGTGATATAAATAGAATAATAAACTTGAAAAAGTTTCTAAAGAAAGTATAAATTAACCTAAGTTCATTATTCAGAAAATTAAATAATTAATGAGATAATTCGGACTGAAGATAAGGGAACTTCTTAACCCAATTTCCATTCTTTGGGTCGATCTTGTACTTCTTGATTATGTCGTTCTATGATTATGTGAGAAATAACTTTTGATATCCTGTATTTTATTTATACTTTATTTATATTTATTTATAGTTAATACACAAAATTGATCTATTTTGTTAACAAAATTATCCTTGTATGGCAAATTTAAACTCAATCTCATTTCATTGAGTTAAATATCCAAGTCATTGGTTTTGTTTTTTAAAGAATATGTGTGAATGACCTGTGATTGTTTTACACTGAATATCCACTTATATTGGGTTTATTTATATTTGTGACACATAATTATGTCATTAATTTATCCTTAATCTAATGAAACAATCTTTTTAAGGGATTTCGTCTCAATTTATATTCCATTGATACATGTTTCTTGTTATTCCTGAATTCACTTTTATACAGTGTATATACTTCTCTTTGATATATTATATCATGAATCTCCTTATTATCATTATATTAAAGTTTTGTTTAGTTTTATGCTTTAATTATTTTTATTCAGTTGTTTCTCATGTGGTACGGGACTCTTTAACTAAAACAAAGTTTTAAATATTTTAAAGATTTATTCTTCTAAATCGTTCTCATTAACATCCTTGTTTTCAAAATGTTTTTAAGGATTTATTTATATGGACATTAAAGTTTTAAAATGTTAATTAATTTAAAAGTTTCAAAGTGGTATGTGACAGTTTGATTCAAAAATATTCTTTTTAAATGTTTTTAATGTGTTTTTTGGATTGATTATGTCAATATCTTGAACTGGTATCTTGTGAATGAAAATGTTTAAATGTTATTTTCCCTTTAAGCTGGTTTTATGTTTTATGATTATGTTATGGTTCTTTAGAATTATTTAAATATACATTTGTTTCCTTGATAAACCGAGGGTGGGTGAGCCAATGATAGCTCTCCAATGTATTGGGTAATGTGATAGAGGTAAATATTGAGGTTTCTCCTAAGAGATTTAGGGAATATTCTGTGATGGGTATTCCAAACGTAACCAGGAAGGTCACTCCCTATGTGGTTGTGAAAACTACAATCTAAGTATGTTATGGATTCCATAAGTTTCCATTATTATTTATGATTTCTATTAGTTATTCATAAATATTATGATTTCATGAGCAATGTTAAAGAGCTTATATTTTATGAGGAAAAAGTATGATTTCATTAATTCGTATGTATTCATGGACTAATGTTTTATTTCCTTATTTTGTATCCCTTAATGAGATATTTAAGCTCATCCCATTTTTTGGAAATTTTTTTCCCATGGTATAAGGAAGGGTAAGATAAAGGAAGAATTCAAGAATATTTTTATCAAAAAAATAATTCATTTTTTTAAATAGTTTTATTGTTGTGAAAAAAATTGGATTGATTAAAAGTGTTTACATTGTAATATTTGATATGTAATGTAATAGTTATAGACTAATTATCTAAAACTATAAACCTAAAAAGATGCTCAATATTGAATAAAGTACACTCTTGGTCACAACTAATGATTATGTAATGTTTAAGGCTGGTGCCTTACATTTGGTATCAGAGGTCTGTTTAGATAAATTTAGTGGATAGGGTGTTATTTAAGCAGAAGTGATGTGTTTTATATAACCAAAATGGTTAGAATATTATAAAAATTCATTGTTATTTTAAATAAATCGAATGAGTTTGAGATAACATGAATAAGTATATCTTAGTGTTTATCCTCCTCATAAGATTCTGTATGATGATTTTATTGATATACTCACACAAACACTTTTTTGGTTTTATTAAAGGATTGGATCTAGTAGGCACCAAAGTAGCAATGGATGTGGAGTAACCTATGGTGGTTTTCTAAATAAGCAACCAATTTAAATGGGAGCAACAATGAGAACTCTTTTGGTTATTCTAAACCAACTTTCAAGAATCATGATTTACCACTTTAACCTTGGTGATTTTTCTAAGGCATCATATATGCGAGGGATGAATCCCTATGAAAGTTCATGTAATAATCATAAAGGTGAGTATATTGAAAAACCTATGTGTGAAGGATGTGGAAAGAAACACCTAGGAAAATATTTCAAAGGGACAGAAAGATGTTATGGATGTGGTAATGAAGGTTATAAATCAATAACCTTGCATGGAAAAAGGAAGCATTCAGTTGACTCTAGGAAAGAGAAATAAGATCTTTCTGAGAGATCAATGGAATGTTTTAAATGTGGACTCCATGGCCATTATGAAAATAGATGTCCTATGAAGAAGGTTTGGGAATGGGATCAGCAATACCATAAAAATATATGTTTACCAATACCTAATTCTATTCCAATTAAAGATGAGGAAAATTAAAATGACCTATGAATGGTATGGATTCTTTATTAGCTCATATTTTGACATTACAGAATCTTAGAACATTATTCATGATTTTGTTTTTTAGAATTGTGTATTAAAGAATAAGTTGTAAAATCATGGATAATGGATCATGAAAAATGTTTGATGACTGAGATGTCTACATTTTAGGAATTGAAGAGTTATGTTGGATCTATGGATGATGATATGTTTAAAAGTATTAATACTGGGATTACATTATATGACTTCTAGTATGTGTAACCCTTAAGTTTGTTATGTAAAAATGAGGAATAATTGTCCTTTCTTTTGTATATATAGTTACAAAGAACCTTTAGGTTTTATATGATCCTTGAATTTTAGGCAATTACAGGTTATTACATTTTGAGATGCAAAATGAAATGCATGAGATAAACTTTAGGTTAAATTATTTTATTGTTATTTTGATGATTTTATCTCATGATATGAATGTTATAATAATTATATAGTTTTATAAAAAGTAAAACACATAGGATGGGTGACAACCTATCATGTCTTTCAAGGCCATAGTAATTGAACCCACAACCGAAGGGCGATAAGGACGCATCACTTACCACTAGAATATGTGAAGTCCCTAGTTATTATGAATTATTCTCTTTAGATAATTGATTTTATGGATTAAGAATAAGTTTATTTTTGTAACTTATGTTTTATCAAATGGATATCATTAGTATAGGAAAATGATTTGTTAATTAGCTAATAATTGTTATTTTGAAATATGTTTCCTCCTTTGAGAACACTATATGCCTAAAGAAAATAGAAAACTATGGGATTTCATTTGAGGATTGATGGTTTAATTTTATTTTGGAATAATATATGTTTTTATTTTGTACATATATTGATTTGGGTTATTTATGTAAATGTTTAACCTATCATGGAGAATATGTGATTAGGTTAATTAATTTTAGTTATGAGACTTTAAGAGTAGACGATGCTATTCGGAGATAAATGTTAAGATTTATCATGGAAGACTACAAGATCAAATCCTTCAGAATTTTGGGTTTAAATATTAGTTTGGATTAATTTGAATAATATTTTGTAAAATTATTTGTTTAATGGTCTCTGTTGGACTTTGAGTATTAAATTTGAATTTTGGAGATTAAAAGTTGTCTTTTTCTTATAAATGATTTTTGTTTTTGGGAAATTATCTTATCTTATCCTAACTATTTTTTTATGGTTAATGTTTCAAGAAATGTTAAATAGATATTTAACCTTTTTTTGGATGATATGAGTTTTTATAAGTTGATTATAGTGCTTCAGGAATGAAAAAAACATCTTGAATACTCATCGTTTGAAGAAAAAGATGAGCGTGTGGTGGAAATTGATTAAAGGATAATACTCTACCTTTTATGTAAGTATATTTCCTTATGTTATTATTCTATATAGTAAAATAATTCCTCAAATTTATGAAAAGGTCCATAAAAAATCCATTTACTTTTCCTACAATGAAATCAAATACTTTTTAACCCATCACAATTTTCTGGGTTTTCTAGTTGTTAACTTTCTCTTGGTCATTCTTTCTATCACTCTCCATCAGAACATGATGGTTATATTATATTCCATATCTATATTTTTTACATGGAATCATAGTATGTGTTATCTTGGGTGACCTTTTTACTTCATTTTCTTTCTTTAAAAGCGATTTCTTTAATGACACTTTTTCTGATGTGATATTTTCAATGGATTTTTCGAGCCCAATTTTAAAATTGTGAGGACGTAAGTTCTAAAAGGGTGGAATGATGTAACATCCCAGGGATTTATAGAATATTACATTTTCATATATTTTATTATTATTGAATTTAATATTAATTTTAGTTTAAAGGGGACACTTTTTATGATAGTGTACCTGACACAAAACAATGAGTTTCTCCAAAATCTTATGTTGCACACAACACTGAGTAATACCAAAATATAATACAAAAAATTAATATTATTATTTTAAATGGTAGTTAATTTATAGTTGTTTCATTGGCTGGAATTAACAGAATTTACTATAATATGGTTTTACATATTTTTTAAATGTTTATACATTTATCCAATGAATTTTAGAGGATTAAAATGAGAATGAATCTAATTTTAATCATAAAATACTACAATATTTTTAAAAGGTCATTTTATGGAATTTGATGGAGAATCCTTTTTGAAAATAGTTTTTGTCAATTTTATATGTTCTGTATTATAAAGTAAACTTCTTATTTAAATATTGGGCGTCAAAAATTACTTTTGATATTTTTATGATAAAATTCATTTTTTAAAGAATAGTGAAAAATACTGTATTTTTAATACAAAACTTCCCTTTCATCTAATTTATTTGCATAGTTATATTATCATTTTAATAGTTTTTAAAGAGTAAATATATTATATTTTTATTATTTAATCCAATTATGTTCATTTTAATTAATTACACATTTTAATTGGACATAAACACTTGTCAATATTTTGATAGTTTTTACTTCTTAAGAACATATTTTCTGATTTTGACAAAAGAAATTAATTTTATATTAATTTATACTAAATCTATGTTTTGAATTTGGAAAATTGGATTCAATATTTAGAATCAGAATTTCTAAATTATTTAAATAGGTAACCTTTATTTTTGTACATTATGAATAGTAACTTCAGTAATTATTTTTATTTACCATGGTAAAAGAGTAAATCAATTAATAAGGGTAAAAATAATATTATAATAATATAAAACTACTCAAAAACGTGTCTTAATTCTATTAGATGAAATATTCCAAACCATTATCATATTTTGGATGAACTTTTGGCATTTGAGAGCCACTTAGGTGTGAAAATGATATTTTATATATTTAAAGTAATGAAAAGAGAAATATAACTTAAACATTTATCTTTTAATAAAACATTTTTAATATAGTGTTATATTATATATATCATTGACTATAAATATTAATTTTAAATATAAAAATATTTCCTACATCGTGGTATTTTATTTTAAAAAATTAGACCTTAAATAAATAAATTATTTTTGACACAATGATAATGTAGTATTACATTTTTAATCAAATATTCAAATAAATGATATTATTTATATTAAATTAAATGTGATTTGAATATTTTGATTCCATTCACGAATTTTTAGGATGACATTAACATGTGAGGGATTAGTTAATTCCTTTGGTTTGAAGGATTAAAGTTGTTATGACTTTAACAAAAATCAATTACTAAATAGTTTCCAAATTGACAGAAATGAGTTTTTAAAAAATTACTATTTTATTAAATGATCTAATAGTCCTAAAAATATAAGATTTGGTCAAATGACATATATAATGTTAAAATTTTCATTATTGATCCACTTTTTGTTATTATTTATATTATAGTAACTATTTTAACTATATATTATGAAGATAGAAGAAGACATGGTAAGAGTTAATGTTTTTAACTAATGGTTAAAGCTAAATGATATGGTTAATTTGGAGACCTAAAATTTTCAAAAACCAATTGGTTTAAAGGATTTAAACCCATTGTAATATTATCCTCTAATATATCACTTTGTAACTATTATAATTCTAAAATAATTTTATAATAAAATAATACTTGAATACTTTTCTAATGTGCCCCTCCTCCCTCTTATAAAAGTTCACCACCTATACCCACATACTCACACCTCTTGAGCCCATTGGCTCATCCAAATTTAGATGAAATAATCACCCAAGAACCCTACCTTCCTCATAAAGTCTACACTTTGTAATTAATCCATCCTAAGGATATCTTTTGAGAAAATCAAAATGAGATACTCAAAAAAAGGTATTTGTTTTATCACCTCATTCAAAATTATTTTCTTCTTCTACTTACTCTTATTATGTCGTTTCTATAATAAAGTAATAAATATAGTATCTTATACAGTCTGAGATTTTATTATATTTATGGTACAACCTTATACCTCTTTTTATACATCCTGTGAATAACAATATAACTATGCGTGCGTCCGTACAACTTATCGTCTCTACACCATAGTGTAATTTGTTTCAGCAAGACATAGTTTGGATGGGTATAATGATGAGTATAATTGATTTAAGTAATTAATATAACATAATAATTCTTTTATATAATTAATATACCATCCAATTATATACCATTTAACCATTAAGTGAATGATATCATCTCTCATGCGTACGTACATCCTACCAAATCCATGATGTGATACGATTCATTCTACATGATCTTAATTAAAACACAATTATATACATGGATGTGATGAATAAATATGATATTTGTTATATTTATATTTACTCTATGCTTCTGTAATTTTTATTTACAACATATCATTATGATTTTCATAATTTGTAAATATGTTAATTTCATTTGAGGAAGTGTTGATTATCTCCCTCTCAAAGTGATATGACTCGTTCCTGCAATATGTGGAACATAGAAAGGATGGGTTTAATGAAAATATATAACATATATAACATATATATTATAATTTAATTACAATATACTTATTTATCATTTAGTTTTCATTCCTTTAATAAGAAAAATAAATTAATGTAACGTTCATCCATACATACGACCTACCATCTCCATAAATGGTGCATTTCATTTATTATCTCAAAATATTATAGACTATTATAAATACATATATACGGGATATATATGATATTAAAATCATGAATTATATTCTAAATACGATGTAATTTTCACCACATTGAAAATTTTTCATGACCCCCTCCCCACAAAGTATACCCCTCCTGGTTCGGCAATGTGAGAAGGGAGATAATGACCCCTGAGTCCCAACTCCAGTAGGCCCTCGGTTGGTGACTAGCAGAGAGGGTATAATAAACACATTGATGGGTGGAATTACCCTCTAAGATAAAACAGGTGAAAGATATAGATAAGATAGACACCAACCAACTCTAACTCAGATATCAATATAAATGAAATCTCATCTACACATATGTAATGTCATGCAAAACTACTATAATAGAAAGGGGAAAACTGCAATTACCCAAAAGAAAGTAAAAAACAACAGAAACCACAAATCCCAAATAGCTCCTGTAACCCCAAGCTAGTAGAAACCATCCTAATCTCCAACCTACTCCATTTGACCTAAAAAAGTTTATATATACATAGGGTGAGTATAACAGTATACTCAGTAGGATACTCCCTGGAGCCTCTCGTGCGAATGTAAAGAAAGCAAGCTAAATCACATTGAACAACAAGTGAAACTAACTCGTCACCTAAACAGGTATACTAATTTCTCATCTTTACTATGGATACTCTCACTAAGTAATGCATAAAATAGTATATAATATAATAAGGAATATCAAGGGTACCCTTCTACTAATTCCCCACTAGTTTCCCACTTTTCCCCGACATCGCACATCTTAAGCATCTCCCTCCAAAAAGGCTTGCCCACAGACACCTGGTTGAAGCACCTAAAAAAACATCATTCCCATGTAAGAAAAGTAATCAGATCATTTCTGGAAGCCACCACATCTCGTATAAAATCTATCATACATCGGGTATTAATCCTCAAGCCATTATAGCCCATGCACTGAGTGAGGATCCTCAAGCCATCATATCCTATACATGTTACACCAATATAATTCCATAGGGAACTATATCCAAAATATATGTGTGTGAATAACCACAAGCCATTACAGCCCTCTACACACATATATAGGTAAAACTAACCATTATTTCTACCAGTACAAGTAACAACCAAGGGAAGAGAGCGGGGCCAAAGGGGGGTAATCATCCATCCATCCTCCCGCCGGAATGTTGGTGAAAACACCCCCTAGGGATCAGAATCCTCGGGGTGTTAGTTGACCTAACTAACAGGGTGGAGTAGCGTATATAAACAAAAAAATTACAAAATATACTATAGATCACAAACACACTATGGTCATAACCTGGCCTTAGACTCAACTACAGCTAACGTCTCTCGAACTCCCAACTGCCACTTCTAATACTAGGTATCTAATAAGCACACAACCATTTATATAGCTTTATTTACATTACTTATTCCCTTTTTATTAGTTTCACTTTATATTAATTAATTCTTTAAACATTAATTAAGCATTAAAAAATCAACATTATATTTCATTAGCATCAAACCCAATGTTTTTCATCCTCAGCATTGCATTCCAACAAGCTACAACCCCATGGGTTAACATCATTTATTCAATTATTTATTTACATCATTACATTCCCATGTTATCAGGAATTCTAGAAAAACATTCTATGCTACTAAACACAAGGGGGCTCAACACGATGAGTAGATGAACTACCCGTAGAGTCTTTCTACCTATAGCAAGAGCATAGACCCATCATCCTTTAAAGAGCTAAACAAAGAAAGCATATGGCATACCTCGTTTGTCTTCACCCCTTTCAGAAGAAGAGTAAGCAAGACTAGCAGCCTTGAGTAGTGGGGAATGTGAAGCAGATAAAGAACCAATAAGAATAAGTAAGAATCCAAACATTCACATATAACCCATTTCGTTATCGCTGGTGTCCTCCCCGACACCCACATGCATAAACAGAGGCATCCTTCCACTCTAGGCATCAACTGCTGCCACAAACAGTATGCCTCCATGCCCTCAAATATCACAGCATCCATCCAGGCTCACATCACTACACAAGTAGTAGTAAAACAAACATCATATCTATTGGGATCTTGGCCCTTAAACAAGCAAGAGGGTAACTCAGAACCCTACAAGAAATTATCTTTTATCAAACAAATAGTTCTTTAATCCATCTTGGATTAACCAATTTATTATTCGTAGGTTCCAAATTCGGGAAACCTAACCAGTAAGCTATCACAAATAATTAAACATGATTACTCCACCAATTTTATTAACATAAAATTAGAATAAGGAGAAAGATATTCATTTACATGCCACTTTATCTTTAGCCAAACAATTATCGATTAATTCCGTCTTTATTTTATTTACCCATTTCCATCAAGAACGAAATGATAAAAAATCAAGAATAGATATCACACTATCTTGCAAAACAATAGGCAATAACATACAATCAATATAAATTTATTTATCCAGTTCAAATATTTATTTTGAAAATTCCATTGTGATCCAGTGGGATAAAACATGCTAACAATACAGTTTCACATAAAATAAAAGAGAAGAAATGAATACCCTACCTCAAATGGTTCTTGACGTTCTTTATACGAGAATGAGCCACACAACATGTTACGATCTCCTCCCATGTGACAACTGTGTCTACCCGAGGATGAAGAGACACCACCACATCATCCTAGAGCCAAGAAAATCCCATTATAAACCTGGGGGTAAAATTCCATAAAAGGGCAAGGAGAAATAAAAATATATGAACCCAAAATAATGACGACAGATCATACCTTATATCAAAGATTTATCGATACTTCTTGGTTGCATCAAAACAGAGTGGAACCAATCCAATGAAAAATTTTTGATTATGAAACTCTTGCGGGATGGAATGAAAGGTTTGAGCATCTTACAGCTGGGAGCAAGGAGGAAGAATTGGGTAGGAAGATATCTCATCCCTGTAGAACATTGAACGGAGAAATGGTTTAAGATACGCTAGATTTTCCATTAAAAGCGGATCATAATAAACCATGTGGTTTGACCAAGTAAAATCATGTCGAGCCTTAGGGAAATTAACATAGGATTTATGGGATTTGAATAGACCATAGAGTCCATAAAACAAGGAATTAAATTCATTTTACATCAAAGTAAACGTTAAAGGGGAGAAACTGTAGGAAGCTAGAAATGTTGTTCAAGAACTCAAAATTTGGAAAAGGAAAAAACATTTTTCATGAACCTAAATATTGGAACCTCACCATTTTGGAAACACTTTTCATGAACCTTACCATTGAAACCTCACCATTGGAACCTCACTGTTCTGGGAAAACTGTTCATGAACCTCACGGTTGAAACCTCACCTTTCTGGAAACATTATTCACAAACCTCACCATTGAAACCTCACCGTTGGAACCTCACCATTCTGGAAACACTATTCGTGAACCTCACCATTGAAACCTTTCCATTGAAACCTCACCATTCTGAAAACACTATTCACGAACTCAAAATTTGGCAAAGGAAAGAGGTCATCATTAGAACCTCACCATTCTAGAAACATTTTTCATGAACTAAAAATTTGGAAAAGGAAATTTGTCACCATTGGAACCTCACCATTCTAGAAACACTATTCATTAACTCAATATTTGGCTAAGGAAAGAGGCAACCATTGGAACCTCACCATTTCACTATTCACATAAGCCTTCCGATGATACTGTTCACATAAGGTAACTATTGACACCGTCTACATAAGGTTACCGTTTCACTGTTCACCTAAGGCTACCATTTCACTGTTCACATTAGTCTACCAATGAAACTGTTCACATAAGGTTACCATTGACACTGTTCACATAAGTTTACCATTGCACTATTCACTTAAGGCTACCGTTGCTCTATTCACCTAAGGCTACCATTGGAACCGTTCACAAGGATACCGTTGGAACTACTCACCGAATTGGAAATTTGGAAAAGTGTTGGGGATATGTAACATTGACCTCCCAGAACACCTCAAACACTAGATTTCAACAAATTAATGGACCAGAGAGGTCTGGGCCATTACACAATTTACATTAAACAGATTCATTTTTGACTCAAGTACCGAATATCAACAAAACAACCAATATGAACTTAAATAATTATATAATAAGTTACATAAAATGAATAATAAACTTTAAAAATGTTATCAAAAATTATAAATTAACCTAATTTTTTTATTTAGGAAATTAAATAATGAATGAGACAAGTTAGACTCAAGGTAAAGTAACTTATGAACCCAATTTCAATTCATTGTGTTGATCTTCTACTTCATGATTATGTCGTGCTATGATTTTTTGAGAAATAAATATTGATATGATATTTTGTATTTATACTTGATTTATGTTTATTTATATTGAATACACAAAATATACCTATTTTATTAACAAAATTTTCTTCGTAATGTAAATCTTAACTCGATCTTATTTCATGAAGTTAAATATACATGTCATTGGTTTTGTTTTTCCAAGAATATGTGTGAATCATCTTTGATTGTTTTACACTAGAATATCCACTTATATTGGGTGTATTTATATTTATGACACATAATTATTTCATTAATTTATCCTTAATCTGAAGATACTATCTTTTTTAAGGTATTCCATCTCAATTTACATTCCATTGAGACTTATTGGTTGTTATGAACCAATTCACTTTTATATGGTGTATATACTATCCTTTGACATATTATACCGTGAATATCCTTATTCTCATGATATTATAAGTTTTTTAATGTTATTCTTTAATTATTTTTATTCAAGTATTTCTCCTATGGTAAGGGACTCTTTTACTAAAACATTTTTTAAATGTTTTAAGGTTTTATTCTTTTAAATCATTCTCTTTAACATCCATGTTTTCAATATGATTTTAAAGATTTATTTATGTAAACATTAATTTTTTAAAATGTTAATTCCTTTAATATTTTAAAAGTTTTATGGGACACTTTTATTAAAAAATATTCTTTTTAAATGTTTTAAATGTGGTTTTGGATTGATTTTGTTAATATCTTCCATTGATATCTTATGAGTGAAAATGTGGAAATGTTTTTTTTCATTAAGATGGTTTTATGTTTTATGATTTTTTTATGGTTCTTACAAATTGTATATATATATATATATATAATTGGTTCCATGAAACATCTAGGGAGGGTGAGCCTATGATAGCTCTCCAATGCGTTGGCTAATGTGACGGAGGTAAACAGTAAGGCTTCTCCTTAGAGATTTAGGAAATATACTGTGATGGGTATTCCAAACATAACCATGAAGGTTAATCCCTATGTGGATATAAAAGCTATAATGTAAGTATGTTATGGATTCCACATGTTACAATTATGATTTATTATTTCTATGGGTTATTCATAAATCTTATGATTTCATGAGGTATGTTAAAGATATTATGTTTTATGAGTAAAACATATGATTTTGATGATTTGTATGTATTTATGGACTAATGTTTTATTTATTTATTTTAAATACCTTAATGATATTTTTATTCTCATCCAAAGTTTTTGAAAAAAATTCATAGGGTATAAGTAGAGGTAAGAGAAAGGAAGAATTCAAGAATATTTTTATCAAGAAAATAATTATTATTTTTTTAAGGAGTTTTATTATTTTGAATAAAAATGTATAGAGTATAAGTTACTATATTGTAATATTTGAGGTGTAATGTAATAGTAATATCCTAATTCTCTAAAACTCTAAATATAAAAATATCCTCAATGTGAAAGAAAGTAAATTCTTTATCAAAACTCAAGATTATGTAATTTTTAAGGCTGGGGCCTTACATGATTTATCCTCCATGTCAATTATTTCACTTATAACCATTGTTATCCTATGAGGAAACCTAGTTATATGTTACTTTGAGTAACTATTATGGTTCCAACTTTCTCATTTTAAGGGAAATATTAGTATTCATTTTTATGATGTGGGTTTCTTTGAATGAATCTTTCAAGTGATAAACCTTTGATAACCCATATTAATTTTACTGGTGAAATTCTTTTTAATGGGGAAGAATGTAACACCCAAAGATTTTGTGAAATATATATTTTTGAATTAATTTAATTTTTTCGATATTTTTCATTTCATTCAACACTAAATATATATTTTTTTATATTAAATCACTATTTTTGGATTGAGATATAAGACAAAACATGTTTATCATGCACTATAAGAAACATAAATTTTTGCTTAAACTGCACAGAACACTGAGGTTAGCTTTTGTTACATACAAAAATGACTTTCCTCAAAGTCTTGTGTTTCACGCAAAACTGAGTTTTACCAAAAAATGATATATTACATAATATTAACAATCCATTAAATTATTATTTATGAAATATGTTAACTATGTTATGAAAATATACATTTTACACAAATATAAAATGAATTCATTGGTTACAAGTTAATTAAAAAAGAAAACAAATAAAGATTGAATATAAAAAGAAAAATATTATTATACCCACAAAGTTGTTTTACCCTAATAAATTAAATTAATTAAAATTATTGATTAATATTAATTTTATATATATATATATATATTCAATAAAATAGTTTTTATATTTATCCAATATATTTAATAAGTTTAAGATAGAAACAAACACAATTTTATACATAAAATACTATATTTCTTATTAAGGCATTTTTACCACCTTTTAATGGAGAAAATATTTTAAATACATTTTATGGAAGTTTTATGGATTATATATGTCAAAATAAACTTCATATTTGAAATATAAACAAAAAAAAGTGGGTTATGTAAAAATTTTGGTATCTTTCTTTAAGGTTTTATTTTATAATTAATAGTTAAAATATAATGAATTTATGTTCAAAACTGATATTTCATATAATTTATTTATAAGTATAAATTATATTAAAATTGATATAGTAGAATAATTAGATAATATTTCTTTAAATTAATCCAATTTATTTCATTATAATCAATTTCTCATTGAAATTGTGTATAAAACATATCAAACATTCGGATGTTTTTACTTTAAAAAACATACAGTGTCATCTTGTAAGCAGGATTAAATTTAAATTAATTTATGCCACTTATGTGATTTAAATTCAGAATAAATGATTCAATATTTTTAATAACAATAATTTATAATGTATAATAATCTCAACTTAGTTTTTAACGAAAAATATTTCTAAATGCATTTAAAATTAATTAAAGTGATAAATGTAAAATTAAGCTTAAAGAGGGAATAAAACATAAACTTAATGAAAAAAATTAGCTATAAAATTTTCCAAATCCCATTTTTTAGCCATATTTATTTCCTAAAATTCCATTATTTACTTTTTATGGTTTTTTATGACTATTGATAGGTAAAAACGTGGTGTACACTTAACTTCTTTTTAAAAATACCATGTGTTTCCTTTCCCTTCCCTATAAAAGGCTACCACCTCTTCTACTTCCTCACACCTCTAAACCCACTTAGTTTCAAAAAAAACCTATACACTTTCCAAAACCCTAAATTAATCCATGAAGCCTAAATTTTGGAATAAATACTTTCAAGGAATCCCTTTGGTGCAAACCAAAAAGAGTTACCTGATTAAGAGGTAACACCCTCCATCAAGCTCCTTTGTTTTATTTATATTATCCACTCCATAAACTCTACTTATTCAATTATTTTAAAAAAATACTAGTATCATAAATATACTATTATGTTTTTTTACAAATTTTTCGACCTACACTTACACACCTACATCTAATGGGTAATAAATATAATGTCTACATATACGGTGAACTACCACCTCACAAAATGATGATTGCTCATTTTTTCTTTAATGCCTATTGTGGTGGAAATTATGAATATAATATATTTATATATGATATATATTATAATTTTAATTTATTTATAATTAATTAATTTTTATTTATAACATATGCTTATTCTTTCCATCTTGTGTAATTATGATAATTTAATTTGTGGAAGTGTGGACTACTACCCCATCAAATCAATGTGATTTGTAAACACACTACATGGAATAGATTAAGGATGTGTTTAGTGAAATTATATGTTATATATTACCTAATAATTATAATTTAATTAGGTTATATAGATATTTAAATATATATATTAAATTTACTTTATTTCATTCAATATGTCAGTAAAACGGAATCAGCGTTCATTTGTATGTGAAGCCTGCCATCTCCATGAATGGTGTATTCCATTTCATATATATATTAAATAGATTATTATAATACACATATAATTAATATAAATTATATTTATATCGTTTTTTACTTTCTTTAAATCATGATATATGTGTAAGGGCTAAAGATATAACAAATTAAGACACGAGCATAAAACAAAGATAATGTTACTCGAAGCGTAACCTTAACATGAATTTGTTAACCAGAAGGTAATATAAAGTCATAATAAAACCATATATTGTATTATATATAAAAATATAATTCTGTAAAATATTTATAATGAACATAAATTTATTATACTGGAGGCTTGAATGAGTAAAATGACAGTCAAAACATAGGGTAACAGAATTTTATCTCACTTTTTATTTCTGTGAGATACATGCTTCATTAAGCACCAATTATTTTTTTGTAGTGTGTATATTGACCATATATATAGTCTATTATTCTTATACTTAAATTTATAGGTATTTAAATATCCATTTTATGATATTTATCTCATGGGTTTTATTTTTTTAAAGTTACAAATTGGTAAATTAATTTTGTCTCAATTTTCTATCTTTGAGGAAAATGCCATGTTATGGACCTATATTTTTTCCATGAGGTTTATATACATAAATTGAAATAATATATCATGAATATCATTCATTTAATGATATTTTTATAATCATTTAAATTCATTTTATAATATTTTTAGTTGGATTCAGAGTAACTAAGTGATAAGATGTTTATTGAAACAATCAAATCATTTTTTGAGATTGTTTATGATTATGCTTCAATTGATGAAATATTATGAACCACATTTCAATAAAACACATGATTTTTATTATCCAATGGTTATTCATTATATATTCATGTATTGGTAGCATTTTCCCACTATTTGGTACATAAGATAGTTAAGAAACTATTTCTAAGAAAGATATACTTTACTCTCTCTTCGGTCAAAAATTTGTGTTCCTTCAAAACCATGTTTTATAAAAAAATGGTTTGAAATAATATTATTATATTATATTGTAATATTAAAAAAATTACACTTTTTGTCTTTTAATAATTATTTTAAATGGATATTATTTTTTTCTTTCTTAATAAGACATTTTTCTTTTATTTTGAGCATGCAAAAGTAATATTGTTTTTACCTTATATGACATGTATGGATTTACCCTCCATCATTACATTGAATCTTCCTTTGAATTTTTAAATGGTTAATTTTTAAGAAATTTTTTTAAAAAAAGTAATTTTCATAGAAATTTTTTTTCAAAATGTTTTCTATCTTCTTTTATAAGCTTATATGGAAAAATGGTTTTCAAGACGTTTTCAATCTCCTTTTATAAGCTTTCAAGGAAAATGGATTTCAAAAATTTTACAATCTCACATTATATGTTTACAAAGAAAAAGTTTTCATAAATTTTTTCAAATATTTATTTATAATATTTCAATATCATTTTCATGAAAATATTTTTCAAATTTTTTTATGTTTTGAAGATCCTTTTTCAAAGAAGAAAGGATATTTTCCCCAATAAACTTTTTTTAAAGATAATTAAAAATTATTTTCCATATAAGATGACATTAATTGATGTTACTCAAGTTCCTCTAGAAAATAATCCCAAGGTTTAATTAATATTACTTCTTGAATGGTTTATGTTTTGATCAAATGATTCTTATTACAATCATTTATATTCCACAGGTTATATGCTTTTTAAACCCATATATTTTCGTAGTTTATGCTTTAATGAAATGATTATAAAACATATCTCTTTTCGAGAGGATATGATGTGATGAAATTTTAATGATACCAATTTCATTTCATTAGTTATAATATGATGTTCACAGAACCCATCTCTTTTTATTGTTCATAGTATGATAAATGCGTTATTATATTATGGCACATGTATGAATGATTTTATTATAAGATGGGTGGGACCTATATCTCCCTATAATACATTGGATGAATATTTATAACTCATGATATAGTTATTGGAATAAATTTGATAGGCTTGATCCACTATGAGAATAGAGGGAAATCTGATCCCTTATAGAGAAAGTACTGTGACTGGGGATGATTGTGTGTACTGCCGAGTAGGTGTCATAACCATGAAGATGGAAGATGGGGAAACCTGATCCACTATGGGAATATGGAGAAACATGATCCACTATGGGAATATGAGGAAACTAGATCCCTTACAAAAAAAGGACTGTTACTAGGGATGGTAGTGTGGACGACCTAGTAGGCGATGTTCCCATGAAGTGCCTTGACATGTTATAGCAGTGCGTATTTACTTATGGGGAATGATATCACATGTTTATGCATGCCAAAATTTATTTTCTTATTCCTATGTTATGATTTCATGTCTTATGTTATTTATTTGTTTGGATTCATGTCTTATGAACTTCCAAGATCTATACCATTATTCATGTTTATGATCTTTGAAATGCTTGGTATTATATTGTAATGTTATGATCACATTATCATGCGCATATACTCATGTTTATGCTTACATTTCTCTATTTTTTCTTTATTATTCATCTGATCTCACCCCTTTTTATTTTTCCATAACAAGGTTATGGAGATATGTATTTTGTGAGACATGTCTAAGAAGGGTGATAGTTATGAAGAAACTAGTGGGAGAAAATGTATCTCTCTAATGTAGTAGTGTTTATCTTTCCATGTTTCCAAATGCATTAGACCAACAATGGTCTTTGGTCATCTATTTATAAAATGTTTAAATTAATTATAAAAAGATATGTAACATTAATGTATATCATGACTGGGTCGTTATACTACTTAACTATCCAGTACTTTGGGATTCAATATTCTATATTTATTACCAATATAACAAAGTAACCACAAACTTTGGGAAAATAGGGTCAGGGTCTTAATAGTTTATATTTGAGTATGTTTAACAGAAACCTTTGGAAATATATTTAGGAAAACATATGTTAGAGAACATAACCCTATGAATAACTTTTTTGATATGTCTAAATATAAGATAACATCCTAACGTTTTGGTATAGTGTAGATTATGTGGTTTTCATTATGAAACATCCCTTTATTGATATTAAACTTAGACATGGTTTTGGATTAGATATGCATAAGGATATTTACTCTGAAAAGGGAACATTGGGATTCAACTTGATCATCACTTGGTTTATGATAAAGGTCTGTACTAAAGACCTAGTTAGACACTCCTTGGATATATGCATGTTAAAATTCATATTTTCATAAAAACACATTATAAAGGATTTGAAAAAAAAATTATGATCTGAAAACATTCACAATGAAAAGGGTTTGATTATCTTTCTGTGCTTCAAATATGAAAATTTAATCTTTTAAAGTAAGATATGAAGTTTAAATTTATATATTTCCAACCGAATGATGAGATTTTTCATTATCAATTAAATGAAATTATGTTTTTATATCTTACTATGAAAATTCCCCAACATTAGAAAAATGATGTTTATATAAAATTTAGTCATATTATCAATATTTTTGATGATAGCAATGAACTTTTTCACATCTATTTAATTTATGGCTTTGTGGTTGTTATCTACCTACTTACCATGATAATTATCACTCTCCCTTAATATTTGGGTGTATTTTTCTCTTTAATTTTCATGTTTTCACTTCACACCAATTTTCCCCAGTTTGGAAACCTAATATGTGTTATTCCAGATGATCTTAACACATAAATTTCTATATTTTCAATATAATTCTTGATTAAACTTTTTTAAGATGTTTTTTCCCCAAAAATTAATTTGAGTTGTTAAAACCTTGTTTTCCATGAACAAGTTAAAATTATATGGTATAATTTATTTTGGGGGGATAGAATATAACACCAGGGTATTTTTTGAAATTTTTTCAAATAAAATTAATATTTTTGATATTTTTTATTACATGTAAAACTATGTTTGAATTTCATTATATGAAATACTGATTTTGGATTATGTTAGAGACAACATAGAGTGTATTTTGTGTTACACAAAAAATTGCATTTAAAAGATACAATGCATTATATTAAAATATTATTCTTTAATATTATTGTTATCAGATAGCCATTGGAATGGTGGGTATCAATGATATTGACTAAATTATAAAAAATATATTCTTTTCACATGTATATAAAATGTATTCTTTGGTGAAAAATTAATTATAATTTAAAATAAAAACTATTTGAAAATAAATAAATTATTTATCATAAAAAACTATTTTTTATGGGAACAAAGTTGTTTTAACTCAATAAATTTAACAAATCATTTTTTGTTAATGATTTTAATGAAATTTATATATATAATACAGTCAATAAAATTATTAACATTCATATTAAATTTTTATAGGAAAAATATAAGAATAAATCCAATTTTTCACTTAAAAACTATATTTTTATAAAATGATGTTTTTTAATCTTTTGTATACACATTTTAAAGTATATTTTCAAAACTTCTAAAAACTTTTTCAAAATAATAATTATTTAGGTTTTTTAAATTATAATTTCAAAATTATATTTGGGTGAATTTTTTATAATTTCCGAAAAGATAAATATTTATATGAATAATGATAAATAATAGTTTTTATTAATATCTCTCAATTATTTTAAATCATTTTAAAAATATAAAAATTGTTTAAATTTAGTTTTAAATGTAAAATTTGTTCTATTATATATATATATATCTATATATATATATTAAAATAATTTTTTTCATGGGAATTATTTTCATAATATATTTTTATATAAAAATAGTTTAAACTTTTGAACATTTTCTCATTGAAAACCCACTTTCTCATCACATTTGTGGGATTCATTTTAAATCAAAATTTTATACATCTATGAATGGAATTTTTAAGTGGATTCCATATTTTAAATTATAATAATTTATATTATCTAATAATGTAAACATAATTTTTGAAAATAATTAACATAAAAAATCATAAAAAATGTTTTCCATTGTTAACGTAAAAATGAGTTTACCGAGGGTTAAACTATAAATAAAAGGGTTAAAAATGAACCATAAATATTAAAAAAAACTGTGTAATTATTTAGACATTATATTATATATTATAATGAATTTTACTTTTTTATACTTTTGTAATTATAAAACATGGATAAGCATTATTATTTTCCAAAATTACATGTTTTCCACTCATCTTTCTTATAAAAGGCCACACATTCTCCTCTCGTATTCAATATTTTGAAACCATATTTTCAATAAATAACTAAAAAAATAACTTCTTTAATTATATCCTCTCATTATATAATCCTTATTGTGTTCATAAATCCAACCTATGAATCCTTTTGGCGCAATCCAAAAGAAGTTTTCTAAAGAATAGGTAACATCCCCAATCAAGAATTTTATTTTTGTTCTTCTTAAACCTCCATAAATTATTACTAAACCAATATAATAAAATAAAATAATTATAATACATATAATGATATGTTTATATGTTAAGTTAATTATATATATCCAACTCATTTTTCAACAAAATAGATATGAAATATTTGTTCATGTGTAAAGAGGACAACCACCTCACAAATCGATTTTATTCATTTACAACTACCACCTCTCATGGATGTATATAATGATGAAAGATATTTTTATATATTATATATATGAAATTATTATACCTATGTACTTATAATATCAAATATACCTTCTTACCTCCAAATACATTGCAAACAAAATAATGTCTCTTGTCTGTATAGCTGACTACCACATCCCGAACCGATGTGATGTGTTTTCCAAAAAAAATTACTTCTATGAAGATAAGTATATATTAGATAAATAAATAAAAAATTTCAATATAAATATACTTATTTAATAATTATATCATATATATTTTCTTAATTTCCATGTATTTGGGGATGGGATAACATCGCTTATTTATAAGCACTATTGCCTCGTGAGGTGACATTATTCATTTTTCATGTATGCTTTACATGGAAGGAATTAAGGATAGGTTTAAAAACATATTTATGATTTATATATACATATAATAAAATTATTATATAATAGTAATATATCATTTATCATTATTTAATTCTTTCCTATAATAAAATGGATACATTTTTTAAGTATAAATAGGACTTACTGTCTCCATGAATGGGGTGCTTAATTTTTTATCTCTAACTTCTAAGGATTTTGATAAATACATATATAATGAATATATATTATATTTATATCATGATAAAAAATTGAATATTATTTAACAATGATCAAATTAAGAGTAAAAAAATAACAAATCAAATCATACACAATAAAAACAAAGTTTTTATTACCTGAAATGTGATTTTGACAATGAATTGTTGACAAATGAGCGATAAAATATCAATATTAAATCATATATGGTATGATAAATAATGTTTTGGTTTTTTAATAGTTTTTTAATAAACATATATTTATTATACATTAGGTTTTAATGTGTGTGAAGGATATATATACTTATGTTATGAGATTTCAAGTCTCTCTTTTATTTTTGGGAGACATAAAAAAATTCACCAGTAATTTATTCTTTGTGTTGTATATATTTTCCCTTGGAAATTTTCTATCATAAATCTCTTAATTTTAATTTTTTTAATTTTTTTTATTCCTTATTGGGTATTATGATTCAAAATATTACAAAAGTAATAGGGGAATTTTCTTCTTTCTTTTACATTCGTGATATACATTCAATATTCACCACTTGTTTCTTATTTGTGGTGTATATACTATCAATGAATATTCTTGAATTATCTTTTCATGAAAAGTATTCTGATTTACATATCCATTTTAGTATCTCTCTTTCACATGGTTTATGGTTTAAAATATACTTATGTCGTATGGTGTTTTTGTTTAAATTTTTCCTCTTCAAGTCATATTTTATGTTATACGGATATATTCTTTTATGATGTGAATATATAGACAAATTAATATTTAATATCATAAATATATTTATCCTCATATTATTTTATATTTAATGTTATTTTATTATTTCTATGGGCTTATGATTCAATGTTACCAAAGTGGTAAGAGTTTTATTATATAATATCATCGTTTATCAGGATTGTTTATGATTATTTTTCTACAGATGAAATATTTTGATCCATATCTGAAGAAACTCATGAAATTTATTATCCTATTTCTATTACAAGATAATACATGTTTATATATATTTTCCTCTTCTTACATACTAAATAGACCAAAATAATGGTTCTAAGAAAAATAATCATTATTTCTATCTTTGGACAAAAATCTGTTTTCTTCCGAAACCTTATTTTCTAAAAATGTATTCAATTTTTTTAAAACAATTTCCATTTAATATGAAAGGAAATTTTTTCCATTATTTAAATTTTATAACATGTTTTGAAAGAAAAATTCATGTATTTTTCTAAACAATTTATATATGGATTGTTTCGAAAATGTGAAATAAATGTTTGTTTTAACTTGTTCAGTATGAATATAATTTAAATAAATTTATAAAAGAAAAAGATATTTAAAATTTTTTATGTTTTAAAAAAAATTAAAATGAAAATTATATTTTCCTTAATAAATTTTTTAAATAATTTTTTATGCTTCATTTATAAGTTTCAATGTTTATTTTCAATAAAAATATTGTCAAGATTATTTATTAATTTATAGTTTTAAAATGTGATTTTCAATAAAAATTTATCTTCCAAATAAATGTTTTAAATTATCCTTCAAAATAATTTCCATCAAATATAACATCTTTTGATGTTGACAATTACTTACAAGGGATATTTTCTATGGATACCATTATTATTCTTTATCTGGATGATTTTTTTATGATGGAATGATATATATTTAACCTATTACTCTAAAATGGGTTTCATCATGAGGAAAGTATTATAAAACCTCATTCTTTTCATAGACTATGATTTAATGAAATGATTATGAAACATATATCTTTTCTACAGGATATTAAATGATGAAATATTTATAAAACACATTTCCTTTCATGATTTATTATATGATAAACTTTTTATGATCTTATCACACACATATGTATTATTTTCTTTACATGAATGTTGGGACCTATATCTCCCTCTAATGAAATGGATAATGATATATATCTCATGTGACATGAAGGACTATAATATAGAGTCAACCTAGTTTAGTAATGGACTTTTTCCACTATGATGGTTATGGTAGTAAAACTTGACTACTATGATGTTTTGGGGAGTCAACTAGATATATTATTTTTACCTTGGAAGTGGTCCTTGACTATTTTGGAAATGATTTTCTATTTATATGTGTATTCCACAATTTTGTGCTTTATTCCAATACTATGATCTAATGACTCATTTTCTTTTATTTATTTATGATTCCTGTCTAATGAACTTATAAATTTTTTCATGACTTAAGATTTTGATCATTGATATCCAGGGTATGGTTTTTGTTTGTTATGATCATATTCTCATAAAATTATTATCATGTTATGTTTATGTATTTTTTTTCTTTTTTACTCTTAATAAGAATCAGATATCACCATTTCGTATGATTCTTCCCCCCATGTTATGAAGAAAGTTTTTAAGTAGGTTTTTCTATATAGTGTACTAAATGAAAAGATATTTTTTTTAAATAGATAATATCATTCACAAAATAATAATATTGTGTACCTAGTCTCTAATGGAACTTAACCATTATGATCCTATGGTGCATGTTTTCATAATGTAGTAAATATTCATATAAAAATATGTAATATTTATGTATGGGAATCCTAAGATACTACATATATATAATGAATATATATGATATTTAAATAATTATTATAATTATATAAATGATGGAACCCTGATCAATGTACCATGACCAATACTACCGAACCAAAACATATACCTGAAAATTACTTTTTTCATTTTCTCATGGCCAGTTTGAGGGTTTCCGGTACCCAATACAAAACATCACTGGTTCCAAAGACCACTCGCAACATCCAGTGAAATTCACATTTCAAATTTCACACTCAAGCGAACCAAAAAGCTATCCTCGATCTGCACGCCATCAATCCGCACACCTTTACATGCATCCTCAAGCCGCTCATGCCCTCGAGATTCGAACCCATCAACGTCGCCACCATCGTTCGACGTCGGTGAGAAATCCTCCGGCAACACCGTGAAACCAACAGATTCAACGATCGAGGACACCAGAAAGAGTTCCGACCCCACCACCGTCATCACAAACAATCACCGTGGCTAGAAAACAGCCACATTCATGACCCAAAACCCCACCCCAGCTTCAAACTCTCACACACTAAACTCCAAGAACAAGAGTTTGTTCGACAAACCCTCCCGACGTCATCTTCATTAGCTCAAAACAAACCAAGCTCCCAACGCCGCCATCCGAGAAAACCAGAGAAGCAACGCTTGACCTCCAAACACCCAAACTGATGGCCAAAGTGCGGATCTCAAACCGTCGGGCCAAGGACTCAAGCACAGAATCAACACCGAGTCGCAAAAACCCTGATGTGTGCAAGACGAGCCGATACAAGGCCGCGGCAATATAGAAAACACCACCTCAAACCGTCGAGCTAGGGAATAAGGAGCGTAGATCTACGATGAGGGAGGCAGCGTGAGAGAAACCCTAGCCAAGAGCAGTTCCCCTTACGGGCTCATCCCCCCCAAGAGTTCACTGAACCAAAACATATAAGAAAAAGGAATGAGGTATTAACTTGAACAAAAATTTTAACAAAGAACAGTTAAAAATGAGCGATATAAGATTAAAATTAAATAATATAATGTATGATATATATGAAAATGGTTCTATAATATATTTCTAAAAAATATATTTTTTTTGTGGGAGGTTCTGACACATATGAAGGACGTCATACCTTGGGTGATGGTTTATTTAAAAAGCTGAACATTAATCAGGATTATTTTTGTTAAATTATTCGCTAGAAAAAGTATTTTATAATTGTATCTTAAAACCTATATATTCTTTTGTTATATAGTTATTTTTTGAAATTATGATTTTTTTCTCTCATTTTACACTATATAAGTACTCATGATACTAAAACTGTATTTTATGGAAAACAACGTTATTTTTCTACTCAGTCAAGAATATTTATATTCTATATCCATGTTTTCCTGAAATTGTTTTTAAAATATAATTATTAATATCAAATTATTTATTTAATATATTTATGGTCGTTTTTTTTAAAATGGGTTAAAGGATCCTTCATGTCTATTTTTTAGTGAGGTATGTTTTAACTTTTTACATGAAATGAGAATTAAATATTTGTTTTAATATACTCATCATGAAAAGAATTTCACACCAACATGACCACTAATTTCATTAAAACTTCCTTTACATGATTCCCTTATTATTTTATAATAAACTATTATAGTTAATATTAGGGAAATTTTATTTTTAAAAAGTAATTTTCAATGTAAAAAGGGTATTTTTTGGAAGAATTTTTTTAATAAATTTTTTTTGGTCTTTCCATTAATCAAGGACAACAACCACTATTTTACATATGTTTCACTAGTGGTAGTTTCAAATAATACTATTATTATTATTTATTCAAATGTTTTATGATCTATTTTACTAGGGATGGACTATTTCTATATAATTTACCATATTACTCTCGATGGTTTTCTTACTATTTTTATTGATTGGGTAGATTATTAACAATTTCTTTGCTAATTTCTTAATATGAATATTTTTATTGATTATGAATCAACCCTTTCATATGATTAATGAATCAGAATTATAAAGGTATAGTGGAATCCCTTTATATCCCCTTAATTCATCAATAGGTCTTATGAGACAAACTATCTTGGGTATTTGGCTGAGGTGGTAAACATTTATGTATGATGTCTTAGTATGAGGCATCGGTGTTATGTTTATATTTTCAAGTATTATGTATTACCTAAATATGATATTATTTAGTTATTTCCATGATATTTTTTTATTTATAATACCCATTGATAATTTTAAATATCATGTGATTATTTATAAGGAATTATTTGTTCATCACTTATTTTTTCATATCTGTCTCCGTGATAAATTTATTGATTAAATGGAATGTGTGTTTAAAAATCTACCTTAACATATTTATTATGAATTCTTTATTCATGGTATCTTTACTATATACATACCCTTACTACAATGATAAAAAATATTATAAATTGAATTCCATATTTTTAAATGAATAAATGAATTATCAAGTAAACAGGTTATAAAAACACATTCATTAATTTGGTTATTTTTTAATGTTATATACTGATAGATTTAAAATGAAATTATGAATCACAAACATTGATATTATAGACATTGAAATTTTATTTTATTACCATTATATCTAAAGGGTTGTGATGAAATATAATTAATATATATTAAATAAGTTATTTCCTCAACCAGTAGGATTTTACACTATAAAGATCCTTTATCAAAGCTCGTGAGGGATATAGAATTACTAGAATTTTCACTTGATCAAGGTTTATTTGATATGAGATAACTAAATCATGAGGAAACTTTTTTGTGGGAGAAGTTGAAGCTCATCTAGATCATGTCCCAAACAATGTATGTTGAACCACCCCAAGAAAATCTCACCATCGCACACCTTACCATTAAGGAATTCACTATTGTAATAAAGGTCTATTTATATAGACCATATCAGTATGAATTTATATATTTTATAAATTAAACGATATATAGTTATTTATATAGGTTTTTATATATATTTATTTTATATTTATATGTTTTATTTTAATTAATCAATATGTATATTTATCCTTTTTTTAATATTAACTTTTAAATATTTAAACAACAAGTTTCATAAAAATTAGATTATAATAAGATAAAACAAAAGGTGTATTTTTTTGGAAATATTTAGTTTCAATCAAGGATCTATTTTTTATGAAGTTAATAATTTTTAAAATTAATTATACTCTATTATAATTATATTAATAAAACTTATATATTTAATATAAATTATAATGTAACTTGTTGAAGTTAAATGAAATTTTTATAATAGTCAGAAAACTAATATCGAAAAAAATGAGGATTATTCCATAAATGGATATTTTAATTTTAGAATTGTAAATTCTCATATCAAATGAATAAATTTTAATAAAATAAAAATTATTATTTAAATAAACACATCTAAATTATACAAAGGTTATTTTTTCAGAATTTTCTAAGATGGTAGAATTTTCATGTAAAAAATAAATATGGTATGAATATACCGTATGTATTATGGAATCATAATGACCCAAAAGTGATGTAATAGATTCCAAAAATGTAATGAATACCCAAACTAATATTTTCCATTTAAAATAATGTGTTTTTGAAATTATATTATTTTTTTATAAAACCTTAATGAATCCTCCATAACCTATATTATATGTTTAGGTTTTAAAATCAATTACTTAAAAACATGACTCACTTCCACATCACCAATGATATTATTATAATTATATCAGTTCTTAAACATGTAAAATAATAAAGAACACTTAATTTTTTCTAAAAACATGCACAAAAACCATGGTAAGTTTTTTTATTTTTATAACTTTATCATATCTTGTCAAAGACTTAGTTTTTGAAATTAATACATTATTATAATATCTTTTATAGTATAATCCCACCTAGACTCCCATTATGATGCACGAAAACCCCTTTTATCCTAAAATTTTTCACCCCTTATCTATTTTTAGTCTTTATATGGTTCCCGCAATATCTTAAGAATATCCTCCCAATTTGTTAAAAGCACCCTCTCAGTGTAATGGACCCTCTCTTTCTATTATTTATTCGGGTACCATATTTAAATTATACATTTTGGTTTCCAACTATTAATTTTGGGATATGTATTCAAACATAAATATTAATATACATATGATTTAATAGTGATTATTTACCTCTTTCATTCTCATATTACCCTTCCATGAATCTTTATATACCCCATTATGCTACATAATAAATCCTTTAATTTTCCATTCCCACCATTTTTATAGTGAATATCCATTCCCATTTATACACCAAGGTATTTACCAAGATGTTCCAATTTATCATTTATTATGTACATCCTTGTATGTGTCTCATACTCCTTAATAATGGGATTTAAATTGATGAAATACATCCTTAAGTTATGTGATCTATATTTAACAGTTATTTATGAACAATATATAAACGTGATTGGTGGGACCAAAAATATATATCCCTCCAATTCAATGAGAAATGGATTAATCTCATTATATTATTTTATAGTGCATGGGAGGTTATCTTAAGAAGACTATTTTATGTTTTCTTGGTGGTTATCCTTGAATGTTGTTTTTTATTCCATGTTGTAATCTATTTACATATTATTATATTGAATTTATGTTATCATGTGACATAATGTCTCATTGTTCAAGATTATGATCCTCATCCCAATAATGTTACCTTGATATACCTCTTATGTAGCTAAAAAACCCCAATAAACCTGAAGAAGGTGTCTAATATCATTAAGTTGGTATAGGGTATAAGGAAAAACATCACGAAATACTGTTAATTTTAGTAGAATTGTAAACAATATACATATATGATTCTTACAATATAGTTCTATATAAAAATTAAAAAATATTTTTTTTATTTCAGGGATAACATTATTCCATCTGTAGAATCCATTAATATCAGTCCTAGTAAACATAATGGAATTATACGGTAAGGAATCAAAATAAGGGTGAGTTCAAATTATTAGTAAGGGTTACATAAAAATAAATCAATGAGAATAATCAATATGGAAAGTTAGTAACTGAATACACATGAAATATAACAAATAAACTAATAAAGAAGATCATAAACAATATGGAAAGGTAAATAAATCGAATCATATTTCATCCAAATAACTAGATAAGGATATATCAATTTGGTAAGGAAAATAACTGAAAACACATTCCATTTATTCAAAAAACTGATAATCAAATGCATCCATAAATTTTTTTTCGAAGTTAAAATCTCATGTATAATAATAAAAATATCAGAATGAAGGAAAATATTAATTATTGGATGTCAGGTTTCTTAGGTACATGATACATTTACTGTCAGGACCTTTTCAGAATATAGTTTAAATCATTATGGGTGAAAAATCCACTAAAGCCTACAAACTAACTCATCCCATGAGACTATTAATCCATTTATGGTATATCTATAACCAATCCCCACTGGTATCATACCTATCCAAATAATTCCTCATATAATAAATAAATGATTTAATTCTTGAAAAATGTACCACATCAAAAAAATTTACTAAGTAAAAGAAATGGATTTATTAATATTACCATAGTTAATAAATAATTTTTAATTAGACATTGTAAATAAAACTTGTACATGATTTTGGTAATAATAATTTACATGATAAATTATATGGATATTTAGGAGGAATTTAATGTTCAATTATCATTTTAAGGTGAATAATTAAAGGGGAAGTTAATAATGACAAAATTATTCGAGTAAGTGAATGTCAATACTATCCTTTTTCAAAATAATCATAATCCATGTTGAGAAGTAATAATTATGGTATCAATATGACATACTCCCATTTTATTAAGAATAATTATTTTTTCATTAATTAAATAAAAATATAATAAAAATATCTTCTATAAATGTTCTTGAGGAAAATATTATTTGAATTTTGAAAAATATTTTTAAAATAGTTTTATTTAAAAATAACATAAAAAATATTAATTAAAAATACTTTATTAAAATTTTAAAGTAATCTTCAATAGAATTATGGTGGGTGATTCTATACATGTCATACAAGGTAAAAAGAATATTCTATTCTCATGGTAAAAATGCCAGAAAAGTTTCTTGTTCTGAAAGAGACAAGAAGATTCGGTTGAAATTATTTTTAAAATAAAAAATTGGTCAAAATTAATTTAATAAATCATTTTGAAAATTCTTAAAACTTTTTTTAAAACATTTTTATAAAACATTATTTTCAAAGAAGATAGATCATTGACCGAAGAGAGAAATGAAGTCGGGTTTTCGTAAAAATATTTTATTAAATATTTTATGTTCTAATTAGTGTAAAAACTAATATAAAATGAAAAATATGGGGAATTACTAGAGGATAATATAATTATAGGTTTTGTTGAATAATTATGATATAATTTTTATTAATGTAATTTCAAGAATAAACAATCTAGATAAGAATGATATTGTTAAACAATCCCATAAAATGATCTTATCATAAATATGAGAATTATTCAATGAATAATTTTTATGAATCAACAGTAAATATATATATATTTAAAGTCACTATACATATAATCATATAATATTAATGAAAACAAGTAAATAATATAACCTAATGATGAGGAATTGGGTTATGAAATTTTATTACCACATGGTATTTTTAAGTTCAATTCCACATAGATGAAATAATTAAAGTTACAACTCAAAATACCATGAATAATGGATTTTTAATTATATAAAATTTATAAGGTTTAGTATATTCCTCATATAAAATAAACATGGTCTATAACATTACTGTATTCCTCAAATAAATGAAATTGAGAAGGAATCCATTACCTCATGTTTTTATTTTGGTTGTACATTCTTTAACCTAATTTATAGTAGTTTAAAACATGTTATAAACTTATAAAATAACCATATTAATATTTATGAAATAATATATAATTTTTTATTACATATTATAACCCTTTTTGTAAAACTACTTCTTTACATTAGCTAATTTGGGTGATAATTGCCATGTTTTTCATGTATGTTTTAACTTTTTATTTTTTGTTCTGCCTACATTGATCATGATTTAATAAAATCCAATATTTACTACATAATTTAAATATCTTATATATTCATTATATATGTATTTATAGTAATTCATAAATTTTAATGATCAGAAATAAAATTAACAGTTCATGGACATGGTAGGTCTTACGTATGCGTGAAATCTACTTCTTTTTTTAGATAATATTAAAATAATTAAAAGTAATTGATATGTATATAATAATTATAATATTATATTAATTATATATATATATATCACATGTGTTTATTAAACTCATACTTAACATGTTACATGTAAAGAGAGAATAAACCACATCACATCGCAAGGTGGTAGTCCACCATACACACGAATGATGTTATTATATTCCCATTAAATAAAAATCATTAAGTTATGAGTTAAATAAAAATTAAATAAGAATTTATAAATTATAAATATCATATAAAATATATAAAAATATAATTCTATCATTATTACCAACCTATAAAGTTGGTAATGGATGAAATAATGACATTGGTTTGTGAGGCAGTAGCCCTTCGTATGCACAAATGATGATTACATATCCCATTTGATGGATGTGTGTATGGATGTAAATCATAAACATAACATTAAAAAATATCAGTATATATGTGATAGTGAGTTTATTTTATATGAAATATATAATATGAATTTATATAATGGATAAATAAATAAAAAAGTGCTCGTTCCTGAACATTACCTTTTCATAGGGTAACTCCTTTGGGTTTGTCATATAATCCTTCCTTGGTTTTATTTATGTGCAGATAAAAGGATTAAAGGATTAGGAAAGGGATTTTTTTAATTTTATTTGGGTATTTTTAGATGATTCAAAGGAAATTAGAGTAGTAAAGAAGTGGGAGATTGAGTTTCCTTTTATAGTGGAGGAGGTGTGGCATTCTTGTAAATATCAAAAGGTAAACATTATTGAAAGGTATCCATTACATAATGTGACCCCAATAATGAACCAAGCTCTATAATAGAGGTTATAGGGTCTAAATATGGTCATAATATTGGGTTTCTAAATGTTTCTAGGTAATTTTTTCTACTGTTTTTAATGTTTAGTGGCTTCATAAACTCAATTTTCTCTTAATTGTTGTGTTTAGTTATAATTTCATTCAATAATATTTATGGAAAAAAATAATGATGACCTTTTTAGAAGTTATAAATTATGAAGATTCCAAATATGGAATCCATTTTTTCAAATTCAATTCACATTAATGGAATAATTTAATTTAAAACTAATCCCACAAACGCACTAAGAAATAAAGTTTTGAAGTGATAATTTTTAAATGTTTACAAAGTTTTTATATCTAAATTTAATATAAAAATTATTAAAATGATTTATAGATGTATAATTGATCTATTTTTAGTGTAAAATAAATTCCAAATATGATATAACATTATAAAATATTTACATGAAATATAATCTTTCAATTAAAATTTATCATTTTCCACAATTCATTAAAAAATGATACTTCGCAAAAATATACAAAAAAACATAAGATAATTAGGAAATTTCAAAATAAAAAAAATTAAGTTTATTTTTCATATAATATCAATAAAATATTCAAGATTTACATTTAATATACGTGCTCCACTAAATGGGTAAAAAAATTCCTTTAGAAAAATATAGATTTTTTTCCATAAAATTTGAGTAGTTTTTATCTTTTTCATTTTAAATCTGTTTGATTAATGTCAAAAATATTTTATTTTATATAAAATAATTATTTAAATGATATCATTCACTAATAGTAATTAATATAATATATTAGAACAAAACTTTTTTGGGAGAATAAAAATAGTTTTTTTATAAAAACAATTCCATTACAATAAATTGGTTTTTTATTTTCAATTTTATTTAATTTGTATAAAATGATTCATTTTATTTTTTTGTAATCCATATATCGTTAGAATTTATTTAATACTATTCATAACCACTAATTAAATTTTTATGACATAATTTTCAATTTAAATAAAAATATTAATAGTATCAGATAAACTTTTTATTTCATGTTATAGAAGCTATCAAAGAAACTCATTTTCGTGTTCAACACAAGATAACTCAGTATTACATGCATAGAAATCTATAGAAAAAATAAAATTCATTTAAAAAAATAAATATATCATAATATTTCAAGATTTTATATGTAATTTTAGAATTATTTTACATGTCATAAAATTTATGGAATAAAATTTTATTCTTATTATTTTTTAGGGCTTTATATTCTCCCCACCATAAATAAAATACATCCTCGCAATTTAAACTTGATCATGGTAATCAATGGTTTTATATTTTCAAATTACATTGTTGAAAAATCCACATCATAAATGGTTTAACAACATATCCTATTAATAAGATATAAACGGACGTACAACAGTCATATAGAATAACATATATCTAGGTTCCAACATAGGGTAAAATTAGTTGATAGTGAAAATTTAGACTTGGATCAAAAGAATAAATATTTTTAGAGAGTGATTGAGTTCATCGATTAAAAACTAGTTAATGGTCATTTTAAAGTTTAGGGTCTCAAAACAATAAATATGTGATGATTTAAAAGTCTATCGATTCAATAAAAATGAAGGTATTATGATAACACTTTTGTTTTAAGATCATTTTTCTAATGTAACAAAATTATTTTATTTCCTAGGAATATAAGGAAATATAATTACTTGATAAATTTATAATTTATAATATCAATTTCATCCTTTAATTTGGAATTAATAAATATTTAATTTATCCCTTATTCCTTGAAATATATATTCAAAAATTATTTTTTTATTCTGGAAGCACTAAAATTTACTTTAAACGTATCATAAGTCCCATAAAAGAGTGAAAAGTCATTTTCTATTTTTCTAACTATTTTTCAAAAACAATATGGATAATATGGTAATCCCTAAAACAAAAGAAAATAAATATAAAAATTAACAATTAATATTAATTCGTTAAATTCACTAACTAAAAATAATGACACGTTAATCAGGATATCACATAGGCTAGTGGTAGCTGTGAAACCCTTATCATCCTTTAGTGGTGGCTTCAAGCCCCACCGCTCTGACGGATGAGAAGGGTTTTCTTCCTATATGTTTTTTTCTCTTTTATAAACTAAATTAATATAATTATAATAACATTTCAAAAAATTACTATGTATATTCTTTAAATTTACTCGTTAAATAACATATTTTCTTCGGTTTTCAACAAAAACTAGTTTTTTACAATTTTAGATAATCTTATTTATTTTTTAACCCTAGATTTTATCAATGCCATTAAACTTATTTCTACAAAATTTAAAGTAATTATAAATAAAATAACTTTTCCAATAAAACATATATTAAAAAATTGTGTTTTATTTCCACAAATTTCCCATAAAATATCCTTAATCTTGGTAGACTCTCATTACAAAAAATAGAAAAAGTTTTTAAAGTAATTGATCATATTTTAAATATTAATAATATAAACCCTTGAGGGTATGCATATCTCTTACATTATTGAATACATATTCACTTATAAAATATGGCACACTCCTTATATTTTTTATAATTCAATTAACAACAATACCATAGGTAAAAATAATTCTCCAATTTAAATCTCAAATCCCAATACATAAATAATTCAAATTTTTTATTCTAAATATTCCCTTCTTTGGTATAGGGTCCATCCTAAGTCATTAATTTTAATTATCTATTAAAATAATATAAAAATGAATATAAAGAAAATGTGAATAATCTTTAGAATAGCCACCTAGTGTGTCAAACCAAGTGTGTAGTAAGGTATGCTTTTGTGTCCTAGGGTATCCTCAAGTCAAGCTAGACATACCCTTTTTTGATTTATTACCCATAGGTATATTTTTTATAAGACAACATCCACTTGTAGTTTATAGATAGGGATATATTGAAATGAAAACCACATTATCTCTTTTTTACCAAAACTTGAGTGTGTTCTTTTATACTTATACCCAAACTATCTCATAGGGTTATGATTCTTACTCTATATTTTAATACATCAAGTTCTCAAGGCCTCTACTAATTATTTCTTGATTCCAACCATAACAACCTAACCCTAGTAAGGCTAAAGACAATGTCTACAACCATTATATTGTAATTTGACACAAGTAAATGCATCCTAGAGGATAGATCAGTTTAGTAGTCCTGGTAAAAAAAATATACATGAGTCTTAAATTACAATTAAATATAAAACATAAAACATAATTTTTTTTATTTCAGGGATAACTATATTAAATATAGTGAATACTTTTATTTCAGTCATAGTAAACTGATTGGAATACTAGGGAAAGGAATGAAAATAAGGGTGACATTAAATTCTTACTAAGGGATAAGTAAAACTAAATAAATAAATAATAAATGATCATAATAAATATGTCTAGGTAATAATTAAACTTGTATTCCATGTAATCAATAAATTAATAAGTAAGTCCGTAAAATATATGGAAAATTAAAATAACTATAAAGATATTCTATTCAAATAACTTGATAAGGCATAATAAATATGAAAAGGTAAATAACTAAAAACACATTCAATTTAATCAAAAACTGAGAATAAAATATACACACAGATTTTTTCATAGTGAAAATCTCATGGATAATAATAGCTGGATCTCAATAAAATAAATTCTAAATTATTGGATGAGATTATTCCTATGTACATGATACCTTTACCTTAAATATATTTCACAAGATATTTTAATAAATATTAGGGAAAAACCCCACTACAGCTATCCAACTAACACATCCCATGAGACTACTGATGCGTCGAGAGGATATATATTACTAGGCCCCACTCATGTCATACCTTTCTAAATAATTTATCATATATTGAATACTAAATTTAATTTCTGAACTTTTTTCCTTATAAAATATATTAAATGAGTAGAAGATACCGGTTTATCAATATTTTCTCAGTTAGCCAAATAAATTTCAAGTATATATTGTTTGTAAAAATTGAATATAGTTTAGGAAATAATCAAATACATGATAAACAATATGTATATTTATGATAAATATAATACTCAATGATCAATGTAAAGTGAAATATTCAATGAGAAGTTAATGATGACAACATTGTTTTACGAAAGTGAATTTAAATAAAATAATTAGTCAAAATAATAATAATATGTCCAGAGAAAGATCAAAGGATTGTATCAATATGAAATATACCCATACGATTAATAATAAAGGGATATTTCATTAATGAAATAAAAATAACATAAAATGGTCATTTAAAAATGTTCTTGAGTAAAATATACTTTTCATTTTGGTTAATATTTTCAAAATCCTATACTTTTAAAATAAATTTTAAAAAAATATTATTTAAAATTATTTTCTTAAACTTTCAAAGGAAGCATCAAATTAACAATGGAGGTTAATTATATACATTTCTTATAAGGTAAAAACAACATTCCTTTTACATGATAAAATTTTTAGTAAAGTGCATTTTCAGAAAGAGGAAAGAATATTCCATTGAAAAAATATAAAATTTAAAAAAATTAAAAAATTTGTAAATAAATAATTTTTAAATGTATAAAAAAGTTAAAATAAATTATAAAACATGGTTTTAAGGTATGATAGATTTTTGACCGAAGAGAGAAATGAATTTAGGTTTTCATAAAAACATTTTATAAAACATTTTTTCTACCTAATAGTGTAAAAATATTATAATCAATTGAAAATATCCGGAATAAATAGAGAAAAAAATTATAGGTTTTATTGAACAGTTATCATATAATTTCCTTTAATATAATTTCAATAATTAACAATCTCTATTAGAATAAAATTCTGAAATAAACACATAAAATGATCAAAACATTGACGTTAAAATTAATCAATGAATCAATAATGTGTATCAACTTTAAATCCACATAATAAAAGTTAGAAAACCTTGATATATATTCAAATAAATTATACAAAAAAATATATAATATTAATAACCAAATGGAAATAATATAACCCAGTAAAGATGAATTGGCTTATGAAATTTCATTACCACTTGGTAATTTTAAGTTACAATATTATTAGATTAAATAATACAAATTAAAACTCAAAATAAAATAAATAATTATGTATTAATGATATTAATTGTAAAAGGTTTAGTATATATAACATATTGAATAAATTAGGTGTATAACATTACAATATGCCTCAATGAAATGAAATTCAGATGGAATACCTCACCTCACAGTTTCATTTTGGTTTTAAATTCTTTAACCTCCTATATAGTGGTTTTAAACATGTTATTGACATATAAAAAACAATAATAAAAATTATTATTTCATATATAATCATTTTATAACTTATTATAACCCATATGTTAATAATTGTTCGTATTTTTATTGTTCCGGGTGTTAGTTTCCTTATTCTTGAGTTTGTTTGGACTTTTTATTTTTTGTTCATTTTAAATTAGTCTTGATTTAATAATCTCCAAAATGTAAACCATTATTTAAATATCATGTGAATTAATTATATATTTATTTATATTAATCCATGATATATAATTATTGAAGACGAAATACACCATTCTTGGGGACAGAAGTACGTACGAATGCCTGAATGCTACTTCCATTTTCATATCGTATTAAAATAAAGATAAGTAAGTGATATATATATATATATGTTTTTGTGTGTGTGTGTGTTATAATTTTAATATCATATTTATTTCATATATATCACATTATTTTATTAAAATCATCCTTAATAAATTATATAAAAATTTTTAATGAATGACATCGATTCATGAGGCGTTTGTCTACAATACACATGAATAACATTATTATATTCCCAAAATGGGAATAATGAAGGTAAGTGTTAAATAATAATTAAATAAGTATAAATAAATTATAAATATCATATATATCATAATTAAACTACAAATCCATCATTATTTCTAACATTGAAAGGTGTTAATTGAATAATGAACTACATCAGTTCACGAGGTAGTAGTCCATCGCACACATGAACGGTGATTGCATACCCCATTTGATGGATGTTTTTGTGGTTGTAAGTCATAACATAAATATAAAAACATCCCTTTATATTTAAAATACTAAATTTGTTATATATTTAATATATGATAATAATTTATGGAATGGATAATGACATAAAAAAATTTCATTTATGAAGGTTAAATCTTCTACGGGTTACTCCTTTAGGTTTATTCTAAAATCCTTCCATGGATTTCATTATTTACAAAAAAAATATTATATTATTAGGGTTGGTATTTTGTGAGTTGATATGGGTTTGGTTTTTTAATATACAATGATCTTGATAGGTGTTAAGAATTGAGGGTGGGAGTGAGTTTCATTTTATAGTTGAGGGGGATTGACATTATTGTAAATTTCAAAAGGTGATCACTATTGGGAGGTCTCTAATGAATTATGTGAATATATTAATGAACCAAATTATATATAATTTATTATATATTCTAAATTTTTCTATAAAAATGGAGTTTACATGTTTATTGGTCATTCTTTCACTTATACTTAATGTTTAGTCCTTTAACAAACTTGTTTTTCTCTTAATTACTATAATTAATTTTAATTTCATTCACAAATATTTTTGGTCAAAAAATATTATGACTTTAATAGAAATTATAAAATACTCTAATTACAAATATGGAAACCATTTTTCCAAATTCAATTTGTAGAAATATAATAATTTAATTTAAAATTAATCTCGGAGACGCAATGAGAAATCATGTTATTAAAGTGAAAATGATTAAGATTTTACTATGTATTTATTTCTAAATTTAACATAAAAATTATTACAATGAACTAAATGGGATTAATATATGTATAATTGATCTATTTTTAATTTAAAAATAATTAAAAATATGATTTAACATTATAAATTATTTATATGAAAAGTCTATTTTCATTTAAGATTCCATATTTTTCATGGTTCATCAAAAAATAAAACTTCTTACAAAAATACCAAAAAAATCACACTAAGATAATTTTTAGATTTAATTTCCAAAATTATTGTTAGTATTTAATATAAAACTTTAAATGGGTCATAATCTATATTTAAAACTACTGTGCCAATAAAAGGAGGAAAAACAACCTTAAAAAAATACAGCTCTTCATGCGTAATATATGATATGTTCTTATCTTATGTTAATAAAATCTATTTAATGAATGTAAAAAAAATGAATGAATATAATATATATATTATTAAAATCATTCACTAATAGTAATTAATAAAATTTATTAAGACAAATCTTTATTTGAAGCATAAATTATATTTTTTTATAAAAACATTTCCTTTACATTCAATTGGTTTTTATTTTAATTTATAATTAATTGGTATCTAATGTATTAATTTTATATTTTTGAAAACCATAAATTTTAAAAAGTTATTTAATAATATTCATGAAAACCAATTTAACAACTAGGTTATTGTTTTCATTTTAAATAAAAAATTTAATATCATTCGGTAAAACTCTGTCTTGCATGTAACACAAGCTATCAATGAAACTCGATGTTGTGTGTGAAACAAAATAACTTTGTATTTTTTGAATTCAAAGATATATAATAGATCAAATTTAATTAAAATATTAATGATATCATAAATTCTAATGATTTTATATTACTTTCTATGCTTTTTGTTATGTGTAATATACGCTATTGAATAAAATCTTATTATTTTAAAATTTTCTGGGAGTTACATATTTATAGTGGCACGGGATTAGGATACATAGATCTTACATCATTTTTTATAAATATTTTTCACTTTAAAAAATTATATCTTTGAGGAGAATAATATTATTATGTCATTGGAAATATTGAAACATAATCTTATCTCATGTTGAAATATCTTCAACGTCTCCCTTAAAGATCTTTCCAGATAGTAATCCTACATCAAACCATTCTTCGTAACCTAGGATAAGTAAACATAAGAAATGGATGTGATAATATTCTCATTAATGGTAAAAAATATATATATATATGAATAAAATTATCTTAAAGGTAATAGAAGATGATCATAACATTACAAGACCATACCATGCATATCAAATTTCTTAAACATCAATCGTGGCATAAATATTGGTAGTTCATAAGATATGAAACATAATGGAAAAAATAACATATTCCATGATATAATAACATAGGTATTAGACATAAAATTTGTGGGATACAAATAATCAGAGAGAATCCTATTTCAATGATACCTACCATGAAATTCGTAGCATGTTAAGCTTGCGTTATTCACCTGTGTACCAACATTAGGAATGGGAAGCCTTCCTGTGTACCATATTGTTTTGGGTTTGTGATTCCCTCCCCTATATCATATTGTTATTGTATTTTGATTCCCTCTGATGTACTCTATTGTTTCACATTGGGGATGTGATCCCATGCACCCTTGTGTTTCGAGCTTAGGATACCCTCTTATATACCCTCTTTTTTCAGGCATGGGATGCCCTCTCATGTACCCTATTGTTTCAGGATTTGGATTTTATATTGTGTACCCTTTGAGATCCTAAATAATTTATCGTTACCCAATAAATTTTAGGGAGATTTAGGTCCCACTCTTCACATAATTAAATCATACATGCATGTACCAAAAGATAAAAAAAACATCCATCGTATTATGAACCATAAAAAGGTATGGGTTTCATAAACATCATATCATAACCCATGAAATTAATTTTCTATTATAAAAAAACATTATATCCTTACTTATTAAAAATTGAAAGGTTTTGATGATCATTTCATTATAGAATAACCTGTTAATGGAAGATGGTTTTATAATCCTTTTATCATGGTATAACCCATGGAAGAGAATCGGGTTTCAAAAAAACATGTCATATTAACATAAAACATTAAAATAAAGAATAATAAAGGTTTATATGGATTATATAACAAGTAAATAATAAACTATAAAAATTTATTTAAATGTATATGGGGAAGGATTTTGAAATATCACTTGGAAAATTTATAAAGGAAAATAATCATTCATTGAAAATCACTTTTTACAACATAAAACATCTTCAAAATCCATTTCATTTAAAATTGATTAGAAAAAATTATAACGGAATATTTTTAAAAACCTATAAAAAATCTTTATTAATATATCCTTTATTCGGTGAAATTTTTTTTAGAACATAAAACCTTTTGAAACCATTTTCTTTTAAAATATCCCTGAAAATATATAAAGGCAGCTTGAAAAGATTTTGAATTTTTTTTAAATAACATAGAAAACTTATAAAATAATATTTAAATTTTTTTTTGAAAAATATTTATTTAAAAATAAATATGAAAAATTTTAAATAATCCTTCAAAAAAATATTAGAAAACATGTTTTTGGAAGAACACTGATTTCTAATCGAAAACAAAAATAAAGTTGTATTTTATAAAAAAAAATTATTCTTAATTACATTAAGTAACAAAGAGTGTAAAAATGGTACTATTAATTTAATATGTTATAGATAATCATATTAGAATAAAATATCTGATTTTTATTGAGATATTGATCACAGTATTTCATCAATTTAAGCATTATCATAAACAATCCTAATAAATGATGAGATTGTAGTAGTAAACTATTACAACTTTTGAATCATTGGATCATAATACTCATGAAATAATAACATTAAATAAAGTTAAAATATCATGAAAATAATTATATTAATTACATAAAATTTCAAAGGGCAGTTTATACACCCCATATAAAAAATTAAGTGCATAACATGGCATATATCTCAAAGAAGGACAATTGAGACAAAAATTACTTTACTTATTTTGTAACTTTTGAGCCATAAACACCATGTATGAAATATAATAAAATTCACATTTAAATTAACATATATTTGGGTATAAAAACATAAAATACATTCATTGGTAAAATATACATCAGATAAAAATAAATTTGTGGTGAATGTCGCATAAATCTCACAGAAATTAAAGTGAGGTGAGAATACCCTTACCTTAAGTCTAAAATTTCTTTACACACATTCAAACATCTAGTATAAAAAAAATAAGTTTATCAAAAATATAAAAATTTAAAATATTCTTAAATATAATACCGTATATTTTTTTAATTTTTTATGTTACCTTTTTATTGATAATTTCGTGTTAATGTTACATTTCAGGTAATATCCACTTTATTTTTCATGTAAGTTTTGAATTTTTTCTTAATGATTTTACTTAGATCATGATTTAAATATTTTTAGAATTTAAACCATGATATAAGTATCATATTTATTCAGAGAAAAATATTTATAATAATCTATAAAATATTTAAATATGAAATGGAATACACTATTCATAGAGATGGTAGGTCGTACGTATACATGAACATTTTTTTTATTTTCTTATTGTATTGAAAGAAAGAAAGTAAATGAAATTTATGTATATATATTATCATTGTAGTTTAATTATTATTTAATACATATCATATACATTTATCAAACCCATCATCAAAACATTCCATGAAATGTGTGAACAAATCACATTGCTTTGAGGAGGCTTTTGTCCACACATCCACAAACAAAGTTATCGTATTTATAAAAAATGGAAGGCATGAAGGTATTTATTATATAATAACTAATAAAGAAGAAAGACATCATAAATATATTATATATCATATAAAAATATAATTTACATCATTATTTCCAACCATGAAAGGTGGAAATGAAATAAATAACGACATCAGTTCGCAAGGTGGTGGTCTTCCATACACTCAAATGATAATTCTATACCACTTTTTATGGAATTATGTCATAGTGTAGGTAGAGATGTTATCATAACAACATATCAGAATATTTAGTACACTTAGGATGTTATATAAGAAGGAAATAATAATAATTTCTGTGGTAGGTAAACAAATGAATCAAAAGTGATTATGGAAGTATATTACCTCTACTTTGGGTAAGACATTTTTGGCTTCACCAAAGGGATTCCATGATTTAATTTCTACCCAAAGTGAGGACTATAAGATTAATGGATAGAATTTGGGGTCCAACTTTGATAGGATTTGGCTAATCTAAATGGCTTGATATGTTTGAATAATTAAGGTGGATGAGTTCTCATTTATAGTGTAGGAGGAGTTTCGTTCTTATAAATATAAAAAGGAAAACAATATTGAGAGATCTCCCTTACAACATGTGAATCGAATAATTTATATTTTTCAATAAAATAGGTTAATTATTTAAAATATTTCTATAAAATGGTTTTTGGAAATGTTTCTATGATATTTTTCCACTTAATTTAATGTTTAACCAATATGTTAAAAAAATTTACCTTAATCATTTTTATTAGTTTTTAATAAATTCCCTAATTTTTTTTATGAAAAGCTACGTTGATCTCACTAGATATTATAAATTATTCTGATTCAAAATATGGAATATATTTTTTCAAATTCGAACCACATAAGGATTATAAATTAATTTAAAATTAATACCAAAGACGGGTCACAAAAGTGGGTTTTTAAAGAGAAAAGTCCCAAAATTTTGAAAGGTTTTTATATATAATTTCAATTTGAAATGGGTTACAATTAAATAAATTAGATTAATTGATGTATTATTTATATAATTATAATATAAAACCAAATTAATATTTTATTTAATTATATAAATAATTTATATGAAAAAAGAGTTTTGAATTAAAATTCAGTATATTTCATTATTCATAAAAAATGAAACTTCTCAGAAAAATACAAAAAATTACTCAAATTAAATTTTTATATTACTCCTCAAAAACAGTTTTTAGCTTGTATAATAAAATTTATAAAGGTTTCAAATTTTAGATTTAAAATGGGTTCACAGTTAAAAGGCGATAAAATTACCTTTTAGAAATAAACATATTTTTATTCATAAAATTAGATTTATTCTTCTTCTATACATATGAAATATATTGAATTAGTATCAGAAATATTTTTTCAACATATAATATATAAATTTTATTTAAAACATTCATGATTCTCGCTCAAATTTACCCAAGATAAGAAGGTAAGACGGTCCTTGTAGTTTAGCTTGGGTTGTCGAATCCTCAGAGACCTAAGAAGTAACCTATAGACACGTACATTCTATAGACTGTTTTTGGATATGAAGTGGCCAACTTGGGTTGATTTTATATGGGTTTAAAGTAACTCTAAGAGACTTAAGTGAATTCAATTTAAAAGAATGAGTTGATCCTAGGTTATCGCTCGGGGTGGATTGGACGTATTTCCTTTTTAATGATTTCAATTTATTATATTTGAGATGGGTTCATTTAGGGAGATAAAAAAACATCATAACTTACTGGTCTAATTCCTACACACTTTAATACTAATCACCTATACACTTAAAGGATCAAAGTTTTGAGCACTTCAAGGTAAAGGTTCGTATTAGCACTTAAAGTGTGTGGCCTTAAATTCAACAAGGACGATGGAGTTTAAAAATCATCAAATAAAAATCTCAATTAAAGAAGTGATTATACATTAATGAGGTGATAAATAACATCCAATCTAGACCCTTGCTACTCCCTTGGATAAACCCATAAGTGGGTTAGCCCTCCATTGATCCCATGGTTTCAATGGAAGCGGAAAGTAGACTCATGAGGGAGGAAATGGTGAAGTAAAGAAAACAATAAAAATAAAATGATCACTCCACCATTGTCTGAATAATTTCACAAGGTTTGGTGTGAATAAATTCACACCATGATCTAATGGTATCAAAGTTATATTAATAACAACATAATAAGAGTAGAATAAGAACTTTTATTAAGAAACTAAAGTGAATTGAACAACTTACATGTGAAAGACTAATTTGAGACAACAAAATTGCAGCATAACATTACAATTGAACAAAGCATCCAAGATTCTAAATCCTCCAACACCACTGCATTAAATAGAAATTTTTGAGCCCTTTGGTTGAGCCTCCAATAGTACAAGTCATCCCACATGATTATGGTAGGTCTAGGGTGGTGGAAAGTTTTTGAAAAGAAGACTTTCCGCCCTTGACCCGAAAAGGCATCCAGCTTTCATTCACCAAACAGAAGCGCTTGAAAAACCTTCTAGATGGCCTAATTTTGGTGGTCCCTATAATACTTAAATTACTATACTGATGTCCCCTAACATATTGGAAAATCTCAGCCCAAAAGGAGTTATGGTTTTCGAGATATAGTTTAATTGGTGGGATGTTTTTCTGGGCCGTAGAATCTGGCCCGGAATGTTATCTCTATCTTGGGACGCCTAAATGAACACTATGGAGGCCGAATTAGCATTTGATCATGGAGAGTTATTTGTTCTTCGACATTTCTTATATCATCCCACGAAATAGGGGATTCATTGGGCCTGTATGTTGGTCCCCCCCATCTCATCAGTGGGCTGGTGTCCAATCTGCCTTCTCCAGAATTGCTTCCTTTCATTGCCAAATATCTCCATCATCCTCCATGAATTCTCCATTGATTTCTGAATGAAACATGTTCATATTGTAGTTTATATCAATTTCCAAAAATATAAAATTAAAATATGTATAATTAGATGAATCATTGGGTAGTTCAAATGATGTTCAAAAATGTAACACATAATAGTGCATTTTAAGAAGGTATTACAATCATAATGTGAAATGATGTTCAAAGTGTAAAATGCACTAAAATGGTGTTTATGAATAATAAATAACATGAATATTATATATATTAACAATGAATATTGGCCTCATTTCGTGGCTAATCACACCCCCCAACTTGAGTTTTTCTAGTCCTGAGCAAAATATATCTCCACAATATGAAATTCGAATTCCCTTTTCCAAAAACATTTTAATACACAATGATCACCAGAAACCCATATACCAAACAATCATGAAACCCGTCAAAATATTTTAATACAAGATAGTTTCATATGAATATCCCAATCCCAAGCCCATTCCTTTGTTCAAATTCATTTCCATATTTCATCCAATATCAATTAAGTATGAGGATGTGTTGTGCATCGCAATAGATATGGGGGTTCATCTTTATTCAAGGGGAAAATTACAGAAGCACTAGGTGGAATCACATTTCAATATTAAGATGAGTATTCATTTTTTTTGTTTTTTTTTTGCATCTTTTCCATGGTAATTGAAGTTGCACTCAAAAGAGTCAACCCCTGTAGTGAGACATTGCTGATGGCTCCCAGGCTCAAAGACCTTAGGGCACCAAGTGAAGCCCACATACTCAGGAATCATCTTGAGTTAACTCAGTCAAAAACAAATTCAAATTACCAAAAATAGAGATAAAATTACTTACTCTGGGCCAGACAACTATGGAGTCACGATCCCCAAGTGTCGAAAGCCACGCATTAGGTCATTTCATTGCTCTATGCACAAATTTTTTTTTTCTTAAATTTTTTTTTAATACTCATATTAAACTAAAATTATCACCAAACCTATGATATTTATTTAGGGGACCCCATGAACTCAAACTAATACCCCACTATCCAAGAAACGTGCATTGTGATCTTTTTTTTATTTGGATGAAAATATAAATGATGAAATATCACATCGGACAGCCACACTTTCCAAAATCTATGTTCATGAAATTATACAAGGATTAAAATCAGAATCTAGGCGTGCTAAATTATTTGATATTCATTTTCGAAGTGTGCAATGTTTATTACCATGTTCAAAGTTAAAGGAATTTTTCCTTCCATTTACACTTTTTTTTCAAATCATTCATTCATTTTTTTTGACACAAAAGCATTTTTTTTATTTTATCTCCCCACAACTTAAAACAACACTATCCCCAGTGTTTGAAGAAATGAAAATTTAGAAGGATTAGAGGCAGATAATGTAAGTTCAAAAATGAAATTGAAACTAAGGATCATGGAATGAAATCACCTGGTGGTTGAAGTTGAAGTTCTTTCTGTTCCAAATTAGACCTTTGATCTCTTGGGGGATGCAGGCACCTCCTTGATTGAACATGTATCACCCAAAATAGTACCTAAACAAAAAAGAAGAAAAAACCAGAAAAAAAACAACACAACGACTTATGTAATTCCAAGTATCATCATTTTTATGGTTTTTCCTGTTTTTCTATTATTTTTAAATCAAACTAATGATACATTGTCTTCTTTTAATTTTCTAGGTAAGGTATTACTCAGGGATCACACCTCGTGACACAGATGAATACGATGCTCCCCTTTCATACCCATCCATACTCATAATAGAAGAATAGGTCAATAGTCTTTTTTTAATATAAAAATGATTAATTAATCCTATTTAAAAAATAAAGTTTATTAAAACTAAAAAATGATAGGATACTTGAAAACCATTGGTTTCCTCCCATGAAGTGCTTTGTTTAACGTCGTTATCCCGACATGGACCCTAAATCTATCAATTTTTTCCTTGTTCATAGGTTGGCTCAGTTAACTCAACCTCTATTTCCAATTTATTGAATGATTAAATGAATGGTTTTAACCTTTGACCATTGACCTTGAAAATGTAACCACTTGTGGGATCTTGAATCTCTACTGCCCCATGGGGGAATACATGATGCAGTATGAAAGGTCCTGACCATCTAGACCTTAACTTTCCCGGATGTAAATGAAGTTTTGAACTATACAAGAGCACAAGTTTTCCCGGTTCAAAATGTTTGACCTTGATATTACTTTATTGGTAGGCTTGAACTCTATCTTTATTGATCCTTGAATTTTCATAATCCTCCATCCTTAGTTCCTCCAGTTCATTGAGATCTAATTTCCTTTTTGTTCTGTCCAATGAGAGATCATAATCCATTTTCTTAATTGCCCAAAAGGATTTATTCTCAATTTCAACAGGTAAATGGCATGCTTTTCCATAAACCAACCTATATGGGTACATTCCTAAAATGGTTTTATATGTGGTTCTATAGGCCCAAAGATCCTCTAAGAGTTTCTCAGACCAATCTTTCATAGAGGGGTTGACAGTTTTTTCAAGAATTTTCTTAATCTACCTATTCGCTAACTCAGCTTGACCATTGGTTTGAGGATGGTATGCAGTGGACACTTTATAAAAAATTCCATACTTAGACATGAGTGAAGATAATGGGCGGTTGCATAACTGGGTTCCTCGATCACTGATTATAGCCCTAAGAATTCCAAATCAAGAAAATATGTTCTCTTTCAGAAATCGAATCACAACTTGATGATCATTAGACTTAGTGGGAATGGCCTCAACCCATTTTTATACATAATCAACAGCTAAGAGTATGTAGAGGTATCCCCTAGAGTTTGGGAAGGGATACATGAAATCAATTCCCCAACAGTCAAATATTTCAACCTCTAAGATGGGAGTGAGTGGCATTTGATTCCTTTTTGTGATGGACCCTACTTGATGACACCTAGGACAACTTTGACAAAATGTGTAAGAGTCCCTTGAGAGATTGGGCCAGAAGAGACCACATTGAAGAATCCTAGAAGATGTTTTCTTAGAGTAAAAGTGACCTCCACATGCCTCACTGTGACAGAATTTAAGGATAGACACTTGTTCAGATTCTGGAACACAACTTCTAATGACTTGGTCAGGGCAGAACTTATAGAGGTATGGATCATCAAACACATAGTGTCTAACATCATAAATAAATTTCCTTCGAGCTTGAGTCCCTACGAATTTTGGAATGACTCATGTCACTAAGAAATTTGATATGTCGGCATACTAAGGGAAGTCACTCACAGAGTATAGGTGTTCATCCAGAAATGATTCAGACACAGAAAGGTGATTTGAGTTGTCTTTGAATTCCATCCTAGAGAGGTGATAAGCTAAAACATTTTCAACTCCCTTTTTATCCATGATTGTGAGGTCAAATTCTTGTAAGAGAAGTACCCATCTAATCAGTCTAGCCTTGGCATATTGTTTTTGGAAGAGGTATTTTAGTGCAGAATGGTCAGTGAACACAGTGATGGGGGATCCTAAGAGGTAGGACCTAAACTTCTCTAAAGAAAACACAATAGAAAGTAACTCCTTTTTATTAGTGGTTTAGTTTATTTGGGTATCATTTAAGGATTTTCTTGCATAAGCAATGACATAAGGAGTTTTATCACAACATTGTCGTAACACAGCTCCACCAGCAAAGTCACTAGCATCACACATAAGTTCTAAAGGAAGGATCCAATTTGGAGATTTCATAATCGGAGGAGAGGTGAGAGATGATTTGAGGGTTGAGAATGAACCCTCATAGCTTTCTGTCCAAACAAATGGAGCATCCTTTACTAGGATAGCACAAAGGGGACGGGATATTGAACTAAAGTCCTTCATGAATCTTCTATAGAAACCAGCATGTCCTAAGAAAGACCTCACTTCCTTGATAGTTTTGGGTGATGGAAGGTGACGAATTATGTCAACCTTTGCTTTATCAACTTCAATCCACCTACTCGAGACCAGATGGCCTAGAACAAGTCCCTTTTTAACCATGAAATGGCATTTTTATCAGTTTAGGACTAGATTCTTTTCTTCACATCTTGACAAGACTCTTTCTACATTACATATACATCCCTCAAAAGTATCCCCAAACACAGGGAATTCATCCATGAAGACCTCTAGAAAATCCCCTACCATGTCTGAGAAGATTCCCATCATGCACCGCTGGAAGATTCCAGGAGCATTGCATAAACCAAAGGGCATGCGTTTGAAGGAAAAGGTGCCGAAAGGACATGTGAATGTAGTCTTCCCTTGATCCTCTAGGGAGACCTCAATTTGATTGTACCCTGAGTACCCATCTAAGAAACAGTAGAAGGATGACCTGCCACTCTCTCAAGGACTTGGTCAATGAATGGTAAGGGAAAATGATCCTTCTTGGTGAATGATTTTAGCTTCCTATAGTCAATGCAGACCCTCCATCCACTACTCACCCTTTTTGGAAGAATCTCTCCATCCGCATTTGTTATCACTGTGATTCCAGCCTTTTTTGAAACCACGTGAATTGGGCTCACCCACTCACTCTCAGCTATGGGATAGATGATACTAGCTTTTAATAGTTTCATAAGTTTTTTCCTTGCTAACTCCATGATATTAGGATTGAGTCATCGTTGAGGTTGATGACATGGCTTTGAATCAGATTACAGAACAATCCTATGAGTCCCAACAAGTGGGCTAATCCCGGGAATATCAGATAGGGTCCAACCAATGGCTTTCTTATGTTTCCTAAGGACATCTAGAAGCATCCTCTCATGATCGGCTTCAAGAGAAGAAGAAATGACAATAGGATGTGTTTGATTGTACCCTAGTAAGGCATACTTGAGTGTAGCGGGAAGTTACTTCAATTCAAGATCAGGTTGGTTTAGAATTTCAGAAAAAGATTGGGACATTAGATCAAGTTCAATTTCTTTTTTTAGATTTTCTAATAGGATTGATTCCCCACATGTAGAAGTTTCAGCTACTAGATTGTCTTGATCAGATTTAGGGAAGGAATTTGGAGTGGTATCCATGAAAGTGGTTTCTTGAAAGGTTTCACTGATTGTTGGACCTAAGGCTTCATCATAAGAGCAATTTCAAAATGATTCAAGCCAAGGATATAACTTCCTTCATATGAACAAAGGAAATAAATCTCATCCTGACTTAAACATTCATCAAATATTCCTTGATGTTCCATGGATTCATTATCAATGTTTCCTATCATGTTTACTTTATGAATTTCCTCATCATCCCCTATTTGTGAGATTGCATTATAGATGTTCAATTCTGGACGCATGTTCCCAAAGGTGATGGTCATGTTCCCATTTCGGACTCGGATAACAGAGTTGATTGTTTCAATAAAAGGACAGACAAGGATGATTGTGTTTTGTTCCTTATTTCCTATGTTTTGATGGTTGTCAAGGATAATGAAGCTATCATGGTAGATTAAGTTTTAAACCTTTACCAGAACGTCCTTTAAAATCCCCTTCGGAACCCTAATGCTACGATCAGCAAGTTGAAGTGTGACAGATGTGGGTTGGTGTTCTTCTAGGCCTAACTGGTAGTACACAGCATATGGGATGAGATTGACACTAGCACCTAGGTCACACAAGGCCTTGAAAACTTTTCTTTCTCCTAGTTCAACATTGATGTAAGGGAAACTTGGGTCTTTCAACTTAAGAGGAATGGTCCCTTGAATGGTTGTACTCACATTAGCATCCAAATGGACTTGGTTTTTATGTGAAAATTTTCTTTTAAAAGTGCACAAGTCCTTAAGGTACTTTGAGTAGGCAGTTATAGTTTGGATGGCATCGAGAATAGGAATGTTAAACTTGACTTGAGAGAATATTTCCCTCAATGTTTCACCAAATTCAAGCTTGGGTTTCCCCCTCATGCGTTGAGTAAATGGTGCAGGTTGTGGGGTTGTTTTTTGAAGAGTTGTTTCTTTGACAATGTTATCAGTTTCCTCAGTTTGATCTTGTGGTTCATTTGAATTCTCATCCATGTTCTAATCTTCAGGTGGGTTATGAATTAGTGGTTCAGGTTTCTCAATTGATTTCCCACTTCTTAAAACAGTCACAGCCTTTAGTTGTTCATGAGTTGTTTGAGTGAAACTTGACTCTCCCCTTGAAGTTTAGGATGGCACCGCCTGAGTAGGCATGGGAGCCTTTCCAGTTTTTATGGTTTGAAGTTCTTGTTTAAGGGAAGAGACTTCTGATTTCATCCTTTCTATTTGTTTGCACAGTTGTTCTAGTAGACTTTGTGGAATGGTTTGGGTGGGTTCTTGAGTAGGTTGGTTTATCCCAGGGGGATATTTTGGAGGTGGTATGGTTTGTTGAAAATGGACTGGTGGCTGTTGGTATTGGATAGGTTTGGTTTGTAACTGGTTATGGGTCTGGTAGTTCTGATGGGGGTAAGGATTTTGTCCCTATGGTTGGCTAGGTTGTCGGTTATCTTTCCAGCGGAAGCCTGGGTGGTTGTTATACCTAGGATTGAAGTTGTTTTGGTATTGTGGCTTTTGAAATTTCAAGGAATTTACTTCCATTGGGGGTCCTCCTAAAATAACATCCTTGATGGATGGAATATTTGGGAAGTTGTCTGTCTTATGGTCATGTTTGTCACAAATTGTGCAAACAAGGTCTACAGTTTGGATTTCATGGACTTTCCTAAGGTCTATCTCTTCAACCTTCCTAGAGAGTGATACGAGCTTAGCCCTAAGGCTTTCCTCTTCTATAAGTGTATGAATTCTAGTAGTTCTTTGTGGCTTTTCAAAATAAGGTAAAGTTCCCCATGTTTGGTTCTGTTCAGAAAGGCTTTCTAGATACTCGTAAGCATCATTTGGGGCTTTGTTTTTAAAGGTTCCATTACACATCATTTCAATGAATTGTTTGTTCCCCGGACCCAACCCTTCATAGAAAATTATCACTTGTTCAGGAATAGAAAAAACATGGTGTGGAACCATGTTTAGAGTGTCTTTGAACCTCTCCCATGTTTCATAGAATGACTCTCCCTCTTTTTCAAAAAAGTTTTGGATACTCTTTTTAAGTGCGATTGTTTTGTGGTGGGGAAAGTATTTTTTTATATAATTCTCTTTGTAGTTGGTCCCAAGAGTTGATGGATGATGGTTTCAAATTTTTTAGCCAATTTTTAGCTCGATACTTTAAATAAAAAGAAAATAGCCTCATCTTAGCTGATTCTAGTTGATGTGGGGGACACATGGTTTCTACAATGTCATTGAACTCCTTAATGTGCAGGTATGGCATCTCGGACTCCATTCCATGGAATGTGGGAAGGTGTTTTAGGACATGGGGTTTAAAGATGTAGTTGTAATATCCTAGGGAATTATGTCTAATGCATGAGGGGGAATTGTTCCAAGAAGGTGTGAGGTAGACATTCATGGTTTGATCAATTGTATTCCTCAAGTTTGGGGCTGCCTCATTTGGGTTTCCATTTTGGTTCCCACCCGGGTTTATGAGTTGGTTTCCTTGAAGACCTTCCATTGAAATTGGATCAATTTTGGACTCTAGAGTATTAAGAATATTATGATATAATGGAGTGAGTTCCCTTGGTGTACTTGACTCCCCAACCCCAGAACTATCCACCCTAACTAGACGGTTTGATTGATCGCGGGTGTAGGCGGACATGTGCCAAAAGAAAAAAAATGATAAAGGGACAAGATAAGAGAATTTGGATGAGAAAAGAAGAAATGGGGGAGAATAGAATGGGTGTTTATATTACTTACTTGGGTCCCCAGAAACGGTGCCAAAATTTTATTCTCGCTCAAATTTACCCAATATAAGAAGGTAAGATGGTCCTTGTAGTTTAGCTTGGGTTGTCGAATCCTCAGAGACCTAAGAAGTAACCTATAGACACGTACATTCTATAGACTATTTTTGGCTATGGAGTGGCCAAATTGGGTTGATTTTAGATGGGTTTAAAGTAACTATAAGAGACTTAAGTTAATTCAATTTAAAAGAATGAGTTGATCCTAGGTTATCGCTCGGGGTGGATTGGACGTATTTTCTTTTTAATGATTTCAATTTCTTATATTTGAGATGGGTTAATTTAGGGAGATAAAACAACATCATAACTTACTGGTTTAATGCCTAAAACCTTTAATACTAATCACCTATACACTTGAAGGATCAACGTTTTGAGCACTTCAAGGTAAAGGTTTGTATTAGCACTTAAAGTGTGTGGCCTTAAATTCAACAAGGACGATGGAGTTTAAAAATCATCAAATAAAAATCTCAATTAAAGAAGTGATTATACATTAATGAGGTGATAAATAACATCCAATCCAAACCCTTTCTACTCCCTTGGATCAACACATAAGTGGGTTATCCCTCCATTGATCCCATGGTTTCAATGGAAGCGGAAAGTAGACTCATGAGGGAGGAAATGGAGAAGTAAAGAAAACAACAAAAATAAAATGATCACTCCACCGTTTTGCGAATAATTTCACAAGTTTTGGTGGGAATAAATTCACACCTTGATCCAATGGTATCAAATTTATATGAATAACAACAGAATAAGAGTATAAGAAGAACTTTTATTAAGAAACTAAAGTGAATTGAACAACTTACATGTGAAAGACAAATTTGAGACAACAAAATTGCAGCATAACATTACAATTGAACAAAGCATCCAAGATTCTAAATCCTCCATCACCAATTCCTTAAATAGGAATTTTTGAGCCCTTGGGTAGAACCTCCAACAGTACAAGTCATCCCACTTGAGTATGGTAGGTCTAGGGGGTGGAAAGTTTGTGGAAAGAAGACTTTCCACCCTTGACCCGAAAAGGAATCCAGTTTTCATTTACCAAACAGACGTGCTTGAAACACCTTCTAGATTGCCGAATTTGGGTATACCCTAGAAGACTTAAATTAAGATCCGGATTTACCCTAACAGACTGTAACATATCATCCCAAAAGGAGTTATGGGTTTCGATATATAGTTTAATTGGTGGGATGTTTTTCTGGGATTTAGAATCTGGCCCAGAATTTTATCTCTAAGTTGAGATGCCTAACTGAACACCATGGAGACCGAATTAGTATTGGATCATGAAGGGTGATTCGTTCCTAGACATGTCTTATATCATCCCACGAAATTTGGGATTCATTGGGCCTGTATTTTTGGACCCAACATCTCATCAGTGGGCTGGTGTCCAATCTGCCTTCTCTAGAATTGCTTCCTTTCATTGACAAATATCTCCATCATCCTCCGTGAATTCTTCATTTATCCCTGAATGAAACATGTTCATATTGGAGTTTAGATAAATTTCCAAAAATATAAAATTAAAATATGTATAATTAGATGAATCATTGGGTAGTTCAAATGATTTTCAAAAATGTACCACATAATAGTGCATTTTAAGAAGGTATTACAATCATAATGTGAAATGATGTCCAAAGTGTAAAATGCTCTAAAATGGTGTTTATGAATAATAAAGAACATGAATATTATATATATTAACAATGAATATTAGCCTCATTTAGTGGCTAATCAATTCATTAGAAGTGGTTTTTTTATTTATTGATATAAAATTGGGTTGGACATATAAAAATAATTTTCTTTCAAAAGTAATTTCGTTATTCTGAAATAGTTCTTACATTCATTTATAACTAATCGGTAACCAAAGGATTTATTTTATATACAAGTGTAAATAATATTTTCATAGATTATTTAATCTTATTATTCACTTCCATTTCAAGGTATAGGTGGTAAATATAATAATATTTTATTAACATTATTAAAAGTATATTACTTTTTAATTAAACTCGGTCTTGCGTGTAATGCAATATATCGAAGGGACTTGGTATTGTGTGAAACACTAGAAAAAAAATAGTGTTTCATGTTCCAAAAGATAATAAATGTTTTTTATAGTTAAATATTAACTTTTTTTTTATAAAAAAACCAAGAAAAACGTGGTGTTTTCATATAAAAAATACTATATTCAATGTTGTGTGAATTTAAAAATATGGAAATGATTAAATTAATTCAAAAAAATTCACACAATCTCGGGGTGTTACAATCTAACCCCATTAAAATGAATTTATCCCTCAAAATTAATTTTTTTCAATGGTTTATTACTTTAAATTTATAATCATATAAATTTACATCGTAATAATGAATACTAAAACATACATTAAAAGATAAAGTTAGAAACATAACGGTTAACCATAGTTAATCCAAAATAGGTTTCTAAATATGATATCATAGGTGGAAAGGGAAAAAATATACATGAAATAAATGTCTAATTAATCATAGATATTTGTAAATATCACTTATATAAATAAAGTGTGTGATCTATAGAAAGTTACCAATAAAAAACCATAAATTGAAGAAACTTGAAATAGGTCATTGATATCATAACAAATGATTATAATTGGAAAACATTTTATATAAAGACCCTTTTTTCCTAAAATTCAATAATTTCAATGAAAATATATACTTACTATATTTGAGGGAAACCTCATATTGTGATGTGACATGATCAATTTCAACTTCCACTATTATTCCAAGAAATGATGGAAAATTTCTAATTAATAAACCATTAGAAATAATGATATAAAAAAACAAAATGATAGGTGATTCCATATGTATTTATTTATCATAACAAAAATGACATTACATGTTATCCAATATGAATAAATACTCATCTGGAGAGATAATACTTTAATCTCTAAAACATTATCTAATGCTCAACATAAACCATTCCATAATTATCTAACCTTATAGCCCTTCCAAAAGATGTAAGTCAAAAACATTACAAATATTTTCAATAAATTTATTGAAAATAGCTTAGTATTAATCCCCTATATATCATAAAATAGTTCTTGTTTGTCATATACCAAACATGTTAATAACCTCATCATGTATTCTCTTGAAACATGGTAATACCCTGAATTACCATAAATCCCTATTAAAAACATGAATGTTTCCTTATTCCAATGTTTTTTGGATGTATTAATTAAATCAAAAAATGTTGAAAACTTTATTATTGGTAACATAATCCACTTTTTAATAAATCCTTGTTTAGTTCCAGGGTAATCTCTATAATCCAATTTAATTATTCATATCCCATGTATCTTTATCCAAACATCATTATCTTAACATAAGTAACATATTAAGGGTTATATTTCCCATTATGATGTGTTTCCCATGAATATCACATTTCCATTAAGTCACATTTCTATATCTTCATCACCATTTTACGTATCCTTTTCAATCCTTAATTAAAAACATATAATGAAAACACTAATATATTTCATGATTTTTATTACATGATCTTTTAATTCCAAAACATATACACCTCCATAATAAATTTTTATTCTTAAACGATTACTCAGGCTTCATCATCTTATTCCTTAATACCCCTTCATAGAATATAAAATATGAATCATTTCGTAATGTTCCTCAACCTCAATATAATAATGCTTCTTATTTCTAATGAACACAATACTATTATAACATCTTTTACCGTACACATTTCTCTTTTTTTTTGGTCCCTTTATCTTTAGCAGTATACCCAATACTTATACCACCTTCCAGATTCTCATTATAATAATTCCACTTAAGAAATAAATTTTCATAATTCTCATACATTCCACATTCAGAACATTCAATGTTAACTGAATTTCTTTTAGTTACTATCATTGACTAAAACCTAAAATCATAGCATGAGAAACACTTATCATATAGGAAAACCACATAATCGTGAAAAAAATTTAAAGGGTGCCTAAATCATGACACTTACTTATAAATATATAACACCTTATGATTAATCTAAGAGACATCTCTAGACATATACTTAGAAATATCTCTAGGGATCTCATGAAATTTTTCTCATCTATGTTTCAAAAGGTTGAATAAACCCTTACTTTGATACCCACTATAGTGACCCAGGCTTAACAAACATGTAAATTATATTATTTTTTAGTAATATTCATCACATTACAAAAGTACATGCCTAAGGACCGTAATAGTTTAGTAACTTTGTAAAATTGGAAATATGATCTTCTATCATAGTGAAAGATCTTTAACACTTCCCTTAATGATATTACCCTTCAGTACTCCTAATTAAAACCTTTATTCATAACCTAGGGAGAGGAAACATAAGAAAACGGTGATCTCATATTCTTAGTAAGGGAAAACTAGAGAGATATATAAGCATATCCAAAAAATAAGGGTATGATAAGATGATCGTAACATTAAAATATCACACCTAAAATATCAAAGATCATGGACATGAATAATTTCATTGATATTATAAGTTCATACGTCCTGGATCATAAGAAATTAAATAGAATAAGACATGAGTTATTAACATAAGAATTAGTCAAAAAATATGTGGCATACAAAAAATCATAGAAAATATAATGTTAAGGATAACTACCATGAACTTCATAATATGTTAGGCTTGGTATTTTCACATGTGTACCTACTTCAGAATCTGGATGACCTCTCGTGCACCCTATTGTTTAAGTATTGGGATACCCTCCCATGTACCCTCTTGTTTCGGGCATGGTATTCCCTCTTGTATAACATCTTATTTTGGGTTGGGGATTCCCTCCCATGTACCCTGTTATTTCAAGATTCATATTTACTCACTTATACCCTATTGTTTTGGGCTTGGGGTGCCCTCCCATGTACCATCTTATTTTGTGATTTATATGCCCTCCCATGTACCCTTTTAGATCATAAAAAAATCATTACCCAATGAATTGGAGGTAGATATAGGTCCCAACTGTTACAAAATGAAATCAATAATTCATGTGACATAAGATAACAAAGCAATCATCATATCATGAACCATAAAAAGTGATTTATTTCCTAAAAATCATATCATAACCCATGAAATGAAATGGTATTATAAAAATTTAATTATAAAATATCTTTTGAAAAATTGATAGGTTCATAATCATTTCATTATATAATAACCTGTGAAAGGAAACGGGTTTCATAATCATTTTTTTATTGTATAAACCATGTAAGAGATACGTGTTTCATAACGAAATTTTATTCCTAAAATAAACCATTCAAATAAATAATATTAATGGTGTCCCAGGATTATATACCTAGTAAATAAAAAACAATATCAATTTATGTCAACCTATATGGGAAGGATTTTGAAATATCACTGGGAACATTTCTAAAGAAACATAATCTTTCATTGAAACTCACTTTTTAAAACATGAATCATTTTCAAAAACCATTTCATCAAAAAAACATTGATAAAATTATATTATAAGTTTTTTAATAAACTATAAAAAAATTTGAAGAATATATCCTTTATTCATTGAAAAAATATTTTTAAAAAACAAACCTTTTGAAACCATTTTCAGTTAAAATAAACTCTAAAACTTATAAAGGAATCTGGAAAACCTTTTAAAAACATTTTATTTTAAAATTAATTTGAAAACATGTAATTTAAGAATGAAATAATTTTTAAATATATTTATTTCATAATAAATTCACAAACTTTTAAGGATTCATTGGAATCTTTTTTAGTAAACAACGTTTTTGAAGAACAAATTTTTTCAACTGAAAATAGAAATAAATTCATTTTTTCTAAAAACATATTTCCTTAAATATATTAAGTACCAAATAGTGTAAAAAAGGTACTATTTTAGGAATATATTATAAATAACCATAGTTTAATAACATTAATTAGGGTTTTTTATATATGGATCATAGTATTTCATCAATGGAAGCATAATCCTATCTAATCCCAATAAACGATGAGATTGTAGCAATAAATTGTTACCACTTTGGTAGCTTTAAATCATAATCCACAAGAAATAAAAAAAATATTACGGAATAAAATATCATTAAAATAATTATATTATTTATATATTATTTAAAAGGGTAGTATATACACCCCATATTAAAATATTGGTGCATAACATGTCATATATCTAAAAGATGGAAAATTGAGACAAAATATTTCTTTACTGATTTAGTAATTTTTGAACCATAAAACCCATAACAAAGGACCATAAAATGTATATTAAAATTCCCATAAATTTAAGTATAATAATTATATAATAAACAAATTATTAGTATATAAACCAAAAAAATAAATTAGTGGTGAATATGGTATAATTCTAGCAGAAGTAAAAGTGAGATGAGAAAACCCTTACCTTAATTCATAAATTTCATTACACACATTCAAACCTCATGTATAATAAATATAAGTTTATTATAAATCTACCATAGAACCATATTATTATATCTAATACCATATTTTATCTTATTATGACTTTATGTCACCTGTTTGTTAATAATTCCATTTTAATGTCATGTTTTAGGTAATATATGCTTCGTTTTTTGGGTGTTTTTTAACATTTTATTGTTGATCCTCTTAATTAGATCATGATTTATGGATTTAATAAATTTAAAAAATGATATAATAATTAGATGTATTAATCATATAAATATTTATAATAATAAATGAAATATATATATATATGTGAAATGGAATACACCATTAATAGAGATGGTATGTCATATGTATGTGTGAATGTTGTTTTAGTTTTCTTATCACACTAAAGAAAAGAAAGTAAATCAAACATATATATATATTATCATTAATGAATAATTATTACCTCATAAATATCATATAATCTTACTAAACTCATCCTTAATATATTCTATGAAAATTGTGAATGAATCACACTACTTTGAGGAGGCGGTAGTTGACACATCCACAAATGAAGTTATCGTATTTTAAAAAATAAAAACCACGAAGTTATGTGTTATATAATAATTATAGAGTTATAAATAAATCCTATATATCATATATATTATATTATAATATAAATTTCATCATTATTCTCAACCATTAATTGTGAAAATGGAAGAACTTGTGACATCTATTCATGAGGCGGTAGTCTACCATACACAAAAACAATGATTATGTATCCTCTTTGATGGAAGGATGTGTGAGTGTAGGTATAAATATTATCATAAAAAAATAACATTATATTTTTCATTATGGGTTCATTATATAATCATATAGTAAGAATAAATGATGATTTGGATAAATAAATAAAATAATTATGCCTCTCGAAATATGTTGTTTCTTTTTTGGGTAACTCATTTTGGTTTACACCAAGGGGATTCATTGACAAGATTTATTCCCAATCTGAGGCCTCTATTATAAAGGGAGGTAATTTTTAAATAGATTCTTGTTGGGTTTTAAAATCAAAAGTTCTTGATATGTGTGAAAAAGTGATGGGGTGAGTTCCCTTTTATAGTGGAGGATGAGTAAGATTCATGTAAATTTAAAAAGGAAAACACTATTGAGAGGTATCTCTTACATCATGTGCATAAAATAAAATAAATTTTCAATAACATAGGGTAATTTGATGAAATATTTCTTTAAAATGGATTTTGGAAATGTTTCTAGGTTATCTGGACACTTAAGTTACAGTTTAACTACTAAGTAAACTTGTTATTACCTTAATCCCTATAATTAATTTTAATTATTTTCACTAATACTTTTTCTAAAAAAACAAATTCAACCTTACTATAAATTAAAAATATGCATTCCATTTTTCTAAATTTTTAAAACAGATGAGGCAGAAATAAATTTAAAATTAATCTCGCTGATGATTTATGAAAGCGAGTTTTTAAAGCGAAAAATTACATAAATTTAAAAATTATTTATATTCAATTTCAATTTAAAATTGGTTCAAATGAACACAGTTTTTTTAATTTATATATTTTTGATAAATTTATACATTAAAATAATATTAATATATAATTTAACTATATAAATAAATTATGAAATATATCAGTTTCTAATTATAATTTAGAGTTTTTCACTATTCTTCAAAAATGAAATATCTCATAAAAATAAAAAAATAGACAAAGTAATTTTTGATATTTAGATTTTAGAAATAAAAAATCTTAAGTAAAAATTATTAAAGATTCAAAATTTATATTTATAATGGGTTCTCCATTAAAAGGTGGTGGAATTACCTTTTAGAAAAATAAAACTTTTTATTCACAAAATTAGATTATTTCTTATCTTATAATTATTATATATGTTGGATGAGTATCAAAAATATTGATTGAATATATAGTATTAAAATATTATTGAAAATATCCATCAAATTTTTTTTTATTTTGTTGACATAAAATTGTGTTTTTACATAGAAAAATTGTTTTCTTAGAAAGGTAATTTCTTTATTTTTAAATTATTATTAGATTAATTTATAAATATTTGATAACCAAAGGAGTAATTTTATATACATATTTAAATCTTATTTTCACAATTTAGTAAATATAATTCATAACATCTATTAAATGTCTAGGTGGTAACTATAAGAATATTTAAAACCAATATTAATAATATATTACAGTTCGGAAAAACTCAGCCTTGTGTGCGGCATAAGCTATCAAAGGGACTCAGTATTCTATGTAACACATGGAAAACATAATTTTTTGTGTACCATAATCTAATATATGTGTTTCATGTAGTGAAATATTAATATGGTGTTGCATATAATGCAATACAAACACAGTGATTTCGTATAACAAAAACTATATTTGGTGTTGTGTGAAATAAAAAAATATCGAGAAGATTAAATTAGTTTGAGAAAAAAATTCACATGATCATTGGGAGTTAAAATATTGTCCAAAATTTACTTTTTTACCTTATTTTATTCTTTATAATTCACTTAATGGGCTTTATATCTCACTTCATTCATATGTACATCCCCAGGTGAACCCGTGTTGTTTTAGAAGAAAAATGGAGTTTTAGAAGAATGTAAAGGATGTTTTCAATAATTTCATTATATTCAATTTTCATGTTGTTATTATATTTACCTTATTTTAAAAATACACTAGTCTTAATGATATTTTTGGATTTTATTATGTGTACCTTTATTTAAAAAATCATGAATTAAGGTGTAATAAAATATGGGTTCTTATACTTACTCATCATCTGAGCTCACCCATTTCTTATGTTTCCTTTCCCAAGGATGCCAGGAAGTGTATCACAAAATTATATGATGCGATATTATTTAGATTATAATGGTTTATTGAATAAATTAATATGTTTTTTATTTATTCAAATTTAATGTGATCATATTTCAAGAAAATGTTTGTGATAAACATCAGATTTATCCACCCATTAAAGAATACATTCTTGATGAGGAATTGTATGTTATTAATAGTGTTAGAAAATGGTGTTAAAAAATTGTGAATGATTTTTTTTTCAATAAATTTCCATAATATTTTATAATAAAAAAGTTCACATGATTGTGAGGGATGAATGGAAATAAATTTGGGGTGATCCTTACTAGAGATATAACTGTAATAAAAAAATAATCTAGAGATGCATCTCAAAATATAATTTATAATTTCACATGAATTTTATCCACACATTATATTATTTTAATCAATTTATATTCCAATTAATATCTATAAAATTTATTGATACATGTTTATATTACCCAAAAAAATGAGTTCATTTTAATTTTTTAGAACTTATAAAACCTAAAACTTCCATGGAAAAAGTTAGGAGATGAATGAAATACCTGAATATTATTGGATCTATGATTGATGTTTGTGGAGTATATTTCAAGATATTTTTTTTTTAATTTAAATAACTTTATATCTTACTTATTAAAAATAATTTGAAAATTTGTGTATGGTTTATTCCCACTACTATATATGATGAAAAATTTGTTGTCGTATTTATGAAATAGAATCCTTCTTTTTAGATATGGTTTTCCAATGTTTAACATAAAAAATCTGGTCACCCAAAATTATAATAACACATGGGAATATAATTTCTGAAAATATAGAGTTAAACATGGGTTTTGTATACCCTATCACCCAGAAAATATGAATACCTGAATTCTAAATAGATTAATCACACATATTTGAGGGAAAAAATCATCGAAATAGAAAAGATTAATAATTACAATTAGTTGATTATCTTTTTTATTTTAGGTCAACCTTAAAAAAATTATAATTTAAAATTTTAAAATTAGTTATATAAAGTATTTTCAATAACATATAGATTTATAACATAATTATTTGTGGCATTTTAAAACACATAACAAGAATATTTTTGAATCTTAAAAAGAATGAAATGTATGCATAAAAGAGCACTATAAAATTAGAATAATTGTGTATGAAAATATATGTTATATAAATATAAATACATATTTTCATAATAGAATAATATTAATTTTATTGTTCACAGATGAATTATAGTGTAACACTGTGAGATTTTATATTATATTTATCTTTAAATAATTAGTTTTTTTCAATATCATTCATAATGTAGAGTACATGGTGTAAAATGAACTGTGTTATATTATAACCTAGTCATCAAATTGTAGATATGGATATGAATAAACACACTTTGAAATATTTTTAAAAAGGTTTTAAAGAATTTAAATATATTTTTTAATTTTCAATAAATAATTACTCAATTTTTATTGATGTCATTTTATTCTCCAAAAATGTGTTTTCAACAAAATTACTTTTATTGAACATTGTGTTTGGAAATTATAATTAATTTCTACCATTTTTAGATTTTTTTTGAATAAAATAATATCTTTATTTTAAATTATTATGTAAATATTATAATTTGGTAAAATTTTTGTATTTTCCTAAAATGTCTTATTTTTTAGTGAATAGAGGATAATAAGTATTTTTGTAAAACTATCATTTCAATTCATTAAATCATTTAATTTAAATGTAAAATTATATTCATAATAATAAACTATTGAAAAAAAAGTATTTTTTAATTATATATAATCTAAATAGTAACATAATAATATATATAGTTACTCATATTGTTTCAAGTTTATTTTTAGATTTCAAAGTTTCATTATTCTAAAACAAATTTTTCATTGAATTTTACATATATATTTTAGAATTTATTAATTTAACATGTATAAATTGAATCATGAATCCTTATTTATAATATATAGGATCAAATTTTGTTAATAGGTCCCTTTTATTTTTTTCATTACAAATAGTAACCAGGGATAAAACTTTTCATCACTCTATTGTAATAATGGGTAAAACATGGATTAAACTATATTATAAGTCCTAAAAATATCTAATAAAAATCATTTTCTTAATTCGATAGGTTTTCTTACCTTTATCATCATCTCTTCAATTATTTTAAAATTATATTCTATATTACCAATATAATGACCTAAATATTATTTTACAAAAAGAATAAATAAAAAATATCACTCTCTTTGTTTTAATATCTCGAATATTGTTTCATATGGATAACAGGAAGTTATGTTCAACTCTAAATAGTAATTTCAAATATAAATTATTTTTTTATCATGGTAATATATCTATAGATTATTGTGATGGAATAATTTAATTAAATTCTTATTCAGTTCCGACACAGTGCTTGTTTAAGTAGCAGAAAAATTAAATAAATTATTTATAAAATATTAAAATTAATAAAATTGATAATGATTATTATGTTCCAAAATTTATATATAAAAATATAACTTATTACTAATGTTTTAAAAGTTATTATTCAAATTTCACTTCTGTATTGTTATCTTTAAATTAAAACTATGTGGATAGTCCTATAAAAGACTTTAATGGTATCTAATAATAATTATATTTTATTAAATGAATTATAAATCCTAAAAATATTATAATTGTCCATGTTAATGGGATGTGTTCGAGAATATAAATAATTTTCAACTGATTGGTCAATATTCCTTGTATGATAACTTTTTTAACCCTTAAAGGGTAAACAACATTTGTATCATTATAATCATTGAAGGGGATAATATAGGTTAAAAATAAGAGATAAGAGTTTAAAAAATCACCAAAACTTGTATAAATTTTATTTTATTAGATTATTTAAGCTCATAATAATCCTATAATATAAATATATCAAAAAAATCAATATTCACATAAAAAAGTATTATATTTATATCATTTATGTAATTCCATGTCCATCCCTCCCTCAATTTTAAAAGGGAACCTATTCTCCCCCATTATTAAAAAAATATATAATCCTTAAAGATTATCCAAGTCGTACCCCAAAAATATACTATATTTCCTCCCTTTATCCTTGATTTTATGGAATTATTCTATGTACATTCTATGAAGTCTTAAGGTGTAATCCAAAGGAGGTCTCTCAAGGAAAGGGTATAAATATTAACTAAGCTCTTTAAGTTTTATTTATTCTTTCAATATCTCAAAAGATACTTTATCCATTATAAAAACATTATATTTGAATCATAAAAATATTTAAATTTTTATAATTATGATTGAAAACATTTTTCCCACCTCAATTACATCATATAGGAAATTAAAGTATTTCATGTACGTATGTGTGGACTATCGCCACCATATAGATATATTATTTGTTATCCACCACCATAATTCATGGTCAGTTATAATGATGAATTTAATGTTCATATATGATATTTATGAAATAATTTTTCCTCTTTATTTATAATATCTTACCTACCTTCTTACATTCTCATCCTTTGGAAAATTATAATTTTACTTATGTTTATATGTGTACAACCACCTCAATGAACTGATGTAATTAATTTTTCATATTTACTATTAATAGATCATAATAAGGTTATATTTAATTAATATATATTATATTTATGATCTAATAATGGTTTTTAATGGTTTTTTATTTTTTTAGTTTCCTTTCACTTTCTTTATTGAATAGTGGAAACATCACTCTAGAGTATGTATGGACTATGGTCTCCACAAGGTGATGTCATTAATTTTTTTTCATCAAATTATATGAATGATTATAAAAGTGTATATAATGATTAAATAAGAAGCTTGTAAAATAATTAATATTCTGAATATGATGTAATGATGTTCATAGGGAAATTACGATGATTAGAACATCAAAACATTCATGAAAATAAACTTGTTAACAGCTGAATATTCATTTTAATGGTGAATTGTTAATAAAAAGGAAGCCCAAAATTATAAGGGAATCATACACAGTATGTTATGTTTGAATATGGATTAAAAATATATTTTTAATATATATATATATATATATTATAATTCTTATTTCAACATGTATGAAGTAAAACATAACGTGACATAAGGGTTTATCATCTCACATTTTTTATTAGACATACAATGTATTCGCCACTTATTTTATTCATATGGTGTATTTAAGTCCACTTTGATATGTTATATCTCAAAAAAAAAATTATTCATAGTACTTGAAGTCTCATTTGATGTTATTTATTTCAACGATGTTATGATTAAAAATATACTAAATTATTAAGGTATTTATGTTATAATCCCATTTATTTTTAGGATTTTATATGCTAGGTTTCCATTGAGGGAATTTCTATGGATATTATCATTTAAAAAACATATATACTTGTATCATATGTATATTCCTATAATTTTTATTGTTATTACAATTTCCAACTTTTTGGTACTTAAAATGATTGATAAATTTTATAAAATCCCAAGATAACCATATTTCCTCTTTAGTTGAGCGGTATTTTCTTCCATATCCATCCTCTAAAAAGTAAATTTATAGATGTTTTTAACTATAATAGATCTATTTTAAAAAGACCATTTTCATTAATTTTTACTAAATTTAAAATTTTTTTAAGGGATATTTTACTAAAAAAATTCAAAGCAGATTGTTTTTATCATTTTACAGAAGTATGAAAAGAGTACTCTCTTTTAACGTATATAAAATGAATGGATTTCACACCTCCATGAATGTTCTTCACATTGAATAATTCTATAAAATTTTAATTGATATTTTACAAAGGAATTGTTTTTATTAATCTTATGTATTTCTTTGTAAATATTTTATCAAAATATCATGTTTTTTTTCTTGTGTTTTAAAAAAAGTTTTGAATTTTCATTTTAAGGTATTTTTTATCTATGTTAACAATTTCTACGTATTTTTATGGTTAACTAGTTATATGATTTTTTGATTCCATATAGTTTTATGGATGACTCAATATGATTATGATCTTATGATGATTACATAAAACCCATTTTATTCTTAAGAGTTAATTAAATTAAGATGAAATATTTATGAAACCTAATTCTTTACCCTGAGATATGGTATGTTGAAATAAGGGAATGTTTACGAATCATATTACCTTTCAACTAGTTTTGATATATTGATATGATGACTTTTTATGATCTTATGGAATATATATATGTGTGGTTTTCACTATGTGATAGGTGGGCCTATAATATATATCCGTCCAATGAATTAGGTAAATAATAATATCTAATAAGATGATAAGAACTATAATAGTGAGTAAACCTTTATCATTATGGGACACCATCAAATTAAATAGAATTTTGAGTGAAATTTTACTAATTAAACTACGTAATGGGTAGTGATAGCAATACACTATAATATTATTGGAGGTTACCCTTGATTAATTAAATTATTTTCTATTCTTATGTATGTTCCAAAAAATATATATATTATGCTTATGATATGTTATCATGGAACATGGATGACTATTGGAAATTTAAAAAACCTATTAATTATCTATTTGGTTATGAAAAATATGTTTCCCATGATTTATGATTAAGGATCTTTGACTAATTAGATATGGTTATTATAATTTATGGTCACGTTCCCATACCATTATGCTTATCTTATTCTCATATATGATCATTGATTGAAACATATTTTCTTTGAGAATATGAGGTCACTATTTATTATGTATCCATTCATTGGGTTATAAATAAATTGTGTAAGTAAGGTATGTTTAATATTTCACTATGTTCGTTGATATTTGTAGAAGATCTTGAAGATATACTGTGAAATAAGATTATTATGTATCTAGTATCAAAATAATCTAAATTGTTATGCTTCTAGGGCATGTATTATTTTAAAATTTAATGAATATTCTTATAAAATGATTCAATATTAATATATTAAATGTTTGGGTTCCCTCAATCGGTATCTTATTAGGGTTTAATTATTTTTAGATTTTATTATTATATAATATTATAGATAACCTAGTGGATAATTATATATATGGGAAGACATCATGAAGATTTGGAAAACTAGAGATTGGGTGGCTTTACAAAAAAATAAATCCATATATCAATACTAGTAAGTCGATGTGGCTATGTCACTGATTCAACTATGGATTACATCACTAAAATGGGAATATTGGTTATTAATTGATCGTCACTAGTTTATGGTGAGTAAGCCTAATAATTTACACCTCGAAAGACACTCTTTTGGAATATTCTTATATTAATTTTCATTTTTTATGAATAATTATAATGGATTTGAATAGATGAAGAACATAAATGAACATGGAGGGACTAGTTTAAAATGAATCAATTTTTATTTGAAATAATTTATCATAATTAAGGAAATAATAATTATTATATTTATAATTATATGATTTATCACTCTAATTATTTTTGTTAACATTTAGAATTTTAGATTTAATCAATGGACTTAATTTGGAGTGCCCAAGTTAAAAATTGATGTAAAGGGGAATATAATGGTTATATGAATGAGAAAAAAATCAAGATATAATATAGATAGAAAAATAAAATTGTTATTTTTACCCAAATATCTCAATTTATTATTTATAATCTGAACTTAGTTGATATTTTTGACACGCCTAATAAGAGAAACATAGAGTTTTGTTAAATATAATGTGATAAAAAAATATATAAAAGAATATTAAATTTACCTCATATCAATGAAATGGAAATAATGTCTTAATTGTATTTATTAATGGAATATTAATATGTTTTCTTTATGGGAATTAAAATATAGAGTGGTAAACTATAGAGGAAAACATGAATGTTTTGGTTCACATAGCATATGGGGATAATAGTTTTCATATGGTATCATCTGTGGTTAAATGTATTAAATGTGGAAAGTGTGGTATAGTGATCTAGGAATTTCATACATGGATATTAATTATTTTTATATTAATATTTAAAACATTACACAAACACATTCCTAAGGAAATTTATAGTTCAATTCTATTACAAAATTAGAACATAATCTTTTAAACTCATGAAAGATATTCAATGTCTCAGATAATGATCTACTCCATCAGTACTATTCACAAACATACCCTATATATACCTTTACTCATAACCTGGGGAAAGGAAATATATGAAATGGTGATATCAAAATATCATTAAGGGTAAACAAGGTAGATATGTAAGCATAACCTAAACATAAGTGTATGATAAAATGATTACAACATTTGAAAACCAAACCCAACATATCAAGGATAATAATATTGATTCCTTGAATTGTTATTGAAAATAAACAAGGCATGAATCATAATTGAAATCAAATAAAATAATATGTGATAGCGTAGCATTGGTATAAGACAAATATTCGTTTCATACACATCATCTTATAACATTATGGACATGTGTAAGTAGAAAAGGTTCACTCATTATGTTAAGGACCTGAAATCAGGACCTCACATAAACCTATAGACATGAAACAATATCCACACATAACATTATACAAATTTAATATATGTACATTAATAACATAGTGATAAAGTAATTAGGTTCATGAATAATATTTTTGATCATGTAATTAGGTTCTCTCATAACATTGAGAACATGTAATGAGGTTCGCACATAAGATTATGAATTTTTAATCAGGTTCAAACATAAAATATTTTTTCAATAGTTATGCTTATTTACCCAATGTATTATAGGGATATATAGGTCCAAACCATATTATAATTTAAATCATAATTAGTTGTTCCATAATATCCTAAGCATTCATCATATCTTAACCCTTAAAATGAAATAGGATTTATAAAAATTTCATCATAACGTAACATATAGAAGAGAGGTAGGTCTCATAATAATCATGGTATCATAAAAATAAACCATTCAATAAAATAATAATAATGCTATCCTTGGATAAAACCCCTTGTAAGGGAAAGGTAACATTAATAGATTTCAATATAGATGGAAAATGATTTTGAACAAATAATTAAAACATTTCATGAGAAATATTCCCTTTCCCATTTCAAAGACACATTTTGAAACATAAAAAAATTTGAAAATAATTTTCTTAGAAAATAAACATGATTAATTATAAATTAATATTAAAATAAAAAACTGTTCTAAACTATGGGAAGTTTCATTCATGTTGTACACAATAAAAAATCATATTCATATTTTTAGTAAAATATAAATAGATATTGATTGAAAATTGACATGAATGTTCCTTTAAAAACATTTTGAATATTTAATAATTGGTAAAAATTTATTTTATAAGTCATAGGATATTAGTAAAATAATTTTTGATAACATTTTTGTAAAACATGGTTTTGGATGTAAATGGATTTTTTATCGAAGAGGGAAATAACGTTCATTTTTCTTAAAAATAACTCAATTATTTTAATTACCATAGAGTGAAAAAATTGTAATATTAGTTGAAAATATCATGAATAAACATATTAGAGTAAAATTAATGAGTTTATTGAGAGAATTATCATAATATTTTATCATCTGAAACATAATCATAAACAATTTTGATAAATATTGAGATTGTAACCTAAAATCTTTATTAATTAGGTATCTTTGAATTGTAATCCAAAAGAAATAATAAAATAAAATGGAACATAAAATATCAGAAGTATATTTAAATTTATTATATTAAATGTAAAAGGTGTTGTATATATAGATCAAGAAATAATATAGGTGCATAACATAACGTATGACTCAAAGAAGGGAAAATGAGATAACAATCTTGTACCACTTGGGTAATGTTTTAACCTTAAACCCCAAATATGATGGATACTAAAATGGATATGTAAATCTAAATAATTATCATTATATTAATAATAAAATACATTATTGTAAATTATACAAAACACATAAAATAAATAGGTTGTGAATATGGAATATGTCTCAAGGAGGTAAAAAGTGAGATGGAAATCCCTTACCTTGTGTCTTGACTTCCGTCGTACTCATTCAATCCTCCGTAATAATAAATATAATGTTATTATAAATCCATTAAATAAATATATTTCTATATATAATACAATATATAAAATTATTATTATCTTTTACTATCATTTTATTGATAATTCCATGACAAATTTATCTTTTGGGTAGTAACTGCTTTGTTTTTTGTATATGATTTCATTTATTATATTGGATCCTGTTACATTAATAAGTATTTAACCATACCCAAAATTTTATCCATGATATAAATATCATATATATCTAGGATATATTTATTTATAGTAATCTATATTATTTAGATATAGAAAATTAAATAAATCATTCATAGAGATTGTAGTCCATATATACGAATGAATACTAATTTCGTTTCATTTTCAGATTGAAATAATGGAATTTAAAGGATATGTTATAATTAAAAATAATTTTTATGTAATATATACCACATATATTAATTAAAATAATCCTTATTAACATTCATGTAATGCATGAATGATCCACATTGCTTCGTGAGGTGGTAGTCCACCGTACACACAAGAGATGTTTTCGTATTCCCCCAAAATCAAGAGTATGAAGGTATGTGTTATATAATATTTTAAAAAGTATAAAAATATCATAAATATCATATCCAAAAAATATATCCAGATAATTTACAACCTTGGGATGTGGTAATGGTGAAACTAATGACATTAGTTTGCAAGGCGATAGTCCCCTGTACACATGAATGATGATTTAGTAACCAATTTGATTGAATTTTAGATGGTTTTAGTTCATGAACATAACATAAAAATATATAATAATGTCAAATATACTAAGTTTATTATATCATAAATGTAAAATAATAATTTATTCATGTGTAGTATGAAATATTACAACAATGCTCATTGATGAATGTTACCTATTCTTCGGGTATCCCCCTTAGGTTTAAACCAAAATCAATACTTGGGTGAAGTTTTGTCAAAATAAGGCTGATTGGGCGATATTAAGGATTTTTTAAAGTGGTTTGGGATGGTATTGGCTAAACAAAATGGTTTTTCTATGTGTGGAGGAGAGGATAAGGGGTGTCCTTTTATAAGTGAGGTGAGTGACACACCAATAATATTTTGAAAATATAACATTCCACCAATGATTTTTTTTCCATTTCACAAGGCTCAAAAATAGATTATTATCTATAAAAGAAGTTATATGGTAAAAATATTTCCTGAAATTGGGTTTGATACAAGTTTTGTGTTATTTTCAACCCTTACCTTTTTAAATTAACCCCTAATAAACCCATTTTAACCTTAACTGCGTTACATAATTTTTATATTTTTTACTAATCATTTTGGCCAAAATTTAGGATTAACTTATTAAAAAATATAATCTATTCTGATTTAAAATATGGAATATATTTTTCTAAATAACATTCACATAATCATAAAAAAAATTAATTTAAAATTAGTCTGGTAGACATGATAGGAAAATATGTTTTAAAAAATAAAGTATTCAAATTGTTACTATGCTTTTATAGTAAATTTAAATATGAATTTGATTCCAATTAACTAAATTGTATTAATATTCATATAATTGAAATAACATTTTTTTATAACTAATTTAAAATATAATTTATCCTTATAAATAGTATCAACCAAATTATTATTTTCAATTAAAATTCAGTATTTTTTTCACTATTCATTAATAAATTAATATTTTTAGAAAAATATAAAAAATATAACTCTAAAATAATTTTAAAATTTTTCATTTCAAAAATTATTTTTATTTTTTCAAATAAATTATCTAAAATTGTGAAAAATTAAATTTAAAACAAAACCCCTTGCCGCAATAAAAAAGTTGGTTTTTGAGAAATGTAATTTTCAAGCAAAAGATGATTTTATATTAACTCTATATATGATAATAATAATTGTATGGATATAAAATAAAATTTATTTATGTGTAATATATACATTTAATTTTAAATATTCATCATTATATATAATTTTAATTAATTAAAGTTAATAAATATTATACATTATAAAATAATTTTCATAATAACGCTTTTTTGAATGAAAAAATAAACATATACTAAAAGATAATAAAAATTTGATTAAAAATATTTAATTTGATTAAATATTACCAAATAAAACTCATGAAACATTAATACATAATGGGGCATTTTAATTACTTAATTTATTCAAAATAAATGATAGTTTTACAAAAATGGTTATTTTTAACAATTCACAGAAAAATCAATATCTTCTTAAAAATCCCAAAATTTTACCATACATTAATTTCAAAATAATCATTTAAAAATTAACTTAAATTTATTGAACAAATTTTCTATAATATAAAAATATAAATTATAATACCTTCTCATAAAAATGAATCAAACTGATTTTTAAAGAAAACATATTTTTTATGAATATAATTACATTACTAAAATTTGATTGATTATTTACTAAAATTTTATCAATAAGATTAAATTGAGTCTAAATTTTTTATTTATATTTCATAAATTAGTTAATACTATTCATTATTTCCTATTTAATTTTTAGGTTATAATAGTAATATAATACATCATGGTTCACGGAATCTTGGTGGCGCATGTTATGCATACTATCGATTAAAATCATTGTTGAATGTAATATAAGCTAAACTCAATGCTGTATATAATGAAATCTATATTCAATGTTATGTGTAATAAAAAATATCTAAAATATTAAATTTATTTGAAAAAAATGTTTCCCCAAATCTTGAGGTGTAAAATTCTACCCCCTTAAAATGAATTTTCCCCATGAAATTCATCACATTCATAACGATAACTAATGATAATTCTATTTTATTACATCCTAAGGTTTCCACATAACATTCTTATGCTATTGTTTCACCATAGAAAATTAAAAAATGAGTGTTATTAATTCATTGAACATTTTCTATATGATCCAAAATCTCCACTAAATGTTACTCAAAAAAAATAACATGCGTAAAAGGTAGAAATTATGAGTTATGTGATTGTTATGGATTAGTTATGTACTACCTTAGGAGATATAAATAGAATACATCACAAAACTAAGATATTTTGGGGAAATCTCAAAATCACAAGATACTATCCCTATACGATCATGTATTTTAATGGGACCAATATAACTAGGGATTAATTTACCCTTATTTCTTGCATAGAGATATTCATAGAAATACCATATCACTAATATTAAATTCTAGATCGCATTGATGATTATTAGTATAATATTTATGTAAAAAAATTTATTTATGTGTTTATAAATGGCTATGACCTTCTCAGTCATATCATTACCCCTCTCAGGTCCTAATATCTTTCTTCATGCTAAGTCATTCTAGTATGTTGGAGTTATACACTTATTTTTTATAAAGGGATTCATAAGGACCTATCTTAATGCTTTTGTAAAGGATATTGTTAAAGGAAAACTCATCCTGAGGATGGTTTTGATCACAAACACCATTGAAATTCACAGAAAAAAATTCTTATAATATCCTCTAGTGTTTCAATTATTCTCTCAAACTAACCATCTATCTAAGGATGATATATAGTTATGAAACTCAAATGCATATCATGGCCCTATTGAATTTTCCAAAATTTCTCATTAATCTCTACATTCCAATCAAATACAATTGAATGTGGTACTTTATCAAACCATACTGGAGAACTAATTTGGATAAAAAAATTAAAAAATATTTTTTATTTTTTGAAAAATAACCTTTTTGAATAAGAATGTGTTTTACCAAAGAATAAAATCTAGTCCATCGTAATGATATTTTATATGAAAGTTTATAGTTTCTAAAGAATAAAATTCATCTAAATTATATTAAAATCATAGGATCTAAAATAATCAAAGGCAGGAAGTTTTTTTAATGGATGTTTTTTTTATCATAATAAAAGAAAGAATTAAGTTGTTAGGTTAAAAGAAAAAAATTTCTTAATGGAGATATTGTTTTTTTTCTATAAAGTTTTGAAAGACGATTGTGAATTTAGGAGTTATAATGTTCTCATGATTTTTAAACAATGTTAGATTGTTCTTTTCTCATCATAATGTTCTCACAAGTCCGGAAAACTATCATGATAAAATATTTTGAAGAAATGGTGGAGAGGTTTGAATAATTTCAATGTTTCAGTATGGAGATTCCATCGTAATTGGATGTCCATTTTAATGGTAATTCCATCCTAATAGGAATTCCATTATATTAATAATGATACAGAATTTGGATTCATTAGGAAGGATATAGAATTCAGATTCATTGAGCAGGATATATAATTTCGAAATTATTAAGAAGGATACATAATTCAAATTCAATAACAAGGATATAGAATTTTTATTTTCTAAGAATGATAAAAAAAATTGAATTCACTGAGAAAGATATAGAATTTGGGTTCACTTAGAAAGAAATAAAAATCACATTCATTAATAAAGAAATAGAAATCGTATTGTACTGATTGCGAAGAAGACTCAATAAATAATATTCTATAAGTTTTATGAATATTTGATGAGGTAAAACATGAAATAAAATGTTTTATAATTATTGGAAAATCTAAAGAGGTTTGAATAATTCAAATTTTAAGTTTTGAATGTGAGATATTTTTAGAGTTTTTTGAAATTTGAGGAAGCAGGGAAGGTTTTCATATTCCCCTTTTTTCATTCTGAGTCGCTTATAAATACTTACTCAGATCATTCATTTATTTGAAACTTTTATGTAAGAATAAAAGAAATAAATCTGAATAAATAAGTGTGAGTCATTACAAACCATAGATATCATGATGAGTATCAAACAGTAGAATTTGTTTTTACAATATTGAGAAATATCACATTGATAAGATCATATTCAGTCAATAGAACATAGTCAATTGGACTGAGAAAGATTGTATTGAGAATTTGAGCAGAGTTTGAGTTTTTAATATCAAGAATAGATTCATTCTATTGAGTCAGTCATATAGATTGAATCAGATCTAGACTTATCATATTGAGAGAATCAAATACAGACTCATCGTATTGAGAGAATCTGATCTGGACTCATCAGATTGAGATAATCGGATCTAGCCAAATCAGACTGAGCAATTGTGTATTAGATTCAACAAAGTCTTTATTTCTTTTTTAGATCAATTATTTTATAAGAAAACATTTTAAACTGTCTTGAGCGAGTATAATCATTCATATCGGGAGATAGAATGTGTCTAATAGGATTTGGCACATGTTTTATTCACTTCTTCAGAATATTGTATTCTCAAAGACCCATAGGGTTCCCTATTAAAAGGATTTATGTTCTCATGCTTAGTTTGAACATTATAAACCTTGTGTTATTTACTTTATTTCATACTTTTTCATGCTTTTGTATTTATTTGAAGTTGATAATGAAATAAATTTTAATAGGTTGTGGGGGTTAAGTTTATAAATGTTTTGAAACTTATAAAATTGAACAACTGATTCAACCCACCCTTATTAGTTGTTATTCGATCGATTAGAAATTTAATTGGTATCATAGGGAAGGTTATATTATTAAATCCATATCATGGATAATATCAATTCTATGAATAGTATATATATCCCTGCATTTTATGGGGAAACATATTATGGATTGAAAAATTGAATGATTCTTTATCTATTATCTCTTGGAAAATAAGTTTTTGATGCTGAAACTATTGGGTTTCCACCTATTGAGAAATATTCCAAAATGACCTTTGTTGATAAGATAAATATAGATGTTGACTGAAAGGATATAAATGATATTCCCATATCCTTATCATAAAATTTTTATCAAAAGTTGATGAGTCTCAAAACATCAAAAAGTATGTGGGACAAGATGGAAAGTGTTTTTTAAGGTAATAAAAAATTTAAGGAAAAAATCTATAAATCTAGTGTAGTGGGTTTGAAGACATAAGAATTAGATATGAAGAAACAATTGATAAATACTTCACTATAGTGAATGAAATTGTTTGTAACATTAGAGTATTTATAGATGTCTTGTAAGATTCTATAATTGTGAAGAAACTTATGAAAAACATTTGAGAAAGGTTTGATTCTAAAGTTTCTTCTTTAGAATATATGGATGATTTATCTCTTAATTAATTTCATTAATTTATTATTTCTTATGAAATTAAGAAAGCTTTGATATTTAAAAATAATATGAAAGATGAACTGGATTTTGAAGATATGATAAAGATGGAAATCTAATATGTTGAAAAAGTTAATCCTTATAAGTACAAAGATAAAGAGGTTGATGAGTTTAATGAAAAAAACAAGTCTCTTCTATCCAAGAACTATCGAAGAGGATGAAGAAAGTATGGAGTTAAACTTCCTCTCAAATTTTTTGAGTGTTGTGGATTCCGATACATTGCTATAAATTTTTTCAAGAATAATTTTTTATAATATCAAGATGATTCTGATGAAAAATCTTGATGGAAGAAGTGAAACAAAAATGATAAAGAAGAAAATTCTTATAGTATATATAAGAAGTAGTTTACTAGAAACAAAATAAGTAAGGTGAGTAAGAAAGTTGAATTGGACTCAACTAACAAAAGTTATTCTGAATATGAAAGTTTAAAAAAATTTAGAACCTTCATTTAAAAAGACGAGAAAACAAAATATTCCACATAGACTGAAAAAGGAGGTGAATAATCCTATCAAGAGTATCATCTCATAACCAAAATTCTTGAATGTATTGATTAAAAACTTTAAATAAATAAATTAGAGTAATGAATAAATATTGTGAAGAATTTTTTATGGAAGAAAATATGTCATCAGGTAGGAGGATTAATACATTTAAGAGGTTTAAAGTTATAAAATTTGAATTTATGAATAGGGAAAGATGATTGAAGATATTAGTAAGTATATGGGAACTAAATAAGAATAGGTTAACAATTTTCAATAAAAACTTCTTGAGTCCATAATTACATTTAGGAAGATGAGTAAAAACTTCAAGAAATATTCAAATGTAAAATTTGAGACTTCTAATGTTGCTGAGAAATCTCAATATGAGAATTTTGTGGAATTATCTCTTACTAAAAATAATGTTTCATTTCATTATTTTAACATTTTAGGTTCCAAAAAATGTATTGTAAAATGTTGGTTTGATAAAGGATGTGAGAAACCTTTCAAATATATAAATGTAGAAAACTCACTCAAAAGGAAATATGGTCCGCATCATGAGTATGTTAGAGTTGAAAGAAGTTACCGACCTTAAAAAAGTTTATGTAGAGAAATATATTTTTTGAGTAGAATATCAAGACTTGATATATATTACTAGTATTTTGGAATCTATATTCATAGATCTTATGTTTTTTTACACAACTTATCTCTACCTAGGAGAAGGTTTTAGAAATTTATAAGAAATAGTGAAAGTAGAATGAGTAACTTTCTTAACATACAGAAAGTTGAAAACGTAAATTCCCATGATGTTTGAAACATTCAAACAAAAAATCAATTTGATTTTTTGGAAAAAGTTTGTGGAAGATGTAATAAATCTGGTCACTATGCCAAAATATTTATAAAACTCCTTCTAGAATAACTTTTTTAGGATAGAAAGGAAAAGAAAGATAAAAAGAAGAATGGCAAGGAAACATATTTTTTGTTGAGACTGCTTTGAAAGAATGTAACAGGGATAAACCATGGATATTTGATAGTGGTTTCTCTTCACATATGATAGGTGATATAAAAATCTTGAAACGTGTTAAAATTAATTATGGAGGATCCTTTACCTTCGATAATGTTAGTTCCCTAAAAATTATAGGAATCAAAACGTCTGAGATTGAAGATGGAAAGTTAAAATTTACAAATTTTTTATTTGTTGATGGTAAAAACATAACTTTCTTAGTGTAAGTCAATTTTTTTATTTTGTAAAGGAATTTTTTTAGAAAATATTTTTGTATCATCAAAAGTTTGAAATATGGAAAACTCATTACAAAATAAGATAGAACTGGTGGGAATCTATTCTAAATAAGAGAATTCAATAACTCTTATTACTTGAGTATGGAAGATGAAAAAAACTTATAATACTAAAGATGTGTGTTCCTTGGATATAAAATTATAAGAAAATCAAATTTTGATTTTTTTTGAAACTTTCCATAATTTAAAAGCATATAACAAGATGATTTTGTAACTTTTCAAAAGGGGAATATGACTCACAAAATCCAAAAAAGTGTTGAGATTAAATCTACCAAAGAACTTGAGCTTATTCATTCCGATTTATGTTGTATGATGATACATCAATAAATAAAATTTAACATACACTTTATCACTTTTATTGATGATATATCTCAGATTGACAAACATCATGTTCATAAAGCATAAGTTAGAGGTTATTGAAATGTTCAAATTCTGTTAAAAATGTTGAGAAATAAATGGGGGTTTCTATAAAGAAGTTGAAAATAGATAATGGTATCAAATTCACAAACAATATCTTTGAAATTATCTAAGAAATCATGGTATCAAACATTATTATAGTACTCCTTATACTGCACAAAAAAATAGAGTAGCATAATGAAAGAATATATGCTCAGTTGAAATACGAAGAAAGATTTTATCAGAATACAAACATTCAATATTCTATTTTCGATTGGTTTTTAGTACTACTATACATGTTCATAATATATGCTTATTGAGACTGAAAACTAACATGACTCCTTCTGAAATATGTTATAACAAAAATTCTTCCTTTAAATACTAAAATGTTTTTGGATGTCCATGTTTACTCAAATTCAAAAATCCAGATTTTTGAATGTTTTATGAGAAAGATTATGAAGGAACTTTTATTGGTTATTCATAATATGGAAGAAGTTACAAATGTTGGAACAAATGTTTACAGAATTTTGTGGACTCATATGATGTGAATGTAATTGAAAATCAAATTTCCTTAAAAAAATTTGTTGAAAATGTTGAGGATGATGAACTAAATAATTCCAAAATTATTGAAAGTAATTTAACGATTCCTTATCAAATTCATAATAATTGTGTGATGAGGAAATATCAGCTAGGAAAGAATATTTGAAATTTCATAGATAACAAAAACATGTTAAATCAGAATATATTATTGGGGATCACAAGTCTCTAGTTTAGACATGAATAAAGTTGAGATTAGAAAATAATACTCCACTTATCTCAAAAGTTGAACTAGAATCAGTTTTAGAATCTATTTAACGTATAGAATGAGTGGAAGCTATAAATGCATATTTGGTTCGGATTGAGTATAATAAAACATGGTAACTTTTTTTATTGACAAAAAATAAAATTTTTATTAGAACAAAGTTATTTTATATAAAAAAATTGAATGATCATAGATAAGTATCAAGAAAAAAGAAATACCTGTTTTAAAAGGATATGCATATGTGGAAGGTACGTATTTTGATAAAACATTTTCCCCTGTTGCAAGGCCAAAAACTATTTTAATATTTCATGTAGTGGCTGCACATCGGAATTATAATGTTTATCATATGAATGTAAATTCATTTATATTAAATTTTGAGATTGAGGAAGTAGTTTACATTTAACAAACATGTGGGTTTCAACATAATGAGGATGAAAAAAATGTTTTCAAATTAAAGAAATCTTTGTATATACTGAAACAATCTCCATGTACTTGGTATTATAAACTTGAAAATTGTTTGAGAAGGTTTAACATTTCTAAAGGAGAAGTTGATAGCAACTTATATGTGAAATTTTTTTACTACGGAGCTCTAATTATAATTTCTTATGTGGATGGTATAATTTTTTCTAGGGATAGAGAAAATGTTAGTAAAATATTTTCTAATGAAATTAAGAATAATTTTGAAATGTAAATTTTGGGATAATTAACATTTTTCCTTGGATTAAATGCTTAAAAAAATGAAAAATATATTTTATTATCTCTATAAAATTATTCTAGTGAATTGTTAAGGAAGATTAGTATGGAATAATTGAAAGAACTTTCAACTCTTATTTCAGTGAGCACAATTTTGAGTAAAGATAAAATTTGGAAAATCATGAATCTGAAATATTTTTGGATGATGATAGGAATACTTATTTATCTTATTTCCTCTAGGATTGATATTTTTTATGTAGTGAGTTTATATTCCAGGTATTAAAGTAATTTGAATGAATCACAAATGTTGGCAGTAAAGTGGATTATAAGATATGTCAAAGGAACAACTTCAAATGTATTGTTATACAAAAAAAAATATTGAGATGAAGTTTCATGGTTGTAATGATACTAATTGGGGTGGTGATTTTAATGATACAAAATCAACCTCAGGAGGAAACTTTTTCGTGGATAAATGTTGTGTGAGTTGTAATAGTAAGAAAAAATGTTCAGTAATATTGAGAATAGTTGAATCTGAATATGTTGCAGCTAATCATTCATGTACTCAAATGTTGTGGATGAAAGTTTAACTAGAATATTTGAAAGTAAAAGTTTCTAAACCTTTGAATATACATTGTGATAACTATAGTGTAATTGATATTTATAATAATCATGTCCAAAATTCAAGATCAAAACACATTGATATAAAGTCTAATTTTATAAAAGATAAATTTGATGTTAGAGATGTTTTCTTCAGAATACATTTTAAAAAATTATTGGATTTCTGATATCTTTATAAAATAAATGATGAAAGAAAAGTTTTTGGAATTGAGGCTGCAACTTCATTTTCACCCTCCTCCCATGACTTCTTGAACCTCATAAAGAAACACCCCCACTGTTTTTTAGATTATGCTATCAAAGAGGTAGATAAAGTAACAGATTTTTTACTTTGTAAGAAGCTTTTACTTATCTCTCGTAAATTAATTTGAAGTTTTGGTTCTCATGAAATAGGGGATAGAAAAATAAACATAAGAGAAAAATAAAATATAGATAATAAAATATAAAATTAAGTGGTAGTTTATCTTTACAAGGACATAATTTTTTCTTTCCATAGAAGGGTGGAATTCCTTCAAACATTACTTTATCCAATAGTGTGGTGTCAATACACTCTCTTTTGAGAAAATCTATGTTTTTATAAAATTTAAGAAACATGACTTATTGAAAAAAAATGTTTTGTGAATACAACATTCTGATATTCGAAAATTTGTTAATATGGGTTGTCAAAAAATCTAAAGGGGGATATTAAAGAACCCTTGTAGTTAAATTGTTTTAAACAATGTTTCTGAATTTTTTGTCAACTAACCTTTTGTATAAGAATGTTTTTGTTATCCAAGAATCAGATCCAGTTCATCATAAAGAGATTTTGTAAGAAATTTTAAAGTTACTGAAATAATTTGACTCATCTATATCAAATTCCAATCATCGGATCCAAAATAATCGGAGGCAGAAATTCTTTTTTTGCTGGAATTTTTCTTTTTTTCATAATCAAAGAATGAAATAAGTAACTGGTTTTGAAATACAAATGTTTCTAAATAAATATGTCTTATTTTTGTTAAATATTTTTGAAATAAAATTGTAAGTTAAGGATTTAAAAAGTTCTCATACTTTCTAAACAACGTCAGATGATTCTGTTCCGATTGTAAAGTTCTCCAAAATCATGAAAATTTTAATGATAAAAGCTTTTGAAGAAATGGTGGATGTTTTTGAAGAATTTAAAAGTTATAGTATGGATATTCCATTGTAATGGGATATCCATCATAAAGGGAATTCCATCATAATGAAAATTTCATCGTAATAAGAAGGATACAGAATTCATATTCAATAAGAAGGATATAGAATTTGGATTTACTATGAAGGATAGATAATTTGGATTCACTAATAATGAAACAAAATTTGAATTCACTAAGAAGGATACAGAATTCAAATTCACTGAGAAGGATATAGAATTTGAATTCACTGATAAGGATACAGAATATGGATTCATTGAGAAAGAAATAAAAAACAGATTCATTGAGAATGAAATAGAAATCATATTGATCTAATTATTAAGAATACTCAAAATAAAAATTCCATAAGTTTTATGAAGATTTTATGAGGTCAAACTTGAAATTAAATTTTGAATAAATCTCAGATAAATATAAGGATGTATAAAGAATTAAAATTTTATGTTTTAATTATGATAGATTTTCATATTTTTTTTAAATTTGAGGAAGTGTGGAAATTTTTCATCTTTACATATTTTTATTTTTAAGTTTCATATAAATACTTCATCGGATCATTTTTTCATTTGTAACTCTCACATAAGTGGAAAAGGTAAAAGTTATGAAGAAATAAATTGAGCCATTTTTTGTCAGAGATCTCATGAGGAGGATCAGATAGTTTAATGTTTCTTTTCAAAATTGAGAAATATCATATTGAGAGAATAGTAATCATTCAATTAGGTTGAGTCAATCGAAATGAGAAAAATTGTATTGAGAATTTGATCAGAGTTTGAGTTTTATAGATTGAGGATGGTTTCATAGTATTGATTTCATAATATTGAGAAAATATGATCTAGAATCATCTTATTTAGAGATTCAGATCTAGACTAACCATATTGATAGAATAAAATCCAGACTCATCAGATTGAGAAAATCAGATCCAGCCAGATTGGATTAAGGATTTAGACAGAGCAATTGTTGAACAGTTTCAACAATCCCTTTATTCCTTTATTTGGATAAATTTTTGTACAAGAATACATTATAAACTAACTATAGTCAATATAATAATTCTTATTGGGAGATATAATGTTTCTCATGGAAGTTGGCACAAGTTATATTCACTTCATCATAATAGTGGATTTCTATAGACCCATTTGAGTGGCTATGAAAAGGATGTAGGTTCTCACATAGAGTTCAAACCATTAAATATTGTTTGATTTTCATTATTTCATACTTTTTCTTAAAATAGTATTTTCTAAAATTTGATATGGAAATATATTATAATAGTTTTCTAGGGTTAAGTTTCTAAAAGTTTTGAAACATATAAAAGTGAACAACAGATTCAACCACCACATCTCAGTTGTTATTTGATTCTTTGGAACTTCACATAATACTTCCTTAATTTCTGTCATATATGACTTATCCCAAGTGAAATATTCCATGATATAGATGATGTACGATGATATACTACAACCCATGTATCATTATTCTCTTTAGATGTTGTGGGGAGTCAATTGTCAAAACCTATGGTGATGCCTTCAAATTCCCTTCCTGGTATAGATAATGTTTGTAGCATCCTTTTAAATCGTTGTTTCATAGAATATTTTTGATGAATTACTAATCATCATGATACATACTTATCAATATCTCTATAAATGTTGTCCCACAAAAAGTAATCTTTCATATTGGTCATTGCCCAGTTTTATACCCTTTTCATTCTTCAATTGTGGGTTCAAGCCCCACATCCATACAAGATACAATAAGTTATCACACTGCTTATAGGTTATCCTTTTTCCCAAACTATATAAATAAAAAAGTTCTAAATTTTCAATAATAGATGATTACATTAATATTAAATATGGGATAAAACCTAAAAGTTAGTAATATCCTTAATCATTTTCTATAAATGGAATTCCTCCACAAACTCAAAGGGTTGTATTTCAATAAATTTATCCTAAAATATCCTTAATCATGATAAAATGACATCATTTAGAAACCTCATGAGGGGTTTTAAATACATTTAACTTAGGATCAAAATCTAATTTATAAACCCATGATGGAATCCAAAACTCAAAAGATAATATTACATGGATACATATATCCTTCCAAAATCCCTAGATATTTCCTGATTCTTAAAACACAAATACTATTGGGAAAGTAAAACTAGAATATAGTAAATGAATCCAAAAATATATATACTTCCATTCTTCTAGTAAAATTATTTTCATGGAATAGGTCCTTCCTTGTTCTAGAAAATAATTATTCGGTCAGGGAATTGAGTTGGATGATCCCCATATCCCTTATATGTAATACATTTAACTCCTTGATAATTTTTAACTATATAAACTTCTTTTCCACAAAGATAATTATTTAAACTCTATATGTTATATTATTCTAGTTTTTTATTCTATTATTCTTTATATATAGAAATATTAATCTTATTTAATCTATTTCCATCACCACACGAGCATTCATAAAAGTTCATATCTCTCTTATTTTATGTTTTATGATGCTCACAAAATTTCCCATTATTAATCACATATCATGGTAGTTGATTTATAATAATAACAATATATATCTCTTCACAAATCATCAAATTTGGATGATTATACTCAATAAAATTTTCCATCAGAATAAATGTTAACATGATTCATTCTAGTTCTATCTATTTACTAAAAACAAAAACCATAGTGTAAGGAACAATAATCATAGGGGGAAACCACGTAATCATGAAAAATATCATATTGGATTTTTAAATCAAGAAACCTTGTTCTTAATATCTGACACCTTATAATTATTGTAGGTTATCCATGATCATTATCTATTTAAATCCTTTATGATAGTTTGTAATTAGTTTATGTATTTCAAAAGAATATCCCCCCAGGAGTGTCAAAAAAGGTGTATCGCAAGGCTCATTTTCATGCACCAGGTGAATATCGAGTCCAGATCAATGTGCCCTTTTCAGATTTAATACCCCCAAGTACCTATATTATAGAGACACATCTAATTATATTATCCAGACAGGGATGTAATTTCTTGGAAATAACTACTTCTATTCTTTAACAATATTCTAGTACATTTTCCTATACTTTGAATATTCCCTTAAAATATCCTTATAGACATCCGTAGATATATCCTTATAAATATCCCTATGGATATCACAAATTTTTTCTCATCCTATTTTCAGAATTTAATTAAATATTTTGTCACGAACCAGCCCGGGCCGACCCTAAACCAGTCACCCGAGCCGGTCCGCGGCAAGTCCCGAGGGGCGTTCCCGATCCCCCCGGGGTGGCAACAAGTGCTGGGAATTTAAAACTTCAATCGTTGGAAATGATTTCAGACCAAACCAAAAATCAGGATCAAAAGGAAGAATATAAACTGAACAAACAGACAACACTAAAGACAAAAACAAAACTACACCACGACATACCTCCACGTGACCTCGCGGGTCACCACCCAACTACAACCAATTTCGCTCTCTCACTGAGCAACTCAAGCCAGGAAAACCTGAACATAAGGAACCTGCAACTGAAATGGTAAAAGATAGGCGTGAGCACAAAAGTACTCAGTAGGTGAGCCCAACAACAAATACCAAAACACTGCCAGTAAATAAAGAATCTACATATTCCAGGTTTGAACTACAATGTATAAAAGTAAGCTTTCATAATGTTTTACTTGAAAATCAAAACAAAAGACTTTTCCCTTATTCTTTTTTGAAAGTTGGTTCCCTTCCATTAGTTTTAAACTCATTATAAAAAGCAAAGTGTTACATTTTCAAGTTTTACACAAAGAGAATAAAGTATTTTCATTTGAAAACCATTTCCCCAAAGTCTAACAGTATAGGCTGTGAAGGATGACTGAAAGTAAACAAGCAGGGAAAACAAGTGCAAGTAAAGGTAAACAAGCAAGGAAAACCAAGTGCAAGTAAAAATAAAATAAACTAGAAGTTATCAGCAATAACCATGGGTGATTCTAAACATCCCTAGAAAACCCCTGGACGTACTCGGGTTCAGACTACCTGCCGGCATGGTACTCTATAGTCAATAACCAACTGGCCGCCCTAACAACCAACCAGTGGTACGCCCCACAAGGCCTTACCTACCAAGGGGGGACTAACCCGTCTAATGAGGGTTAGCCAGCAACCGTCACTCGATTCTCTAAAAGACGCCCAGGAACCCACGGTGGTTTTAATAACACTGTGTAAGTGGGAGACCCTCGCACGCGTGACTTATATCACCACACTTGCCAACCCCTTACACGGACATCGCCACACGACAACCCTCGAAGGGAAGTCCCCATGTAGAGATTCCCTCATAAGTACGTATATATATATATATATCTATGTGTATAATCACTTCACATTTAATAAAGTGCCAACCAGGCTGTTAAATCATTTATATTTTGACCATTTAATACTAAAGCATTTCTAAAGGGATATGACACACGCCATTTCATTGAAAACCAGAAACACACTTAAAACTTTATTTAAGGAACTCAAAACAGCATATTAAACCTGGAACACATTTGTTTCACAAGTATAGTCACTTTCCAACATCCAAACGCACCCCACTATTATCAAGAGCCAAACGAGCCTTTAATCACTTTTTGAAGGAATCATATTTCTCAAATGAAATAAAAACGTTTAATCACGCGTCAAAAGAAAACATTTTTCAACAACCAAGAACCACACATAAAGTTTACAAAAACAAGTTTAAAGGGTCATACAACATTTCCTCTAATCAAGGTTCTAAGAAAAACACCATTTTCCATAAACAATACACCTACTAATTTATACACACCAAAAACATTTCAAAACACAATTTCACATTTCATAAATAACCATTTAGAAATATTACCATGGAAGCACACAATTGAAACCAAGAAGGTACTTTCAATGAAACGCTAGAATTTAAACAGCTTTTATCAGCAGATCACCACACTATAAATAACTACTTAATAATACTTTTAAATTTACTGAAACTCAATGAAAAGACAAGGAATAAATAAATTCTTGATTTAAAGGCGAGTGAAAAGGGAGACCTACCTTGAATCGGAACGAAGGACGACACGGCGCAAAACTCCCATTGCGTAAGAGGGCGCACCGTACTGCGCCGTCAAACCGGTCCTAAAACAAAAGACAGTTAAACGGGTTCAACGATAATAGTAATAACATAATAGTAATAACAATCATAATAATAATAATAATGTGAAAATAATAATAATAGTGATAGCCATAACAAAATAATAATAACATAATATAGTAATAATAATAACAATAATAATGTAATAATAATAATAACAACATCATAATAATAATAATAATTCTATTAATAATATATTGATAATAAAAATATAATATAATAATAATCATAACATAACCATAATATAATATTAATATTCATATTAATATAATAAGAATAATAATAATATAACAATAATAATAATCATATTCACATACTAATAAGAATAATAATAATATTAATATTATTAATATTAATAATATGATAGTAATAATAATAATAATATGATGGTAATTATAATAATAATAATAATAATGATGATGATAACAATAATTATAATATTATAATAATATTAATATAATAACATTAACATAATAAAAAAAACATAAAAGAACTCACAAGGAGAGGAGGGGGGGAACGCATAGGTGGTGCGGCGACCGGAGGTGGGGCGCGGTGACGGGTAGGGGTCGGGACGCCGGTGATCAGCGCGGCGAGGGAGGATGCCGGAAGGGGGGTGCGGGACGGCGGAGGAGGTCGGCAAGCGGCGACTAAAGGGGAGGCCGAAAACAGGGAGTTGTAGGGAGCAGCGGGGGTGAGGGATGCTGGGCGCGGCAAAGGGAAGCAGGGGCGGGGACTCCGGTGGTCTGCGCGGCGAGGGAGAACGCCTGAAGGGTAAGGGAACACGCGGGTGGAGCTGGACTGCGGCAGGGCGCGGCAAAGGGGGATGCTGGAGGGTGTGTGGGCGCTGTAGGGAGCCGCGCGGAGTTGGATGAGCGGAGCCGGGGGCGCGCTGATGCCGGATGGGGGTGTCGGAAGGCTAAAGGAGGTCGGTAGGCCGGGAGGTCGGGGCCCGGACGGGGGTTGGAGTCGCCGGAGGCGGCGGGAGTAGGGCCGGGACGGGAGGAGGGTGCGGGCTCGGTGATGCCAGACAGGGAGGAGGAAGAGGTGGTGCAGGCCGCGAGCATAGGAGGTCGTCGGGAGGCCGGTGATCGGGCGGCCGGTGAGGCAGAGGGAGCCGCACCGGAGGGGGGGCATGTGGTGCAGGTCGGCCGAACCAGGAGGGGAGAAACGGGGAGAGAGAGAGAAAGGAGAGGGAGGAGAGAAGAGGGGAGAGCGGCGGCTGCGGGAGAGAGAGGGAGTTAGGGTTATGGTAGTCTGTATATATATATAGGTATTAATAATAATAATAATAAAATATGATAATAATAATAATAGAATAAATAAAAAAATAGAATAATAATAATAAAACTTTTAATATTAATGATAATAAAACTTATAATAAAAATAAATAATAAATTAGTAATAATAATATAAATAATAATAATAATATGATAATGATAATAAATAAAAAATTAGTTAATTCTAATATTAATCGTTATGATCAAATATTTAAAATAATAAAGTAATAAAATAAAAATATATATATATATATATATAATACACATATATATATATATTTATACATATATAGATATATATATATATATAAACATATATAGACATAACATACATAAACATACATATATGTATACATATATAGACATATATTATATATACATTATTATACACATATATAAAAACATATATAAAAATACAACAACAATGATAATACAAATTAACTGGTAATAATAATAAAATACCAACATAAAAATTTAAATTTTAAAACGCCGGGTGAATGTACGGTCACCCGGGCTGAACGCACGGTCACCGCTAACGATGCGGTGACCGCGCACCGGCGCGAAACCACCAATCGCAATTAATCTTCAAAAAAATTTAAAACGGGACCAATAAAGGAGAAAAATTACGGACATCCGCGGTCGGGGTGTGACAATTCTCCCCACCACAGACACTTTCTGCCCCCGGAAAGTCACCAGGCCAAAAGTCGGTCAAGATTTAAGTCCATGCCCCAATTGAACTAAAGGAACCAGAGAGAACTGAGAATCTCGGTGATGACCTTACTCTACACAGGTCACACCCGCCCGATTCAAGAGAAAACTGAGGTCCGAGATTGAGGGGAGAACACGAAGGGGTTCTCCACACCACAAGAACTTAACTAGTTTAAAAATTTTAACACTCCAAACATACTACCTCACGGAGGAGGGTCCAGTACGGGAACTCATAACTGATCCAAACTGACTCCTATAACACAATCAAAACAAAACTTCCGTCGAAACGTTGAACACATGACTAGAGTCAAAAACTTCAACACTAGGAAGAACCCACAGAAACGACTTAACCAGACATTGAATCGGAAACATGACCCATTGCAATCCATGAAACATGTCCACATCCGACAACATAACTACAACGAGGTCAACCCACACAAGGGTCAAACACACTTTTAAGAAGGACACACGATTCAGAATATTACATCCACACGACAAGTCTGCTTAGATTATCATAGAACAAGTCCATCATAACTTTATGGAAAAACAACGCATTTACAACACTGTTGAAACTTTAATAGCAGCAAACAAATATAAAAAGGTTTCTAATTGTCCCACCATCAATACGGAAAAATAGAACCTGGACCAAGGCTTCACAACCCTGGGATCTCCTGACTGTGTGCGAGCTTCACCCCCAGATATGTGGTTGGGGCTCTGATGGCTGAAGCATCTTCTGCCTCACAATCAGGTACTGACATTCTCCCATCACAGCGTCCTCTTCAAGCGACGCTTACTGCAAAACTTCTCCAGATGACCCAGACAGTCGCATCGATGACACGTCTTCGGAGGGTTGCGATAAGATGGCTTTAAATGCCCGAAACGACCACACTGATAGCACACCATTGAACAGTCTGATAAACTGGAAGCTGGGACCAAGGGGGATAACTCCTGAGGAACAGGTATCTCTGGCGTATTTTCCACACCAGAGGGGGAACTCTTACGAACAACCGAGGATGCTGGAGTACTAACCAAATGTGTTCCAGAAACCAACTCACCCAAAAATGCTTCCTCCACTAGCTTCTCGAAGCAAAGGTCTTCAAAAGGGAGGACTCGCTCCTTGATCTCTGGATGAAGACCCCCGGTGAAAAGAGAGGCCTTCATGAGTTCATGAGACGCTACCTCTAGAGAAAATGATATCAGTTCCTTGAAATGGTCAACATACACCTTCACCGTCTGTTGGCCTTGTTGAATATGCACAAACTCCCTCTTTTTCTCCAGCTTCACTTCATCAGGAACAAACCATTGGATGAAAACTGTTTTAAAGACATCCCACGTCATTTCAACTTGCATTGACGGTGGGGTAACCATCTTCCACTGGTCCAGAGCTGGACCCTCAAACAATTCCATAATTGCACGAACCTTATCACTATTGGGAGTTCCCAACGTTCTAAAGACATGCTCCACTTCCTCGAGCCATTCTACAGCCTCTAACGGACCCTGATCACCATGGATAATAGGCAAAGTCTGTGGAGGACCAAAAACTGGGCATGACTTATCATAATCCTTGGAGACCTTTCTGGGCGGAATTTCCTGAGCGACATATAAAACACAAAGCCAAAACCAACATCAAACCAAAGCAACGTCAATAAAAGCGCCTTCATCAAAACAAATAGTCAGCATAAGGACCAAACAAATACAAACACAACCCCAAATAAAATCCCCCTTTTTATTTTAAATTTCAAAACCTCCTTTTTCAAGACCACTTTCCAAAACCATTTCCCCCTTAAAACCCAATTTAGAAAACAAGGTCATGCCTTAAATTTCAAATACACACCCAGGTAATCCTATGAACCGTTGCACATGTCTTCACCCACTTTCCATTCATTCTCGCACCAACACGCACTTTCCATGCATTCTCACACATGTGAACATGTTCATAAAGAGGACCTGAGGTTTCACCCCAATCCATTATCGACCAATTCCAAGAAAATAACAGATTTCCAAATCAAGAGATTTCAGTTTTTAAAACTCATTTCATACATTTAATGTCTTTTAAAAGAAAACGGCCCCATTTTCAAAACCCTTTTTTTTCATTTCCAACAATGAACTTACACCGACCAAAATGAAAGCAGCATCCAAAATTGCATTAACCACTGGAGTGAGGGACTAGTAGTCACGCTCAACCTAGCGACATGGTAGTGGGCCATGTCCCAAGTCAGCGTCGACCACTAGGAGGAATTCAAACCGTGTACTCAGACTCCACATGGGTCACTACTCCATGTGAAATCACGAAGTAACATCGGCTTGCCTCCGTTGACATCTCTCAATCCAAGACAAACCAGAAAAGACAAGGACACAATTCCCGGACTACCCCTGGCGACTCGAGGTGCGGAACGGGAGAGGGTTCATGACGTCCACCTCGTACCTACCTCTCGAGTCCCGACAGTCCTAATCTCCACCTACCAGACAACCCAAATAATAAAAACCGCCTTTGATACCATTTTGTCACGACCCAGCCCGGGCCAACCCTGAAGTGGTCACCCGAGCCGGTCCGCGGCAATTCCCGAGGGGCATTCCCGATCCCCCCGGGGTGGCAACAAGTGTCGGGCATTTAAAACTTCAATATTTGGGAACAATTTCAGCCCAAACCAAAAATCAGGATCAAAAGGAAGAATATAAACTGAACAAACAGACAACACTAAAGACAAAAACAAAACTACACCACGACATACCTCCACGTGACCTCGTGGGTCACCACCCAACTACAACCAACGTCTCTCTCTCACTGAGCGACTCAAGCCAGGAAAACCTGAACACAAGGAACCTGCAACTGAAATGGTAAAAGATAGGTGTAAGCACAAAAGTACTCAGTAGGTAAGCCCAACAACAAATCCCAAAACACTGCCAGTAAATAAAGAATCTACATATTCCAGGTTTGAACTACAATGTATAAAAGTAAGCTTTCATAATGTTTTACTTGAAAATCAAAACAGAAGACTTTTCCCTTATTCTTTTTCGAAAGTTGGTTCCCTGCCATTATTTTTAAACTCATTCTAAAAAGCAAAGTGTTACATTTTCAAGTTTTACACAAAGAGAATAAAGTATTTTCATTTGAAAACCATTTTCCCAAAGTCTAATAGTATAGGCTGTGAAGGATGACTGAAAGTAAACAAGCAGGGAAAACAAGTGCAAGTAAAGGTAAACAAGAAAGGAAAACCAAGTGCAAGTAAAAAATAAAATAAACCAGAAGTTATCAGCAATAACCATGGGTGATCCTAAACATCCCTAGAAAACCCCTGGACGTACTCGGGATCAGACTACCTTCCAGCATGGTACTCTATAGTCAATAACCAACTGGCTGCCCTAATAGCCAACCAGTGGAACGCCCCACAAGGCCTTACCTACCAAGGGGGGACTAACCCGTCTAATCGGGGTTAGCCAGCAACTGTCACTCGATTCTCTAAAGGACGCCCAGGAACCCACGGTGGTTTTAATAACACTGTGTAAGTGGGAGACCCTCGCACGCATGACTCATCTCACCGCACTTGCCAACCCCTTACACGGACATCGCCACACGACAACCCTCGAAGGGAAGTCCCCCTGTAGAGATGCCCTCATAAGTACGTATATATATATCTGTGTGTGTGTGTGTGTGTGTGTGTGTATAATCACTTCACATTTAATAAAGTGCCAACCGGGCTCTCAAATCATTTACATTTTGACCATTTAAAACAAAAGCATTTTTAAAGGGATATGACACACGCCATTTCATTGAAAACCAGAAACACACTTAAAACTTTATTTAAGGAACTCAAATCAGAATATTAAACCTGGAACACATTTGTTTCACAAGTAGAGTCACTTTCCAACATCCAAACGCACCCCACTTTTATCAAGAGCCAGACGGGCCTTTAATTACTTTTTGAAGGAATCATATTTCTCAAATGAAATCCAAACTTTTAATCACGCATCAAAAGAAAACATTTTTCAACAACCAAGAACCACACATAAAGTTTCCAAAAACAAGTTTAAAGGGTCATACAACATTTCCACTAATCAAGGTTCTAAGAAAAACACCATTTTCCATAAACAATACACCTACTAATTTATACACACCAAAAACATTTCAAAACACACTTTCACATTTCATAAAGAACCATTTAGCAATATTACCATGGAAGCACACAATTGAAACCAAGAAGGTACTTTCAATGAAACACTAGAATTTAAACAGCTTTTATCAGCAGATCACCACACTATAAATAACTACTTAATAATACTTTTAAATTTACTAAAACTCAATGAAAAGACAAGGAAGAAATAAATTCTTGATTTAAAGGCGAGTGAAAAGGGAGACCTACCTCGAATCAGAACGAAGGACGACAGGGCACAAAAATCCTGTTGCGTAAGAGGGTGCATCGTACTGCGCTGTCAAACCGGTCCTAAAAAAAAGACCGTTAAACGGGTTCAACGATAATAATAATAACATAATAGTAATAACAATCATAATAATAATAATGTGAAAATAATAATTATAGTGATAGCCATAACAAAATAATAATAACATAATATAGTAATAATAATAACAATAATAATGTAATAATAATAATAACAACATCATAATAATAATATTAATTCTATTAATAATATATTGATAATAAAAATATAATATAATAATAATCATAACATAACCATAATATAATAATAATAATCATATTAATATAGTAAGCATAATAATAATATAACAATAATAATAATCATGTTCACATACTAATAAGAATAAGAATAATATTAATATTATTAATATTAATAATATGATAGTAATTATAATAATAATAATAATAATAATAATAATATGATGGTAATTATAATAATAATAATAATAATAATGATAACAATAATTATAATATGATAATAATATTAATATAATAACATTAACATAATAAAAAAACAGAAAAGAACTCACAAGGAGCGGAGGGGGGGAACACGCAGGTGGTGCAGCGACCGGAGGTGGGGTGCGATGACGGGTAGGGGTCAGGACGCCGGTGATCAGCGTGGCGAGGGAGGATTCCGGAAGGGGGGTGCGGGACGGCGGAGGAGGTCGGCAGGCGGCGGCTAGAGGGGAGGCTGGAAACAGGGAGGTGCAGGGAGCAGCGGGGGTGAGGGAGGCTGGGCGCGGCAAAGGGAAGCGGGGGCGGGGACTCCGGTGGTCTGCGGGGCGAGGGAGAACGCCGGAAGGGGAAGGGAATGTGCGGGTGGAGCCGGACGGCGGTAGGGAACGGCGAAGGGGGACGCCGGAGGGTGTGCGAGCCCTGCAGGGAGCCGCGCGAAGCTAGGTGAGCGGAGCCGGGGGCGCGCGGATACCGGATGGGGGTGTCGGATGGCAGAAGGAGGTCGGCAGGCCGGGAGGTCGGGGCCGGGACGGCGGCTGGAGTCGCCGGAGGCGGCGGGAGCAGGGCCGGGACGGGATGAGGGTGCAAGCTCGGTGATGCCAGACAGGGAGGAGTAAGAGGTGGTGCAGGCCGCGAGCGCAGGAGGTCGTCGGGAGGCCAGCGATCGGGCGGCTGACGAGGCAGAGGGAGCCGCACCGGATGGGGGGTCATGCGGTGCAGGTCGGCCGAACTAGGAGGGGAGAAACGGGGAGAGAGAGAGAAAGGAGAGGGAGGAGAGAAGAGGGGAGAGCGGCGGCTGCAGGAGAGAGAGGGATTTAGGGTTAGGGTAGTCTATATATATATATATATAGGTATTAATAATAATAATAATAATAGAATAAATAAACAAATAGAATAATAATAAAAAAACCTTTAATATTAATGATAATAAATCTTATAAAAATAATAAATAATAAATTAGTAATAATTATATAAAAAATAATAATAATAATGTGATAATGATAATAAATAAAAAATTAGTTAATTCTAATATTAATCGTTATGATCAAATATTTAAAATAATAAAGTAATAAAATAAAATAAATATATATATATATAATACACACATATATATATATATATATTTATACATACATATATATATATATAAACATATATAGACATAACATACATAAACATATATATTTGTATACATATATAGACATATATTATATATACATTTTTATACACATATATAAAAACATATATAAAAATACAACAACAATGATAATACAAATTAACTGGTAATAATAATAAAATACCAACATAAAAATTTAAATTTTAAAACGCCGGGTGAACGCACGGTCACCCGGGCTGAGCGCACGGTCACCCGGGCTGAACGCACGATCACCCGGGCTGAACTCACGGTCACCGCTAACGATGCGGTGACCGCGCACCGGCGCGAAACCACCAATCACAATTAATCTTCGAAAAAATTTAAACCGGGACCAAGAAAGGAGAAAAATTACGGACATCCGTGGTCGGGGTTTGACATATTTCCTCTAAAACCAACTGTAGTGACCCAAGATTTTTAGACATGGATATTACACCTTTTTAGATAAATATTCACTACATTACACAAACATGTACATAAGGACCATAAAATTTTATTCCCTATGGAAGAATGGACCAAAATATTCTTAACTCATGAGAGATCTTCAATTTATACCATAAATAGATTCCCATTTATTATTCTTCACAAACATACCCTTCAGAAAAATTTATTTATATACTAGGGAAAGGAAACATAAGAATGGGTGTTCTAGGATGATCTGTATGGGTAAAAAAGGGTTATACATTAGTATAACATGGTCATAATGAAATGACAACATGATTATAACCTTTAAAAACCACTCCCATCATATCAAATATAATAATATTGGGTTATTGATACAATATAACAGTTTATAATACATTAATCATAAGGAAAATCAATGATCATGAACCATGAGAGCATAAAATTAGAATTATACATTGATAAATGTCATAAATATAATATTATAACATTATGATCATGTGTAAATAGAAACTAATTAAATTATTATGATAATAGAATGAAATTAGACCCTCGGATAAACATATAGGCATGGAACAAGGTCCACAAATAACATTATAAACATGAATGATTGGTCCATGCATAACACTATGAACTTTTAACCAGGTTCACACATCAAATTGTGAACTTGTAATCAGGTTCAAGAATTGCATTGTGAACATGTAATCAGGTTCACACATAACATTGTGAACATATAATTATGTTCACACATAACATATTTACTAATTATTTATCAATATTTACCCAATTTATTGAATATAGATAAAGGTATTACATATCTCATAATGGTAACCATGTCTATGTTTTCAATAAGATCATAAAAAATAATCATATTATAACAAATGAAATGAAAAGGGTTTCGTAAACATTTCATAATATCATAACCTATTGAAAAGAGATAGGTCTCATGGTCACCTAAAAAACATAAACAAAGTCCATTAAAAAATTAATAATAATGGTATCCTTGGATCATTTTCCAAGTCTTAGTTAACATTAAAAAATATCATCTTATAAAGAAAATAATTTTGATAAATCATTTAAAACATTTTATGTTGAAAATATTCTATCCATTTTGAGAAACAATTTTTAAAACATTAAAAATAGTGAAAATATTTTAATCAAAAATTAAACGTGAGAATTTATAAATTATTCAGAAAGTAAAATAATTTTCAGGATAATGGTAAATTTCGCTCATGTCATACATGTTAAAACAAACATTCCTTTCACATTTTCATTAAAATCCAAAAAGGCATTTTTTAGAAAATGAAATAAAGATTTCACTCAATTTTTTTGAAAAACTAAATCAAGGGTAAGAATTTATTTTACAGATAATATTATAATAAAGAAGTAATTTTTCTAGAAAACACGGTTTTTTATGAAAATGGATTTCAGACAGAGGAGAGAAATAAAGTCATATTTTACGAAAAATATTTTCTCAATTTTTTTAAGTACAAAAGAGTTAAAACTTGATACTATAGAATTAAAATATTTTTAATAACTATAAGATAATAAAATTCATGAGTTTTTTGAGTGATGTATCATACGATTTTATCATTAGAAAGATAATTATAATCAATTCTGATAAACAATTATATTTTAACATTAAATCTTTACCACTTTGGTATCTTTGAATGGTAATAAACAATAAATAATAAAATAAAATGGAACTTATAATATCATAATGATAAATAAATTCAAGATATTTCATGTCAAGTGTGCTATATATATGTAACTTCTCAGTTCTAGAAGCCACCCATAGGCACCCCATACCCGGTTGGTCACATGGCCTCCAGCGCATTTCCCCAGATTCCACAGGATTCCAACTAACAGTGGGGGACTTAGGTGTGATAGTGGGGAAACTATGCCCTTATTAGTAGAGTAACACAGTAGAAATTAAATAGATAACAATAGGGGTAGGAATAAACATACCATACAACAGTAAACAGCGAAAGACTGAAAGTAAGAAATAACTGGAGCACATATATAAATGATGCATGATATATATGTCTAGGAAAGTATCCAAACAAGTAACAATGCTGGAATACAAGAATAATATAAGTACAAAATAAAACATATAAAATCTAGTAGCATCGCAAGCCTCATCTTGGTCCTATGCTCCATAGCTCCTCAGCAATCAAGTACCAGAAGAAGTAGGGTGCTTTCCATTATCATTACCTACAACAATATAATCTATTTGGTCCCAAAATCAGGACGCAAATAGGGTGTGAGACAAATATCAATAGAAAACCACCAAAAGATCTGTGTCTAACAGTCAGTGAATTTATATGGCATAAAATAAGAAAAAATAAGCAGTAAACAAGGAAGTACCCAAAGAAAAAATTCCTACAGTTTCAATTGCATTCAATTCCATGTATCAAGTAAACAGCTAATCAAAGCAGGTAACCCTCTGGGAAGTACTCTCAGTCTAACCCCTCTTGTTCAACCAAAACAACACAATAAACCCTCTGGGAAGTACACATAGTTTAACCCCTCTGGTTCAGCTTAAGCATATACTCTCTGAGGAAGCACTCACCATTAATTACCAATATAGTCTCATATCAGTAACTAAAAGGCACTATGAGGAAGCACTCAACATTCAATTCCCTCTATGACTCGCGTTGAGGAACTTCAAACAATCTGAAGAAGAACTTACGTCAATGCCCCCAATGTTCTCACAACGTAACAGTAAACAAACACTCTGGAGAATCCCTCGATGTCCATTCTCCCTATGGTCGACTACACTAGGTTCTCATGGCCCAGTGTAAGTCAATTCAGCACAGCAATGAATAGAGGCTAATATAAACCTCAAGAACTACTTAGATAAACAGTCCACAGCATAATAGCATATCAGATAAACAATCACTTCATCCTACAATACTAGGCATGAAAAGAAAACAAACAATAGCCTATCAGGAAAAGGTGGACGAAATGGTCATAATTATGCAAGCAAGGGAAAACACATCCATTTCAAGGTAAATAAACCTATTTACAATCAAAGAACCTCTACTCAAGCACACAAGGCATAGTAAGCAAATAACAGGGCTAAAACTGTAAACACGCTATACCCCATTCATGGGTATTGGGAAATTTTTTGTATATAACTCAAAGACATACTATAAAAAAGCACAAACCACCTACCTTGGTGTTGTAGGATCATTATACTTCGGCATTGGCCCTTGGATCGACCTAGAATACAGTAGATCTACAAAAACGCTAAAAATCACAACTGAGGATATCTCGTGAAAAAGGAGAAATCCGGAAGTGAGGATCTAGCATAAGGAAGATCATACTGTATCGATCCCAACGCAATTGAAGGCAGTCAATTCAGATAACGGATTATTGATTGGAGGCTCAGGGAAGAATCGGCATCATACGGATGCTCCCGGTCGAAGAAGGTGAAGAATAAGATGCTGCTTCTAATTAAATGTGACCCCGGTCCATTTAATAAAAAAAGTACACGGAGTGTACTTTAGAAGTACAGGGTGTGTACTTTCCCTTACCCCCCCCCCCCCCCCCCCCCCGCATTAGCTGGTCTCCAGGTCACCACAAACGGTCGTGTTCTTGCTGTGTAACGACCAGTACATGGCTACCCACTGTAACTGAGTACACGGCGTGAACTTAATAAATTTCCCGAAACTCCTCTTTTTCTTAAAAACACTAGGAAAGATAAAATCATACCTGAAAAGAAGATTTGGGTTCTTACAATATACACCTCATGAAATAATATTGGTGCAAATAATTACCTATGTCTCAAAAAAAGATAATTGAGACAAAATCCCTTACCACTTTGGAAACATTTTAACTATAAACCACATGAAAGAGGTATCCTAAAATGGATATTTAAATCTAAATAATTATTATTATAATAATCATAAATAACATTCATATTCATTATACAAATGAACTTAAATAAAATTGGGTGTGAATATGGAATGTGTCCCATTGAGGTAAAAACTGGGACATAAATCTCTTACCTTATGTCCTGACTTATGTCGTACTCATTGAAACATTCGGTTTCATAAATATTAGATTATTATAGATATATTATATCAAATTATTTATATATAACATAATATATTTTATATTCTTGTGACCTTTTATTACCTTTTTATTAATAATTCCATGTTAAAGTTATGTTTATGTAATAACTGTTTTGTTGTTAATATATGTTTTGATTTTTTATTTTTTAACCTCTTAAATTAATCATTATTAAATCATATATATAATGTTAAACATGATATAAATATCATATATATCCATTACATATGTATTTATATTAATCCTTAATATTTATAGATTGAAAATGAAATGCATTATTGATTGAGACGGTAGGTTTTATGTATGTAAGAACACTATTTCCATTTCCATGTCAGGTTGAAGTAACAAAAGGTAATTGATATATTATCATTATAGAATAATTTTTAAGTAATTTATATCATATATATTCATTAAAATAATCCTTATTACAATCTATGTAATGATTTAAGGAATCGCATGGCTTCGTGGGGCGGTATTTCATCGTACACACGAGCGACTTTATCATATTCCCACAAAATGAAGAGGATGAACGTATGTGTGAAATAATAATTAATAAGTATAATAATATCATAAATATCATATATAAAAAATAACTCCATCATTATTTCCAACCTCTATAAGTGGTAATGTTGAAAGGAATGACATAGTTTTGTGAGACTATAGTCCACCATACACCTGAATGATGATTTTGTAACCAAATTGGTGGAAGTGGAGATGGTTGTAGGTATTTCAATCAACATAAAAACATATATTTATAAGTAGGATACTTAATATATTATATAACCATAGTATAATACTAATTTATTGGTTTTTATGGTGAAATAAAACAACAATTCTCGTTGATGAACGTTACCTCTTCTTTGGGAATCCTTCATAGGGTTGAAATAAAAGCCTTACTAAGTACATTTTTGTAAAAATTATAGCTTATAGGATGAGAGGATTGAATTTTTAATTTTTTTTATCTATTCTCCAAAAAAAATGGTTTTATTGTGGGAGTAAGAGTAAATAATTGGTGGCCATTTATAAGTGAGGTGACCGGCACACTTCTAATTTATTGAAAATAAATAATTACAAATATGTTTTTTAAATTAACAAGGATAAAAAATTCATTTATATATATAATATAAGTGATAAAGTCAAAATATTTCCATTAAATGGTTTTTAGAAAAGTCTTGGGTTATTTTTAACCTGTATCTTTTTAGTTTAACCCCTAGTAAACTCATTATTATATTAACTGTGTTGAATAATTTTTACAATTTTTATGATTCATTTTAGTTGAATGTTAAGTTATTCTTATTAGAAAAAATATATTATTATTATTAAAAATATTGAATCCATTTTTTCAAATTCAATTCTTATAATTGGAAAAATATAATTTAAAATTAGTTCCGAAGATGCAATGAGAAAGTGAGTTTTTAAAACTGAAAATGTTAAAAAAAATTAAAACAATGTATATCCAATTTCAATTTGAATTTGATTAAAATGAAATATATTTTATTAATAGTTAAACAATTTAAAAAAATAATTTAAAAACATTTTAAAATATAATTTAACTTTATAATTAATATTAATGAAAATGTAGTTTTTAATAAAAATTCTGTATTTTTCACTATTAATCATATAATTATTCTTTTCAGAAAATTATAAAAAATTCGTCATATTATAATTTAGAAATATTTATATAAAAAATAAATTTTATTTTTTGAAATAAATTTTCAAAAATTTTATAAATTTATATTTAAAAAAACCCACAGCCGCGATGAAAACGTGGGTTTTCAAGAATGGTGATTTTTAAGCATAATATTATTTTATATTAACTCTATGTATAATAATAATATTTATATGAATCTCAATTAAAATTATTTATATATAATATATACATTTCAATTATAAAATTCCGCATTAATTTTAATTTTAATTAATTAAAATGGAAAAACATTATGAGCTTTAAACATTTTTCATAAAAAATCATTTTTAGAGCCCAAAAATAAACTTATAAAAAATGAAATATAATTTTGATTAAAATTTAATTAATAGGAATAAATGTAATTAAATAATATTATTATACTTTATAACAAAATTTGGAATTTAAATTACTTATTTAATTGATATAAAATGATAGTTTCACAAAAATCGATATTTTTACTATTCACTAAAAAATAAATATTTTTTGAAAAATCCCAAAATTTAAACATATGTTAATTTAGAAATTTTGATTTTAAAAATGAATATAATTTTATATAATAAATTTTACAAAATTTATATAATTTAATTATAATATTTTCTCATAAAAATAAATAAATATCATTTTTGAAGAAAACATATTTTTTATGAATATAATTACTTTATTAGAAAGTAGTTATTAATTTAATAAGATTTTATATGTTAATTTTAATTAAGATTGAAATTTTTTATTATATTTCAAAAATTAATTAATTCTACTCATAACCTTTTATTTAATAGCTATGTTATAATTTTCACATAATATGTCATGGTTCATTGAAACTTGATCATGTATGTCGTGAACACTATCAAAGAAACATGTTGTTTTGTCAAACAAAAAATGAAATTGATGTTGTGTATAATTAAATCTAAAATCAGTGTTAAGTATAATTAGAAATATCAAAAATATTAAATATATTTGAAAAAATATTTCAAAAAATCTCAGGGTGTTACATGTCAGATTTGTCCATATGAGTGCCCAAGACGAAAATCTCAAAAAGTGTATCATCAAGGTTATATGAGTCAAGGCTTTACAATTGATAATGAAGAGACTGTGAATGACATGTGAAATAAAATAATTGTTATGGAATTAGATGACAAGGCATGGATAATGGTTTTTAAATTATGTGGAATGATTGAAGTCTTTGTTTATTTATATTTGACAATTATATTGTATAAGTTTCTTATTAATAATTTTCTGTTTATATGAGTCAAGAAACATCTAATTTATTTTTTTGGGAAGTTTAACTTTATGTATGGGAAAATTTTTATTGAATGGTAAAAATAACATAGTCATTGATTTAGTGGTAAATTTATATTTTTTGAAATAAAAACTTTATCAAATAAAAAACCCTTAATATATTCCTGATATTGAGATAATAATATTTAGTTGGGTAAAGATATGACTAACATTGATAATGTACATTTAAAAGTTTTTTAGAGATAATTTTCTGATACATATATGATTTTTTTTGTTAATATATGTTGATTCTATATATTTATGGGAATGATTAACATTTTTTGGGTAGTATATGATTAGTGAATATTTTTTTATATGACTTTATGAGTGATTGATATTTTTTAGAGATAATTATTCATTTGATCATGGAAGAATATATGGTTAATTTATTCCAATATAAGTGTTTCAATTTTTGTTTTACATACATTGAAAAATTATATGGATAGTTATTTATAGAATGATTTAAGTTGAAATTTTTGTTTTATAATTAAGAATTTAGAGATTGATGTATGAATATTTACTCATAATGGGTAACTTTTGTTAACCATTCTCCTTTTGGTAAATATCTAGAGATGGGAGGAATGGCTTGTCATTCATTTGTGGATAAAATAATTTATTATAAGATAATTTTTGTGTTTCAGGTATGGAAACAATTCATCATTTTTATTTGTCATATAAAATATGATATGAATCAGGGATGGAAAAATTCTCAAAGTATATTCAAAGGATGAAATTATACATATGGTATAGAATGAAATATAGTAAGTAAGATATCTTGTATTATCTACCTTAATGGGAAATTATTTCCTCAAATCAAGTAAAAGGACAGTTAATATATCATGTTTTATTTGGAAAGTATCATTCAACTATCAAGGTTAGTTTTTGGAAACTCATTAGTCTTAAAATGATATATATCTTTCATAGAGCAACCTAATTTGGAAATACTAAGTATTCTAGTAGTGATATGGGAATTAGTTATCATGATAGTATTTATATGAAATTTTATTACTATATCATGATACACTAATTATATAACATTATAATTATAATGGGGTTGGTTTGATTTATTTATTAGGGGAATAATTTAACATCTTGAGATATTAGAATACATTTCCTGTTAAATAAATTGTGAGTGTTTCATAGCTTTCTTAACATGAAACATGATATATTTAATAAAAATTGGTATATTATAACATTAATAAGAAATTATTAGTATGAATAGGAAATTCCACATTATAAAAAAATCTATAAAGGTTTTATATAAGGAAAATATATTGATTAATTCATAATATATATGTAATCAATTTGAAAAAAATGTCATTTTATGCTTCAAAAATATGTTTTCTTCAAAAATTCTTTAATCCCATTTTTTGTGGAGAAATTATAATTAATTTATAAAATTTTTATAAAATAATATAAAAAATTTAATAAAATCTTTGAAATCAGTATGTCAATATTAGCTTAGTGTAAATTTTTGGTTTTTTTTTCTAAAAATGCTTATTTTTTAGTGAATAGTAATAATACTAGTTCTTGTAAAACTATTATTGCACTTCATTAAATAATTTAATTTAATAGTACCATTAAGTTTTTAATTTTAACATAAATTAATATATATCTCCTTTAATTATATATTATATAATTAATTACATAATAATTTGTATTATATCAGATTTTGAAATAAATTTATTTTTAGGATTCAAAATAAATTTTTTAAAAAACTTTGTTTTATTTCATTTTAAAAATTCATATAAAAATCCATTTCTACCAATTTTAGAAATTGAATATTGAAAAATGGAATACATATATGGAATAAATATATTCAAATTATATAAATTGGTCCCTTTTATATTTGGTCATTATGAATAATAACCCTAGTAAATATTTTCCACTTGATATAGGTACACCATGTAAAACAAGGATAAAAATATTAGATAAGGAATAGAAATCACTAATAACCCTTTATTTTATTACATTTTTTGATTTACCATCAACCTAAAGAATATTATATTTGATGTTATAGAAATTTCATTCTGTTTTCCTTAGATAATAACCTTTATATTATTTTATGTAATGAATAAATATAAAATGAAACCCTATTTGTTTTAATATCAGTAATATTTTTTGAAGGGGATAAAATTATATTATCTTCATATCTAAATAGTTATTTGAAATATAAAAAAAAATCCTGGATTTTTTTTTAAAATTTTTATTTAAAGAATAGTTATATTAAATGCTTACGCAATGTCGACACAATGCATGTTTAAGTGATTGAGAATGCAATAAATTATTTTTAAAATATTAAGTGTAACAATATAGGGATGAATTTTTTTATTCCGTTAATTTTATGGATAAATATATCATATTAGTGATGTGTTAAAAGTTTTTATTTGAATTAAAATTCTATATTGAGGTGTTTTAAGTCAAACTCTATGAATTTTCCCAGAAATGACTTTAATGAAATCTTTGGTAACAAAACATTATTAAATAATTTTAAATTTATAAAAGTCTTATAATTTCACTTGATAGTGGGATACAGTCTATCATATCATCATTTTTTCAATTATGGGTTAATTATGATTTCCAAATAACTTTATATACCCTTAATATGTAAAAAACATTGGTATCATGATAATCACTAAATGTGTTAACATGGGGTTTAAACTAATAGAAAATGTTTAAAACATCCATTAAACATGTTCAAATTTTATATAATGATATTGGGTAGACTCATAAACTTCCTAGATTCTAATTTAATCAAATTTTTACCAGCTTTAAATAAAAAAAAATTATTAGATTTAAATATTAGAAATAATTTCATGTGTGCCCTTCCCCACACTTATAAAAATTCACCTCTCCTCCTCCATTATTCACACAATTTATGAATTATATTATAGTGACCCATGAATTTCATATATAGATATTATATATTTTTATATTAATATTTAATATATTATATAATGATTTGTTCTAGAATTATATAGGTCAATTATTTTTAGATATATGGAAATATAAAAAACTTCTTCATAAAATATATGCATCATCTCCCACTAAGTTCATCAAAACATAAAACCTCTTATAAATAATAATCAATACCTATCTTAATAAACTGTGGAAATGAAAGCATAATAAAGGTTGATCATGGATTCTCAGTAAATATAAACAAAGGAGATATCCATGATCACTTAAACGTAACCTGACTATAATGATACAAGAACGTGAGAATAATATCTAAAAACTATACCTTATATCTCATAGATCATAATCATGAGTCGTGGAACAAATCATGGTATTTCATAACTAATGAATCATAAAGTATTAAAATAACATGATCCATGATAGAATAACATTGGAATTATACACAGAATTGTGGCATACAAATAATCATATAAAATCATTTCTTTTATATTCAAGGGTCACTTCCAATAATTCCATAGTTGATTGTTTTTACTCCAAAAACAATCATACTTGTAATGGTTCACTTTGAAGATAGTAAAAGTGGATTCTTTTCACTCCCCAAAACATCAAATTGGTCAAGGTTTATTTCAAAGACTATCATAGTGGATAGAGTATCTTATTGAACCTCGATCCCTAATTTTAGTCATGTTTATCTTATGAGATGTTTATCTTTACCCAATAAATTATAGGAAAATATAATTTATTTCTCACCCATCACATGATAAAAAATTTACATATTTTTTCAAAAATATAATAAAACATTTACCATATTAGAACCCATGAAAATAAATGTGTTTTATAATTATTTCTTCATTACATAACCTCTGTAAAATAAATGGGTTTTATAAACAATTCAAAATTTAAAAAAATCATAACCAATGGGAAAGGAATTTGTTTCTTAAAAGTATTTTCATTATTTTAATAAAAACCCAAATAAAGGATAATGAATGTATGATTGGATTATAAACCTAGCAAGACATAATTAACATAAAAATATGTTATCCTAAATTAAAAATGTATTTAAAATATTAGTTGGAACATTTCCTAAGTAAAATAACCCTTTCTCATAGAAATACATATATAAAATCTAAAAAATTACAAAATATTAAGGAAAACAATTTCTTGGAAAGGAGTCAATAAAAATTTTAATGTAAGCTTAAAAACCATGATTGGTTATGATGATGGTAAATTTAAATGATAATGTATAAGTTAAATGAAAACATTCAATCAGTTTTTTTTAATATTAAAAAATTGCCTCATTTGGAAAATGACAAGAAGATGCCTCCTAAACTATTTCTTAAAAATTTAAAAAAAATGTTAAAAATTTCATCAATAAATCTTTAGGGATTAGAAAAAACATTCTTGAATACATTTTTTTAAAAATAAGTACTTTAAAGAGAATGGATTTTCGACTGAATATAGAGAAAATCTGTTTTATTTAAAAAAAATATTTTTATATATTGAGTACATTAAGATATGGAAATGAATTTAAATAATTTTATTTCAATAAATAACAAGAGGATAACAGATTTAATGAGTTTTATAAGAGATATATAATAATATTTCATCATCTAAAAGGAACTGTAATCAATCCCAATAAATAATGATATTGTAACACATAACTCTTACGCCTTTTGTAACATTTTATTCTTCATCCCGGTTGAATAAAAAATTATATGGATATCTAAAAAAAATTTAAAAAAATCATAATAAAATAAATTCATGTGAACTATAAACACCACATAAAATAATAAATTGGTGAATATTGCATGTGTCTCATAGAAATTAATGTGAGATAAAAATCACTTAACTTGGTTACGAATTCTTTAGTACTCAATGAAACCACCTATATAATAAATATATATTTATTATAAATATATTATATGACCATAATTTTCTATATAATACCTTGAATTAATTACTTATAATCTTTTATCACCCTTAAATTTATAATTATTTAATAAAATCATTATTCTAAGTTACAATTTCTTTATTTTTCCATATTAGTTTTTTTTAGAAATTTCAGTCCTGGTATTCTTATTTTGGTTCCCTTATATATAGAATTTTATTCATGATATAAATTTCATATATATTAATTATATATATGTTTATATTCATCCATAAAATTAGAGACCAAAAAACAGATTACACCGCCTAGGCAGATGGTATGTTGTATGTACGCAAGAACACTATTTCCATTTTTTGACATGTAAAATGAAATAAAGGTAAATAATAATTCACCTTTAAATAAGATAAAATATAATATATATATATATAGCATATATTAATTAATATCTCCTTATGATAATCCAATTAAAAAACAAATTGGAAAACAAATCACAAGGCTTTGTAGAGGTGGTAGTTCGTCCATATGCATGAGTGATGGTGTTTATTTCCAAAAAAATGGGTGGAAAGAATTAATATAAAATATTTTTATTCCATAAGTGTGATTAAATCATAATTATCATATATTTTCATTAAAACCATCAGAATAACCATTCATAAAATATTGTGGTAGAAAATAGTGTGTATCTCTATGTGGAGATGGTAAGACGTACGTACGCATAAAAGATACATTCACTTCTAATTTGATGGGAGAGAGGGTGGATAATGGTGATTAAATGATTATAATAAAATTTCATAATATTAAGGATTACTAATTTATTTGATTTATTACAAATACAATAGATTTATATGAGGTAAAGAAAATTTAAAAAAACTGATCGATTAAGGTGATTAACTCTTCTTTGAAGGAACTCAATTAGATATCCTCTTAAGGATCATTGGGTTTGTATTTTGTGAATAAAAAACCTAAATAATGATTCAAACTATTTTTATACATTTTTTTCAGATTATGTTTGAGCTATATGGATAAATTCTTTGTAAAGGAGACAAAGGGTAGGTGCCCTTTTATATTTCAAGTGAGGGGCACTTTTGAAATTTTTTTAAATGATTAAATTATAACAAAGGAATTGTTAGGAAAAATACATAAAAATGGCCATATATTTGAATATAGGTTATTATTTAGTTTTAATTCCTTAAACCAATATAAATTTTATATGGTTATATTTTTTTAAATATTATATTTTTATTTATCTCCTTAGTTAGCTCATTAAAAACTTAACCATTGTAACGCCTTTTTCACTCTTAAGGGGTTCTAATTTCACTTATAATTAAAATATTGACATATAAATGGATTAATAGTGACATATAAAACTATATATTATCCTATTTTTTCTCTTAAAATATACTGATAAATTTTAAAAATAATAATAAATTATTATTTTCATAAAATACCATTTATGTCAATTTTAACACTTTTCATTTTTTAACTTAAAAATAATAATGAAAAGGTTAGAATTAAAATATAATACTTTTAAACATAACTAATATGTTTTATTTGTCTAAAAAATCGTTTAATAATATAAATCACACAAATTATATATTTTTTAATATTTTTAAAATCTTTTATTTAATTTTGCTATTAACTAAATAAATATTGAATTAGCATTGCACAGTAATTTAATGTAATTATTTAATCACTAATAATTTAGATAAATTTAATTCATGAATATAATTTAATTATTCTACAAATAAAAATTAATATTCATTCACCAATTGATTTTTTCCCTATGTCACATTAGACATATTTAAGACTAAGAGAGTGACATTTTGTAACATTATTTGATTTAAATATTATATCCTTCATTTTAATGTAAAATTATCCATTAAACAAATATATTTCTATAATAAGGTGACAAAGATATAACAAAATTCATCTAATAATTATTTTTATGATAAATTTGGATTTTATCACTTATTTTTAACCTAGATTAGCCTCATTAACCTTTTACTGATGCGACAACTTTTTCCACAACTACTATTCATATTGAAAATAATAAAAGGTTTATATTTACCCAATTAAAACCTCATTATTACAAATATTTAATCAATTTTTCATATTTTAGTTTATATATATGGTATAAATTAATTTAATATTAAAACACAAAATGCAATGAAAAAAAAGTTTTAAGAAAAATTACTTTTTATGTATGAAAATGTTTTTTTACCAAATTATTGTATAAATTTCATTAAAAATACTATAATTAAATTATTTTTCATCAAAAGTAACTAATTAAATTTTAAAAATTATACAAAATATAACATTTTTTTCTAAATAATTTAAAATCAAATCAAATTTTCAATAAAAATCATTCTTTTTCACAATTCATTGATAAATAAAACTTATTAGAAAAATCAGAAAAATTATCTATATGCTAATTATGATTTTATGATTTCAAAATTGATATAAAATAAAATTTATATAATTTAAAAAATTAATTATAATATTTTTGTCCAAAATTTATAAAAACTATTTTTGATGAAAGCATAATTTTTAAATACAAAACGACTTTACTAAAGACTGAGTCATTATTTACCTAGAATTTATTAATAAATTTATATTCAGTAGGAACAATAAATATATATCAAAATAATTAGTCATAAACATACTCTCTAAATTTAAAGGTGAGATTATAACACTCGTATTTAAATAATAATATTTCTTGGTTCGTTTAGGTTTGATGTTTCATGTAACACAAACATTTGAAGACATTAAAAAATCATAAAATATTAGGTTGTTTTGTTATCCCCTTTTTAAAAATTGTATCCATTCAATTTGAATAGGTTTTCATTAATCATGGTTTTGATATTTTAACAATCATTTTATTAAAAACACATATCATAAATAGAGTTAATAAAACACCCTCATGAAAAAAGGGAAAAGGAAATTTGATAGTCATCTGAAATAACACGAAACAAATTTTCTAAATTGGATAAAATTATTTGAAAGTTAAAATATAGAAATTAAAGTGAAAACTAACACATATGGACTAATAGATAGGGATATAGAACATGTTCATGATAATGTTAACTACCAAAAAACCATAAATTTATCACGGGTGAGAAACCTCTCAATTCATTAGAAATTAATATAAAATTATAAATTTTTATTTAAATATACTTTTCCTATTGCAGATTTATTTTTTTGATATCAAGATAAAGAATAATAGAAAATATACATACTTTATTTATTTCCATATCCTAAAAATAATTTCTTCATTTGGTTATTATTTAACAAATTTCCACTTCATAAAATTATCTAATAAATGAATATTCAAGATTAATTTTTATGACTAAAGAACTAAAATTAACTTTTAATATATCATAAGGCCTATAAAATAGTGACCAGTCATTCATCTGGCCTCTATAAATTAACCAAATCCAAAAATGGTTAGAACAAGGTAATACAATTCCTGAAATGTGTAAACCATAAAATAATACATTTCATTCCTAAACTTCTACAATGAAAACAATGGTTCCACATATATAATTTCATAAATTACCTCAACATGAAATAATATTGTATCCTCAAAGGTGATCTCATATCCTTCATATTATATCACTAAAAAATAAATTCATTCATTGTTAATAATCATTCATTTTAAATAACATTAAACATAATATTTACATATTACTAAACCTAATGAGAAATCTCCAAACATATCATTAATCACCATGATATATCTTATAATGTAGTTAGCTTCAAAAATATGTCATGAATAAATTAAGATACTAACTTGAAAGGTAATTATTATCTTGGCCATAAATATCTTCGAAGTTATTTCCTTTTTAAGTGAATCATTTTTCAACTAAAAAATATCTATATCTCATTATCCAATATACCATAATTAAATTAAAATAAAATCCTATACGAATCCAAATGGTTCTTCAAACCTTAATAGATTATTCTTCCTGAAACCCAGTAAAAGTTTTTAATCACCTTAAAACACCGCCACATAAATCCATAAAAGGTTTTTGTATTCCCCTTATCTATAATCCCAATATTGGTTCCATAACTCTTCAGTTATCCTTACATAATAACTTACATTCTTCAAAAAAACATTGTATAAAATTCAACAATCATCATAAAATATGATCTAAGTCACTTATTAATAATATCACTAATAAATTTCAGGGTCTCCAATATTATATGATTTACTTTATACATGTCAATACACTTACAACTAAAATAATTTTAGTTGTTATTGGTACCATTCAACATATGTTTTCACATCCTTAAATAAAAACTAAGGTGGAAAATCATTAGTTGTTTCAGGATTCCTATATCTATAATATCATTGATATAAAACTCCTAAAATATAATTCTCTAATACTGGAAAAAAACTTCAATACATACACCTTAATTAATATCCTATCATAGATCATTCCTTATACTAGTAATCAACCCTTGGATTTTGGAATTAGTATGATAAATGGATATATTCCCAACACATAAGACATTGAACTATAAATGGTACCATAAGTTGATATTAATTTCTCTTCATCACACTATTCACTTTTCCTTGGAAATTAATTTCTCTATGTCCTTCATTTCAATACTGAATACATATTATTATTCCTTGGAGGCATTTACTTGAGTGATTCATCCTGCACTCTCAACATAGAGGATGCGTAATATTATTTCCTTTGTAGTCTTTACCACCTAGGCTCTTAGTGTCCTATATCCTTCTCTTATTTTTTGAGTCTGAGAGTTGGTTAAGGTTAATGTTTTTTATCGTATATCATGATCACTAATTATGCATAACAAAAATTATTCATATTACATCTCTGATTTCATTTATTTTTTCATGATTAAAATTATTACATTGTCCTCCAACATTAACCTAGATCATCCTGGTTCCTTCCATTGACTAAAACAAAAATGAATAAATCTAGAAACAATAATCATCATGGGAAATAAAATAATCATCAAATATGATTCAAAGTAAGTCCAAATAAAGACAATTACTTCTAAATCTGACACACATAAATTTTATCCTAGGTCATTCATAATTATAATCAAAACGTTTTGTTGTAATCATATACATAGACTTATCCCTAGATTTCTTCCTAATGTTTTCTTATCCTATTATTTAAAGGTCAACTAAACATTGATATTATACTAAAAATAATGATCAATACATTTCATATATAGATATTAAATCATTTTATATGAATATTCAAAACATAACATAAGGATCCATACCCGAATCATATAGATTGTGTATTGTTGTAAATGTAGACATGTAAATAACTAGTTCATAAAAGATCTATATCATCTCCCTCTAATTTCATCATAACTAGAACCCTTTATAGACATAACATAATAAATACATTTTTCATAACCTGAGGAAAAGGAAACCTTATAAAGGGTATGCTCAGATGCTTTAAAAGGTTAAACAAGGGAGATATCAGTTATCACATAAACATAACATGATCATAAGGATATAAGAGCATGATCATTACATCTGAAAACTATACCTTTCATATCATATATTATAATCATGATCCATGGTATAAAGATTGGTAGTTAATAATAAATGAAACATAATAGAGTCAGAGAAAATAATCTAGGAGATCATATCATTGGAATATGACATAGTATTGTGGTATACTAATAATGATAATAAATAATTTCCTTAATAGTCAAGGAACACTACCAAGACTATCATGGTGGATTGTGTTCACTACCCAAACTAACATGGTTTTAAAGGACTACATCCATGATTATCATAGTGGAATTTTTTCACTTCCAAAAACATCTTAGTTTTAATTGCTAACATCTAATAATATCATTGTGTACATATTACCTTATTTAAATAGGTTTACTCCACATTCCATTATTTTTTATCTCATGATATTTTTATCATTACCCAATGGATTGGAAGGATATATATTTTTGAAACCATCCATGAAATAATTAAAATCGTATATATGTCTTTCATAATATCATAAAACATGAATCATATTAGAACCCATAAAAAAGGGGTTTTATAAACATTTATTCATATTATAACCCATGTAAAAGAAACTGGTTTCATTAAAATTTCATCATTTCTTCATAAGACGTCTGATCAAAATTGAATTATTTTCATAAAATTATTTTCATAATATTCATAAAACATTAAAAAATGATAATGATTTTATAATTGGATCATATACTTAGTAAATATTAATTAATATAAAATTATTACATTTTGGATGAAAAATGACTTAAAAAGAACAGTTTCAACATTTCATGAGGAAAATAACTTTTCCTATTTAAAATAAATTAATTAAAATGTAAAAAAAATCTAAATATTAAGGAAAACAATTTTCATTAAAATATTATTGAAAAAAATATAATTTAATCTTCAAAACTATTATTGGTTATAATGGTTGGGAATTATTTTCATGACGTATAAGTTAAAAGAATACATTCCTTTCACATTATTGTAAATATTAAAAAAGTACCTCAATTCGAAAAAGATAATAAGATTCCAAAAAAAATTAAAAAGTAAAACATGGTTAAAATTTTATCTAATGAATCATCATTTAAGTAAAAAAAATTGAAAATATTTTTTTTGAAAACATATTCATGGAGAAAAAATTATTTTCGACCGAAGAGAGATATAAAGTCAGGTTTTTATAAAAAAAATCTCCACATAACCTGATTAAGTTCATTGAAAAATATGGAAGGAAAAAATGTAATTTGAAGAAATATCAACAATGGAAAACAATTAATTTGTTTAATTAGTGTTATATCATAATATTCTATCAACATAACTTAACCATAAACAATCCTAATACATAATGATATTGTAACATAAAACCCTTACATATTTGGTAATGTTTGAAACGTAATCCCCATAAAATAAAAAACCTTATAAGGATATGTAAATACCTATAAAATTTATGTTAATCATCATGGATTACATTTATAGTAATTATATACATTTCATAAAATAAAAAAGTGGTGAATATTACATATGTCTCACAAAAATAAAATTTAAAAAAAAATCCCTTACCTCAAGAGTAGATTCCTCCGTATTCATTGGAACCTCATATATAGTAAATATATAATTACTATAAATATATATTATATAACCACAAACATATATATATTACCATATATTGTTTACTTCTAACCTTCTTCTACCATTTTCTTAACAATTCTTTATAAAAATCACTATTTCAGGTGAAATATGCTTCCCTTTTCATGTATGTTTTATAATGACCAAGTCTTGACATACATTAACATTACATAACCTTTTTGTAATACATAAACATTAAAACATAGACACCTAAATACCGTATTAGTCTAGTTCATTTATAAACATGGAAACATAAACACTGGGACAAAGGTGAGCTACATCATCACCCAGTAGGATCTTCTTGACTAAAACTCTTATTAGACACATCAAAAATAGTATATATATTCCTAACCTGGGGAAAATAAAAATAAAAATGGGTGATATTAGATGCTTAGTAAGGGTAAAAAAAAGGGTTAAATTAATCATAAACATGTTCATATAGGTATGTGAACATGATCAAAACATTTTAAGATCATACCCTGCATATCAAAGTTCATAAACGTTGTTTGAATAATATAATGGATGTATTCTTTTTAAAATTTGAGGTGTGGGGAACATTTGGAATTTTTAAAAAGATTAAATTATAATAATGTAATTCCAATGTAAAATACATCAAAAATTTTATATATAGTATGATAACATAGTATTATATTATAATATCCAAAAATTTTAGAATTTTTTATGGTCAATGTGGTGTTAAAACCATGTCTTTTGGTTTCACCCCTTAGTTATCACATTTTTTCCTAAACCATGGAAATGAATTTTCACTCTTTAATGGTTATAATTTAACTTATAAGGTAAATATTTAATAATAAATTTAATGTGCTAAAATTTTAGACCACATAATATCCAATTATTTTAATTTATGCTTTTTTAATATTTATATAATTTAATAAAATATTATTTTGATAAAATAAGATTTATATTAATTGTATCACTATTATTTTATTTTGACATAGAAGACATTAAGAAAATATTGAAATTCGAATATAATAATTTTAAACATAGATAATATTTTATATTTATCTGAAAAATTCTTGGAAGATAATAAATAACTCAATTTATATCACTTTTAATATTTTTAAAATTATTTAATATTTTTTTCTATTAATTAAAGAAATGTTGTATTTGAGTTCCCAAGGATTTATTGTGATTATTTAATAAATAAAATAGAAATAAATTGCCATAATTTTGATAATATCATTATTCTTAGTATGACTGTAAATATTCATTCGCCACTTGATTTCGTCCATATGTGATCACATAAGTGATAGTAGGAATGGAACAAGCCATGGATTAAAAATCCATGGCCCTAGAAAATTTGTTAAAAATAAAGTGCTTAAAAAATAAATAATGGAAATGAAATATAAAATTGAAACACATTTCACTGACATAAAGCATAGGAACCTACATAATCATTTTTTTGATCTTCCACCACTTATACATGAGCCACTCTGTCCCTTTAGATATCTACCTATCCTCCATTGTTGTTGAGATTTCCAAGATTTTAATTTGTCATCCTAATACAACGGTTCATCCATATCACTATGAGAGTAAAAAATTTGATCTTTATTCATCACAGTTTTCCACAATGATGTTGGACATTATTTTTCAGAATAAAACATATCATGTTCAATTTCATCCTCTACAGACATGGTCTCATAAAGAGACATTATAACATCCTAGGAAATTATAGAATATGAATTTCCCATATCTATTAATATTTATGTATAATATATTGATTTTATGTTAAAGTGGATACTTTTTATGATAGTTTTCCCAACACGAAACAACGGGTTTCTCTGAAATCTTATGTTGCACACAAGACTGTGATATACCGAAAAATAATACATTATTAATATTATTATTTCAAATAGTAGTTGACATCTAGATATTGTATTGGAGGGAATGAATAGAACAAACTATTTTATGTTTACACATTTTTTTTAAATTTTTTCACATTCACAAAATAAATTTTAGAGACTTAAAATGAGAATAAATCTAATTTTAAGCATAAAATACTCAAATTTTTTTAAAATGTTGTTTTACCACCTTTTAATGGAGAACCATTTTTAAATATAGTTTATTTGCTTTTATATATTCTATTTGACAAAATAAAATACTTATTTGGAATAAAGACATCAAAATATACTTTGGTTGAAATTTTGGTATCTTTTGATAAAATTCACATTTTAGTGAATAGTTAAAAATATTGCATTTTAATTTAAAACTGCATTTTTATTTAATATATTTTTATTTTTAAATTATAATTTGAATTGGTTTGAAAGTATATTTAGATTATTTTATATAATTTATTCTAATTTTCTTATTTGGAATTAATTTCACCTTGAAATTTGGTATAAACACATGTCAATCTTTTGATGGTTTTAACTTTTTAAAAACTCATTTTCTCATTTCGGCAATGTGATTAATTTTTAAATTTAATTTTTTTCACTTCTATGTATTAAATTTTCAAAAAAATTCATAAATGGTTATAATCAGTATGAAAATTTTGGTTTAATATAATCAAAATATTTTTTGGCGAATAGTAACTTTAGTATTTTATTTACAATGGTTAATGGGTAAATCATGTAAATAAGGGTAAAAATAATATTATAATAATATAAAACTACCCTAACACTTGTTATAATATTATTTTATGAGTTATACACAAACAATACAACCCTTGTTATGAAAATTTGGCCTTTGGAAGCCACTTGGGTGTGATTATGACATTTATAACATTTAATTTAAAGTAAAGGAAAAAATATCATAAACATGACTCTAATTACTAAAACCATTTTAATATGGAGATATATAAGTGATATATTAGAATATAAATATTCATTATAAATATAAAAATATTACCTATATTATGGTATTTTATTTATAATTTTTATACATTAAATAATTAAATTTAATTATGACACAATGAAGATGGAGTGATTTCCTTATTAATGAAAGTATCGAATAAATGATCTAATAAATAATAATTTAAATATTATTTGAAATAATTTTCATAATCAACAAATTTTATTGGTGAATGTGACATGTTATAATACTATTCAATGGTTTTGTTTGATGTTTTCTCTCGGTTGGATTTTATTTAGATTCAATAAAGTGAATAGTGTCAAAATTGACATAATTGGTATTTTTAAAAAAATTATTAAATTATTTAAAAATCATAAAAATATTTAAAATTTATAAAGTGACTATGATAAGGTAGTAAAGTTCCTAAATCATCCATTTATGATAAATTAACCCCATAAAAGTAAAATTTATAGCTTCTTAATATTTAAAATGTTGTTACTATAATTAAAATTAAAATAGATGGGGATTCAACCCAAACTCATATTATATTCTAAATAAATGATTTTGGTACCATTTTTAACCAAAATTGAATTTATATCAATTTAATATTTTAAGGAGTTTCCAAGGGTGCTCCTCCCCTCTCCTATAAATAGTTACCCACTTTTATCTAATACTCAAACTTAAATATCTTTTTGATTCAAAACAAAATCTACATAAACCTCTTCCTAGAATACCTCCTCACATTCTTGAGTTCTTATTTTAGGCATAACATCCTTCTTAGAGGTGTTAATGTGTTCTTCAAAGGTGATCGACTGAAGAAGAGGTATCATTTTTTAAGATTTTCTATTTTATTTCATCTTCCACTTCCTTTAAATCTTATTCTTACAAGATGAAATAATATATCCTATATCCTAAATATACTAAGATGTTATTATGTTAATATCATACCCTAAATCCATCTCTACTTTCATTAAATGGGAATGTAATTAATCGTTCGTGCATACATATGAATTTTTACCTCCACAAACCGATTAAGTTAATTTCCATTACCATCTATAAAGATTGGTTATAATGATGTAATTAATATTCATATGTGATATTTATGACATATTTATCATTGGAAAATAATAATATTCAAATTAAGTTCTTACCTTCCATGCGCATAAAAATAATAACGTTGTTCGTGTGTATGTGTGAAGTATCACCTCCACAAAGCTATGTGAAACGTTTTTATTCACCACATCACTTGTATGACATATATATAAGTATATTTAATTGATTATTATGTTGTTAATAATATTATTATCATTATAGGAAGATAAAATAATAATTACCTTATTTCCATAATGATTAATGGAAAATGAAAATGTTACTCATGTGAACGTATGGCCTACCATCTCCATGAATATAACATAGTTCATTTTTCATAACCATAATTAATGGTTTCATTTAAAAAGTATAATTAATGCATAAAAGTGATTATTATTTCATGAAAACTATTCTAGAGATTATTTAATTATTACCACATGGACAATTTACATCATACCATTTTCATTTTCGACTCAAGACCAAATATCAATAAAACGTCCGACATAAACTCAAACAATTAACTAAATGATATAACATGGTAATAAGTGATATAAATGGAATAATAAACTTGAAAAAGGTTATGAAGCAAGTAGAAATTAACCTAAGTTTATTATTTAGTAAGGTAAATAATGAATGAGACAAGTTGAACTAAAGGTAAGGGACTTCATCTTATTCTCCTTTTATTGAGGCATGTTTTGATGTTATACACAACCTTCTTTTATAAGGTATAAAATCAACCCATTTTAATTTCAATTTCCTTAAAAGGTTTTGAAAATTAATCTTTCTATATAAAGAGTTTTACTTTAGAAAATGACAAAATTAATGTTTTTAACATATTTGGGGACAACGACTTCTCTGTCGTAGTACCTATTATTCGATATTTGACTTCCTTTACAAGCTGCAATGTCATTAAAAGAAAAATAAATTCCATATTCCCTTTTCTTGTATTTTTTTATTGAAAATGATTCTGATAAATTATTTCTTATTTCAATATCTTGAAATTATCTCTTGGGATTGTAATGTGGAAATGTTATTTTTCCATTACGCTTGTTTTATGTGTTACGATTATATTATGGTTCTTCAGAATTGTTCATGTATATGGGTGGTTAAATGATAAAATTAGGGAAGGTGATCCCATTATATCTTTAATGCATTGGATAATTTGATAGGGTTAAAAGATAATTTTTCTCCTAATCGATTTAGGCAATATACTATGATGGGTATTCCAATTGTAACCATGAAGGTTACTCCCTTTGTAGCTATGAAAGCTACAATGTAAGTATAATATGTATTCCACAAGTTAATTTTATGATTTATGATTTCTATGATTGTTTCAGGGATATTATAATTTCATGAGGTATGTTAAATAGATTGTGTTTTATGGGTGAAAAGTATGATTTCATGGGTTTATAAGTATTCGTGGACTAATTTTTTCTTTCCTTATTCTATATCCCTTACTGGTCTTTTTGTGATCATCCTAGGTTTTTGAAATGTTTTTCACAGGGTATAAGGATGGGTAAGAGAAAGAAATAATTCATGAATATTTTTATCAATAAAAATAAATCATGTTTTATTTTAAAAGGGTTTCCTTTTTGAAAAATAGATAGAGAGTACAAGTGTCTACTTTGTAATATTTGAATTCTTATGTAATAGTTAGAGCCTAATTATCTAAAAATTTAAGCCTTAAAAGATCATCAACCTGAATTTCTTAATTTAAATCAATATTATATAATTTTTATGTTTGGGTACTTATATTAGGTATCATAGGATGGTTTAGACAAATTTATAGGTTAGGGTGATATTTAAGCATAAGTTATAAGTTATATATAACTAAAATGGTTATCATGATAGAAAGATTTGTGGTTATTTTAGATAAATTTAATGAGTTTTAGATAACAAGAATAAGTATATCTTAGTTTATCTTCCTCATAAGATAGTGTATGATGATATTACTGATATACTCACACTAACCATTTTTATTTTAGTAAATGGTTGGATCCAACAAGAACCAAAGTAATAATGGATGTAAAAGAAAACTTGGTGGTTCTATAAATAAGAAATCAAATGAAATTGGAGCTTCAATGATAACTCTCTTGGCTATTCTAAACCAACTATTAGAAGTCATGATTAACCACTAGAACCTTGGTGAGTTTTCTAATGCATCAATATGAGAGAAATTAATCCCTCTGAAAGTTCAGGTAATAACCATAAAGGTAAAAATATTCATAAACATATGTGTCAAGGATATGGAAAGAAAAAACTTGGACAATGTTTCAAAGGGACGTGAAGGTGTTATAGTTGTAGTAATAAATGTTATAAACCAATAACCTATAAAGGAAAAATGAAGCATTCAGTTGACTCTATGAAAGGGAAAGAAGTTATTTTTGAGTTATCAATTGAATGTTTTAAATGTGGGGAGTATAGTAATTATGCAAACCCATTTCCTACAAATAAGGTTTTCAAATGGGATCAGGAGGACTGGAAAAATATATGTTTAAAAATACCTAATGCCATTATAATTGAAGACGAGGAAACTAAAAATGACATATAAAAGGTGAGGATTATTGCTTACCTCATTTTTTGACATTTTTTAATATTAGGACATCATTCATGTTTTTATTTTTAAGAAATAAGTATTAAGGAATGAGATGGAAAATCATATTTAAAGGGTCATGAAGAATTATTAATGATTATAAAGTCTATATATAAAGGACTCAAGAGTTAGAGTAAAATGTGGTATAATGAAATATTTAAAATTATTAATGCTCTTTTTATTATGGGATTACTTTATAATACTTTTTTAGTATGTGTAACCCCGAAATTTGTTATGTGAAAATTTTACTCAAGGAAGAATTATATTTTATTATGTGTACATAATTATAAATAACCATTAGGGTTTATATGATCCATGGTTTTGATGTAATTGTGGGACATTACATTTTGGGATATAAAATGAAAGGCATGAGATAAAATATGAGATTAAAATATGTTATGGTTATTTTGGGGGATTTTATCCCATTTTGGAAATTTTATAAGAATTAAATATTTTTAGAAGAAAAAAATGAAAACCCACAGGAGTGGTAGAATCTTGTTGCGTCAGACAAGGCTATGTAATCTTACCCACAACTAAAGCGCAGTAGGGCTTTATCACCTACCACTAGCCTACGTGAAGTCAATTTTTTAGTAAGAAATTTTCTCCTTAGTTAAATGAGTTTTTGAAATAAAAATAAGTTGATTTTGGGAACTTATGTTTTATCAAATGGATATCCTTGGTATTGGAAAATGAATTGGGTGATTAGGTGATAAATGTTATTTTGAAATACATTCACTATTTAGGGAACTTTATATGATTAAGATAAATAGAATACTATGGGATTTTATTTGCGAAGTAATGATTGAATTTTATTTTGAATGAATCTATGATTTTATTATGGTCTTATGGATATTTGGTTTATTTAAGGAAATGGTTAACCTATCTTAGAGAATATGTGATTAGTTTAATTACTTTGTAGTATAAGACATTAAGAGTTGTTGATATTGTTTGGAGATAAATGTTAAAATTTATCTTGGAAGACTATGTGACCCAATCCTTCTGAATTTGGGGTTTCAATCTTAGTTTCGATTATTTTGAGTAATTTTGAGGATAGTTATTTGTTGAATGGTCTATGTTGAACATTAGTTATTACTATTGAATTTTGGATATTTAAAGTAGTTTTTCTTCATAAAATGGTTTTTTTTTTGGAAATAAACTTCTCTTGTACTAAACATTTGGTTTTGGTTGATGTTTAAAGATAGGATAAATATATAGTTAATATTTTTTGTATTAATAAGTTTATTCATCCTGAATACTCATAGTTTGAAGAAAAAGATGAGTTTGTTGTGGAATTTTATTAATAGATAAGACACTACATGTCATGTAAGTATATTTCATTATGATATTAGTCTAGATAGTAATAGAATTATTCAACAATATGAAAAGGATATTGAAGAAAAAAACTTTATATGCTTACTTTTATCAACAAACTTTTACCTATCACATATTTATGGTATTGTGATGGTTAACTTCCAGTGATCAAGTTCTCTATCACTCTCTATTAGTCTATGAGAGTGATTTTTTATTTCATATCCTTTTTTTTCCTACATGAATCCTCATGTGACTTTTGTAATTCACTTTACTACTTTTAAAGTGGATTTTTTATTGACTCTTTTTCTGATTTGGGATTTCAATGAATTTATAGATCCCGAATTTAAAATTTTGAGGACGCAATTTCTAAAAGGGGGGAAGGATGTTACATCACAGGTAATTACATAATATGAATTTTTAATATCTATTAATATTTATGAATAATATATTAATCTTATTACAAAGTTTATTCTTTTTCAGATATCTTACCCAACACGCAACAATGAGTTTCTCCTAAATCTTACGTTGCACACAAGTCTAAGTAATACAAAAAAATAATACATTATTAATATTATTATTTTAAATGGTAGTTAACGTATAGCTGTTGTAGTCGTGGGAATGAATATAAATAACAAAATTATGTTTAAACATGTTTGTTAAATGTTTTTACATTAATCAAATAAATTTTAGTGGCTTAAAATGATAATAAATCCAATTTTAAGCATAAAATACTCTAACATTTTTTAAAGGTAGTTTTACCTCCTTTTGATGGAAAACCCTTTTTAAATATATCTTTTTCCGCTTTTATATATTATATTTCACAAAATAAACACTTTATATCAAATATGGATATAATAATTTACTTTGGTTGACTTTTTTGTATTTTTCTGCTAAAATTCATATTTTAGTGAATATTGAAAAATACAACATTTTAATTCAAAACTGTATTTTGTATAATTTATTTGTGTTGTTATATTATCATTTTAATTTGTTTTAAATTATATTTAGATTATATTTTTATCATTTAATCCAATTTTTGTATTTTTATGTAATTTTATCTTGAAATTTGATATAAAAACATGTCAATCTTTTGATAGTTTTTACTTTTTATAAACCTGTTTTGTCATTTTGACAACAGGATTAATTTTTAAATTTAATTTTTCCACTTCGGTGTTTTAATTTTTATAAAATGACATATAAATTTGTAATCAGTATAAAAATTTTGGTGTAATACGATCAAAATATATTCTGTTGAATATTAACTTTAGTATTTTATTTACCATGATTATAGGGTAATTCATGTAAATAAGTGTGAAAATAATATTATAATAACATAAAACAACCCTAACACTTGTTATAATCTTATTGGATGAGTTTTTATCGAACAATATAACCCTTGGAATGAAAATTCGACCTTTAGAATCCACTTGTGTGTGATTATGACATTTATAACATTTAATTTAAAGTTATGGAAAAAATATCATAAACATGACTGATTAATAAAAAAATTTAATGTGGGGATATATAAGTGATATATTAGACTATAAATATTAATTTAAAATATAAAAATATTACATAAATCATGTTATTTTATTTATAATTTTTATACATTAAATAGTTAAATTTAATTAGGATATAATGGTGATGCAATGATTGCCCTATTAATGAAAGTATCAAATAAATGATATTATAAATATTAAAATAAATATTATTTGACATAATTTATTTAATAAACGAATTTTATTGGAGAATGTGACATTTAATAATAATATTAAATGGTTTTTTCTAAGTTATATGTTTATAGGATTTTATTTATATTCAATAAAGTGAATGGTGTGAATATTGACATAATTGATATTTTATAAAAACAATATTTTATAAAATTATTTAAAAATCATAAAAATATTTAAAATTTATAAAGTGACTATTATAATGTATAAAAGTTCATAAATCATCTATTTATGAGAAATTTAGCCTATAAAAGTAAAACTTATAGCCTCTTAATGTTTAAAATGTTGCTACCATAATTAAAATTAAAAGAGAATAATTAAAGTTAAACCAAAAAGATAAGGATTTAAAAATATTAAAAACCTATCTAATTTTAGTTTTATGATGGGGATTCGAACCAAAATAATCTTATATTCTAAATAAATTATTTTTGGACCATTTGAAACCAAAATTTAATTTATATTAATTTAATAAGTTAAAGAGTTTCTAAGGGTGTTCCTCCCCTCTCTTATAAATAGGTACACACTCTTCTCCAATACTCACACTTAAATAGACTTTTGGGTCAAACAATATCTTCATAAACCTCTTAATTTAATCCCTACTCACATTTTTTAGGCCTTATTTTAGGAATAACATGCTTATTAGAGGTGTTAATGTGTTCTTAAAAGGTGATCGATCGAAGAAGACGTATCGTTTTTTTAAGAGTTTCTATTTTATTTCTTATTCCACTTCAATTAAATATTCTTCATCCAAGATGAAATAATAACTCCAGTATACTCAATATAATGAGATTTTATTATGTTAATATCAACCCATAAATCCATTTATACTTTGATCAAATGGGAAAGGAATTAATCTTTCATGTGTACGTGTGAATTATCACCTCCACGAACCGGTTTAGTTTGTTTTCCATTACCATCTATCAAGATTGGTTATAATGATGTAATTAATATTAATATGTGATATTGGTAATATATTTTTATTTTTAAAAGAATAATATTTTAATTAATTTCTTACCTTCCATGAACCTAAAAACAATAACGTCATTCGTGCGTACGTGTGAACTATCACCTCTACGAAGTGATGTGAATCATTTTATTCACCACGTCACCTGCATGATATATATAAATATATTTAAATGATTATTATTATTCTAATAATATTATGATAATTAAAGAAATATAAAATAATAATTACCTTATTTCCATAATGATCAAATAAAAATGGAAAACATTACTAACGCGTATGTACGACCTGTCATCTCCATGAATATAACATAGTTCATTTTTAATAACCATAACTAATGGTTTGATTTTAAAATTATTATTAATGCAAAAAATTCATTATTATTTCATGAATACTATTCTGGATATGATTTATTTATGACCACATGGACAATTAACATCATACAATGTTCATTTTTGACTCAAGTACCAAATATCGACAAAACATCCGACATAAACTCAAATAAATAAATAAATGATATAACATAGTAATAAGTGGTATAAAGGAAATAATAAACTTGAAAAATGTTCTAGAAAAATTATAAATTAACCTAATTTAATTATTCTGGAAGGTAAAGAATGAACGAGACAAGTTGAACTCAATGTAAGGAACTTTGTCTCAATCTCCTTTCATTGAGCCATATTTTGATGTTACAAACCACCTTCTTTTATAAGTTGTAAAATAAACCCATTTTAATTATAATTTAATTAAAAAAAATTAAAAGTAATATTTCTAAATGAATAATTTTAATTTAAAATGTGAAAAAATGAATTTTTTTAATGTATACGGCGACAATGACTTCTTGGTTACCGTACTCGTTATTTGATATTTGACTTCCTCTACAAGATGCATTGTTTTTGAAAGAAAAATAAATACCATATTCCATTTTTCATGTATTTTTTTATTGAAAATAGTATTAAGAAAGGATTAATATTTTCAATTTATTTAAATTAACTCTTTTGATTGCTATATGGAAATGTTATTTTTCTTTAAGGCTTTTTTTATATGTTACGATTATGATATGGTTCTTAGGCATTGTTTTTGTATAAGGGTGGTTCCATGATAAATCAAAGAAAAGTGAACCCATTAAATCTATCCAATAAATTGGGTAATGTGATGGAAGTAAATTATAAGGTTTCTTCTAAGATATTTTGGTAATATACTGTGATGGGAATTCTAAATGTTACCGTGAAGGTTACTCCCTTTGAAGCTATTTAACCTTTATGAGGTAACAAATTCTACCATGATTTCTCTTCAAATTGAATAAAAAAAGGGGTCTATTTTTTAAATTTATACCTCCTAATTCCAATTATAGGATCCACTTTTCTGGATTCAATTTCTGTTATTTTTAGAAATTAATTTAAGATTAAAACACAAAACCCAATTAAATCATTTTTTCAAAAAAAAATAGCTTTTAATTATAAAAATGTTATTATACCAAATTCAGTAATATATTTTATTCCAAATACTATAATTGTATTATTTATAATCAAAATAAAGTGATAAAAAATTCAAAAAACAAAAAAATATAATTTTAATTTGTAAATAATTTAAAATAAAATTTAGTTTTTAATAAAAATATGTGTTTTTTACTATTAATTATATAATCAAACTTTCTAGATAAATAACAAAATTTCACTATAAAATAATTTTTATATGATGATTTAAAAAATGATATAAAATAAATTTTTTAAATTTCTATAAATGTTTTATAATATTTTCTCGTAAATGCAATAAAACCCATTTTTTAAGAAAAAAACATTTTTTTAAAATAAAATGACTACTAAATGTTTAATGATTATTTACTTATAATTTATCAATAATTTTTCATTTAGTATGAACTTTTCATATATATATATATATATCATAAATTACATAACACTATTCATACCCATCGATTTTAATTTCTAGGTTATAGTGATCCTATTTAAATAATAATATTTCATGGTTTGGTTAGGTTCGATTTTGCGTGTAACATAAGATATTGATGAATTTATAAAATTCCTAAAAAAATTGATGTTACATATTTCTCATCTAATCCCAAACCCTAAACATTCCCAAATTTGTTTCCCTTCAACCTAGATCATTTAGACTTCCTCTAAGGACATATATTTAATTGTTAATGTGTAATCCAAATGTGGTATCTCAAAGAAGATGTATAAATCTTAACAGATATTTTTTATAATGTTATTATGATGTACTAACAACCATTCCCCCACCTTCTTTCCAATAAATGTAAAATGAAACCATCACTCATGTGTATGTGTGGACTACAACATCTATGTAGAGATATGATTCATTTTCCATCACCGCCATTAATGGATAGTTATTATAATGGATTTAATATTTATATATTATATTTATTAATTAATTATTCTATTTAAATTAAATTATCTTATCTATGTTTTTACCTCCACATCTGTTAGAAAACTATATCACCGTTGTGCATACGTTTAGACTAGAGGCTCGATGAAGCGATGTGATTTTTTTTAATTTATTCATTACATGTATTGTAATAATGATTGATTAAATGAATATATATGATATTTATTCTATAATAATGATTATATAAATTTTAATTAATATTTATCATTTTTTCATCCATTTAATAGGGGAAGCATCACTCATGCATACGAACAGACTATCGTGTCCACTAAATGACGCAATTAATTTTTATCAATTCTTTAAATGAAATATTATTAAAGTGTGTATAATGATTATATATTATAAATATAAAATGTTTATTATTATGGTTTTTGTGAAACCATGATCCAATGGCATGGTTTATAACTTCCAAACCAAAACATGCATGAAAAAAGACAAGTTTTTAACTGATGTTTATTTTAGTAAATAATTATTAATAAAAGAATAATTTTAAGTTATAGGTGAGTGGTATATATAATTTTTTGAATCAATATAAAAAAATTATGTATAATTAATATATATTTATTTTCCATGAGTTTTTAATGTTTAAAAGGTGAAGCACGGTTTGAGGTAAGTGTTTCTCATCTCACTTTCGTTTCTATGATATATATGACATATTAACCACTTTTTTTCTTTTATTTGGTGTGTATAATTCATCTAAAATATTTTATATCATGGATATATTCATATTAATAGTATCTAATGTCAAATTTAATTTAATTATTTTATGGAGGTTATGATTGAAAATCTACCAAAGCATTGAGAGGTTTATGTTACAGTCTAATTTATTTTAGGGATTATCAAAGATAAATTAACATTGAGGGAAATTATATGAATAATATACTTTAAACAAAACATATTTTATTATCTAATGGTTTTCTCAATAATTTTTATATAATAGTATTCTTTTTTATCACTTTGGTGGTTAAAATGATAAAGAATACTTTAAAATAAAAATGTACCCTTATTCTCTATTTAGTCGATGAACCTTTTCTTCCATCTCCATTCTATTCAAAATTATTTTATAAAAAAATTTCACTATAATCATTTTTTTAAAATGGTTTTACATTATTAATAAATGTTTAAATGGGATATTTTTAATGTAATATCTTCTAATAAATTTATCTTTTAATTTTTACTAAAATGTGAAACGAATGTTCTCTTTTTCCAGATATTATATGAACATATTTTCACATTATCATGGACATTATTTTCATTGAATATTAATTTATAATTTTCCTTGATATTTTTAAAATAAAAATATTTTATTAATATTTTATTGTTTTTTTGATAAAATGCTGTGAAAATATTATGATATTTTTCTCATGTTCTCAAATAATGTTTTGAATACTATTGTAAAGGTATTTTTTATCTATATCGACAAAGGAATGTTTTTTTCATTGGGGATATGATATTAAAATTCCATCAACATTTCTAGAAAACTTATAAATATTGGGATATTAGGACAGTGACATGAAACTTGTTTCTTTCACATGGGATAAATTATGTTATGATTAAATCTTTATGAATCTTATTTCTTTTCCCTGGGTAATGTTATGATGAAATGATGAAATATTTATAAAAACCCATTTCCTTTCTATAGGTTAAGATATGGTGATAAAATGAATGTTTTGTGATCATTTGTGACCCATATATATGGTTTATACTATGTTATGGGTTGACACCTAATTATATAACCATCTAATGAATTGGGTAAGGATATATTTTTTCTGAGATAATATGGACATGAATGGGGTGTGAAATTATTTTAATAAGGGAATATGTCCAAAAAATATATTTTTGGAAGTGAATCATGAATAAAGAAATTATTTTATGGGAAGTAAACCTAATACACTATGATACTATAGTATGTGATCCTTAAATAAAGAGATGGTTTTATATTCTAATATACATTCTGGAAACTTATTTATTAAACTTATGATATTTTCTCATCAATCAGGGTTTATTGTTGATGAATCTACACACTTATACCAAAAGGACTTGCCCAGATGAATTTAAACCTAAAATTTTTAAGAAAATGTAATAAAAATTGTTTTAGATTTTCTAGGAGATTTATAAATGATGGTGTATTACACCCCATGCATGTCCCCATCAACTAAGGTTGAACATAAATTCAAGACCCTAAATAACCACATCGATCTTGCCTATATACTTTCCCTCTTTGAAAATGCATAGACAACTTAATTGGCCTCACTATATATATTTTACACAATAATTTTGAGATGATTAGTGTTATAGAGACATTTAATACATCAGTGGTAACACTCTCTATATAACATTTCTAGTTTTGGACCTCAGAGATTCCCCTGTAGCTTAGAGTTATATTCAATCTATAGAAATAACAACTCATGGTAAAATTCATGATTAATACCCTGAATAAATTCCCAATGTTTTTCTTCATTGGAAATTCTACTTCCAATGTAACTTTATAATAAACCCATAAAAATCCATTATGGGTGTCAAAGATACCACCAAACCCTAAGGGACCTTGCATGCCTAAAGATACATCATTCGATAATCACCTTGATCCATGAAATGATTAAGGGAATCTTGTTAATGTATTTAAAAAAATTAAATTCTTTCCCTACGATACAGACCAAACATATACTGAATATTTACATCATAGAATCAGTTTTCCATTGAACTATTTTGAAAATGCGAGGCAACAAAAACATCCCAATTAATGGAAAGGATCCATGTATGAAGATATGGGGAGTGATTCCCAAAAATGGTTGTGTTACTTGATTTCCATTTTTCTAAAAATGCTTTATCTAGGGAATCCAGAATAATATTTCTTACCTATTAATTATTGGATGTTTTTGTTATATAAATTATCAACTCCTCCAAATAATTGTCCATGCTAAAATTAGTTCAGAAAAAACCTTGTATGTAATCCCACAGCTCGGAAGGATAAATAAAATTCACAAAAATATAGACAATGTTCTCCATAGTTCCCTTGGAGAGATAAAACTCCAATGTAAACTAGATCTTGGACCTTTTCATCTGATCATGTATGGGTAGGCTAAATTTCCGTATTTTCTAAAGGAGCATCCTTCTTAAGTGTTGGATGAATAGTGCTTTGTATTTTCACAACTATGGAGGAGTTCCAGAATTTCCTTTATAGTGCAATTTATTGAAAGAAATGGTGGTGAGTTGGCCATTTTTATTTTATTTCCTAATATGGGTGTCCCTTTCCACATAGAAAAACTTTTTAGTGAGAGGGATACTTTAGAATGGACAACCACATAATGGATGTGTCTTCTAGAGATGAACTTAGTAATGGAGTGTTTCCACTTGTTGGGGGAGGGAACTAGCTAACTTCTATGGTCTTATCAATCCAACTGGTCTTCTAAAAATTTATATTTTCATGCATGCATGTCATCCATTTATATATTTCCATGGGATCATTGAAATAGTTTCAATATAAAGAAAAACTGATGAGGTGAGTTAATAAGAATACACAGGAAGTAAAGTTTTGGTGAATCGAAGAGAGAAATCCTTTATATAATGATTGAAAGAGAAGAAAAGGTTCCTTGTGAATATTTTAATAAGATCATCATTAAATAATATGAGGCATTTTTTTCTAATGAGAACTATATCCGGTGTTTGGATGTAGTCATTTCATGCCTCAATATGATGTTCCTCTCATGGATGGATCCAATCATTATAAGATTCCTAATCATTCCTTGAAGATTATTAGTGATACTTCTAGGCCATCTATACAAATATAAGGAATGGATTAATTTTGAGGTAATAACTGTGTTGAACAATCACACTCTACCATTTTGAGACATATACTTTCCTTTACACTTTGAAAAATAATTAAAAATTCTTTAGGATATTTACTCAAGGTATAATATTCTATCATTATAATAGAAAAGAAGTACACCGAGGTAGGTGAAAGGAAAATCCCCACTATTCATTATAATGCTCCTATAAATACTATTTTTATGTTACACTACGAAACTAATTCTAAATATGATTACTATTTTGTTCCAAATAATGGCTTTCCCAGCCACTACCACATAATTGAAAAATATAACATTGATTTCATACGAGTTTTCAATAGAGGTTTTCCCAAGGTGTAACTGTAAAGACCCGTAAAATTCAAGGGAAATTTTTTTCTTAATTTTCTTGGGAATTTTAAAAGAACGCAGTTTCATACGGCACTTGATTCCGAGTCCCGGTGTGCCCGGAATTTCTATCCGAAGTTTAGCTCGGGTACGTTCAGTGAACGAACGAGCGGGAATTCCTATCTTTTGAACCAGTGCTCGGAATTTAAATATGATGGCACCGATGAACTCGCAACGCTGGTAATCGCTTAAGGGAACCTTTACCGTAGTTGCGTTTTTGCGGGAGGAGAAGTTAATTAATGGGGTTTAATTAAGAAGTAAATAAAATTGTTGGATCAATTTTATTTTATATCAAGGTGGTTAATTTTCTCCCATGGGAAGTTAGTGGTGGGGCCCACATCCACCCAACTTCCCATGTGTGGATAATTGAAAGGTGAGGCCCACACGAGCCCCAACCTTTCACCTCCCCCCTTTTTAACTCCTTAACCCCCCATTTATGTTTTGCCAACATATCACCTCTTTAATTTTATAACAACTCATGTTAATAACTTATGTGAGTTAAATGTGGGTTTTGATTTTTCAAACTCTTGAATTCAAAAACCTATGTTGGGTTAATAAAATAAGTGGGAGACTTATTTTATTTTGGGGTTAGTTTTTCTTGTGTGGAGACTTGGGAGTGAAAGGGATAAGGGTTTGAGGAAGGCTTCTTCTTCTTCAACTTCGACGAAGAACGTGAAGAACACCTCGGACTCCAACGAAGAACACCGTTCTTCAACGAAGAAGATCTCCGCCGAAGAACGCGAAGAACTTCTCCAACGACGTTTCCTCATCGGACGCACCTCAACTACAACAGTATAGACGTTCGTTTTCCGCGACGCATGACTTTCATGACGCTCGTCTTCCGCGGCTCGTTGACGTACACCGTTCTTGAAACCGATGTAGAGGTTTATTTATTTATTTTGTTTGTGAATACTAACTTGACGATCTTCGTGGATTAAAACCAATTGTTATCGAATAACGCGAGGGGGCTAGATCGCACAAACACGGCTAGCCCTCCTCCTTATTTCATTATTGATTCCTTTGTGGTTTGGTACGGGAAGGCGTGGTGTCGTCGCACCTCACGGAATCAAGAGAAAGTAAAATGTGCGGCGCCATTGTGTCGTGCCATGGAAAGAAGACCAAGGACGCGACGTCGTCGCGCCGCGCTGCGAATTAATCCAAGGACGTGACGCCATCGCGCCGCGTCGAGGACACCCGAAATACCGCAGCCGGTTCCGGGGCTGCGGCGGAGGGGCGCGGCGTCGCCGCGCCGCGCCGGACGACAAGGGCCATGGCCGGTTCTGGGCCGCGGCGGAGCAAGGTGACCGACGGCCGGATCGGGCCACCGGCGTCGGAGCTGGAAGGGGACCGGCCATCGCCGGTCCCGTTGAGGACGAACCGTCCGGCCAGGTCGGGCCGGCCGGACTTCAAAGCGGCCCCAATTAAGGGTTCGCGGTTACATGAAACGGGAGGGGCATCACCCCGCCATGCGAGCCGAAAAAAACGGCACGGCGGTTTTGGCCGAGCACCGACCAGCGCGCCCAGCGCGCGGGTCGCCGAACCAGGCCGTCGGGCCGGGCCGGGCCGCCAGGCTGGGCCGCGCCGACCGGGCTGGGCCACGCCGGACCGGGCCGCAGCCAGCCGGGTCTGGCCGCGCCAGGCCGGGCTGACCCGGATCGGGGCGGGTCGACCCGGTTCGGGCCGACCGGGGGGTCTCGGGTCGGGTCGGTCCGGGCCCGAAACCCCCGTTTTCGGACCATCTACGTCTTTTGCCCATAACTAGGGCTACAGATCTTTGATCGATGCACCGTCAGCGGCGACACAATCCTTAGAGAGAGACGGTCATTTCAGTATATCGCACTCAAGGTTTCGGAATACTTTGAGTTCGGCCGGGTTGGTTCGTACACGAAACTAACCGGGGCCTCGGAGCGGAAACGCTCATATCTTGAGCTACAGACGTCTGATTGGCGTGTCATCGACTTTGTTGGTTTCCTCTTAGTGAGACGGATCTTTTGGCATACTCCGCCCAAGGTTTGGACGCAGGTGGAGTACGGCCGGGTTGGTTTTCCCTTGAAAACCAACCGGGCCCCTAGGACGAAAAAGCCAATAACTCTCAGACCGGGCGTCTGATTGACGTGCCGTCTGCGACGTTGAGTTCTTGTTGACGATACGGAACTTTTTGATACATCAACTCTAGACTATGTGTCAGTTGATGTATCATCCTCTCAGCTCGTGGAGCGAACCCTCCCGAACGAGCTTACTGTGTGCGGGAACTCTAGTGCTGGCTGCGACTGCTACTGTGATGATGGCGACTGTACAGAGATCCTCAGTGGATTCGACGGCGACGACTACAGCACTCAGCGATCCTATGTGGATCAGTGCTACCGATCCTGTGTGGGTCTGATCCTGTGTGGGTCAGCGCTCAGCGGTTCTGTGTGAGCCAGCGCCTACAGATCTTGTGTGGGTCCGATCCTGTGTGGGTCTTTGCGGGGGTTAGTTTCCTACCGATCTTGTGTGGGTCTTTGCGGGGGTTAGTACCTCTTGATCCTTTGTGGGTCCGACGAATTTGATGGATCAGTGATCATCTCTATCGTCTTCGAAGAAGTATACCTGTGTGAGCTGAATCCTGTTTGCTTTCCTGTGTGGATTGTGTTGTGTTATCCTGTGTGGATTACGTTTTGCTTTCCTGTGTTGAATACGTATACTTTCCTGTGTGGACTGGGTTGTTATTGGGCTCGGAGGTTGGAGCGTATTGGAATTGATGACTTAGGTATATATATGGGCATATACCTAAGCAATGTCGGTTGTTACTTCGTGATTGTATCTTTCATTTGTGGTTTATCCTTTGTGGATTTTGGGAGACCTTCGGGGGTCTCGGGGTCCCTACTGAGTAGCTTATACTCACCCCTGCACTGGATATACCCGCACTATGTTGTGTTGGTTGCAGATGACGGACAGCGTTGATCGTGGTTGAGGCTTGCAGAGTAGGACGGTACCTGGAGGTGGACTACTGGGCGGGACGTAGTCGGAGCGGACGGCGGGACCCGAGGAGTAGTGGAGCTATCAGTACCCACCCTTCCGGTGGGATTTCCAGTGGACAACTCGGCATAGCTGCTTTTACTTTTCAGTTGTTGTTTTCCCTTTCGAGTTGTACTTTACTTTCAGTTTGGGTTTGTATACTGGCCCACTTACTTTCCGCACTTACAGTTGTACTCTGTTTTTACTTAGTGTTTACTTTTTCCGCTTGCTTACTCTGTGGTGCTTGTTTACTATACAAAGGAAATGTCTTCCCTTTTTACCAGGATTTACGCCTTGGTGCTAGTCGCCAGCCCCTGGCCTATGGAAGGCGGGCTTGGGGTAGTCACGGCACGGGCCCCGAGGACGGGTCATGACAAATTGGTATCAAAGGAGTTCGGTTCTACCGCGAACTCTGATCTTTTTCTATGTGAAGCAATAGTGTTTAGCATATCGAATGTGGTTATCAGTCCAGGGAGTCCAGTGTTGGTGCGGCGGCCGACGTATCCGTACACCAGGACCCTGACCTCTGATTTCCGACTTAATGAACGAAAACATTGATTGCATGTGTGTTTCAAGTTTTCTTTGTGATTACTTTGTATTAGCTCACCAGGTATACTGTTCTGACCGTGGCGCACCTGTTTTCTTTTCAGGATGGCCCCACGACGGCAGCCATCTAGGGTTCCGAGAGTCGAGCGTGACGACAGCCCACCGAGCGATGAGGCCTCGGTGCAGGGCCCTTTGTCAGCAGTGGCACCGGCGGTAGCTCTACCCACCGAGCCACCGATTCTTCCACGCACCAGCCGCTGATGATGCACGTCGCCTCAGTGAACTGCATGAGTTCTAGCGCCAGCGACCGCCCAGGTTCCGCGGGGATACGGACCCCCAGGCAGCTGAGGACTGGCTGGAGGCATTCGTACGAGTTTTCAGGCTAGTGAGGACACCAGCAGACCTCATGGTGATCCTCGCTGCGAGCCTACTGCACGCAGCAGTGGGCCGATGGTGGAGCTTGATGCTCGAGGTGCACGATGAGAAATCTCTACTTTGGACGGACTTTGAGAGCCTCTTCCGCTCGGATTTCTTCCCAGCCACCCTCCGTGCGGTACGCATTCAGTAGCTTCTTCAGCTACGGCAGGGCAGCATGACGATCACCCAATACTCGGTGAGATTTACCGATCTCTCGCGCTACTCGACCGACATGGTACGGGACCCATTCTTCCGGGCCCGGACCTTTGAGCAGGGATTGAGACACGAGATCAGGGCATCGCTGATCTCCCTCAGCATTCCGACTCATACATGAGTACTTGAGAGATCCCTTTTGATCGAGAGATTTCTTTCTGAGTCTACACCAGCGCCGAGACCCACCGTAGGGCGGCACGTAGCAGAGTCTTCTGCAGCAGGCAGTCGATGGATGAATCATGGGTCTAGGCAGACCAGACCCTCAGGCAGACGACCTCAGGACACTGGCTCAGCAGTGCGGGGTACACAGCGCGGAGCCAGTCTTTTGAGAGGCAGGCAGTGCTACTCATGCGGCGGGCAGGGCCACATGGCTCGTGATTGCCCGACCTGCCATGCCGAGGAGCAGTAGACGGTTGAGGGACCACCGAGGAAGAGGCAGAGGGTCGACCGTGGCGGTCCGTAGGGAGGAGGCGGACGAGGCAGAGGAGTTGGCCGAGCAGCAGGTGGTGGGCGACGCTTTGAGGCTCTACCACCACCACCACCAGGAGGTCCACCCCAACCACAGGGAGCTGGTGGGCAGAGACAGGAACAGCTCTAGGCAGCAGAGGCCTACGACCACGGTGCGCCCGAGATGATTCGAGGTACTATCTGTGTCTATTCCACCCTTGCTACAGTACTTATAGACACAGGAGCGAGTCACTCTTTCATAGCCGCTGCCCTTGTTCGGAGCTCGGAGATTCCAATAGAGTCGTTGGCTCGATCCTTACAGCTAGAGACTCCTACGGGAGTAGACTCGATGATTAAGAACTGGTGTAGGCAGTGTGATCTTACTCTAGGAGGCGAGATCTTCGGCTGAGATCTTCTTGTAGCAGTGTCGAGGCCTTACGACGTCATCTTGGGCATGAATTGGTTATCTACGGTCCATGCATAGATTGACTATTTTAGGCGCAAGGTGCGATGTGTACGCACCGACGGGAGCAGGTTCACCTTCACCGGTGAGAAGGGAGCCTTCGCAGCACAGGATGGACTTCCGCATAGGGGAGGACAGCCCATCACTCATCAGTTGGCTAGCCTCATCCTAGGAGCAGTTGATGTGCGGAGTCCTGGTTTTCCTGCAGTGGTGGATCAGTTTACGGACGTTTTTCTCGACGATGTTCCAGGGTTACCTCCTCGCAGAGAGGTAGACTTTTATATTGACATGTACCCCGGGACAACACCAATATCGACTTCAGTGTATCGGATGGCCCCCGCTGAGCTTCGAGAGCTACGGTTACAGTTGGAGGACTTGCAGGGCAAGGGGTTCATCCGACCCAGTGTTTCACCCTGGGCTTCCCTGATATTGTTCGCCAAGAAGGCGGACGGGAGCTTGCGACTTTGTGTTGACTATCGTCGCCTGAACCAGGTAACAGTGAGGAACAGGTATCCGCTACCGAGGATTTATGACCTCTTTGATCAGCTCAAGGGAGCATGGTGGTTCTCGAAGAAAGACCTCAGGTTAGGCTATCACCAGCTCAGAGTTCAAGATGAGGACGTGTAGAAGACGGCCTTCTGGTGTCGTTATGTCCACTATGAGTTCTTGGTTATGACCTTCGGCGTAACCAATGCTCCAGCAGTGTTCATGGCCCTCATGAACAGGATCTTTCAACCATACCTCGATCGATTTGTCGTGGCCTTCATCAACAACATTTTGATTTACTCGACGACTAAGGAGGAGCACGCCTACCACTTACGAGTTGTACTAGACACACTCTGAGAGAACCAGCTTTATGGAAAGCTCTTGAAATGTCAGTTCTGGATACGTGAGTTCCACTTCTTGGGGCATGTCATCTCTGAGGCGGGAGTTGCAGTGGATCTTGCGAAGATCGAGGCAGTGTTAGCTTGGGAGCCACCCAAGAGCGTGATAGAGGTGCGGAGTTTCTTGGGACTAGCTGGATACTATCGGAGATTTGTCCCAGACTTCTCCAGAGTTGCAGCACCACTCTCATATTTGACGAAGAAGGGGAAACCCTTCGTGTGGTCAGACAGATGTCAGTAGAGCTTTCAGGAGCTGAGACAGATATTGACCAGCGCACCTATCTTGAGGTTGCCTGAGGAGGGAGTAGGGTACGTAGTCTACTGCGATACATCAGGGACTAGACTCGGATGTGTCCTGATGCAGGAGTGGGCAGTGATCGCCTATGGATCACGTCAGTTGAGGCCGCATGAGCAGAAATACGCTACCCATGACCTGGAGTTAGCAGCAGTGGTCTTCGCCCTGAAGACGTGGCAACACTATCTGATGGGAGAGCGCTTTACAGTCATTTCTGACCATCAGAGTCTCAGATATATCTTCTCTCAGAAGGATCTGAATCTGAGACAGCGACGATGGCTCGAGTTCCTCCAGGACTATGACTTTGAGATAGTCTATAATCCTGGAAAGGGGAACGTGGTAGCCGATGCCCTCAGCAGGAGGATGGGCATTCAGCTACTTGAGGAGGCGACAGAGCAGCTAGCCTCTTTGTAGATATCCTTCATGGATAGAGATGGAGCAGCCTTCCTTCAGTCTCTCACAGTCACTCCTCCACTACTACAGCAGGTCAGAGAGGCACAGCGTGGGGACACTGACTGTGAGACGCGGCGTGCACAGATATCCTCAGGACAGGCACCTGATGGTTTCTCCTTTGGAGCAGAGAATGACATCCTTTTCAGAGGACATACCTTGGTACCAGTTGCTTTACGGGAGGAGGTGCTGAGAGAGTTTCACACTTCTCCCTTGGCGGTACATTCCGGAGTGGCGAAGATGTACCAGGATCTCAGACGACAGCACTGGTGGCCAGTCATGAAGAAGGTTGTGGCAGAGTTCATTTCTCGATGCCTCACCTGCCAGCAGGTGAAGGTAGAGCATCAGGTACCAGCAGTCTTGGTACAGCCCTTGGAGGTACCGGAGTAGAAGTGGTACGGCATATCTATGGACTTCGTGACTGGACTTCCACGCACTTCTAGAGGTCACGACTCCATCTGGGTGATTTTCGAATGACTCACCAAGTCAACTCACTTCTTACCCATCCGAGAGCAGGGTTCAGTGGAGATCTTGGGACATCTTTACATTCAAGAGATTAGTTGGCTTCATGGTGTGCCATCATCTACCGTCTCCGATCGAGATGCTCGTTTTACTTCCTGGATATGGAAGGGCTTGTAGGAGGTGTTCGGGACGCAGCTACGTCTGAGCACAGCCTTTCACCCTCAGACTGATGGTCAGACAGAGAGGACCATTCAGACTCTTGAGGACATGCTCCGTGCATGTGTCCTCGACTTGGGTCGCAGCTGGGAGGACCACCTACCCTCGTTGGAGTTCGCGTACAACAACAGATACCACTCCACCATCGGGATGGCACCATACGAGGCATTGTACGGCAGACCTTGCAGATCTCCTTTGTGCTGGACAGACCCTGGGGAGTCAGCACTTGTGGGACCAGAGATGGTCCGGGCCACGACAGAGAAGGTCCAGGTCATCCAGGAGCGGATGAGGACAGCTCAGAGCCAGCAGAAGTCTTATGCTGACAGGAGGCGGAGGCCACTAGAGTTCAAGGATAGCGACCACGTCTTCTTGCGTGTCTCACCTCGACGTGGATTACGGAGATTTGGCCAAAGCGGCAAGTTGTCTCCACGCTTCATCGGACCATTCCAGGTCCTCAGCAGGATTGGCGAGGTGGCTTATCGTCTGTCTCTACCACCTCAGTTGCACCAGGTGCACGACGTCTTCCACGTATCTTAGCTGAGGAGATACGTGCACGACCCGATGCACATCATTGACCATGGGGAGCTAGACGTTGATGATGGTGAGAATTTTGCGGAGGTGCTGGTGGAGATCGAGGATCGACAGGAAAGGGTTCTACGTGGATGGTAGATTCCTATAGTGCACATCAGATGGCAACACGGGAACCTCCAGGAGAGCACTTGGGAGCGGGAGGCTCAGATGCGTGCTTAGTACCCACATTTGTTTCCCTAGTTTTCGTTGTATCTTTACGGGGACATAAATCCCTAAGGTGGGAGTAATGTAAAGACCCGTAAAATTAAAGGGAAATTTTTTTCTTAATTTTCTTTGGAATTTTACAAGAACGCAGTTTCAGACGGAACTTGATTCCGAGGCCCGGTGTGCCTGGAATTTATATCCGAAGTTTAGCTCGGATACGCTCAGTGAACGAACGAGCGGGAATTCCTATCTTTTGAACCGGTGCTCGGAATTGAAATCTGATGGTACTGATGAACTCGCAATGCCGGTAATCGCTTAAGGGAACCTTTACCGTAGTTGTGTTTGTGCGGGAGAAGAAGTTAATTAATGGGGTTTAATTAAGAAGTAAATAAAATTGTTGGATCAATTTTATTTTATATCAAGGTGGTTAATTTTCTCCCATGGGAAGTTGGTGGTGGGGCCCACATCCACCCAACTTCCCATGTGTGGATAATTGAAAGGTGGGGCCCACACGAGCCCCGTCCTTTCACCTCCCCCCTTTTTAACTCCTTAACCCCCCATTTAAGTTTTGCCAACTTATCACCTCTTTAATTTTATAACAACTCATGTTAATAACTTATGTGAGTTAAATGTGGGTTTTGATTTTTCAAACTCTTGAATTCAAAAACTTATGTTGGGTTAATAAAATAAGTGGGAGACTTATTTTATTCTGGGGTTAGTTTTTCTTGTGTGGAGACTTGGGAGAGAAAGGGCTAAGGGTTTGAGGAAGCCTTCTTCTTCTACAACTTCGACGAAGAACGTGAAGAACACCTCAGACTCCGACAAAGAACACCATTCTTCAACGAATAACATCTCTGCCGAAGAACGCGAAGAACTTCTCCAATGACGTTTCCTCATCGGACGCACCTCGACGACTACGGGATAGACTTTCGTTTTCCGTGATGCCCAAATTTCGCGACGCTCGTCTTCCGCGGCTCGTTGACGTACACCGTTCTTGAAACTGATGTAGGGGTTTATTTATTTATTTTGTTCATGAATACCAACTTGACGATCTTCATGGATTAAAACCAATTGTTATTGAATAACGTGAGGGGGCCGAACCGCACAAACACGGCCGACCCTCCTCCTTATTTCATGATTGATTCCTTTGTGGTTTGGTACGGGAAGGCATGGTGCCGTCGCACCACGCGGAATCAAGAGAAAGGAAAATGCGCGGCGCCGTCGCGCCGCGCCGTGGAAAGAAGACAAAGGACGTGACGCCGTCGCGCCATGCCGCGAATTAATCCAAGGACGCGATGTCGTCGCGCCGCACCGCGAATTAATCCAAGGACGCGACGCCATCGCACCGCGTCGGGGACACCCGAAATACCGCGGCCGGTTCTGGGGTCGTGGCGGAGGGACGCGGCGTTGTCGCGCCGCGCCGGACGACAAGGGCCGTGGCCGGTTCTGGGCCGCGGCGGATAAAGGTGAACGGCGGCCGGACCGGGCCGCCGGCGTCAGAGCTGGAAGGGGACCGACCATCGCCGGTCCCGTTGAGGAGGAACCGGCCGGCCAGGTCGGGCCGGCTGGACAGGGAGGAGCCGGGGGAATTAATTCCCCCAACCAGACTTCAAAGCGGCCCCAATTAAGGGGATGCGGTTACATGAAACGGGAGGGGCAGCGCCCCCCTGTGCGAGCCGACAAAACGGCTCGGCCGTTTTGGCCAAGCACCGACCAGCGCGCCCAGCGCGCGGGTCGCCGGGCCGGGCCGCGCCGCCAGGCCAAGTCGCGCCGCGCCGCCAGGCCGAGCCGCGCCGGTCAGGCCGTGCCGCGCCCAGCCGGGCCGAGCCGGACCGGGGTTGGTCGACCCGGTTCAGGCCGACCGGGGGGTCTCGGGCCGGGTCGGTCCAGGCCCGAAACCCCCATTTTCGGACCGTCTACAGTATTTTTCCCATAACTAGGGCTACGGACCTCCGATCGATGCTCCGTTAGCGGCGAAACGATCCTTAGAGAGATACGGTCATTTCGGTATATCGCACGCAAGGTTTTGGAATACATTGAGTTCGGCCGGGTTGGTTCGTACACGAAACCAACCGGGCCCTCGGAGCGGAAACGCTCATATCTTGAGCTACGGACGTCCGATTGACGTGTCGTCGACTTTGTTGGTTTCCGCTTAGTGAGACGGATCTTTTGGCATACTCCACCCAAGGTTTGGATGCAGGTGGAGTACAGTTGGGTTGGTTTTTCCTTAAAAACCAACCGGGCCCCTAGGACGAAAAGGCCAATAACTCTCAGACCGGGCGTCCGATTGACGTTCCGTCTGCGACGTTGAGTTCTTGTTGACGATACAGAACTTTTGGATACATCAAATCTGGAATATGTTTCAGTTGATGTATCAGCCTCTCGGATCGTGGAGAGAACCCTCCCGAATGAATTTGTTGTGTGCAGGAACCCTAGTACTGGCTGCGACTGCTACTGTGACGACGGCGACTGTACAGAGATCCTCAGTGGATTCGACGGCGACGACTACAGCACTCAGCGATCCTATGTGGATCAGTGCTACCGATCCTGTGTGGGTCTGATCCTGTGTGGTTCAGCACTCAGCGGTTCTGTGTGAGCCAGTGCCTACAGATCCTGTGTGGGTCCGATCCTGTGTGGGTATTTGTGGGCGTTAGTTTCCTACCGATCTTGTGTGAGTCTTTGCGGGGGTTAGTACCTATCGATCCTTTGTGGGTCCGACGACTTTGATGGATCAGTGATCATCTCTATCGTCTTCGAAAAAGTATACCTGTGTGAGCTGAATCCTGCTTTCTTTCCTGTGTGGATTGTGTTGTGCTATCCTGTGTGGATTACGTTTTGCTTTCCTGTGTGGAATATGTATACTTTCCTGTGTGGACTGGGTTGTTCTTGGGCTCGGAGGTTGGAGCGTATTGGAATTGATGACTTAGGTATATGTATGGGCATATACCTAAGCATTGTTGGTTGTTACTTCGTGATTGTATCTTTCCTTTGTGGTTTATCCTTTGTGGATTTTGGGAGACCTTGGGGGGTCTCGGGGTCCCTACTGAGTAGCTTATACTCACCCCTGCATGGGCTATGCCCGCACTACGTTGTGTTGGTTGCAGACGACGGACAACGTTGATCGTGGTTGAGGCTTGCAGAGCAGGACGGTAGCTAGAGGTGGACCACTGGGCGGGACGTACTCGGAGCGGACGGCGGGACCCGAGGAGCAGTGGAGCTATCTATACCCACCCTTCAGGTGGGATTTCCAGTGGACAACTCGGTGTAGCTGCTTTTACTTTTCAGTTGTTGTTTTCCCTTTCGAGTTGTACTTTACTTTCAGTTTGGGTTTGTATACTGGCCCACTTACTTTCCGCACTTACAGTTGTACTCTATTTTTACTTAGTGTTTACTTTTTCCGCTTGTTTACTCTGTGGTGCTTGTTTACTATACAAAGTTAATGTCTTCCCTTTTTACTGGGATTTACGCCTTGGTGCTAGTCGCCAGCCCCGGGCCTATGGAAGGCGGGCTTGGGGTAGTCACGGCACGGGCCCTGAGGACGGGTCGTGACAGTAACATATAATCTGCATAAACAAGGTGATAGGGTATGAACATACCTCTACCAACCTCGATCTACATTTAAAGTCTACTATTTTTAATGAAATTAATACATCGTATCTAATTGAATTCGTCTATTGATTAAATAATCTTGAGAGAGGATTACCTTTCCTGAAATTCCCTAAGAATTGGAAGAACCCTCTGGGGGATTCATTAATGAGAATGGAAATACATATAGAGATAATATTTTTTATGATAAGTCTAATAAATGACATAGATATGTCAAATTTAATTAATATATCCCTAATACATATTCATTTATTGTTTTCAAAAGAATTATAGATGTATGTTTTGTGGAAAAACTTCCCGACTATTATTTGCCTCCTCATTTGGTTGATACTCTCAGAGGTAGTGAAGAGGAAATTATGGATGCTACTACTAAGATATATTCCAAGATAATTTTTGGTGATGATGTAACTAGCCAAGCTCCCAATTGTGTCTACAATAATTTTAGTAGGGTATGTATAAGAAGTGTAATATCTCATAAGAACATTTTGGGGGATGTGTAAGATCTTTCACAAAATAAAAATATCATTTTACTAATTTCCAATGGCTATATATATTTCTGGTTCTGTAGATTTTATTATTGTGAAAATTATTGAATATTCATCTTTTTGGTGAAATATTATTATATGAAATGATCTGGTTTCCTCATATAATTCTACTATACAGAAAAATTCTATGATCAAGGAAACCCCACTCTTACCCAAATTTATTAAAAAAATAAAGACAACAGTTAGAACATATGAAGAGGGATTAAAAATCCTAGTATATAATGTTCCACATGCATCTACCTCAAAAAAATGCTAACAGCACTCAAGGTCCATAAAGGACCACACTAACATGAATCTGCAATAGCCTTCTTGGAAAATTCATCAGAAACCTGATTCTCCTTTATATAGACATGTGTCACATCAAGGGTGAGATCACTAATGACTTTCACCCAACCTACAGACCCAGGTGCACCAGCAATCGCCCCATCAACATTGACTTTCACCCAATAAGTGATTGGGGAATCCACCTGATTGCCATCAACACCAATGGTTTTTTGGTCCTGTCAGAGACACCACATCTTCTCAAAATAATAAGTTCATTAAAAAAAGTATTCATGCATCCAATTTGAATGTTATAGGCACTGATAACATCCCTATGAATATGTCTGAATCCATCCTAAAAAAGTCAATTTTTTTCATCAAGAACTGGGCTATTTCGTGCCTTCTAGATGAAACCAAAGGTGGCCGAAGTAGCATTCATCAATATACTCTTTACTTGATCACTGAAAAATGAATAATTAATAGAGGCAAGTAAATCCTTCATGTTGTGCATCTGAAATAGACATTAATCCATATCTTGGATATAATTCCAAAACCTATATGAGAAGACACAAGAAAGAAAAATATTTTAAATGGACTCCCCTACCACAAGACATAATGGACGGGCCAAGGAAAGTTAAATTCCAGACTTCTAAAGAATATTATGACTAGGGATTCTCCCTTTCCATATCCTCCAAATAAGAAGATACTCAGTAGGGGGAATAAAAAAATGTTCGAAAGTCCAACAAGCACTAAGGAGTAATAATATTCTCATCACACATATAACAATACCAGCACCTAGTACTTAGAAGACTAGTTGAGCACATCTTATAGATGAGAGTGATGATATTAATAAATCTGTACCTCTATATTTCAGTTTGAAACTGGGATGGAATGAAAGCATAGTAATGTCTATAACCAGCTAGAACAGAGGTTGTTGTAGCATGCACCAGATTTGAGGGAATCATAGAAACCTCTTGCAGAGTTCTGAAAATCCAGGGATTTCTCCATGCATTCAGCAAAGACTCCATGCAAACAACCCATTTAGAAGAGTTCATTATGCCAGTAAAACTATACTTCAGGGCATACCAAATCAAAGAATAAAAATAAGATGAGAACCCATCCCAAAGTTTTGGGATGAAATGAGTAGAAAGGAACTCCATGGATCTGTCATTGAATGTAAACAGAATCTAAGTAAATTTTCTTAGAAGAGCTTCATTAAAAGGACCCAAATATTTTATGCCTTAACCTCCCATATCAGTTGGATTAATACACTATTTCCACACCCCCGGGACCAGCTTTTTTTCATTGATTGTGCCTATCCATATAAAATTCCTTATCAGCCTTTGGAGATCCTTGATCAGGGCCTTAGGCCATCTATAAATAGGAACACATAAATGAACATTGAGGATATCACTGAGTTAACAAGATATATTCTTCCAGGCTAGGACATAGCCTTCCCCTTCCAAGTATCTATCTGAGCAATAATACGTGAGAATAAATATTCAAGTGGAACTTTTTCATGTGTCCCCAAAAAAGATGTACTCTAAAATATGTAAAGGGTTGAGAACCTTTCTTAACACCAAGGGACATTGAAAATATGATGTATTTTCTGATAGACACACCAGCACCAACAAACATAATGGATTTTTTCTAACTAATGGAATGTCTATAAACATCCTAATAATGTTGAAAAATTATTTTAATTGAGTAAACAGGTCATCTATCATCTTTACCAAACAAGAGAATGTTATCTGGATATAAAAGATGAGTGTGAGAAAAATACCCCTTCCAAATATGATCTCATTATATAACCCATCTTGGACAAGGCTATTGAGGATAATACTAGAGTAATATTTAGCAAGGGAAAGAGAAGCCATGAAAGAAGGTCCCCCTATCGAACACTCCTAGAGCATTGAAAGAAACCATGTGGAGAACCATTTACCAGAACTGAAATCCTATAACTCTTAAGAATATCATGAACTAAGCTAGTGAAACTGATAGATAATCCATGCATCCTAAGAATGGACATAATAAATATCCATTTCATAGTATCAAAATATTTATAAATGTCAATATTCAAAGAAAATTACCTTGTTTTACCTTCCTCCTCATAACATTGATACATTCAGACATAGTAAAAATATAGGTTTGAATATTCCTCCTCGGAATAAAACCAAACAGATTCGAGGCAATGAGATCCTTAACCATATTTCCCAGCCTTGTAGCAATGATTTTACTAAAGAATTATGGAATGGTGATTCCAATCACAATTGGTCTAGCATAATTAATGTCCATAGCATTATCCTTCTTTTGTATGAGAGCAATAAAATTAGATTTTTCACTATAAGTCCTGGAGTCATGAAGAAATAATTCTATAACAAGATTAATAACATCATCATGAAGAATCTCCCAATTAAACATGAAAAAATTATTAGTGAAACCATTTGGCTCTGCAACACTATCAATGTTTAGAGAGAATAGGGAAGTTCTTATCTCATTTTCCCCAAGTGATTCAACTAATTTATCATTTTACTGATCATAAATACTGGGAATGATATTATTCACAATCATGTGAGTTCTATCAGCCCCACATTCAGAATAAAGATCAGAAAAATAATCAGGGACTGCATTTGAGATCTCATTCTCTGAAGTGAGAAACTTCCCATTAATATTAAGAGTAGTAAAACCACTCCTGATCTTCACTTCTTTATGAAGTCTATGGAAAAATATTTAATTCATATCCCCTTCTTTTAGCCACCTAACATTATATAAAGACCTGGCCAAATTCTATTTGATGTTGAGTAGGCCATCCAAATTAGACAAGGCCAGAATTTTAGCATTGTATGGAATGAAATGAAGCTGATTTACATTCTGGAAGCCCAAAAAATGACTTTCAGTAGCCTTAATTTCATCATCGATCTTATATAAGGATAACTTACTCCATTACATAATCATTCTCTAAGTATTATTCAACTTTAAAGAAAAAATCTGGAAGGGAGAACCAAGGTACACACAATTCCAAGCATCAATAACAATCTCTCAACACCCTAGAATCACAAGAAAGGCATTATTAAATTTTAAGGGAATTGGGGTCAACCGTGAACCACCAATAGAGAAGTAAAATACCAATGGATTATATTCAAAATGAATCTTTGGAAGGATGAGGCCAACATCATTAAGAATTTCATTTCTGTCATCAACTTGAAAGAGACGTCTATCCAACTTACTAGCTTGTCTTCCATTAGGAGTGTATCTTTCCCTAGTAAAATCAGAAACAACAGTAGACACTTCAACCAAATTACAATGATAAATGCATTGAGAAAAATAATTAGTTGTAGTTCAATTAAAACTGAGTCCAGTATTCTCTTCAGGATGAAGAACAATATTAAAATCTAAAAGGATGATCCAATTATTAGGCACTTATGAAGAGAAGGAATCAAGATCACTCCGAAACACCCTCCTTTTTATGTAGTAATTAGAGGAATAAACACAAGACATGGAGAAGGTGGACCCCTGCATGCCAACATTTGTTGAGATAACTTGGTTGCCTTGAGTGACAGAAAGAGGACTGATAGACTCATGTTTCAGTAGCCACTGACCCTCAACATTATCATCATTCAGATTGTGAGCCACCAAGGAATAGCTAAAAGAATCCCACTTATAGGCTCTCCAATTAACAAAATTCATCTTTCTCTTAGCAAGTCTAATAAGAGCAGGCCTATTTTTTTTGATAGTATGTCTAAGGGCCTTAACCATGGGATCATTCCCAATCTCCTAACAGTTCCAAAATACAATCTTCATTTATTAAGGGTTGACATTACCCTTGTATGAGGCATATCCTGATTAACCTATATTTATGCATTTTTGTTCTTACCCTTCTTGGATTTGAAGATATTCCCCTCATGAAGACCCCCTGGCTCAGCCACCTTTTCTTCCTTATCCAAACCTTTAGATGACTTATCAGCCCCCAGATCATCAGACCAAAGAACTGCAGAAAGCAAACTAAACTTATTAGAGGACTGGGAAATTCCCCCAGAAACCTCATCTTCTATTATTCTCTTTGTAGTCCTATTGGAGGCAACTAGAATGAAGGCTTTATCCCTAACTGATAACCCATACTGAATATGAATTGGATCCTGTAACTAAGGATGTAGGGGCATTTTTTGTTATACATCACAGTCAACATAAGACTCACCATTGGAAGGGACAACAGGAGTGGAGACCTGCGTGTCTGGCTCATGACTTGGCTCCATCACAACCTGATCAACAGCTGCCACTAAAATCATAGCAGTATCATGTGAAGCATGGTCGAGTATTTCTTTAATGGTAGTTAGAGAGGGGATAACCACTGAATCATTCATAAGGTTAATCTCAAGGGGTTTTTCCACGTTTGGATCAACATTTGGGGTCAGCTTCATCAATGGATACTCATCTATAGCTTGATGAGACCCTCCAAAAGAATCATTCGGAAGAAAAATAGTGGCATCCATGGATTGAGAAGAAGTTAAGGTGTTCTTTATTATTGTTTCATCCAGAGCTTCAACATCAAAAAAACCAGCCTGAGCACCATTAGTATAATGATTGTATTCCTTCCCCAGTAAGAGATCTGAAAATCCAATGAAGACCATCATCTGGTCCATAGAAATACAGTAATGTTGTGTTATAATTTCATGTGCCATCTTCTCAATATTAACAATTCCAAAAAGTGAGAGAAGGTCACCATTTTGTAAATTCTTCCCAGAACCCATATGCTGCGAATCAGAGGAGATAACAACTTCTCTTTACTGCTTCTTAGTGTCCTTTCTATAGGTGGACACATCACGGACCTTCAAACTGTAGAAGGAACATGTGCTCTCCCTTCTACATTCTTCAGAGAGGTGACTGAAGATATTACATTCTCTACGAAATTTTGGTTTTCTTTCATAAAAAATTCCTAAGGAGATAGTATCATCCTTGGTTGTGAGGACCCCTTCCTCCACTAAATTACTTTCCATGTCAGCCTCTATAAGGACACAGGAAAAATTCCCAAATCTAGGATTATCATTTATAGGATCCATTCGGATGGGATTTCCAACGGCAGATTCAATATCCCATAGAATTTGGGGGTGCCAATATATCCAGTTCAGCTTATATATCTGCACCCAAATCTGAACATGAGTATTTGTCCATCCCTTTCATTGTTTATAATGATAATGGATAGATATTAATTATATTTTGAGGGATTTTTCAAGAACTGACTAGGGAGGTTCTTAACTTTAAGAATTATAGTACAACTATACACATTTTTCTATTCATAATTTCAATTTATATTTTTTTTATAACCATTCATATTAATTTTTATTTCTCATATGAATTGATGTACTGTCAGAAAATTTCAAAAAATTATTGTGTGTTGGATGGGATATCCTTTTTTATATTCTGATTTAGTGTTTTTTTATTTTTAATTAATTTTTCTTTTGTTCCATCAAAATTATTTTTTCATTTATTAATTTTTTATATATAATTTTCATTTCATGTGATTTTTTAAAACATATGATCTCAAATTATTACCATTTTCGATTTTGAAATTCATTTCAATGATTAGACATAATTAACCCATGGAGATTAATTTAAATGATTACGAAAATATACTCTATTTAGTATTTAATGTTTTATATAATTCATTATTTGAATTATAAAATTATAATCCCATGGAATAAATCATCATACAAATTTTGAAATCCCCATATTATGAAGAATCTAAAACTTTTTTCAATAATTTTTACATTCTCATCATTTGTTGATATAATGAAATAATGCATTATTTAATAATAGTTTTATTTGTTTATATCAAAATATTTGAACTATAATGTACTTATGTTGAAGATGATAATAGAAACTCTTTAGTTTTAAAATTCCCTTTCAATTTAAAATAATTCTTATTTTGGAATACAATTATATTTGAATTTTATGATCCCTTAGTATCCATGAAAACCCTATTAGGTAGAAACATTTTAAAATTTTAATCCCTATTAAAAATATTCTAGAAGTAGAAATCATATGATCTAGTTGATATCATGTGTGGGGGATGTTTTCTTATGCTTTGATGCATCATATGAGGTTGTATTAGGAGGAAAATAAGTGGTTGATAGAAAATTTTGTTGTGGTACTATTGAATCTATAAGGAATAATAATACTTGGAATAAAAATATGAAATGAATTTACTATTCAAACTGATCTATTAGAAACATAGGAATATCTATTTTTAGAATGATGGAAAGATGATTTATAATTTAATAGAATAGCTGGTAAATTCACATAACTATTTGATGATTTAAAGAACCCTCACAGCCATCGAATAGTCATTTTTATATAACATGAAAATATTAAAATTGAAGAGTCAATTCCATTAAAGGAATATGAGTGGGGAAATATTATTACCAATATGTTGAAGGGTGTTAACTACCCTTAATGTCTTAAATATTTTTAAAGTAGATTCACTATGAAGGTGAGTAAGGATAAGTTTATTCTTGAGTAAAAAACTAGAATCTTAGGTATTTTTTCAAAAAGATAAAAATATCTTTTTTATGTCTCAATTTTTGACATGTAACACCAAAAAATCCTCATCTACTGAAAAAAAAATCCTAATGATTAATAGAAGTACAATATGAATTTAGGTGTACATTTAGGAACTTCTCAATCCTATAATTACCCTTACATGTTTTGGATTATAAAAACATTTATTAACAAAATTAAAATTTTTGTTATTAGGGAAACATATGGTTTGGTAAGTTTTTTGTTTGCGTTATAGGGTAAATGATGTGGAAATTATTTTAATAAATATAATAGATAATTTTGAATAAATTATTTGGATCTTTGGGGATAATTTTCTTTCCTTGGTATTGAACTAAAGGGTATTAAGGTCTTGTGTTTTGGATTTAATTTTGTTTTTTTTTATAATTATTACATTTCCAAGCATAAAAATTTCATATGTGGGTGAATTTATAGAGATAATATTTTCATAACTTTTTATTTTCATTGCAAGGATTTATTCCCCATCATTTTGTTATTTTAGGGAATTTTTGTCATTTTGTTTTGAAACAATTTGGATTTGATTGAGAAAAGGGAAAAATTCATGGGTTTTAATTTTTTTCATCATTGATAAAATTATTTTAACAAGCCATGCATATTTATCATTTTTTTAATTCATTTTAAAAAGTTCATTGTGAACTTGAAAAATGAATGTTGGTAACATCTATTCTTGTAATATTTTTTTCTAAGCTCTGTAAGTATTTTATTCAATGTTCTGTATCACTTTATAGAGTTCTATAAAACTTCTAGAAACCCAATAATATTTTTTCCTATTACATTTCTCATATCCTCACCTAGTTATCATGACCATTCCCTAATCATGTATGATTTTTGTGATCCTATAAAACATTTTATATAATCATATATATTTTATAAATTTAGTAATATAGTAACATATAAAACAATTTAACATTATGTTAATTTATGATCTTCAATAAAATTTCCATAAGTCCTATAAGACTTTATTTTCTCATAAGTAATTTTCATCATGTAAGAGTTTTGAGAATTCTTGTAAGATTTTTTCTAGCCCTCAACTAAATTTTTGAATCCCATAAAATATTAGATCCCATAAGGCTCCTTGGTTGTGCTTCACACATATTAAATATTACTTTGTGAAATTTCAAAATTTAAGAGAGTCAAACTATAATGATATAGAAACTTTTATCATTTATATAACCAAACCACATGATTTTATATAATGGGGAGATTTAGAGTTGAGATTCTTTGAAGTATTGATCGGATAATTAAAACCTTATTGAGTGTGAATATGTAAAGTTTCAATGTACTCTATGTGTTAAACCATTGGTTCCACCTAAAGTATGATCAAAGAGTATTGAATATTATATAAATAATTCCCTATGATATACATGATGTATATCCACACTTTTAAATATTTTCCTCGACCATCATTGATGTATAAATTTTATGGAAAAAAACTTGGTAGAGACTAGAAACCATCAAATGGAGGAGTCCATACATTTATATTGTAATATGAGTTGTTGAAAAGAAAGTGGGATGATGAAGAATGGGTGTTAATTATTAAAATTTAGGATACACTACAAGGTTTCTGTCAATATTAGAGACCAAAAGACCATTCTCTTCCAAGTCTTTGAACTTCATTGAAATATTTTTGAATTTTTTAGGAAACTATGTTCTTGAATGAATCTGGTTGTTTTACTACTACAATACACTTTGATTTAATATGTTTTGAATTATTGTTTGATATATAACTTTAAATATATTTTTACAATATTTAAATTTCATAGGAAAATTATTTCCTTTGATAGTAGTGATTTTTGTTTGGATTAACTTTTTAGTGGTATTGAAGAATACTAATAACATTTAAATGTTGAAAAAAACTATACCATCTTCATGGTATGACATTCACATAGAAGTTTGTTTTAACTCAATATTATTTGAGTGAAAATTAATAAATTAAAATATGATATATTTTATACAATATGTTATTTTCTAAAGGGTCAAAAAATTTCCATTTTTTATACTTTTAAATCTGATTTCATTTTCATTTTCAAACCATTTTGTCCTTTTCTCCCAAAATCATTTCATTTCATTGCTTTCTAATTTGATTTTTTTTGGTTTATTTTGTTATATTGTCATAAAAACCAATAAACATGAATTTTTTATCTTATTACAATAACATAAAATTAAAAGTTATAGTATTGAAAAAAAAATCTACCTACATGAGGGATAACATTGGGGAATGATATATTGCATTTATTGGGGAAATATTTTTCAAAGGGATCTATGAAAAATATTAATTATTTCCAAAAGAAATAAAGGACCAATATTTGGTCATCATGCACTAACTAGGTCTCTATGAACCTATACAATACATTAATAGTAACTTCTATGTGATAGAATTCATTACGTAACAAAATTATATCAATTTCCGTAGGAAGCGATTCAAGGAGGGAATAACATACCCTACCTCTCACATCAATGAACCATCCCCTCAAGCTAAGGTCCCATAGCCATGTATCATCTATAATAGAATAATTGGTAGTATTTTAAGGAAGTAATATCACAAAAAACATCCCATGTAATATGAATCAATACTTACTTAGAGGAAATGATTTATAAAAAAGTACCATAAGAACAAATAATCATAAAAAAATCTACGGATGGAATAAAAAAACCAAATACTATTATAGAGGGAGGTAACTTAGATAAATTCATTATGAAATCACAAAATAAATTATTTAATGATACAAAAAACATAAGAAAAAAACCACTATAGTCAAACACATTCCTTATAAATTAGTCTTATATCATAAACCACATGCATGTGACCACATGGCCTAACAATACAAAAATATATGATAGAAATATCATACTTTCTATCCTCATGGATCAATACCATCATATTTATAGGAAGAGAAAAACCCATACCCATAATCCATTTTTGAAGGATTCCTAATCCATAATGAAGACTAGTCAACCAACTTTATGCTTCATCTCAATATTTAAAAATACCTATACAAACACACTATACCACTTAGTGTTAAATTTATCTAACTAAAACATACAAATCAACCCACCTAATGGTTAATTAAATAAATATAGACCAACCAACACACGTAAAAACCCTTTGGTAATGAAATTTCATTAATACACAAACACACACACACTAACATGCTCAATAACCCATATAATCCTAAAATAATGATAAAACATGGTAAAGACTACCAACCTTGGTATTTAAAGAGATAACTCACACATACATGTTTCCAAATTCCAATTTAAAAAAATAAATCACTAAAATTAAGGAAATCTCTAATAAATTTTAGATTTCATATTACAGATGATGAAATTGGGAAAGAAACAAACACCATTGGATTCCACAAAATTAGACACACCAAAAAGAGAAAATATTACTTATGTCACATTGTAAGGGGAGGAAATGAGATGAAAGGAGGTTGAGAGATCCAATAGAGACAAAGTAACATAATCTTGGTCGATTGGTTGTTGGATATGAAAATAAGATATAGTAACTTGTGGAATACGCAAGAAATTATTGAAATAACCTTTAAAAACTATGTAAGAGGGAATGAGATACTTGATTTTCCTATAAATGGAACCCATGGATAAACCGTTGACTCGACACACCCATACAAGCCTATATATGGGGATCTCATCTTGAAAAGTTTTCTTCCTAGCTTACTATATACTCAATGCTTCCAAACATGATACAAAATCCCTCCTGTATAATTATTTTAGGGGTCCCTTTTACTTGTCTCGAAATATACTCCAAGACCTGATACCATACAAACACATCAAAAAATATCTATGAATAATTAATTTATACCTAATATAATCCTTTAATTTTAATTTTAATTTTGATATTGGTTAAAACCTAAAATGATTGTCATTAGATTTCATGGAATTTATAGTAAGGGATTATCCCTATCTCAAGAAGAATAGGATGGGAAATAACCACCCTTCGGGAATACCACTATATTTGAAGGTATAGAATCTCTAGGAATCCCCCTCTTCAGATTGCATCATCAACACAATATATCACATATACACCATGAATTTCCAAACCATAAAATCATTAATTGCATCATTAAAATCATCAATATTTCATATCACAAACCACTATAACATAACTAATCATTACATCAAATGAAATATCACTTGACATAAATATATCATGACCCTTACAATCCATTTATTATTCTACCTAGTCCATATGACATATAAAGGACCTAATGAATTTTATCACCCCACAATATTTTTTATGTCCTCACCTAGGTCTATCATAATTCAGATCCTATAGAGTAACTCATCACAAACATTCCTCATATTTTAGGTATACACATGTTTGAAAATCTCGTCACATGACCAAATCATCTCAATTATCTCTTTAAGTTAATCAACATTATTCATCCCACCATTCTATATTTTAACCTCTATCTATTATAACTTAAAAAGTAATCTGGGGATTTATACAGTATTCGATTGACATAAAAATTATAAAAAAGATCCACCAATAAATATATCCAATATATATGTATATATATTATGTTTCTTGAAATTCTCTATAAATTTCATAGTAGTACGCCTGGGTGGCATGAACCATGTGGGATTCACATTAGCCCATGTAATCACTACCAAAATTGTCTCCTAATTGAAAACATGTGTCATTACCCCTTGTATATATTAAAAAACCAAGTGTACCTTATTAAAACTTTCTCCCCTTTCTTTCCCTATTCTTCTATACATTTTCATAGTGATTTTAATGACCCTTGTGAAAAAATTTAATAAACCTCTCTAGATTTAATAATTTTAACCTCTCTGGCCTCCAAAATATATTTTGTGCTTTCTCATCAATATTTGTTTTATGATTAAAATATAGACATAGAAAATATTATAAGATACTCATAATCCACTATTAACACCAATTATCCACAATTAGCAACTTATAAAACAATTAAAAAATGAATTATAATAATAATCAACAACCATTCATAAATTTCAAATGTCATAACATCTTTCATATATTCAAATATTTTCAAAAATATCAATCATGATATAATTCAACCTTTATCCAAACATAAAAAACTAACACTTTGACTCTAATTTTATAAAATTATATTTCACTTCTTTTTTTATATCTCATTCCCATTATTAACCAATTTCATCATAATCCACTCATTCATATACTTCTTTATTCCAATTATCCATCTAGAAAAATTAACCCATCAATATTTTATTCTTATATATATATCATCATTTTTGAATGTTAACCTAATTATATCTATTAAAATTATAATTCTACTATCATATAATTATAATTTCAAGGAATTTTTTTAATTTCTTCACCATTTTTATATTTTTCTATAATAAGTTTCTAATTCATAGCTCATCTCTTCCAATTTTTATTTAGTAAGAATTATCTAATTAAATTAATTATCATTATTTATCATGTTAGTTATTCATCTAAATAGAAATCCATGATATCCATCATTTCACTTTAGATTTATTACCAATTTATTTTCCTCATATTATTATGAAATATCTCCCCATCATGAATATGAGATAAATGATTGAAAAATGGAAAACAAAATTAGTCACCTAAATATATTTTAAATAAAATAATATTTCTTCAGCCTATAATGATCTTTACTAATAATTCATATATAACCTACACTTTTATTATTTCTTAGACCTACCACGACACACCAATTCAAATAATTCTCCCTTGAGAGAATCAAGAGGGAAGTGAGAGCCCTATAAAAATTGTTTTGTCAGAAAATAAAAAAATTTAAGGATTTATTTTCTCTATATTTCCCCATTATTCTCCCTTATTAAATTCATCTTTCTCTCTCATATTATTCCATTTATAATCACTCATTAAATTACAATTCTCATTGTCATTTAATAACTATTTTTAATATCACCAAATTTCCATGTCATCATATTACCATATCTTACTCATTTTCCTTTAATTTTTTTCAAATCATAACTAGCATTAAAAACCTCTAATTCAACATTTATTATTTTATAAAAATAATAAATAAACAATTAATTATAAAAATAAATAATTAGTTAATAAATATTATAGCCACCTGGCATCCATTTAATAAATCAACCATCTCCCAATATACCACATGGGTAATCAATTTTTTTAAAATCTTGTTCCATTTAAAGAAGTTCATTATTAAAATTATAAAATTAAAATTTTACCCTTATCAGAAAAATTTACAAAAAAATACACAGACTACAGAAATTTACTTTTTTCGGTCACTACAATATACACCCCATTGGAGAATTCCATCCTCCAAATTCCTTAACTACAATCATAAAAAACTAGTAACATAAGAATAATCATTTAAATTTAATCATGTTAAAAAAATGTAATATCAAAACACAATAATGGTACAACTAATATCATGTCATGATATTGAGTTTTCATTATTAATTTACTTTTAAGTGTTTTCTCTATAATATCATGTCTCTGAAGAACCCATGATAAGGAAATAACATGCTATCATAAATATGTTTCCTTGAAATCATTAATTTACATTGAATACTACATAATGGTCATACCATTCTCATTATCCACATGACTCATACCGATCTCATGGGGGGGTTCTGATAATACAAAAAATGACTATACACATTCAAAACATCAAGAACCATTTAAAACCATGATAGTAATTCCAATCAAAAATATACTTCTTTAACATTCTCCAACACCTAAAAATAACTGATAAATCTTAGTGAAAATTTGATTCCAGTTCAAAACCTTTCTTTCAATGTTAATAAGAAACCAAAAAAACATGTGAATTATAATTCTAAACTCTAATGGTCTCCTTTTAAAATAAAAAAAAGATATTATATCTAATCTAATAAATTATAATTCAATCCTGAATAAATTTTTTATTATATATGATATCATATGATATCATAAGATATCATAAATCTAACCATATAAACCTCACCAAAATAAACCCAACATAGTGGTGATCAATGAAATTTATTATATAAATCAATATAAGGTGTCACACCAATATAAGAGTGATGATTATTAACATAAAAAACTTCATTAATGATAATTGATCTTCCAATAATCATTTGAAATCTTGGATACATTATCATATCATATGCACTAAGTTATAGATCTCACACTCAACTTGATCATCAATTTGTGGAAATGATATTGTACTAGGGAAAACTTGGTACTAAATTCATGTTGAAATATTTTTCACATCTATAATATAAATTGGGAATCATGAGAAGACTTCATGATTTGATCCGTGATAACCAAAAATAGAATAAAACAATTTCAAGGAATAAGGAAACCCCAAAATTAATCCCTATAAATATCAAACCACGTCATTTGGGGAATTTAAATTGGATGAAACATTCATTATAGAACATGATTCTTGGATTTCACCTACTGGCATAGAAGACCTTGAAAAACAACCATGACTGTCACATTTTATATCTAGGTCCAACAAAACAATATCTCTAAAGTGTTACACGTATTTGAAATAATTATATACACAATAAAATATAAATAATATAATTCATGAAAAACCATTTCCAATTTACATTGGGGAATTAATAACTTCCTATAAAATAATTCATGGTGTTTTACATCCTCAAACTAACTATACAATGTATTACTATTCATAATATTATCTTGGTATCTGTTAACCTTAGAATATCCTAGTAAAAAATCCTCTACCGATTGAAATAATGATATTTTTTCATACATCTTCTAGGGACTTTAACATCTCACTTTCTCATACCAATGAATAGTGCTCTTGCTGGTGGAATTCTAGAAGTCATAAAGTGTGTATCCTCGTATTTAAAAGGCTACAAACTAGAAGTTATGGTATGTAGGGATACTTTTTGGAGATTATACTGTATATTAAAAGTTTTAGTAATAATGGAAATTAAATAAAACCTAAAAACTGACTAGTATAATGAAACAATAGCAGTATGTGATTCCAATTAAATAAAAAAACCAAAATTCATGGATGATAAAATATTCTACATTACCCAAATGATACCCCATAGGATGATCATGTACATACATGAGACCCATGAAAATAAATATAGGCTAAACTCCACCTAATTGGTCCTATGTACTGTCACGGTTCCATCACCAACTCCACTTCTAAAAGGCTAGACAATCCACACGCATTTGGAACTATGCAAGTCTAGAACTATCACCTAAAATAGGTAACATGTGCTTAGATAATAAATGGTGGCTCAAGAAGAGTGAGAGTAAAACTAAAAATAACAACATCAATGACATCCCTAAAATAATCATTCCATCATCCATGTGCATGTAGTGGAACTCTATTTAGGAGTTACAAAAAAATCATATTATTCATTACAATTTTAAAGCATTGAAAGTTACATATTAGGTGGTTGGTTTCACCCTAAAAATGATATATAATTTATTTTTACAATGTTGGGGTGTCTGTGAGAATATCAAATTTACTATTCCAACATCTATGGACTAGGGGTAATATAATTGTACTTGGTCCAAAATAGAACTCATGGGGTAAAATCCTTATCCCTGTGGACCCTAAATCCATTCATGGGACATGTTCACCTCTAGTTTAACCATATTAATTTCATTCATTGTGGGGTTTTTTTCACCCCATGTTTAACCATAAGCCTCACAGTCCCCCTTGGGGACCCTCTCACCCCTATCTTAACCATAATCTGAGTGTCCACTAGGGGGCTATGTTCACCCTATTTTAACAATAAAAACCACAAAAATGAACAAAACCATAAATACATGAAAAATTCCTAACTACAACCCCTTATAAATTTAAACATAAAAACTAATCATTGTTAAAATTTTGGTATAAATTCATAATATAATGGAATATAGAATTTAAAAAATAGTTTTTTATATCTCAAGATTAACCTATTTAAATTCATTACCAATAAGACATAATTAAATCCCAATCCATTTTAATAATTCATATCCAATTTTACCATTTATCAATTCATGTTTTTAAATTATAAGTTGAAACTTACTGATTTAACTCATCAATTCTAATCTAAATATTAATCATTTAGCCATAATTAAATGTTTACCATTTCATTACGCCTAAAATATGAGTTAATTTCCATCAAAAATTATCAATGGTTGTGAAATTTAATTCTACAACCACATATTCAAATATTTATTAACCATTATCCATTAATAAAATTTAACCATTTAGTTACCCTACACATTTTTGGTTTAGTGTTCAACTAGGTAAATCATTTAGTGTTATGCATTATATTTTATAAAAAATTACACACCATTTTATCCAATTTCGAGTTCAAGACATTGTTAGGGTTTATTACATGGTGTGAACTATTTCCTAGAGTCCAAGTAAAAATCAAGGAGCATTTGATTGATTTAAAACTCTAATTAACCATTTAATTAATAATTTCACCACTTCATGACAATGATCGGGTGGTCACAGTACCCAAACCTTTATAAAAGTTGTGGAATTTGTGTTAACTGAAGGTATTATTTACCTTAGGTCTAGAGGTGACAACTCATCAAATATAGGCCTTTTGTTGGGCATAAAATGGGATAAATCCAATATTACAACAAATTCTTTGAAAATAGGAAATATTAACCAAAAGGTGAGATATATCACTTAATATTGGATTTAATGAATAGAATAAGAAAGAAGAATTATAAACATACATTTTTTCTAGATCACATGTGATGATGTTCTAAACAACCAAGGATCAAGGAAGACCCTTCTATACCTTTGGAGGTAAAAGGAAAAGTGTAGGTGAATATTATTGGGGTTTTGGGGGACCAAAAACTTTAATATAGTGGGGGAGGGGTTAAAGAAGTGTTCATGGTATAATTATAGGGATTCCACTCATTTAAAAACATTGTAGGAAGCCACCATATTTCTGGGGGCCCAATGGATAACTACTCATGGTCCACCAGCTAGCAAGTGAGCCCAAGCAGTGAGTACGGCTTCTATACATGACACTAGATAGTTATATGCTCTATAGCAACAAACTAGTTATGTAATAGCTGCCTTTTGGACCCTTGAATCATTCTTAGTTTCTTCCTACTTCTCCAATACATTTTCAAAGCCTTTATTTATGTATAGAACCATCATATAGGATTGTATAATCCTTTTTCATGCTCTTCTGAATCCTGGCTCTCAAATTTCCCCACTCGATATTTTGAAATTTTATATTTTACAAAAATTTTAACACCCATATAGATACAGGATTTTACAATATCTCCACCATAAAACTTCTCATCCTTAAATTTCACTTTGACCTTAAATGATTTTTTACCCAAAAATGAAAACATAAAACCACTAGTAATGGTCATGTTGAACGTAACCAAACTAGTTCATCAAAGATGTACCACTAAAATAGAAACATCTAAACTCCTATCAATAGATGACATCATATCCCTATTTTAAATTTCAAAGTTATAGAATATATTCATCACCCAAGAACATTTACCTAAATATACAGGTATTGAAACTTGTTTTAACCAACCATAAAACCATTAGTTGACACTAGTACCAAGTTCCTTACAAGTTTCTCTACATATAAATTTGGACATTAATGGTAATTGAAAACAATCCTACACGATGTCCATAAATAGTCACCATATGAATTTTATAAGTTCCACTCATACCACCAAAGTGAAACTTCAAAAAGATACTTTTTTGAAGCCCTAGTAACATGATATTTTGAATAAAAACACCTCACAATGTGTAAAAATTTTATCACCAACACTTAGCCTTCATGTCAAACGGATATGGGAATATCCTCAACCTGTAAGATGTTCATGACCAAAGGATACTCATGGAACACGTCCTAATAAGGCCACAAAGGTATGATTAACCAATTCATTTCAAGTTCATGGTGCTCCCCACCTTAAGAAATTATCTCTAATTACATATACTGAACCTCAAAATTTACTCTCTCAGGATCTCCCACTAAATGATATTATGAATGTTTATCAACATTATAGGTATATGTACCACTACACCATGACTATAAATTTGATAAAAACACTGATTGATTATTGGTGAACCATCATTCAAACCTTTGAATGAGTTTTAGAACCACTAATTCCCACACAAAGGCCCGAACAAACCAATATTACATGTAAATTCCACAAAAAAAATTAAAAATACATTGTATCCCATATGACATTTCAGAAATGGTCATCACTCTCGTTACATCCTCTTCAGATTGAAACCCAATTTGCAGTACACACTGGGCTAACACATTCATGATACTCGACTCTAACTTTTGAGAAGCCCCAAAGTCACCTAACCAGGATGATTTATTATTTTATATTATGTGATTATATGTTCAAGAACATCATAGTACTAATATGAATTACAATTCACTAACATGATAACACACTCATCCAACTAAATCTTGATTACCACTATATCACAGCACCAATGAACCTCCAAACCAAATCTTACATGGTCCTTCTTAAAACAACCCCAATATTCCTGAAAAACATAACATCCCAAGGGTTTCAACTTCCCATTTTTATTATCTTCTTACCATGTATCCATAGGAATGACCCTAAAATCCTAAGTATTTTTAATCCATATTAGATATGGTTTACTCCATAAAAGGAGAATCTGTTTATTCATCTTACTTGTTCCAAAAAAATTCTCCTTCTTACTCATATTTCTCGTCACCCAAGACAATTGATTGGATTGAACATCTCACACACATATAAAAATCATCATGAAACCTCAATGATAACCAATTCCTATATTATATGAATTTACTCTATGAAACCTATTGATATATATATATTAATCTAGAGATTAAAACCCTCCAATGAAGTATCTTGACTTCCCTTCTCCAAATATGGGTTGCCCAACCAGAAAGATCCCATAAATATCCTCCAATAACCTCACATTAAGAGGGACATCAAATCAAACTCACTAAGGTCTATGACTATTTCCAAGTAATTATAATTCAATATTCACCATGACACTACAACAACCACATCAACAAATATTTATCAAATAGAAAGGCCCACTAGTCCCAGAATGCCTAACCATGGTTCAATCGAAATCAATTAGTGTTCACTCCTGAACCAACTATTTCATTCAAATCCATGGTTCACATTCCTCATTGTTACTATTAACACCATGTTGTGACTTTTAAGAGTCATGTGTCACGACCCGTCCTCGGGGATCGTGTCGTGACTACCCCAAGCCCACCATCCATAGGCCAGGGGATGGCGACTAGCACCAAGGCGTAAATCCCGGTAAAAAGGGAAGGCATTGCCTTTGTAAAGTAAACAAACACCACAGAGTAAGCAAGCAGAAGAAGTTAACTCTAAGTAAAATCTGGTACAATAGTAAGTGCGGAAAAGTAAATGGGCTAGTATACAAACCCAGACTGAAAGTAAAGTATAACTGGAAAAAGAAAACAGCAACTGTAAAGTAAAGCCGCAACGCCGATCTATCTACTAGAAATCCCTCCTGAAGGGTGAGAACGGATAGCCTCCTCTGCTCCTCGGGTCCAGCCGACCGCTCCGAGAACGTCCCGTCCAGTGGTCCACCTCCAAGTACCGTCCTTCTCCACAAGCCTCAACCACGATCAGCGCTGTCCGTTGTCTGCAACCAACACAACGTAGTGCGGGTATAGCCCGTGCAGGGGTGAGTATAAGCTACTTAGTAGGGACCCCGAGACCCCCGAAGGTCTCCAAAAATCCACAAAGGATAATCCACAAAGGAAATATACAATCACGAAGTAACATCCGACACTGCTTAGGTATATGCCCATACATATACCTAAGTCATCAATTCTCGTTCGGCTCCAACATCTGAACCCTCATACAACCCAGTCCACACAGGAAAGAAAAACGTAAATCCACACAGGATAGCACAACACAATCCACAAAGGAAAGAAAACAAGATTCATCTCACACAGGTATACTTCTTCGTATGACGATAAATATGATCAGATATATCCACTGATTCATCTATGTCGTCGGACCCACAAAGGATCGATAGGTACTAACCCCCGCAATGACCCAGGAAGGGTCTGACCCACACAGGATCGATAGGTAACTAACCCCCGCAATGACCCAGGAACAGTCTGACCCACACATGATCGATAGGTAACTAACCCCCGCAAAGACCCACATAGGATCGGACCCACACAGGATCGATAGGTAACTAACCCCCGCAAAGACCCACACAAGATCGGACCCACACAGGATCTGTAGGCGCTGGCTCACACAGAACCGTTGAGCACTGACCCACACAGGATCGGACCCACACAGGATCGATAGCACTAATCCACGTAGGATCGCTAAGTGTTGTAGTCATCGTCGTCGAATCCACTGAGGATCTCTATACAGTCATCGTCGTCGTCACAGTCGCAAACGCAGCCAGCACTAGGGTTCCCGCACACAGTAAGCTCGTTCGGGAGGGTCTGCTCCACGAGCCGTGAGGCTAATACATCAACTGACACATAGTCCAGAGTTGATGTATCCAAAATTTCTGTATCGTCAACAGGAACTCAACGTCGCAGACGGCACGTCAATCGGACGCCCGGTCTGAGAGTTATTGGCTTTTTTGTCCCAGGGGCCCGGTTGGTTTTTAAGGAAAAACCAACCGGACCGTACTCCACCTATGTCCAAACCTCGGGCGTAGTATTCCAAAAGATCCGTCTCACTTAGAGGAATCCAACAAAGTCGACAGCACGTCATTCGGACGTCCGGAGCTTAAGATATGATCGTTTCTGCTCCGAGGGCCCGGTTGGTTTCGTGTACGAACCAACCCGGCCGAAATCAAAGTATTCTGAAACCTTGAGTGCGATATACCGAAATAACCATCTCTATCCAAGGATCGCATCGCAACTGACGGTTCATCGATCGGAGGCCCGTAGCACAAGTTATGGGCGTCTGACCGGAAAAGATTCGGTATTACGGGGTTCGGGCCCGGTCCGACCCGGCCCGATACCCCCGGGGTCGACACGAACCGGGTACAGGACCGGCCCGCTTGGGCGCGGCCCGGCCCAGCCTCGGTGCGTCCCGGCCTGGCCAGGCAGACCGGCTAGCCAGCCGGCCCAGCCTGGGCACAGCGCGCTGGCCAGGCGCTCGGCCAAACGGCTGAGCCGCTTGGCGTGGGGGGGGGGGGGGCTGCCCCCCCTGGTTGTAACCTCGGACCCCCTTTAATGGGGGCCGTTTTTCTGTACGGTTGGGGGTTTGAACCCCCTGCTTCCTCTTGTCCGGCCGGCCGGTTTCTGCCACCACGGGACCGGCGACGGCCGGTCCCCTCCCTGCTTCGACACCGGCGGCCCAGAACCGATCGCCCTGCTCAGCCAAGGCCTGGAACCGACCTCGGCTTAGATCGTCTGGCACGGCACGACGACGTCGTGCCCCTCCGCCACGGCCCCACTCCGGCCACGGTGTCTTCAGTTTTCTTCGACGCGGCGCGACGGCATCGCGTCCTTGTTCGATTTCACGGCGCGGCGCGACGGTGCCGCGCATTCTTTACCGCACGATTCCGCGTGGTGTCTTGGCACCACACAATTCCATTCCAATCCACAAAAGAACCAATAAGGATAAAGGAGGTGGGTCGTCCATGTTTGTGCGGTCCAGCCCCCCTCTCGTTAATCGATATCATTTGGTCTTATTACACGAAGAACGTCAAAGTAGTATTCACGAATCAAAAATAAAATAAGCAAACCCCTACCACGTGCGAGCTTGAACGGAGGTTCGTCGGACGAGGATTCATCAGGGAAAAACCGTCGTGAAAAAAGACGTCGTGAAAGGAGGAAGTCACGTCAGCGTCGTGGTACACGGCGTCGCGTAATCGGTTTCCGAGAACTCGGCGTTCTTCATTGGAGACTGATGTGTTCTTCGCGTTCTTCGTCAAAGATGAAGAAGTTCCTCAAGTCCTTAGTCTTTTCTCCCAAAAACTCCACCACAAGGTTCCAACCCCAAATAAAATAATCTCACCTCTTATTTTATTAACATAACATAACTTTTGAATTTCAAGAGTTTGAAATTCAAACATCCACACTTAACTCACTTAATTAAAACATAAGTTGTCAAAAATTAATGGTGAGTTGAAAGGGGTTTAAGAATATGAAGGGGTGAGGTTCATGTGGGCCCCACCACCCTCATAACCTCTCTTGGGAAGTTGGGTAGTTACCCAACTTCCACCCAAATCCTTAAACCACTTAATGAAAAATAAAAATTGTAGTTAAATTATAAATTAAACTTCCACAATTTTTATCATCTTCTCTCGTGAAAACGCAACTCCGAAACAGGTGTTACTAAGCAATTACTGGCGCTATGGTTCCATCGGTGCCCTCAGAATTCGATTCCGAGCATCGGTTCAAAAGATAGGAATTCCCGCTTGTTCGTTCACTGAACGTACCCGAGCTAAACTTCGGATAGAAATTCCGGGCACACCGGGCCTCGGAATCAAGTGTCGTCCGAAACTGCGTCCTTGTAAAATCCCAAAGAAAATTAAGAAAAAAATTTACTTGAATTTTACTGGTCTTTACATTACTCCCACCTCAGGGCTTTACGTCCCCGTAAAGATACATCGAAGACTAGGGAAACAAATGTGGGTACTGAGCACGCATATGAGTCTCCCGCTCCCAAGTTCTCTCCTGGAGGTTCTCGTGGTTCCATCTGATGCGCACTAGAGGAATCGACCATCCACGTAGGGTCTGCTCCTGTCGATCCTCGATCTCCACTGGGACCTCCGTAAAAGTCTCCCCATCATCAACGTCTAGCTCCCCATGGTCAATGATATGCATCGGGTCGTGCATGTATCTCCTCAACTGAGATACATGGAAGACGTCATGCACCCGGTGCAACTGAGGTGGTAGAGCCAGGCGATAAGCCACCTCGCCAATCCTGCTGAGGACCTGGAAGGGTCCGATGAAGTGTGGAGACAACTTGCCACCTCGGCCAAATATCTGTAATCCACGTCGAGGTGAGACACGCAAGAAGACGTGGTAGCCATCCTCGAACTCTAGTGGCCTCCTCCTCCTATCAGCATAAGACTTATTCCATCTCTGAGCTGTCCTCATCCATTCCTGGATGACCTGGACCTTCTCTATCGTGGCCTGGACCATCTCCGGTCCCACAAGTGCTGACTCCCCAGGGTTTGTCCAGCACAAATGAGATCTGTAAGGTCGGTCGTACAACGCCTCGTATGGTGCCATCCTGATGGTGGAGTGGTAACTATGGTTGTACGCCAACTCCACCAAGGGTAGGTGGTCCTCCCAGCTTCAACCAAAGTAGAGGACACATGCGCGGAGCATGTCCTCAAGAGTCTAAATGGTCCTCTCTGTCTGACCATTCGTCTGAGGGTGAAAGGCTGTGCTCAGACGTAGCTGCGTCTCGAACGCCTCCTGCAACCCCTTCCAAAGCCGGGAAGTAAAGGGAGCATCTCGATCGGAGACAATAGATGATGTCACACCATGAAGACGCATAATCTCCTAAACGTAAAGTCGTCCCAAGCTCTCCATTGAGCCCTGCTCTCTAATGGGTAAGAAGTGTGACGACTTGGTGAGTCGGTCGAGAATCACCCAAATGGAGTCTTGACCTATAGAAGTGCGTGGAATTCCAGTCACAAAGTCCATAGATATGTCGTCCCACTTCCACTCTGGGACCTCCAAAGGCTGTACCAAGCCTGCTGGTACCTGGTGCTCTACCTTCACCTGCTGGCAGGTGAGGCATCGAGAAACGAACTCTACCACAACCTTCTTCATGCCCAGCCACCAGTGCTGTCGTCTGAGATCCTGGTACATCTTCTCCACTCTAGGATGTACCGCCAAATGAGAAGTGTGAAACTCTCTCAGCACTTCCTCCCGTACATCCACTGGTACCAAGGTACATCCTCTGAAAAGTACAGCGTGCTCTGATCCAAGTAGAAACCATCGGTTGCCTGTCCTGAGGATATCTGTGCACTCTGCGTCTCACAGTCAGCGTCCCCACGTTGTGCCTCTCTGACCCGTTACAGTAGTGGAGGGGTGACTGTGAGAGACTGAAGGAAGGCTGCTCCATCTCTATCCACGCCTCTAGGGGCGCTGGTCAAACTCTGTCTCAGCTCCTGGAAGCTTTGCTAACATTTGTCTGACCACATGAAGGGTTTCCCCTTCCTCCTTAACGTTCTGCAAAGCTGCAATGATTTATCCTTTGCCGAAAAGGGAAATCCGGTCTCATCCCCTGGATGAACCACGTTCCTTGCCTAATACAGTAAATCTCTTCATGATTAGTTAATTCATGGCATGGATGACGTCGTAAGTCCTCGACGCTGCTACCAAGAGATCCAACCATTACTCTCACCTCCAAGGGTTGAGTCACACTGTCGGCATCAGTGTGTGGTCATTGGGTCTCCTCCAGTAAAAATCTTGCAAGTGAGGGTCAAGTCAACAGTTTTTAACCGGAACCTCTTAGTATTAACAAACAAAAGACAAGAAATCAAACGTCACTATTGCAAGCGTCTTTTATTACTTCAACTCAAAGTACAAGGACACAAGGAAACACAAACAAAGAAGCCAGAGGCATTATGGTCAAGGGCCTCTATGCCTGGAGCTAGTCCCACACTTGTCCACTAACTTCCGGAGCTCCATGATCGTAGGCTTCAGCTGCCTGAAGTTGTGCTCTCCCCTGAGGTCGGGGTGGACCTCCTGGTGGTGGTGGTGGTAGAGCCTCAAAGCGTCGCCCACCACCTGCTGCTCGGCCAGCTCCTCTGCCTCGTCCTCCTGCTCCCTACGGACTGCCATGGTTGAACCTCTGCCTCTGCCTAGGTGGTTCCTCAACCGTATACTGCTCCTCTGCATGGCGGGTCAGGCAGTCACGAGCCATGTGGCCCTGCCCGCCGCCTGCATAGCACTTTCTTCCACTCGTAAGACTGGTTCTACTGCATGTGCCCCACACCTCCGAGCCAGTATCCTGTGGTCGTCCCCCCGTTGGCCTGGCCCGCTTGGACCTCTGCGACATCTATCTACTGCTGGCTACAGAAGACTCCTCCATGTGTCACCCTGCGGTAGGTCTGGCCACTGGTGTAGACTCAACAAGAAAGCTCTCGATGAGAAGATCTCGCTCCAGTATTCCTGTCTGAGTCGGAATGCTGAGGGGGATCAGCGATGCCCTGATCTCATGCCTCAATCCTTGATCAAAGGTTAGGGCCCGAAAGAATGGGTCCCATACCATGTCGGTCGAGTAGCGCGAGAGATCGGTAAATCTCGCCGAGTACTGGGTGACTGTCAAGCTGCCCTGCCGCAGCTGAAGAACGTCCTGGATGCGCACCGCACGGAGGGTGGCTGGGATGAACTCCGAGCGGAAGAGGCTATCAAATTCCGTCCAGAGGAGAGATGCCTCATCGTGCACCTGGAGCATCAAGCTCCACCATCTGCCTATTGCTGCATGCAGTAGGCTCGCTGCGAGGATCACCATGAGGTCTGCTGGTGTCCTCAATAACCTGAAAACTCTCACCACTACCTCCAGCCAGTCCTCGGCTGCCTGGGGGTCCGTCTCCCTGCGGAACCTGGGTGGTTGCTGGCGCTGGAACTCATGCAGTGCACTAAGGTGACGTGCATCGTCAGCGGCTGGGGCTAGAAGCATCGGTGGCTCGGCGGGTAGAGCTACCGCCGGTGCCTCTGCTGACAAAGGGCCATGCACCGAGGCCTCGTCGCTCGGTGGGCTGTCGTCACGCACAACTCTCGGAACCCTAGCTGGCTGTCGTCGTGGGGCCATCCTGAAAAAGAAACAGGTGCACCATGGTCAGAACAGTATACCTGGTGAGCTGACTCAAAGTAATCACAAAGAAAACTTGAAACACACATGCAATCAATGTTTTCGTGCATTAGGTCAGAAATCAGAAGTCAGGGTCCTGGTGTATGGATACGTCGGCCGCCGCACCAACACTGGACTCCCTGGACTGATAACCACACCCAATACGCTTAACACTATTGCTTCACATAGAAAAAGATCAGAGTCCCAAGTTCTGTGGTAGAACTGAACTCCTCTTATACCAATTTGTCACGACCCGCCCTTGGGGCTCGTGCCGTGACTACCCCAAGCCCGCCTTCCATAGGCCAGGGGCTGGCGACTAGCACCAAGGCGTAAATCCCGGTAAAAAGGGAAGGCATTGCCTTTGTAAAGTAAACAAACACCACAGAGTATGCAAGCAGAAGAAGTAAACTCTAAGTAAAAGCGGGTACAACAGTATGTACGGAAAATTAAATGGGCCAGTATACAAACCCAAACTGAAAGTAAAGTACAACTGGAAAGGGAAAACAACAACTGTAAAGTAAAGCCGCAACACCGAGCTCTCTACTAGAAATTCCTCCTGAAGGGTGAGAACGGATAGCCTCCTCCGCTCCTCGGGTCCAGTCGACCGCTCCGAGTACGTCCCATCCAATGGTCCACCTCCAGGTACCATCCTGCTCCGCAAGCCTCAACCACGATCAGCGCTGTCCGTCGTCTGCAACCAACACAACGTAGTGCGGGCAGAGCCCGTGCAGGGGTGAGTATAAGCTACTCAGTAGGGACCCCGAGACCCCCTAAGGTCTCCCAAAATGGAAAAAGGATAATCCACAAAGTAAAGATACAATCACGAAGTAACATACGACACTCCTTAGGTATATGCCCATACATATACCTAAGTCATCAATTCTCGTTCGGCTCCAACATCCGAACCCAAGTACAACCCAGTCCACACAGGAAAGAAAAATGTAAATCCATACATGATAGCACAACACAATCCAAAAAGGAAAGAAAACATGATTCAGCTCACACAGGTATACTTCTTCGTATGACGATAGAGATGATTAGATATATCCACTGATTCATCTAAGTCATCGGACCCACAAAGGATCAATAGGTACTAACCCCCGCAATGACCCAGGAAGGGTCTGACCCACACAGAATCGATAGGTAACTAACCCCCGCAATGACCCAGGAAGGGAGGATCGATAGGTAACTAACCCCCGCAAAGACCCCCATAGGATCGGACCCACACAGGATCGATAGGTAACTAACCCCCGCAAAGACCCACACAGGATCGGACCCCACACAGGAACTGTAGGCGCTGGCTCACACAGAACTGCTGAGCGCTGACCCACACAGGATCGGACCCACACAGGATCGGTAGCACTGATCCACGTAGGATCGCTAAGTGTTGTAGTCGTCGCCGTCGAATCCACTGAGGATCTATGTAAAGTCGTCGTCGTCGTCACAGTCGCAAACGCAGCCAGCACTAGGGTTCCCGCACACAGCAAGCTCGTTCAGGAGGGTCCGCTCCATGAGCCGTGAGGCTGATACATCAACTGACACATAGTCCATAGTTTATGTATCCAAAAGTTCTGTATCGTCAATAGGAACTCAACGTCACAGACGGCACGTCAATCGGATGCCCGGTCTGAGAGTTATTGGCTTTTTCGTCCCAGGGGCCTCGGTTGGTTTTTAAGGCAAAACCAACCCAACCATACTCCACCTGCGTCCAAACCTCAGGCGGAGTATGCCAAAATATCCATCTCACTTAGAGGAATCCAACAAAGTCGACGGCACGTCATTCGGACGTCCGGAGCTTAAGATATGAGTGTTTTCGTTCCGAGGGCCCCGTTGGTTTCGTGTACGAACCAACCCTGCCGAACTCAAAGTATTACGAAACCTTAAATGTGATATACCGAAATGACCGTCTTGATCCAAGGATCACATCACAACTGACAGTGCGTCTATCGGAGGCTCGTAGCACAAGTTATGGGCGTTCGACCAGAAAAGATTCAGTATTAAGGGGTTCGGGCCCGGTCCGACCCGGCCCGATACCCCCGGGGTCAACCCGAACCAGGTCTACCCAAACCAGGTCCGGGTCCGGCCCGCCTGGGCACGGCCTAGCCTGGGCACAGTGCGCCCAGCGTGCTGGCCAGGCGCTCGGACCAAACGGCTGAGTCGTTTGGCGTGGGGGGTGGGGGGGGCTGCCCCCCCCTGGTTGTAACTGCGGCCCCCCCTTTAATGGGGGGCCATTTTGCTGGCCGACAGGGGGGTTTGAACCCCCCGGCTTCCTCTTGTCCGGCCGGCCCGCCCCGGCCGGCCGGTTTTATGCCACCACAGGACTGGCGACGGCCGGTGCCCTCCCTTCTCCGACACCGGCGGCCCGGAACCAGCCGCCGGTCACCCTGCTCAGCCACGGCCCGAAACCGACCTCGACTTGGTTCGTCCGGCGCGGCGTGACGGCGCCGCACCCCTCCGTCGCGGCCACCGCTCCATCCGCGGTGTCTTCATTTTTCTTCGACGCGGCGCGACGGCGTCGCGTCCTTGTTCGATTTCACGGCGCGGCGCGACGGCGCCCAGCATTCTTTACCGCACGATTCCGCGATGGTGCGTCGGCACCACACCATTCCGTTCCAATCCACAAAAAAACCAACAAGGATAAAGGAGGTGGGTCGGCCGTGTTTGTGCGGTCCATCCCCCCTCTCATTAATCGATAGCATTTGGTCTTATTACACAAATAACATCAAAGTAGTATTCATGAATCAAAAATAAAATAAACAAACCCCTACCACATGCAAGCTTGAACGGAGGTTCGTCGAACGAGGATTCGTCGTGGAAAAAACCGTCGCAGAAAGAGACGTCGTAGAAGGAGGAAGTCGCGTCGGCATCGCGGTACACGGCGTCGCGTAATCGGTTTCAGAGAACTCGGCGATCTTCGTCGGAGACTGATGTGTTCTTTGCGTTCTTCGTCAAAGACGAAGAAGTTCCTCAAGTCCTTAGTATTTTCTCCCAAAAACTCCACCACAAGGTTCCAACCCCAAATAAAATAAGCTCACCTCTTATTTTATTAACATAACATAACTTTTGAATTTCAAGAGTTTGAAATTCAAATATCCACACTTAACTCACTTAATTAAAACATAAGTTGTCAAAAAATAATGGTGAGTTGAGGGGGTTTAAGAATATGAAGGGGTGAGGTTCATGTGGGCCCCAACACCCTCATAACCTCTCTTGGGAAGTTGGGTAGTTACCCAACTTCCAACCAAAGCCTTAAACCACTTAAAGAAAAATAAAAAATTGTTGTTAAATTATAAATTAAACTTCCACAATTTTTATCATCTTCTCTTGTGAAAACGCAACTCCGGAACAGGTGTTCCTAAGAAATTACCAGCGCTGCGGTTCCATCGGTGCCCTCGGAATTTGATTCCGAGCACCGGTTCAAAAGATAGGAATTCCCGCTCGTTCGTTCACTGAATGTACCCAAGCTAAACTTCAGATAGAAATTCCGGGCACACCGGGCCTCGGAATCAAGTGCCGTCAGAAACTTCGTCCTTGTAAAATCCCAAAGAAAATTAAGAAAAAAAATTCCTTGAATTTTACAGGTCTTTACATCATGTATCATTATCATGTCACTTCCCACTCTTTTCATGGTCAAACACATGATCTTATACCATCTGAAATTATTCCAAGACAAAAATCACCTAATTGCACCCATCAGCACTCAAGGACACATCTATAAAGATAGGGTTTCCTACCAGTCCATCCATTCCCTCTAATCCCAACTTCAATAGAAAAGGATCTAGCACTCCTTTTTGCGATATGGTTCGAAAAACAAAGCATCCACTAGTCTTAATCTCAACATTGAACACATTTTGTGCCTCAAAACCAAATCAAAACATTTACCCACACTCTCAAATCCATTATCAATTCATCATGGACCACCATTAAACATAATACTGAGATCCAATTTAAGTAATCATAGTACTAGGAATCTGAACAACCCTACCCATCCCCACAAAAGATACCTTAAAACCAATCCACTAGAACATGAGTACTTATCTCAGATAAGTAAGAATATAATTTAACTAAAACTCAAGTCTCATATAGAAACACAAGAATATCCTTCCTTACCAATGTTATCAACTCAGATTACATTACCTCATCAAAATTCCCTTCATCTCATCTCAAGTTCACATGACATTTAGATTATCATCACTTACTTACCATACAAGTGTTACGACGTGACCTATAAAGGCCACATCTACAATATCCCACTAGCCAATATAAAAACCACTACCAGGGGCTTCCAATATAGGATCTCACTCAAGCCTCAATGCCTAAAACCTTAACTCAGGACACATGAAACCAAGACCTAGATCAAAATAAATGATGGAATCAACAACCTAACCACTCATACAAGTGTCATGATCTTATATACTAGGTGACAAGTCAGCGTTCCTCCAAGACCTTCCCACTAATCCATATCATTGGTAAAAAAATTAGATTAACACTTTCAAATTCATATTATAATTCCATTAATTTATTATGATTCATATTTTAGTTTCTTCGATACACATTTTGTGAACACACTTAAAAAACCAACTTTATTTCTTTCCATGGTATCACATTTCATGATTCCCATTATATTTAAAACAAGGAAATACCCTTAACATTTCAAACCAAGGATTTAATATTTTATTCATTTCAATTCAATGTATCCATTAATCTATAGTATTTACTCATAAAAACACCCCATTTTAAAGTCATTCCTAGATAATATGGATTTCATAAGCTATTAGGGAAAAACATTATAGGTTTCTTAATGGAACTTTATTTAACCAAAATATCATTTAACTATCCATTCTAATCTTCAAATATATCAATAAATCACTTAGAAAATTGGAAAAGAAAAATTCCACCATATTTTTATATGGAAAACACCATATAAAATGTTTCGGACACTTTATAAGAACAACCTTCTATTTACTAGTAGTAATTATATGTCACAAGCATATATAAATTAGACCAGTATAATAATAAGAACGATATCTACCATAAACAAATGTGATCACCAGAATACAAAAACTTTAGGAAATATAGTAATAACATCTAAATCTTATGCCTCCAGCATGATGCTTTTCATGTAACACCTCATATTACATTAATGAATCATGAAGCATGCACACACTCTCTCCGTAGTATCCAGATATATAAAATCACAAAAATTATCACATGAAAAAACAACAATAAACACCATGTGCAACATTTGAGGTGAAATAAAATATCCAAATAGGCAAATCTTATGAACAATAACCACATCCATGGAAACTGTTTTTTCCCCTATACATGGGGTAGCTACTCTTAGTATTAAGCTCATTTCTAAGGCTTGAAAATTTCCTAGTCTCTTATATATTATTCACCAAAATACTATTGGAAAAAATAAAACACTTCTTAAATGTAACATTTTAACATCAAACCACCCTAGACCACATTCTAGTGCCTAGATCGGTGGAACATTACATGACCTCATGAATTCCTCCCGGAATGAGAGAGGTTCTATACTAGGTTAGAGGAACTGTGTGGTAACATTGTGGAGAAAATTACCTCTGTTAAAATTCCAACAACAATTAAATTAAAATAAATCATAACAAATTACACGTATGATATCACAATAGGACTGAATTATAATAAATATGTAAATAACCATAATACATGAGTAATGAAAAATGATACATTCCACTTATGTTTCCCTATAAGAATATCATATACATATATGATATAGAAGAAAATAAATATAGAATAAACACCATGAAATATTTCCCAAGTGTTAGCTCAATTTCCTAGCCTGACTCCACTCCAATCATGATATAAAAATCATAATCATTGGGCCTTTCCCTCATCCTGACTTGTCACATGAAATAAGTATAATCTTCTCAAGAAAAAAAATTCGGCCTGAGAAGGGTGTGATTACAGCTTAGTAGGCCAAAAATAATGATGTAAATAAAATAAATAAAAAAATAATTATTTCCATACAATAGTGATCAAAAAAAGTTTCAAAAATAGAATATAAAAAATTTCAATTTTTAAGGAGAAAAGAAACATCGAACTCTAGGGTTATGTTTACCCCAGTAAAGGTGAATACATGTTTCTATTAATTTCAATATTTCTATGTTAATTTTTGTAAATCATTCAAGCTTCTTCTGGCCAAGGGTAATATACCGTTCCCTAGAAAAAACTAGCACCTGAGGTTAATATACCCTTGCCTAAGTTCTATGCGCCCAACTGGGAGTTGTGACCACCCCATGTTGATCCATAAGCCTCATCATGCACCCAAGGTCCATATTAACATTGGGTTTAACAATAATCTAAGATTCCACCTAGAGACCATTACCACCTTGGTTTTAACTATCACATCCAATAAAATCAATAATACCTTAAATACATGAAAAAGTCATAAATACCATACATTATCAATTTAAACATAAAATCAACTAATTATTATGAAGCTAGTTTCAATTCATTTAAAATTTACAATGATGATTTAGAAATACCATTTTATATCACATGATTTACACAATTATATTTGTTACCAATAGCCTATAATATAGCCATAATATATTTTAATAATTTAAATTTAATATTTCCAATTATCAATTCCCCTTTTTAAATATTAAGTCTCCTCATACCATATCTCTCATTAGTTCTCAACTAACTCCCATTACTATACCCACCATTCAATTTTTAACATTTCATTAGGTCCATACTAAGAGTTAATTTCTATCATTATTTTCCATTGCTGTCAGATTTTATTTCACAAACATGATTTAAATAATCATTTAACATAGTTAAACATTTATTTTTAAAATCCATTCTTGGGTTAGTGATTTACTAGGTACAAACTTTAGTTCTATGAATTAATTTAAATAAAAAAATACCAATAGATTCTTTATCCAATTTCATGGTTAAGCCGATGTTTGGGTTCATCGCATAATTTCTCTTCTTTACTAGAGTACAAAATATAATAAGGGGAATTTAAAATGGGGTAAACCTATACATAAACATTTAATTGAGAATTATATCAATTCACAAATAATTCATCATGGTTACATTACCCACACACGTAGAAAAAGGAAATGGATACTGGTAAGTTGAAGGTATAACCTTCCATAGGTCTAGAGGAGTACACTTATCTGATATAGGACTTTTCTATGACATGAAATAGGATAAATAAAAGAACCATCCAAACATCCAAAAAATATTATGTAGTACCCAAATAGAGTAATATACCTCTTAGAAACAGATTAAATGAAGAGAAGGAGGTTACATATTCATAGACTTACTTTTAGCTCATGACTGAAAGTAACAGCATCTAAAACCACCGAGGATCAAGGGAGATCCTTCAAGACCCTTTAAGAGGGAGGAAAAGAGGAATGGGATTTATATTAAGGGATTAGGGGAATTCAACCCTAAATTGGAGGTTTTAATGGGTTTTCCTTTGTAAAATTATACAACTACCCATCATATAAAAAGTCATAAGGAGGCCACTGACTATCTTGTAGTCTACACCAATGAACTATTGGCCCATCATCTAGCCTCACATGGGCCACCAGCCTTCCAATGATCCTAGAAAATGATCACTACTTCTTCTCCTACCACAAGCTCGCTGGAAGATCTATACTGGCTAGATAGTGGTGCTATAATAGAATGTTTTTGGCATTGGATCTTCCTCAAGTTCTTCCTTAATCTACCATACATGAACTGACCCCTACTGAAAGTATAAAAATATTCTTTAGGGATTCTCAATCCTTCAACGCACTCTTCTAAGCACTGATTCTCAAAACATCCCACTCAATAGTTCAAAAAATCAACTTTTCCCTAAATCCAAACAACCATACATACACAAAGATTTATAGATATATTCCCCTACATCAATATCCTTAAAACCATGATCAAGAGATGCGAAAAACTCCATCTATTTTCTTTTCACACTCATCCATTGAAAATAATCACAATATTTCATCCAACTAAAATCATTATCCCCATATTACATTTTCTAGGATTATATATGAAGTTGAAATCATAATAATGGAGCATTTCAAGACACCTTATCTATCATAAATTAAAATAACTCTACGAAACATTTTCCATAATTTTATTGGTATTTGAATAAACCAAGCTTCAATATCCATGTAAATAATTATTCTAAATACATTTAATGAATATCACCACTACAAGTTCCGAAAATTTAGTAACATCATCAGATTTATGGGGTTATAACTTCTTTGAAAAATAATTAATGACTACCTATATTTTATCATGAAACATTGATAACCATGTTTTGATGTTTCATAATAAAAAGCATAAGGAATACCTTCTCAATGTAATAAAATAATTAAATCACTTGAAAACTTCTCTTTCAAACATTCAAAAGCAGCTAAACACTCCACCATCCATATAAAAACATACCCATTTTTTCATAGATAATAATGGAGTCATAATTAAATAAAACCTAGGTAAAATCCTATAATAATAGTTTACCAATCATAAGAAAAAACTAATATAAAAATATTATTCAATGCCTACCATGGAACAACTATAATGATCTTATCTGATTCAATTACCAAAGCTTTTTATGAAATAAAATGACCCTAAAAATACACTTGACATGTAAAAAATAGAAACATATAAATATTTTCATATAATTGATGGCCTCCATTCAATGTTAACATTATGTGTAGCTCATTCTAATGATTGTAAAAGGGTATGCAGTGGAAGCTGGTGGGTCAGGAATTTAAAAATTTTCATCACCATTGCTACAAAGCGTCATCTTCTATAGTGATTTGAACCCTAGTATGGTCTAAGAATATAATTTGGATGATTTAAAGAATAAAAATTAAAATAAATAATATCCTTGTTCATATTGAGGTTCATTCTTTTATCATACATTTATAGTGGTCGTCGCCTGAAGGATGAAAATTCAACCCCCTATAGATCATACGTACAAGCTTAATGAATCCTCATACTCATCAATCATTGAATTCCCTATGCTATAGTGTATATATAATGATATCTTCTATGTCATATCAATCACCTTGATCTTGTTCCTTTGATTTGAAAATTAATTCTTGGATCTTTTTATCAAGCAGTGTGTTTCTCTCTATTGTATGTGGGAGGAGTGTAAAGCTATCAATTATAACTAATGAATAGTAAATGGAATGAGTGTATCCTCTACTTATATAGTGTATGTCTAAAATACCCTGATACGGTTCCCCAACACGTTAATATTTAACATCCACTAAATAAGACGTAAATAAAAAAATTATGATGAAGAAACTTCATCATATATATTATTTTTATTTTATCACATACTTATAATATATATTAAATATATTATGTGATAAGCATAAGTTATTAAATCGACTCAAAATTCCCACTAATATTAAATGAACATTTAATATTAAATAATATTAATTCTTTTAATATTATTCTATGTATTTACATAAACACATGTAAATAAATATAATAAATAAATTCAACCTAATTATTATATCATTGAATAATAATGAATTTATTTATTTATCAGTGATCAATTACTTAGAGAACTCTCAAAACAAATGGGGGACAACCATTTCCTATATACCTACTCAAAATAATAGGGAATATTGTTTAATGTCCAATTTTGTGTGACCCTCTAGGTCCTTATCTCGATAGAATTTCATAGTACTCATTGACCAAGAACAGAGCCTAGGAACCCATAAAAGAACCTTAATGAGATATAGAATAGTCATAGAAATGTTAACGTTCCAATGAATATGCACTATAAAATATAATATATTTACCATGTGATGTCCCATAAATCCAGATGCACACTTATGTCATCATCTTTTCTTGATTTATAATTTGTTGGTCTAAATATACAAATTTACCTTCTAATACAATGACCATAGATTTATAAATTCACTACCATCATGATCAAACATACCTGAGATTTTACTTCCTCAACTCATTAGAAACATAAACTAATTTAATCATTCCACCAATTCTATAACACAAATGAAACACCGAACACAACCTACCTAAATATGACTTCATTGTCATAGTTTTTTCCATGCATCAAAGTACACGATCAAATGAAACGTATTGATAATGATCTAAATTCAGTCGACCAATACACATATCTATATATATGAACTACCAATTACATCCAAAACACGTGGTGTTCCTATTTCCAAGTAAATCCTCATGATCTCATCTACTCGAGATCCCCAAGTACTAACATTGTGAGAAGAAGTCTCAATGTTTATGATCCCCCAACTCCTGATAGTCATGTATCAACTGTTTCTAGTCAGTATGATGTATCTAGACCATTTGAAATATGTTTAAGATTAATTTAATAGTATATCAAGGTTCTCATTATATCATGGGTACTACAATAAACTTTTGATATAACAATTATTATATAGAGATCATCATTTAAATGGTGGATTCATAAATTTATACACTATAATGGTAATTTTACATCATGAAAAACTCATAATTCGCATGGTATGGTAATAAAAAGTATATATAAATTTGGGTATAGGGAACACACTTTTGCAACACTCCCACCTACACTAGTACCAACTTTCTAACTAACCTTATTAGCTCTAACATGATTAAGATATTTTTTTTACTATGTTATGGATTTAGTGGTTAGGCCTTCCATATCTCAGATACATGGATATTCTACTATGTGTTAGCACATATCCTTGAGTAATACTCCACAATAGATGAAATCCCTAATATTATTCTCTTTTTTCCACTGTCAAAACATGAAATATTTTCTAGTAAGAGTAATTGAATTGTCATAATTTTCATTATGATAATACATTAAATAGTAGTTTTAATTCCCAAAACTGTAAAAATCAATATTTATTTTAAACTAATTATTATTTCATCTTTGAAGTTTCATGAACATAATATTTTTATATATGGCTACCACTATATTTTATGATCTTGTGTCACTCATTTCCTTATCCTAACTATGATAATAGATGTAGCATCTCATTACTGATCCATCAAGTATGCCTTTATCCCCATTGTAGTTTCCCTTCTCTAATTGTCTTAATAGGGCCAAGAAGTAATTGGGAGGATGTCTACGATGGTGAAGTTAGAGATTTTTTGGACATTCAACTTTAACTAGCTTTTTCTACAAGATGTGGGAAGATTTCATGTTGTGTAACTGGGTTACACACTATGTAATTATTGTTGGGTACAAGCCATGAAAGGGGATTCACACTGTGAAATTTTTCACATCGTGATGATTGGTTTCACATCATGAATTATTTAAATAATGGATTTTGAATCTGAGGTGATTGAATTTCTATTGTGCTTTCACACTGAGTATTTCATAGTATTTAACTTTATTACAAATCATGAAATGGACAGCGTCTAGTTTTATAACATTTTCCTAGAATTTTTTCTTGGTCCTTTATTTCCAGACCCCTTCATCCTCAACCAAAGGTATCTCTTAGACCTTTTTTGAAGACACATTTCCTTTCAGGTTTATCCATTCAAATTTTGATCTCTATTTCGATTTTGGTTCATATCTCTAGGTAAGTTTTATTCCCATTTCATCATTACCTTTGATCAAAATATCACTATTGGGTGGAATGTTTGGATCTATTAGGTTAATTTAGTGTTTTTTCTTGGTTTCTTTTATATATGTTATGAAATCTCGCTCTAGAGTCCTTTTATTTTATCGGTTGTGGTGTGGAAGACATCTATTCTAGAGGTATATAGGTTTGTTCCTTTATTCTAACCCCTTGTGTTCAAATTTGGATCAATCATGTGATGTGGATTTAATTAGAGGTCCTACGTTGTCATTGATGGGTTTTTATTATTGGTGGATACTATTGCGGGAATATGTGACCCGAGAATTGAGGTTGGTGGTTCTGTCTCTATCATATGATAATGGGTCTTTTTTTCTTTACAAACTGATTTATAATGAAAGATTAGCATGATTGTTTTGTGTGTGTTAAGAATAGTTTTCATTGAAAAATTATTTTTTAGGTTATTGATAAATGGAATGAAAAGGGGTATTTTTGAATAATTGAAATTATATTTTTAATGGTTTTTAAATGGTTTTCAAATCATTGAAATGAATTTTAAAAAAGATCGCATGGGTTACCTTAGGTACTTACATGGAAGGATTAGCTTAGGGACATCATCCATTGTTTTTGGATTATCAAGGAGGTTTGTCTTGAGGATTTCTTCTATTTCCTAGGAATGTTGTTCTAGGGGACCTATATTGACATTTTTGGGGGGTTTACTCATGGGATATTACTTCTCTTTCTATGATCATTTTTCTATGAACTTGTTTGTGCAATTGATTATTGTTGTACAATTAGTATGTGGCCTAGAACTGTAGTATTCCTTGGTGTTTTGATAACTTTTCTTCTATTTTTTATTTCTTATATTTCTAAGTTAGCCTTGGTATGCATATTTATTCTTGTGAAAATGATATGTAAAATGTTCTTTGAAATTTATATACCTTATTTTGTTTCGAACTGTGACAAAAAGGGAAATGTTTACCATGTTTTCTATAAAACTTCTTTACTACTTATCACACCATTTTTTACTTTTAAATAAGTATATAATATTTTTTATACAGAGACTTGTTATGGATCACCTGGGTGGGATCATACTGATCATTCTAGATCATACCCTATGAACCACTTTGGTGGTGCATAGACCTTTTTTTTTCTTCCAATACAGGGAATGGAAAGGCACTATAGTGTGTCGGTGAGATTCATGTTATCTGGTTGGGTAGATGGTGGTGAGATGGTAGGAGTTTTCTATTGCCATCGTTTGGAGTAGTGATTTGGTTTGGGTCCTTTATAGTTGGACTTATCCTTTGGAGTTTTTAGATACTTTTTTATTGTCTATTTCTGCTATTTTCTTATAGTTATGGAATATATATCATGTTTGTCTTATGATGTTCATTTTTTTTAGAGCAAATATTCCATGTGTTTGATTAGGTGGGGAAAATCCTTCACTCTATTGTGTTTTTTGATGCCCATGTGCTTGTATCTAGCCCATGGGGATTGGGAATTCCCTTCAGGTATGTAATGGAATGGGTGGGGTGTCAGGTTTGAGGGTAAGTTGGGTCAGTTAATTACAATTTGGTATCATGGGAGGTTTATCCTCAATAGTCCTTATCTTGGTATGTTTTTTAGATAGAAGATATGATTTTAAGGACATGATAAGTATGTTGTGATAAGTGCATGTCCCGATCTTAACATAACAAGAATCAAGTTTCCATGGGATTTTGGGATGTGTGTCAATAGTGTTGGGTTTTTGTTTTAAAATATCAGTTTATAATTATGGGTTTTATAGTTTGAACTGAGATTTTTTTTTTGTCTATTTGTTATTATGTTTTGGTGTGTAATAGTATGCCTTAGAGATGTGTACCACAAGTTCCTCAGGAAGGTGCAGCTGATGCTCCTTAAGGGAAACCTATGATAAATCTAAATCTTATCAATACTATCATATGGGTAGTCTATGTTGTTGATCAATATGTACCATGAGTTTAGAACGTTGTTGTTGAGGTGTAACCAGGAGCTGGAGGTGAGATAGATTGATCACTGGAGTTCTTTCACGAGAAGCCAATGTCCTTTAATGGAATGACTGAACCTCAAGAGGTAGAGGACTGGAAGGACATAATCAATTAGATCTTTGAATTTATAGAGACACCTGAGAACATCATGGTAAAGTTTACAGCGTTCATAATTGAGGGTTATGGTAAGTAATTTTGGGATTCAATGGTCCGAGTAAACAAACATGTGGGAGTGAATTGTAAGGGTCTCAAAACCCTATTATTTTAGTAGTTTTCCCAGAATCCTTGATGCAAAAAAAGTATCTAGAGTTACTATATTTATAATAGGGATATTTTTTGGTGTTGTCATACAAAAATCATTTTTATGAGCTTGTATGTTTTCCCCAAACGTGGTGAAGAATGACCAACTAAAGGCTCAAAAATACATGTCGGGTTTGTGATTGGATATCAAATCATAGGTTTTCATGTTGAAACTTTCCATCTATGTAGATATGATATACATAGCAATGATAAAAGAAATGAATGTGGTAGGAAAGGTTGGATTTTCCACCAATTCTCTTCCATCGGGTGGCGGCTTTAGTGGTGTACATGGGAAGAAGAGGAAGTGGAAAGATCACTGCAGAAGTGGTGGAGGTGGGTCTCAGCAGTGAGCCTCCTCTACACCATCTGTTACAGTTATGAGTGTGCCTCTAACTTGCTACCAGTGTGGCAAGGGAGTACACACCAGACATTCTTGTCTTATGCCTACAAATATGTACAATAGTTTTGAACATGTTGGTCACTTACAGAATTTCTATGAGGATATGAATATTCCTCATTATGGTTAGGGTTCATTGGCTCAAAAGGATACTTCGGTGTACTCAAAATATTCAAAGATTATAGGTCTCCATCCATATCCCTCAGGAGTGAAGCATTTACACGTAGTAGATGAGTTCCCAATGGAAGTTGATGCAGGTCCATAAAAAATGAGAGGTACTATCCTTATTGAATATTTAGTAGAAATTGATTAATTTGATATTGGTTAATCCCACTCATTTATATATACACATTTTTGTGACATGCTTAAACTTCCAATGGAAGTTATGTTCATTATAATGGAGTTAGCAACACCTCTTGGTAAGAGGAAAGAGCAGGGGTTTCAGTGTCCTTTTTCATTAATGATAATCGATATGGAGTTAGTCCAGAATTTTTTCATTCTTGATCTTGATATGTTTGACATCGTCATCGGTGTGGATTTGATTGTCACTCATCGAGATGAGTTTGATTTTTATCATTAGAGTGTTTCATTTTTTAATTTTCATGGGAGAAATCATGTGTCTCAGTGGGAGTGGGACTCAAGGTCATGTCGCGCAGGAACTTCCTACCCATAGCTCAAAAGTTTTTTGGTTTCTTTTATGTTTGATCCTTATGACGTTTCTTCTATTGATGATCTTCCTACCATTGTTCAATACTTTCCTGATGTTTTCTCAGAATACTTCTCCAGTCTTCCTCTAGATAGACAGGTAGATTTTATGATTGACCTGGGGTCAGGTACACAACTGATATTGATACATTATTACGATATGGAACCAACTAAGTTGAAATAGATCAATATTTAGTTGGATGACTTGTTGGAAAATGGTTTTTCACCCTATTTTTTGGCCTTGGGGATCCCATATACTCTTTTCCAAGAAATCGGATGGTTCACTTTGATTGTGTGTGGACTATAAAAAGTTGAAACAGGTAACAGTTAAGTATAAATAACATTTTTCTCATGTGTATGATTTGTTTGATCAGTTAAAAGGGGAAATTTTTTTCAAATATTGATCTTCGGTTGGGTTATCATCATCTCAGAATTTGGGATTCTGATATACCAAAGACAACTTTCGGGAGTAGATATATTAATTATAAATATCTTTTGATTCTTTTTGGTCTGAATAATGCTCCTCTAATTTATATGGCTTTAATTAATCTAATATTACATTGATATCTAAACATCTTTTTGGTAGTTTTCGTGGATGATATTCTAGTTTATTTGAAATTTGATCATGATCATGAGAACCATCTATGTTTGGTTATGAAATTTTTGAGAAATAATTATTTGTATGGGAATATTTAAAAATTTAGTTTCCATATTCAAGAAGTGAATTTCTTTGGGAAAATAATTTCTAAGAATGGATTATCAGTTGATCCAAAGATGGAAAAGGTTGTTTTTTCATGGAAGGAACCAGAGAATGTATTTGAGATACGAATCTTCCTTGGTCTTTCTACATACTACCGGTGGTTCTTTAAGGATTTCTCAAAGCTGGCATCACCTTTGAATGCTCTTACTAAGAAAGTGGTGAAATTCACATGGTATGTGAAGTTTCACTCTTCTTTCGATGAACTAAAAAGTCTTCTGACATCATCTCCTATTGTGATCTTACCTCATCCCGGTAAGGGGTACATGGTGTTTTGTGATGCTTTAGGTTATGGTTTGGGATGCATGCTTATGAAAGATAATCATGTGGTGGCTTATAGTTCTTTTCAGTTCTAACCTCATGATAAGAATTACCCCACTCATGGTTTATAGATTATTATATTCATGAACACACTCAAATGTTGGTGTCATAATCACTTTTAGGGAGAATTTAATAGTCTTCTCTGATAATAAGATTCTAAGTTATACCTTTTCTCAAAAGGACTCGAATCTCATATAGAGGTGATGGGTAAAATAACTTCATACATTTGAATTCGATATCATCTACATCCCAAGGAAGGGAAATGTTGTTGTTTACACTCTTAGCAGGAATGTTTCATTACAGGCTATTTTGGAATTGAAGGAGGAGTTAAACCTTATAGGGATTTTCACTCAGTTGCACTTGGATGATCAGGAAGATGTTTTAGGTATGGTTATAGCTATTTTTTATCTATCATCATCTTTCCTAGAGTATATTTATCATTGATAATATAATGATGATGAGTGTAGTAATGTTCAAGAATGACTTTATAGTGAGGAGACTGTTTCTGTTTAGTCTCTTTCTTCAGATGGTATACTCCACTTCATGAAGAGGGTTATCATCCCATCATCTGTAAGAAGTTTAGTCTTGTTTGAATGTCATAACTTTTCATGGTTAGTTTATTGAGGCACTACAAAAATATACTATGACATGAGACAAATATTTTGGTGTCTAGGTAAGAAGAGTGACATTGAAGATTATGTGTCCAACTGTTACACCTGCCAACAGATAAAGAAATAGAACTTGAAACCCTATAGTTTTATTTATCCTCTTCCAGTGATAATTTGGAAATGGGATGATGTATCAATGGATTTTGTTGTGGGGTTACCCTGAAATCCCTGAGGGAAGAATTCTATCTGGGTTTTTTATGATCATTTTATAAAGTATACTCATTTAATTTCGATCAAAGACTCTACTAAAGTTGAATTTATCAATAAGGTGTTTGTGCAGAATATTGTGATGTTATATGGGAGTCATTTTGTAATAATTTTAGATAGGAATCTAAGGTTTACCTCAAGGTTTTGGAGGATTCTTAAAGGTTTGAGGGGAACTCATATCAAGTTGATCACATCATACCATCCATAGATAGATGGTTAGACAGAGCGTGTGATTCAGATATTGGTGGATATGCTCTGTGCATGTGTCTTGAATTTTAGTGGATCATGGGATATCCATCTGGAACTGGTTAAATTTTTTTATAACAATATTTATCATTCATAAATCATAATGGATCACTTTGGGTAATTGTAAAGTCACCCATTCATATCCCCTCTTTGTTGGGAAGAGGTGGGGGAAATATCTTTGGTTGGACCAAGTTTGGTTCAGGAGACATCAGCAAAGATTCAGGATGTATGATGACATCTGATAATATCCCAGAGTCAGTAGAAATTGAATGTAGATTAACAACATCGACCTTTGGTGTTTTCAATAGGTGACTGGGTTTTCTTGATGGTTTCTCCTCAGTTGGTTCACCATCGACTTGGAAAGTATGGAATGTTGGCTATGAGATATGTTGGACCGTTTGAGGTCACTGAGGAGCTCATACATGTTGATTATTTGTTATCATTGTTGGTTTAGTTGAAAAACATTCGTGATTTTTTCCACATATCTCAGCTTCATAATTATCATCTTGATCCCGCTCACATTCTAAGTTACGAATAATTTGAGCTAGAAACAAATTCTTTTATTCTGGAGAAATAGGTTGAGATCATTGACTATCAAGTGAAAGTATTGTGTGGGAATTCGATTCCATTGGTCAGAGTGCTATGGAAACAAGGATCATATTCTCATAAGATGTGGGAACATGATTCATTGATAAAGGATAAATAGTGTCATCTTTTTCTAAGAATTATATTTTCTATGTGACTTCTTGAGGATATAAAGTCTTTATAGAGGGAAGTTTGTAACATCTTGTTATCGATCCATTAGTTACGCCTTTATCCCCATCACATTTTTCATTTTATCATTATATGAATAAGGCTGAGAAGGAATTTTAAGGATACCTATAATTGTGATTTTGGATATTTGTTGGACTTTAAACTTTAACCATCCTTTTCGGTAGGATGCAGGAAGATTTCACACCATGTAACTTGGTTGTATGCCATGTAATTTTTGTTGGTTACAATTAGGGAAAGGGGATTCATGCTCTGAAATTTATCACTTCATGAAAAGTGGTTTCACGTCATGAATTCTATAAATAACAGATTTTTTTCTAAGGTGATGGATTTCTTGGCGTATTTGACACCATGGATTTCACAGTATGTAACTGTATTACATGTCTTGAAACAGCCCCCATCTAGTTTTAAAACATGATCTTGGTAGTTTTCTTTGTCCTTTCTTTCTAGACTCCTATATCCGTGACCCAGGCTCTCTCCTAGAAATTTTTTTAAGACACCTTTTCTTCTATATCGATCCATTCGATGTCCGATCTCTATTGTAAATTGCAGTGGGTCTCTATGGGTAATTTTTCTTCCTATTTCTTCATTTCCGTGGATCATGATATCACAATTAGTTTCCATTTTTTGATTAATTGTTTTAATATGGTGTTTCTTCTTATTTTTCTTTTAGATATGTTGTGAAATCTCTCTCCAGAGGTCTTTTCCTTTATCGGTCATGGTGTAGCGGACATTTTTTCTTAAGGTATGTTGGTTTCTTCCTTTGTGGTGACCCATTTTATTCAAATTTGGATTAATCATGTGCTTTGTATTGGATTATAGGGCCTTAATTGTTGTCTTTGGGTTTTCATTATTGGTGGATCCTTTTGTGGGTGTGTACAACCTGAGCTTTGAGGTAGGTGGTTCCATCTCTAGCCTATGATAATGGATATTACTGTTTTATGTTACAAATTAATTCATAATGAAATATTGGAATGATTTTTTTGTGTGTGTTGAGAACATTATTCAATGAAAATTTGTTTTTTCTAGTTATTTATAAATATAATGAAAACATTGTATTTTTGAAGAATTGAGATGATATTTTATATGCTTTTGAAATGGTTTTGAAATGGTTTTCAAAGCATTGAAATGAATTTTTTAAAAGAACAAATAGTTTACCTTGGGTACTTAAATGGAAGGTTTAGCTTGGGGCCATCATCGATTTTTTTTCATTATCAAGGATTTTTTTATTTGGGATTTCCTCTATTTCCTAGGTCTATTATTCTGGGGGATAGATATTGACATTATTTGGGGGTTTACTCATTGGGAACTCCACTACTTCCTAGGTCCATTGTTCTAGGAACTAGTTTGTGAACTTGATTATTATGGTATGAGTAGTCTATGGAATGTATCTGTAGTAATATTTGGTGTTTTGATAAAAAAATTCATATTTATTATTTATTTTCTTTCTCAGTTATCCTGGATAAGCATGTTTATTCTTATGAAAAATGATATGAAAAATGTTATTTAAAATTGATATACCTATTTTTTTTAGAACTGTGAAAAAAAGGGAAATTTTTACCATGTTTTCTATAAAATGTATTTACTTATTATCCCACTATGTTGTATTTTAAAATGAAAATACATGATTTTCTATATAGAGACTTGCTATGGAATACTTGGTTGGGATCCTAATGAGACTATTAGCTCACACTTTGTGCACCACTTTGGTGGTGTGTATACATATTTTTGTCTTCCAGTGCTTGGAAAGTCAAGTCAACTCATTGAGGTGGCGAGATTCGTGTTAGATGGTTGGGTATTTGGTGGTGATATGGTGGGATTTTATCCATACCATCATTTGGAGTAGCTGTTTGGTTTGGGTACTTTTCAGTTGGATGTGTCCTTTGGAGTTTTTATCTAATTTTTTTTTGTTTCCATTTTTTTCTTATAATTATAGAATATATATATTATTCATATTTCATTGTTCATTTTTTTTAGTACATATATTCCATGTGTTTGATCATGGTGGGAAAAATCATTCCCTCTGTTGTGTTGTTCGATTCCTGGGTGCTTTTCACCAGCCCATGGGGATCGGGAATGCCCTTCGGGTATGTAACGGAACAGGTTGGGTGATGGGTTTGAGGGAAACCAAGGTAGGTTTGTTTCATTAGATCGCATTGATCTAAGGAAGACTATTTTTCATACCCTTTTAAATTTTGTCTCTTAATCTCCACATACCAGGCATATATTGTTTCTACTTTCTCAACTGAAAATAGATAGATCTGATATCTTCCCTAGCAGTTCCCCTAAATGTAACTGGTATTTTCCTACTGAAAATTATATTTTGGAAATATCATATCTTGTACATATCAAGGAATACATAATTGATACATTGTAAACTAATATATAATCCAACTAACCACATTAATCTCCTTTTATTCCCATGCATTTATTCTTAGAGAGATTTATTCCATGTAAATATCAAAAAACCTCTTTAATTATCCCAAATTGTATTTTCAATACATTATCAGCATATGTACTATTGACTTAGTGTAAAAAAATTATATCTAACTCTGGATATCACATTCCCTAGAACTTCTCTTTCAACGTTAATCTAATATCTAGTATGTAATATTCATCCTGGTCTTAACTAACTATAAGATGAATTGAAGATTTCCACATCTTATCAAATATATTTTAATTGGAAAACAGTGGTTCTCCCACTAAATTCTTGTATAAATGTGTCATTTATTCATTACAAATGAATACTCTAGGCTCTTGTTACATGCTTTAATAAATTTAGTAACATTATCCCCTTATTGGAATTCTATGATGTCACGTCGTTTTCTAATTGTGTCATATCGACACCTTACACTATTGGTGGTCTTGAAATACAATGCACAATAAAATGATCATAGAAGGTAGCCATGAAAAGAAAACTTATAATGGATTTAGGCATAATGACTTGGTGTTTCCAATTGAGAATTATTGGTACCTATCTTTTACCATCCATGTATAGTCTCACTTTAATACCCACTAAATTATTCAAAATAATAATCCCTTATTCTTTGATATAAGTAATCCGTTATTAAATTTTAATTTTTCATCTCAATTTTAGATAATTTCCATATAATTCTTACTTATAGGAATTATTACTCTCAATGAATAATTTATCATAATCCATGGTGAATATTAAACCACCACTACAGTTTCTTCGTTCCTATGCAGTATGTTTCATTGAAACATTCCCTTTCAACATGCTCTTGTTGAACTTGTTCCAATGGAAACTTCTTCTGCATCATTGTAATTTACCAAACCCAAGACAATATTTTTCCCACTATATCAAGTTGATATTTGAACCCTTTTATATAAATATAGTCTATAACTTGGCTATATGTTTTATATCATAGGTATTTTTATAATATCCTTATAAACATTTTAGGATAGTTACTCTACATGCACATTGTGTTTTTAAGGATTCTAGATTATTTATATCCTAACAAAAACTTTTCATCAAAACACATGTTCTAATGACATTATATATTTCCATCATACAATAACTCATATGATATCCATTTGTCATTATAGTTGGAATGTAGTTGTGGGATTACTTTTTTATTTAAGATGCATGTCATGAAAAAAATGGAATCATATACAATTTAGGACTTTAAACATTGATACCCTTTATATATATATATATATTGAATCTATTATGTATAAGGAAATTTGTGTTTATGAATTACTCCATTCTATGTTTTATTATTCATTGTTAACATGTAAGAATCATTATTGACCCTACTTATTAGCATAAGAGACCCTCTATTGATAAGGTAATGTTCATTTAGGAATTACACCATACTACTTTATAATTATGGATTATTTCTTGGTCAAGGTATTCTTAAACAAGCGGTCTCGAAGAAATTCATATATTCTAACCTTTAATATATCATACGTAACTTTATCATTCCTTAAAAACTTAAATGAATATTAATAAATATAATTACAACTAGATTACCCTTGGAATAGTTCACGCTCTCTAGATGAAGTAGTTCTGAATGATTTGTGGAATACATATATATATAAAGGTTTCTATTTCCAAAAACTAATTAAATTATTTTTTCAATTTTATTTTAGTTATTTAACAGAAATGATCCTAAACCCATACTAGGTATATCATTGATAAGTATTTAGTTTTTCTTGAAAAATTATTTCCTTGCCACAATTCGGAATGTAAGTCTTACATTTTATATTCATAAAAAATTGGAAATGATTATACTATTACGAAACTATTTTTATTATTAAGAACCACAAAAAATATTTATTCCTAAACTATAACAATGATTCCATGTTTCCAAAAGACATGTAAGATAAATATTTTTGTAATAATTAACAAATTTTCAACTAAAACCATTAACTTGAAAATTAGTAGTCATGTGTTTCTCACCACTGGCTTAGGAAGAACCCTTTCTCATCTACAAGAAGAACACACCATAATTTTGCAATGTTTATTTACTTAATTGGTTAATATTCTTAAATACACATATATAATAGGAATAATTTATTAAATACTGAATATTATAATATAAAAATTACTTACAATTGATGAATATACACTAATAAGAAATGACTACTTTCTTATTCATTTCAATTCATTGTATCTAAACATCTAACAATTTATTTCTTTGTATGTGAAGAAAATAACCTCCTATTTAATATCCAACATATTTTTATTTAATTAATTTGGAAGGTTCCTTTCTTGTCTCTCTTTACATTTCTCTTTTTCCATTTCTTTAAACTTGTTCTGCAAATTAACAAAATATTACTCATTCTTTAATATTATTATTGTTTAGAAAACCACACCTAGAAGGTAAAAAATCATTTTCTCCATACTATTCATTTTTTAATCTTAAAATAAACTGTAATATATGGGTGAAAATTATATAATTATGGGATGTATTCAATGATAATGATAAATATTCCAATTTTTAAATATATAGTGTAATCATAACACATTCATATCTCACTTCTCTTTATCCTTGTAATCTTCTCATAGATGGGAAAACATGTTTAATCATACATGTCTTGATATTGTACATACAACTCACATAGTAAGTTGATGATAAAATTATGACATAACCATCACATTTTTATACATGATTCTCATATAATAATTTTTCTCACCATTGCATCATGAAGTTTCCCAATAGGTATTAGGGACACCAACACCATGAATGTATAATGTATTTATAATTTGTGCAAGCGCTTGTTCTACTATTTCTAAAAATTATGCTAGAGAAGACATTTACATTGTACAATGGTTATCATAGTATGTATTAATGTATTACTTTCCATTTTCTACAAAAAGTAAATCTATTAGATTATTAATTTTATTTTTATTACCAATAAGATATTATTGATTAAAAAATTCATTAATTATCTCCCACTATTTTACTGAACTCTAGAAAGCCTCTGTATAAGATTAAAAAAACTTTAACACTTGAGTGTTCTAGTGAAAATAATCATTTAACCTCCTCTAATAGTCTATAAGCTATGGATATGCCACTACTCAGATAGTTCAAGGTAGACAATTGACTTTTCAACTGCAATAACTCACACCTCCCTAATCTATTGTGAGAAGTTCCATATTATAAAATCATAATTATGATTTACTCAATGTTTTCATTTAAGATACAATAAGAAAACCATGAATATTTCATTACTAACAACTTTAGTTATGTCAAACCATTATTTTCATAATAACTCCTCGATAGTAGGAGGCACCCTTAACTATGGATGACGAGAACCCAAAACACCTGGTTTTTCTCAAATTGAAACCATGTATGTTATTTTAGATTTAATATTTATTTGTGTATTTTTATATTTTTTTAATGAATTTAATACATTTCTATTAATTTATTCATCCTATGATGTTACACTAACAAATAAATATTAATTGAAAAAAAACATCATGTCATTAAGAATTTTTCTATTTATTATATTATATTATTCTAGATGTAATGAAAATACATAAAATAATAACTAAAACCATAAAGTAAACTAAAATACCCAACTAGACATGAGAATATAATATTGGTTGACTCATTTGAATTTAATGGATAAATAAGGACCAAGATGAATCATATCTAATTCATGTTTTGACTCATGATGTAGCTCATCCCCATCCAATATGTCCATTTCTCATCTGGATTTCACCAAAACTTTTCATGGTCTACTTCATACATTGTATTTGTCATAATAAAAATACACATACATACAGGTGGGAGGGTCTTGGGAAGAGAAATATTCCTAAAATTATACCGATGGACATAAATCCCACTATACTGATTTAAATGAAAAATATGATTCATATACCTTCATAAAAATTAACAACTTATTACAAACATAACATATAAGTAAAAATTACTTAAATAAAATAAACTATACATAAACATGGTCGGTTCTCAAGACATGTTAGGATGATAAAATTAAATTGCCATAAATTACATGCATCCAGGTTTTTAAATAAATTAAATGAATTTATTAAATTAAAATAATTTATCCAAATAATTTTTTTCAGTCCCGATATTATTTTAATTTTTATTCCCAAAAAAATTAATTAATTAATTAATTTGATACCTAAATTAAATTAATTTTTCCTAGATTATTAAATTATTATATTATTTAAACCAAAAATTAATTCTTAATTAATTAAATTTTATACTAAAAATTAATTAACTGAATTAATTTTTCTTATATAAATTTTCAATGGGCCCTGAAACCTTGCCCATGCCCAATATTGGTCAGGCCAATAGTATGCATGCCTTTTCCAAGCCAAGGAGACCCATGCAATACTATTCAGTGTTGTCCCTAACCCATTTCAGGTCACCGAGATCTTCATAATAAATGTTTCAAGGTGGATTGGGTCAGAATATTCTTATGGAAAGCTAGTGGGTCAGCTAGAATAGTAGGGGTACCTCAGTAGGTATTTTTACATGGATGGGGAGGCATCCAACAGTAGTTTGGCTGCTCAGTTTGATGGGTTTAAATATGGGAAATGTTCCAGTTTTATCCTTTAGTGGATGTGATCAATTCTATCAGGGAAGTCGATGCGGCATCCATAGATAAAGAAAGGAAAAGATGTGGGTGGGTGGAGGTCGGCTTTGAGAAGAGGTTTCAAAGTTTACAATCATGAGAATATTCCAACGGTGGCTCGACCTAGGTGGCACCAACCTCATGTTATAGGTTAGGTAGTGGAGGATCATGGCAGTGGGAGGTATGCCGAGTTGGATCATATGGTAGGCTAAGGATGGGGCGTTGGTTCAGTACTACACCCAGTGATGATGATCTTACAGGTTTTGAGGGTTCGGGGAACTTATGGGATCTAGTGGGAGGTGGTTTTTAGTGCTCAAAAGTGGACTGAGTCTGAAGGGGATGAAAATACGAGACTCAAGGAGGTTGTTGGAGACCCATAGTGATCAGTGTAGTGGCCAACCTAATTGGGAGGGAGGGAGGCTCATTGGGGGTTATAGTGCACCCTCCCTTCTGTTTAATAAAATGTTTTAAAAAAATCCTAAAAGTATGATTCTTGAAATAAATAGCTTCAGAGTAATGTTATTGTTTTTTAACCATTACACCATCAATGGAAACATGGTTCGACTGAAAATTAATGTTCTACCCATAAATCAGTATTGAATAGAATACTCTAATTTAATCACTATGAATATCTGAAGAACATTCATTTAAACTAATACATGTTAATATATAGGTTTTTTTAATTACCCAAAAAACCATTTTGATTGCTACTATTTTTTATAAGGTTGTAACGTTTCCATCCAAAATCAGATCGAAGTGTGTTCGGATCAGTTTGGACTAATTTAAAAGGCTCTATATAAATATAAATCAAAATAATTTTTCTTGGCTCAAAAAATTCATGAGATCACTATGATAGAAATTTATGGAATTGGGGAACACAACAAAATCTTATTGGATAGATATTTAAATTTTTTCATCATTGGAGCATTGAAACATCATCGTCTCCAGTGATCTAAGACCCCGTATAGTCTGAGGATCTCATGTGTATTATTTAAAGAACAAAAACTAAACCAAACAATTAACTCATTTGGATCGAAGTGTGACCACATATCTCACATCACCACTATTCATTGCTCAATGGAACTAAATTCAAACCCCTATATTTCATACATTCATGATTAAAAAATCTGATCACTTTTCATTCATCTAATTATATGTTCTATCACAAAGCTTCGAAGATCTCTTCAACATCATGTTCATTACCTCTATATTGTGCCTTTTATTTGAGATGGAGTTCATGGATTGTTCACTTATTCAGAGCATTTCCCTATCTAAGATACTATAGGAGAGATAAGATCTCTATTTTTAATGATTAATAGTTTATGGAATGAGATTCTCCTTGACTTATATAATGGATATCTAAAATAACCAAATAGGGTTCTATGACCCCCCATATATTTAATATCAACTAAATAAGTAATAAATAAATAATTATGATGAACTTTCTACATAATCAATATTATTTTTCTTTTATCACGTTTTTTTTAATAATTATTAAATATATTACATGAAAAAACTTATCCATTAACTCGACTCATAATTTCAATGAAAATTAAACAAACCATGAATACTAAATAATATTTTTTTTTCATATTTTTCCTTTAATTTGCATAAACACTTGTAAACACATTTAATAAATAAATTAAACTAAATTATTTCACACTCAAATAATAATGAATTCATTTATTTAGTGGTGATCAAGTAATTGGAAAACTCTTATACCCCATGGTGGGGACCACCATTTCATGTTTACATATCCACCAGAATAGGAAAAATTATTGAATACGCTATTTTGTGTGACCATCTAGTACCTTATCTCAATAGAATTGAATAGTATTCATAGACCATTAGTAGAGTATAAAAACCTATCAAGTCCCCTAAATAGATAAGGAATAGTCCCAAAAACAACAATCATTCTAAAAACACGAACTGTATGATATAATCTCCTTTTCATATGATATCTCATAAACTATGATTCACACTTGTGTCATCATCCTTTCTTTCTTTATTAATTTTTTTACCTAACTGGAAGGATTTACCTTTAACTACCATGACCATGGATTTACAAAGAAACAACCATCCTGGTCAACTAGGACATAGATATTACTTCCTCAATATAGAAGCGGAAAATCATATATTTAACATTACACTAATTTCATTCCACCAATGATGCACCCAACACAAGATACCTCACCATAACTTCATATTCATGGGGTTTTACTTTCATCAAGGTACATTGTCAAATATAAAACATTGATAATGATCTCATTTCATGAGAAAAATACACATGTCCATAGATTAGAACTCTTAATGACACCTAAAACATTCTATTGGGGGGGGGAATTTCCTCATGATGTCACAGACTCAAGAACAACAAGTGTGAAAATCATGAGAAGAAGTTTCAATGCTTATTATCCCACAGCACCTTATAGTAAAACATCAACCACGCCTAGTAAGTATGATATATCTTGACCATATGACATATTTTTATTATTAATTTTATATTATCTGAAGGTTATCATTATAGACTATAAACTATTATAACCTTTTGATATAGAAAATAATCCATAGACATTACCATTTAAATATTGGACACAAAAATTTCTAAATTAAAATAGTATGTATACATCATGCATAACTCACTATTCAGATGGTGTAGTAATAAAAAGTACTGATAAAGTTGGGTCTATGAAACCCAATTTTACTACACTATGTGAATTTCCTCTATCTTTGAATAAAAAAAATATCATTAATGTAGACAGACACAAAATCATGAGGATGGGGTTGTTCTAAGAAATATTATATTTAAAAACTATTTTAGCTGCTTATAACTAATTCATTCCGAATTAAAAAATGTTTCATGTATTTATATTTCAAGAATCATTTCATTGATCTTTTTAAAATAGTGGAAATCATTTTTCTGCATTTTCCATGGTTGTTTAGTCAGCTAAAAATGATTATCAATGGTTTTTATTTAATTCTTTAATTTTTTAACAAAACATGTTATTTATTATAAATAATGTATATAATTTATTAATTTACTAATTATTTTAATATTTTATTACATATATAAAACTTATTATTTTTTTCTAGTTGTTTTAGTATTTTTTAATACATGGAATTTGAACTTTCTATAATTTCACATATCATTACGTTACACCACTCATTCATTCTTAAAAAACTATACCTATGAAGATAAATGTCAAAAATAATTTTTATACCATTGAATGAATATTTATCATCATTATTTTGAGGAGATTTTGGATTAATGGAAATTTCATCAACTGGTTCTAATCCCACTTCAACTCCTCTAAAATTTTCATCCTTCTCAATGGATCTCAAAGGGGGTAATTTTTTATCATAAGGGTCATACGAAATGTTATCCCACTGTCATCCATTATTGTAAGGACCTGACCCCAGTTTCCTAGAGTTGGTGCCATATTTTATTACATTGGAATGATTACAAGGAATCAAATCTAAAAGGGCTGAGTAGTTTAGTAGTTTTGGAAAACCAGATACATAAATAGGTTCAACATTACAACTTGAAAATAAATACAACATAAAATTTTTATTGAAAACATCCACAACTCTAAGTTTATCCCTGAAGGTCATTCATAATAATGTTCTTCATTCCTTGAGAAAATGAAACATAAGAAATGGGTGAGCTCAAATGCTCAGTAATTTTTATGCAATACAGTATAAGATAAAAAAACATAAGCATTAGGCATGGTGAATAACTAAAACACATGGCTTTAATAATAAACATGAACATATTATGGTAGAAATAAGAGCTGAAAATATAATTCCATAATAAAAAATAATCATGGTTATTCTTCTAGTCGAATAAACACATAAACTATCAATACTATTTTTATAATGAGTTAATGCATAATGTGGGACATCATCACTATACCATCAAGGACTCATTCCAATACCATAAATAATCATTTTGTCAAGGCCTTGTGTCAAGACTGTAGTCTGTCTCATGAGACCTACCGATGCACCAAGGGGAAATTGCAGGGGCCACCTGACACTCACTATGTCCAATGAATTCCTCATATGAATGGGGTGAACACAAATAACATACACATTCATATTGAAATTAAAATATAAAATGTAACTTAATTTCCCCAATCATTAAGCATAAACACTAACCATTCAGAGTAAATTGGTGAATGGTTTTAAGATAGCATATCAATAGTCAAACTAATCATAAAGAATTAAATTAAATATGGTAAATGATATCATAGGAGATAAATATAAATTAATTACAACATTCAACAAATTACATTGACATATATGAAGATACTTTTAAATGAGAACATTGAAAAATCCTTGAGGAAATAATCCTTAAACATTCCAAAGTGTCGCATACCACCTCGAAACATTCAAATCATAATCCATTAGAATATCATGATAATAGGTAGACCCTTGATATGATATACCAAAGGGAATTACATACACTATAAGTAAGATGTAAGTGGTTAATAAGGAATATATCTCATAAAAGATAAAGTGAGATGAGAAAATTCCTTTTTACTTTGGAAAGAAGAGTTATTTGGAAAAATCCTTTGTATTTGCCATGAAATAAGATTTTAAACATGAATATCCAAAAAACTAAAATAATAGGACATTGAAATTATATTTTAGTCATAAATGATGTCCCAATGAAGTAAAATCATGTAAAAAGAGTTCTTAAGATTTTGTAGAACTAAATCATTTTAGAGATTTTTAAGGAATGTATTAAAGAGAATTTTAAAGTGGAAAGAAAAGTTTGTTATATTAAATACATAAATGATCCAAGATAATTTTTCATGATAAAATGAGTGTTTTTATAAAAATAATGGTGGCTTAAAATAGATTCTAGTGTACACATGAAAACTGGTAAGAATTTGAAAAGATCCCTTGAATCGGGTTTGTATTTCAGAAATAATTTTGAAAGTTCCTTTTAAAATGTGTAACTGCCCATAAAATAAGGAATTATTCTGGTTGTTAAACATATATAAAACACTCACACATAATTTATGAGTAGTACATAATAATACATAATAATTCCATGTATGTAATTAGACAATGAAAGTAACCCGAATGAAAATGGATGTTCCGGTGGAAACCCCTTACCACTTTGTAATCAAATGATTTGTATGCCCCAAAATTGATAATTTTAAAATGATACATTGAATTCCATAAAAATAAATATATTCATGATATTTTACATAAATGGTAAGTATACATATATAATACGCAATTATTAGTCATGAATATGGAAAATCTCACAAAAATGAGAGTGAGATGAAGAAACCCTTACCTTAAGTCTGAATGTGTTCCGTTCTTGAACTTAAGGTACTAGAATATGAAATTAGACTTATTAATAACTTATTTCATAACCTATTATACATGTATTTAGTTTCTCATAATTCTGTTTAGTTTATTTATGTTCTTATTGATAAGTTATTATATTGAATTTCTTCGTTCCAGAGTGTTTGTTTTCTTGATTTTCATAACTAGTTCACTTGTTTTTAAGTAATGAAGTTCATGTTGAATGGTTGTAAATCTCTAGAATTGAAATTAAATATTATTTATGAACATACAGAATTTTTAATGGTCATTTATATCATTTTTTTACATGTAATGAGGATGAATCATTAGATGACAACCACTTTGATTATTTAGCGGTATTTGGATTATTATGAACTAGTTTTGTCATATAAATTAATAATATGTACATATACAAGTTCCTAAAATTTAATTAGGTTATAATATATATATTATAGTCTGGTTAAACCATATAAATGATTTCGTTAATATTAATTAAGGAGAAATTGAAGAATGAAACTCTGTCTTCCACGAAGGTTATAAATTAGAACCTCATGGACGTTGATTTCATTTATAAAAATAAAAGGGAGGGAGTAAGAATATTGATTATGGTTATTCCATTAACATTATATAATTCTATTATATAGATGATACAGTATTTATCATGGTCATTTGTACAGAGGTTGTGAGGAGAGATAAAGAAAACATATGAATTTGAAAATTAAAGAAAAGTTGAGTTATCCCTTATGAAAATTCGGCAACCTAAAGGTGTCGCTTAAACTTTCATAAAATGAATTGATGAGAGAAAACAGGTATCTAATCATATGAACATAAAAAGGAAAGTAATTGGAATACATAATATCAAACCCCAACATATGATAATGGAAACTTAAAGAGATAACATAAAAGAAGTGTTGACTAAAAGAGGAGGGTGAAAGGTTCCATTACCTTGTAGAGTAACTCCTAGAACTTGAAGTTTGGGACCTTGGGGGCTTAATGACACCTTGGGAGGACTAATAGGGAGGTAAAAACACCATTCCTTCGAGAATTATTGATTTTTAATGAAATAAAACCAATGGATTAGTGGGTATTTATATAAAAGAGAGGGAGTTTTTTATTAATTTAAAATGACACCTCATTAGTGGTTTTTGTAAAACCATGGGCTTACCCATAGTATTTTCCCATGGTATTATCCACTTGAGACACCTAATATCTTATTTTACTGTAAAAAAGTCTACCATAGTTTTATTTTAATTATTACATCATTATTATGTCATTAAACATATCAAAAACTCAAAACTGTATTTTTACTATTCATGGAAAATTCAAGTATTTTAGAAAATCCCAAAAATTTACCATAACCATTTTTCAACATGTAGAATTAAAAAATGAATTCCATTTTTTAAAATAAATTTTATAAATATTTTTAATTTAATTTTTAAATAAAAAAATAATTTATTCTAAAAAACAACTTTAAAATCATAACTCATTTTATAACACCTTAAGAAATTAATCAGGGTCCCATAAAATTATATTATGACCATTAGACAATACAGTAACAAATTATGATTAAATTTTAGGAAAAAAAATTCCATTTTAAATTATTAAATTAATTAGAACATTGTAATTAAAATATTTATGACATACAAAAATACCAAAACTTATACTATGATCATTTTTTCACTTTTAAGATGTCTAAATTGTATTTATAAATTCATGGGTGAAGTGTATATTTTTTACAATTTACTATTCATTACTATTCATAAGGGTAAGTTACTATTCATGAGGTTATGTTACTATTCACCAAAAAATATGTTTGACTTGTTAGACTCTAAATATCTTACAGAACGCAACCGTGTATGTCAGTTTTTCAAAATTCAAATCGCAGAGGTGGAAAAATTATGTTTATTGGATAGGTTATGACAAAGTGGTGTTCTGTAGAGACTTATTATTTCACACGTTGAATTTAAATCTATTATTAAATTCTGGGGGTGTTACAGTTATATTCTCCAAATATAAAGATTAACATAGTAGGATCGCCTCCATGCTGGTCAAACAAGCAGACCGGAACACTATACAAGCTTGAAGAGGACTCTCTGCCCCTTCTCACCTTCTTTTCACTGATAAATATTTTATATTTACCAAGGGAGATGAAAAAACATATGAATCTTGAAAAAACCATTTCTCACTCTAATGGAGTCTCTATCCAACCAATAAGGTAGAAGAAATCATTTGTCTGCTATCGATAGAACCTTCTCCCAACCTGTAAAATTAGGATCTTCAATGAACTAGCAATAATAGAGGGAGTTATGGCCATAATAAATCTTGGTGTCCCATTTTTTTGAGGTAGGCCCAAGTCCTATTACTGCAATTACGTTTTTGTTCATGTTAAATGAAAATTTTCCATGTGGAAACAGAAATACATGTCTATTACTGGAATAGTGTGCCCAATAAATATGTAATTTTATCCAAATTGGTTTATTGACTTATGGTTTGCATATTCCCCCTGATATCAAAATACCCAATGCTTGTATAATTTTTTTTTGATAGGTAACATCTATGATTGAAGGCTGGTCACAGTTCATTAGAGGAAATTCTATCAGTTGATCAATGATTGTGGTATGGGTGTTAAAAATCTTATTTGTTTCCATGAGTCATTGTAGGTCCAATTTATGTGGAGACTCGTCAATAAATATTATAAATCCATTTCCTCCATTAATTACATATTTCTACATAAAATCAAGAATGAAAATTTCAACTTCATGAACTTATCTATATGTGAGGATTTCAATGGGTCACTCTCCACTATTATATCAACATCCATATGGATTCCTAGTAAGTCCTATCAACTTAGATTTGTGTTGGATAACTAGATAGGTGTTCCTATAATTCACACCTTTCATAAATCTGAATGGTGTTCTGATCTCCAGATCAATATCTAGGTATTTTTTAAGGACATCAACTAAATTATTTTGAGGATATTAAAAAAATAATTAATGGGTTTTCTTGTGCCCCTATGATGATATGAGAGCATGGGAGTCTATCATAACTAGACAAATCAATGACAAGATCTACTATATATTGACATCTGGAAATTATAGTTTTGATTCATTCTATATTCAAATATTTCGAATATTGTGGATCAAAAGTTGAAGATTAACACTAATTTGGAGGCATGCACATGGATTATTTTCCATAAAGGTATACATTAACCAGTTTGGAATTTCTCTTTGTTCTAAATTCTATTCATGAATTTAGTATAGTGAATATTCCAACCACACAATCATATGATGTGCTACTACCTCATACCTCTAGAAATATTTCCTTGATCTCTTTGAAACCCCTTAGTGTAATGAAACCTCTATTGATCACTTTTTATTCAATAGTAGATGATTATATATTCTAGTGCATCTCATCAGTATTTTCTAGATAGTTGTGGATAAATTAATAATGTTAATCTAGAAAAAATAGAATGTTTTCATCCATGTATATTCCAACTTCATCATCTGGAATTCAATGTTTGATCTTATATTTTTTACTAGGGATATTAACACCATTTTGAGTGGATGATGCATCATCTCTATACATGACATTATTGTCCTGAATCACCTTGTAATTCTGGGAAACTTAAGACCTATTGATGAGTATTTTGATATAATTTGGTATCCTCTATTCCCATGTTGGTTAAAAGCAAATATGGATGGTTCCTCTTATGGTAATCTCTTCCTCTCAGGGTATGGCGTTTTTATCAGAAACCACACAGGGTGCATCTGTGGTTTCTTTTATAGTTCTTGTAGTACTAAATGTTCACTTGAAGCTGAAATTCTTGGAGTCATCAATGAGGTGAAAATTACTTGACAAAAGGGGATTCTTTATTCTATGGTTGAAGAGTGAATCCATGACTATAGGGCTTTCAATAAGGAAAAACAACATGATCTCTCATTGAGATTGATGGTTCATTGGATGGATTCCCTTGAGTTCCTAGACTTCATTGACATTGTTATCACTCATTCATGTTGAGAAGAAAATATGGTTGCATATGTCCTATTCAATATAGGTATATGTAGCACTAGCCTCACCTGGATGGATAAGCTTCACCCGAACCTCTCACATCTCTCTGAAAAAGACTATTATAAAACCCTACATTTCAGACATTTATAGTTTTTTATTTTTTTAATAAAGGTACGTGGTGTTATCCAAGACCTCACATTTTTGTAAAAAGAGTAATTATTAGCTAAAATACAACAATAATAAATAATTAGTATTAACTACACTTAATAAAAAAATTTAATTTAATTTAATTAACATTTATAAATAACTAATTATTATTATTATTTGTTAATAAATAAATAATATATATAAATTAATATAAAAAATAATTAATATTTATTCATTAAGAATTAGGAATTAATAATTAATAATTATTAATTAATAATTAATAATTAATAATTAATAATAATTATTTACCAATTATTAATTAACAATTAGAAAATAATTAATATTTAATGATTTTAAATAATTAAAAATTAATCATTGATAATAATTAAAATGGTTTGTATAATAATAACTAGTAAAAAAATTATAATTACTATATTTTTAAAATAGGTAACTACAAATAATTAATAATAATTATTAATTAAAATTTATTAATTTACTATTAATATGTTTTTTAAACAAAAAATGCTATTATAAAAATATATATTAATTATCAAATAATTCATGATTATTTATTAAATAATTATTATTAATAAGATATTAAAATTTTCATTCAATTATTACAATAATAATTGACTATGATAGATTTTTTGTGGTTCTTTTAAATGTTGTCTCAAATATTAAATAAAAAATTAAGATATTAAAATTTCATATTTAGTACTATTTTTTACCATTAATAAATGATGGAAGTTTTCAATAAATAATCCTGAATTAGATATAATTTTCTAAAACCACTTCTAAAAATAAAACAAAAAACAAAAAATTTAGCTATTATTTTGAAAACCACTTATAAATGATTTTTTTCTAATTACAGGTTGGATAACAATATTCAGAACCCCATAATCAGTTGTTGTTCATTAATAACTCTTAATAGTTTTACCATAATCTCAAAATGCCCATTTAAATACTAAATAACTATCTTAGGAATATCGTTATCCTTAACCACTAATTATTAATATCAAAATCATAAATAAATCATAAAAAACTAACACAACAATTTAAAATGATCAAATAAATCATATATCCAAGGATGAGAAGAGTGATTATTCATTATTACATGATTTTACCCATGATAGTATATTCAGAACCTCAAGATTCAGTTTAGCTTCATTAGAAACAACACTCAAGCGGCCAATCGAAACAAACTACACGAAATAAATCCTCAATGCAGTAAATCACTTATCAAAATCTTCACTTCTGAAAACACTACTGGTGTTATTCATTATGTTTCCACGGAAATTTGAATAAAACGGATATATAACTCATTTCCAAGAATACTCTCTCACCTATGAAGTAGACTTGTATCTTCCTCTAAAAACACATTATTATAATCTACCATAACTCAAGGAAACTTCTCCTTCCTTCCACTGTATTCATAAAGAATCACACTTACCAACTATGATGAAATTCATTAGGTCCAAAATCAACCCTACCCAAAATATAAATATCATTCCAAAAAAACACAAAATTGTCACAGTCTATACTATAGAAATTTTCCCTTCATTTATAACAATTAATATATAGATGATTATAATATAAACAACACATCCCAAGGAAAACATTATAAGGCTTCTTATATAACATGATTTGTCTCAAAAAGAATATTTCTCACAACAAAATTAGATCACAACCACACAATATAATTTCAAGATACAGTAAAATTTCCAAGATTTTGTGATGGGTTATTAGTGGCATGTTTGAAGTACATTACCATCATGTCCATTAGTGATAACTTTTGGGACAAGAAATAAATCCATTATAGAAAGTTATATTTTTTATGATTTATTTTGACGTAATTATAATCTATCACAAAACATTTTATCATATTTTTATGTAATTGGGTATGGAATGATTATTTGGGATAGATTTTAACATTTTTATCATAATAAGTGATTAATTTTATGAGACCATGCTACCCATCAAAATTACTTTTTTTATACTTCTAAAAAATATTTTGATTTTTTTATGTTTAATTCTATCCATTTCAGATATTTTTTTAAAATGTATATAATCAAGACAGAAATCATTTTTTGATGAATTTCATATCCATAAAAAATAAAAAATTTAATAAATCCAATCCATAATAATTTTTTATCGCAAATGATTATTCTTAATGTAAATTGATATATCTTAATAGTCTATTCTAAAAAAGTTCACCATTGATAGTAGCATGTCCATCCATTTCCCTTGATGAAATCATTTTATTTATCCCTCTCTATTTCACTCAAAAAAGGCCACTGATATCCATATCTACCATCCAAGTTTCAACATTAGTTGTCTTTGGCTCATTCAACAGGTATTTTTTAGAACATTCATTTTTTTATAGCAGTTATTTTTATTTATTTATTTATTTATTTATTACTATAATAAGTTAGTTGTTTTAACTAGATTTTTGTTAATGATTTAATTTTTAAAGATATTTAAATTTTTAATTGTGTTGGTTTTTATCTATTTTAAATTTTTTACATAAAAAATATAAAATTATGAAAATTATGAAAATATAATTAATATGATTTATTAAACAATTATTTATATTTAATAAATAATAATGTTACACCAAATTATAAACTTATTTAAAATTAATGTGAAATTTTAAATAATGAAATTTTATTAAAATTAATGAACAATAAGACAAAATGATTTTATAAAATATTACCTAATTATTAATAAATTATAAAGAAAAATATTTAGAAAAATTTAAGAGAAAATTATTATAATAATATTAGAAAAAAACTAAAAAAATACAAATTCATAAGTAATGAAATACAAATAAAATACTAACAAAAATTTTAGAAAATAAAAAAAATAATTAATAGAAAATAGAAAAAATATATTTTCATTAATAAAAATTACTTAAAAATATTAGTAAATAATTAATAAAAATATTCTAAAAAACATATAAAATAAAATTTAATAGTAAAATATTAGAAAAAAGATAATAAAAGAATTATTAAAAAATACTAAAAAAATATTATAAAATATTACTAATGATACAAATATACTATTATAATATTTATTTTTTATAAATGCTTATAAAATATTAAAAATAAAATAAAAATAAATTAATGAAATAAAAATAATGTATTATTAATAAGTGGAACATTATAATGAAATATTAATTAATATAATCTAATATTAGTATTATATAAAATATACATAATTATTTATTACATTGTTAAAAAGTTAATATTGGTAATAAAAGTACTAAATTTTAAAATTAGTAACTTCATTAACATTCTAAAGTACACATTTATTAAATATAAATTACATCGTACATATTTAATATTAATATAATAAAATAGAAAATATTATTTTACAATAATTAACCCATCACTATTGTTGTTTTAGAGAACTATTGATAAAGGTCATTGGAATCCGAATTTATTATGAGATTTTAATTAGAAAAATCATCACAAAAATCCATATGGTTCAGATATAAATCATTTATTTATTTATGGGTACTAAAATTTAATTTCATTTACATAATCAAATTCAAAATGTATTTCAAAAATGGAAAACATAGTGTCCTTGAAGAAAATATTTTATCATAAAATATTTTAAAATTTATAATTTTGGATTTCAATGATTTCTTTTTTTCAAGAATATGATATAGTTTTTCAATAAGGTGAATGTAATTCAGAAGAAAATTCAATTTTTTTCTAAATTCATCCTAATTTTAAAATTAAGTTCATGAGAATGTCAAACTATCATCTTAGGCAACTAAAACACAGATAGATTATTCAAATTTTAAATTTCACCAATCTAAATTTTAGGATTTATTGAAATTATATTTGGAGGCCTTATATTCTTGATTGAATGTAGGAGAATTTGAAGTTTTTATGAAATTTGTTTCTATTAAATAATATTTTTCAATTAAAAATTTTTTTTTTTTGAATTATTTGGTCAGTTTAATTCATTTTTTGCATATAAAAACTATCATGACCTATCCCCCGGGGCCCGTATCATGACTACCCTAAGCCCGCCTTCCATAGACCAGAGTCTGGTGACCTGCACCAGAAAATAAAAAACCCCAAAAAAGGAAGGCATTGTCTTTAAACCAGTATACACACACACACACGTAAAACCACATCCCAACACACTAAAAGGGGAAAACAATTATACCACTAAAACAATTCTGAGTGTAAGTACAAGTGAAATTAAGTGGTCTAGTATACAAACACATGTAGGAACTGAAAACAATAAAGAAAAAAAAGAAACTTTGATGTCCATTTACGGAAAACCCCACCTGATCGTGAGAGTAGTGAAGCTACTAGAAGCTGAAGTAGTATGTCCTGCCTACCCAGTCCTACTGGACCCCACTTGGTCCTAGGCCACCAAGTCCACCGTCATAGAATCTGTCAGTCCCATCCCCCTAGGCACATCTGTCGAAACATCGATCATCTACACCAGACACAACACGTGCGGGCGAAGCCCGTGCACAGGTGAGTATAATAACACTCAGTAGGTACCCCAAGACTGCCTAAGGTCTATTGGTAATCTATGAGTAAAACACTACAATGAAAAGTACCCTAGAGGTAAAACCACTAAGAAATACCTCAACCACTTAGCACAAAGTAAAAGATGTAGCTCACACCAGGTATACAACTTAGAGAACAGGAATAAAGATGATTAGTTTTGAGCTAGATCATTTTATTCTGTTGATTGGTTCTGTTGCAGATCCATGAAGGGTCGCTATATTTCTTATCCAAAAAGGTTCACTCAACTGTTGATCCACATATGGTTGAACTACTACCAATCCACAGAGGGTTACACTGCTACCGATCCATGGAGGGTCACTCTCATGCCAATCCACAGAGGTTCGCTCTATTGCTGATCAATAGAGGGTATCAATACCTTCAATCCACGGAGGGTCGCTCTCTTGTCAATCCATAGAGGGAAGCTCTATATCTGATCCGTAGAGGGTCACACTACTACTGATCCCTAGAGGTCTGCTCTCATGCTGATCCACGGAGGTTCTCTCTTCACTTAACAGCCAGCCACTGGATTCTCGCACTTAGTGCACTTGAGTTCCGTAGTTTCTCCTCCTCAAGATATTGTTTTTACCTCAACCACCATGATGTCCCACGAAAAAGTAACCCAAAGGACCGCCTTTTAGTAAGGGTTACAACACAACAGACGGCGCGTCAATCAGACGCCTGGTCTGTAAGTTATAAGCAAAAAAGGTAAATTGGGCCCAGTTGGATTTGAGTCCAAACAAACCTATCCATAATCCAACTTCTTTCAAAACCCAATATAATTATCTCAAAAGGACCACCCCATCCAAAGGGTCCCAACGCCATAGACAATGCATTAATCGGAAACCCGGTTTGCGAGATATATCAGTTTTAGTGAAACAGGACCGGTTGAGTCCGGGTTCGGTAGGGTTTCGGCCTAGTTTGCAAGTTCGGCTCACCTTGCAGGTTTGTCCTGGCTCGCAGGTCTGGCCCGGCCAGCGGGTCCTCCCCCTTGGAAAACTCGGCCCGCATGCGGGCCAGTTCTCCCAGATGGTGGTGCCAGCGGGGCTCCCCCCCACTCTTTCCGAAATGGTCGACTGGATCATGTCATTGTGTCCATCCAAGAGGCCCAAGTGGGTCGCTTCATTTCCCCCCGTGTGGCACGCCGGCACCGTGCTTTCCTCCCTTCACGGACTGGCTATCCGCGCTTCTTGCCGCCACCGCGCCTTCGGGCATTGTCGTCTCCAGGCAGCTGACATAGGATGGCCGCCGCCGCCGGTCTCCGGCTCCACCGCTTTGCTAGTTGCTTCCGCGGGCTCTCGGAGATGCTCTAGTGGTCTGTTTTCCTTCTTATATGCACCTACGGGTTTCCCGGGTTCCCTCCTTCACCGTGAAGCCCTTATATTCATCTTACTGCCATGTTTATCGGTCACGCACAAATAACGCACATAAACCACGAATGGTTGGGGGTCCAAGCCTTGTTCGGATTGGCCCGCACCCTCCACGTTAGTGTTTTAACATGGGGAAAGCATCAATCATCATTTGAAAGAAGTAAAATCCCCAAAACAATACCCTGTAACAACCACCCGCAAGAATGAATGAGTCGCAGATCAACCTGTTAGTCAGTTGATTCGTGTTCGTTGTATTTTTCAAGAATGGGAAAGAGGAGTCCTTTAAACACAGAAAACGATTAAACCCCCTACCTGGATTTGGTGTAATCTGTTACGGATAAAGGAAGGAATCTGCATTTGATGACGTTCGTCGTCGTTGGTCGATGTCTGGTCTGAATCCTCCAATGTTCGTCGATCAATCATCGTTCTTCATTAGAGGGTGACATCGTCGGCATTTTGTCAGAGTTTTCCCTGAAATTTCTAATCCGTTCACCAATGGGTTGATTAAATAAAAAGAAATAACCTCCACGTTGTGTCTATTATTGTGGTTCATTAATGAACCAATTAATCACACAAGCATTTTCATTACACAGACAAGTAACTGGTCATTAAATTACTCTCATTTAATGATCTTCGTTACACTATGGTCCCATTAACCATCACTCAATGGTTGAAGAAAAATAAAATAACTCAAATAGTTGCTTTATTATTTTTTACAAAAAGTCGAAAAATTATCATTTTTGTCCAACCCTTTCCAAACAAAGTTAAGCTTTTCCTAAGCCAATATTAGCGCTTGAAATTCAATGTTGCCCTCGGATTTTCATTCCAAGCACCGGTTCAAAAGATATAAAAGCCTGCTCGCACATTTATTGAACATACCTTAAACAAAATTCAAAATTCTATTATGGGCTCTCTGGGCCTCAGAATCATGTACCGTCGAATTTTTCAGTCTCGTAATAATTCCATAAAATTAAAAAAAATAATGAATTTTTGGGTCTTTACATTCTCCCCACCTCAGGGATTTATGCCTCTGAAATCCACAACAAAAGTTAAGGAAGAATATGGGGGTACTGAGCACGAATCTGAACCTCCCGCTCCCATGTGCTCTCATAGAGGTGTCTGTGTTGCCACCAAACTTACACTAGGGGAATCAACCACCCCTGTAGGAACCACTCCTGTTTATCCTCTATCTCCATTAGGAACTCCACGAACATTACCCCATCATCAATGTCCATCTCTCCCCAGTCAATGACGTGCGACGGATCATGCATGTATCTCCTCATTTGCGACACGTAGAAAACTTTATGCACTCGGTGCATCTGTGGGAGAAGATTTAGGTCATACGCCACCTCGCCAACTCTTATCATGATCTGGAAAGGTCCAATGAACCTCAGATATGTCTTTTCGCCCCAGCCAAATATCTGCAATCCTCATCGAGGTGAGACCCAAAGAAAAACATGGTCTCCCTCCTTGAACTCCAAGGGTCTCCATCTCCTATCGACATAAGACTTTTGTCTGCTTTGTGCAGTCTTCATCTGCTCCTGGATAACTTTCACCTTCTCAGTGGTAGCTCGTACCAACTCTGGACCCATGAGTGGTGACTCCCATGGGTTTTCTAGTATAGAGGTGATCTTCAAGGTCGCTCGTACAAGGCCTCAAACTATGACATGCCAATGGTGGAGTGATAGCTATTGAAATATGAAAACTCCACCAGTGGTAGGTGGTCCTCCCAACTGTGACCAAAATCCAGGACATAAGTACGAAGCATGTTCTCCATGTTCTGTATGGTCCACTCATCTAACCATCTATTTTGGGGTAAAATCTATGCTCAAGAGTTCTAGAAACTGATACTCAGTTTTCACTTGCTGACAAGTGAGTCATCATGAGACGAACTCGGCCACCGCTTTCTTCTTCCCTATCCACCAGTACTGACATCAGAGGTCTTGGTACATCCTTGTCACAATAGGATATATTGCCAAAGGTAAAGTATGGAACCCCCTCACCACCTCCTCCCACAACATCACTATTACTAAGGTGCATCCTATAAAAATTATTACGTTCTCTCCACCTATTTAAAATCCATCAGAAGAAAGTCCTAAGGATATTTGAGCCTGTTGATCCTTGAAGTCAACATCCACAAGCAGCACCTCCCTAAGTTGTTGTAAGATTGAGGGTGTGACAATCATAGACTAGAGGTAAGCTTCCCTATCACTATCCATGAAGTATATCTGTATCGTGGCTAGATGTTCCATCACCTCACTCAGAAGCTATAAAACAGACCTCATGGTGAGTGTGTCTGCCACCAAATGGCCCTTCCTAGGAGTAAAGACTAGCTCAAAGTCATATTTCGAAGGAACTCTATTTATCACCACTGTCTCAATTGCTATAATTCCTACAAGCACCTTTCCATCAATGCTAAAGGCTACCCCTTTTAATTGATTTATGGTCCCATCGACCCTTTGGTAGTGGGTACTCATTCTCTATTGAAACTTATTTAAAGTGCTGGTAATCCACACATAACCTCTAACACTGGGTCTTATTAAGCCCTTCCTCTGAAAGTTCCCCAATTGTACTCTCAACTCCTAGATTTATGTAGGAGCTATCCAATATTCATTTGAAGATATCAGTGTCATCCCTAGGTACAAGACGATGTAAAAGTCCCTCTCCCTACAAGGAGATAATCCTGGAAACACCTTTTGAAAGGATGTTCCAACACTTTGCCACTATTTTTGGGAACTGAAAACTAAAAACACTTGCTGCCATGAGGCAAAGGCTGGACGACTCAAGATTGATCGGCTACACGCTCTTATTCATGAGTTTATCTCGTGTTGTATGGGTTTCCTTTTCTTCCAACCAAGGAAAACACCATTCTAATGTTGTAGATATACTACATCCTTTTTCCTAAACCAGTCAATCTGATCATTAACTTTGGATGACCAATCCATACCAAAACTAACGTCGTAAGGCCTCGACACTACCAACAATAGGTTCCAACCAAAACTATCAACTCAAGGGTCAGATCACACTATTGGCATAAGTGTGATTATCAAGTCTCCTCTCATAGGTATCTATAGACGTAAGGGTCAAGTAAACGGTTTAACTGGAAACTCCAGTTCTTGAATAAGATTCGTGACAAGAAGGAATTATTAGTACCTATGTATATTAATAAAGAATCCATTAATAGATATAGACCATACCTCAAATCATTCCTAGAGCCCTTGGGTCATACTCCTTGACCGCATGAAGCAACTCTCTTCCCCTATCCTCCAAGTCCCTAAGCCTGGTGGATACCACAATGGGGTGGTGATTGTAACATGTCGAAATGTATACCACCTCCTTCTTCTCTCTTAGATCTCCTTCCATGTTTGTTGTCTTGGAGAATTATTTATCCCTATCACTTCCTCTTCTCGAAACATTTTACATGTCCAAGTCTCTGAGACTAACATCAGTTTCCTGATTTCCCACTACTGACATTCATTGATTGTATCTACTCAGCTGAAGAACTTTTAGCTGCAAAAGGTTCTCTCTAGCACCCTAACATATGTAGGAATGCACAGAGGAATAGTGATGTCTCAGATGTACCTAAACACATATCGCTTGGAGGTCTGAGCCCTGAAGCACTGGTCATGTCTTATTCATCGAGTACTGGGAATGGTCGGTATGCCTCGATGAATACTCATCTACCGACATGTCATCCTGCCGAAGTTGTAGAAGCTCTTGGGAATAGATACCCCTTAGCTTTTTATGTCAAGATACCCCTTATCTGAGAAAGGTTCTAGAGCTAAGTCCACATAAAAGTCACCTCATCATAAGATATTGGTAATCTAAACCTTGCCATCGCCCTGCTGAGCCACGTGGAAATTTCACTGCCAGGAAGGCCATCTGATCTAATGGTGTTCTAGTTAGATGGAAACTTGGTAACCACCTTAAGCTAGTCCTTAGCCGCCTATGAGTTGGGCTCACCTTAGAACTTGAGGGGTATCTGTCACTGAAACTCATGTAAGGCACTGAGCCTATATGTTTCCTCTACCGATAGCGCCGGTAGTAACTGCCAACCAATAGCCAGTGGTATCGCTGGGACACCACCCTAATTTACCATCTTGGGAAACAATCCTTGTTCTAATGCCTCATCACTCAGTGGACCATCCTCATGTTCATGAATTGGAATCTTGGATTGCTGGCTCTGTGGAGGCATCTTGAAAGAGAATCAAGATGAACCACGGTCAATAAGTTATACCTAGTGATCTAACTCAAAAGAGATCAAGATAAATACATTTTTAAAATACATGTAACTAGTGTTTTCATATACCGAGTTGTAAATCAGAATTCAGGGTCCTAGTATATGGATACGTCAGTCGTTGCACCAACACTAGACTACCTGGATTGAAATCAGAACTCAAGACACTTAACATTATTGCCACAATTGAAAATACATACTCTTAGTTCTTCTGGTAGAACTGACCACCCTTTGATACAACTTTGTCATGACCCATCCCTTGGGGCCTATCTTTTTACTACCCCAATCACGCCTTCCATAGTCCAGGGGCTGGTGACTAGCACTGGAAAGGCATAAACCAAAAAAAGGAAGGCATTGCCTTTAAACCTCTACACACATATGTCCAACCACATCCCAACATACTAAAAGGGGAAAACAAGTATACCACTAAAACAAGGTTGAGTGTAAGTACAAGTGAAAGTAAGTGGTCTAGTATACAAACCCAACTAATAATTGAAAATAGTAAAGTAAACAAAACTTTGATGGTAATCTACAGAAAACCCCACCTGATCATGAGAGTACTGAAGTTACTCGAAGCTGAAGTAGTATGTCATGCCCACCTGGTCCTACTGGACCCCACCTTGTCCTAGGCCACCAATTCCACCATCATAGCATCTGTTAGTCCCTTCCCCCTGAGCACCTCTATTGAAACATCGGCCGTCTTCACTAGACACAACACATGTGGGAGAAGCCTGTGCAGGGGTGAGTATAATAATACTCAGTAGGGACCTCGAGACCCCAAAAGGTCTCTCAATAATATGAGAGGGAAAACCCACAAAGAAAAATACCCCAGAGGTAAAACCACCAAGAAAGACCTCAACCACTTAGCACAAAGTAAAAGATGCAGCTCACAGAAGGTATACAACTTAGAGAACGGGAATAAAGATGATTAGTCTTGAGCTAAATCATTTTATTCTGTTGAGTGGTTCTACTACTGATCTAAGAAGGGTCGTTATATTTCTAATCCACGAAGGTACATTCAACTGTCGATCCATATAGGTTCCACTACCAATGATCCATAGAGGGTTGTACTACTACAGATCCATGGAGGGTCTCTCTCATGCTGATCCACATAGGATCACTCTGTTGCTGATCCATGAAGGTTCGCACTGCTGTTGATCCATAGAGGGTCACTCTCATTCCAATACACATAGGATCTCTCTATTTCGGATCCATGTAGGGTCGTACAACTACTGATCCATGGAGGTTTTCTCTCATGCCGATCCACGGAGGGTCTCTCTTTACTTGAGAGCCAGCCACTGGATTCCCACACTTAGTGCGCTTAAGTTCTGTAGGTCCTGATCCTCAAGATATCAGTTGTACCTAAACCACCACAAATTCCCACAAATAATTAACCCAATATACCATCTTGTCATAAGGGTTCCAATGTGACAGAAGGTGCGTCAATCAGACGCCTGTTCTGTAAGTTATAATCAAAAAAGAAAAATAGGCCCTAGTTGGATTCGAGTCCAATCGAACCGGGACTTACTTCAAATTCTTCCAAAACCCAAGTGGAGTATCTCAAAAAAACCTCCCCATCTGAAGGGTCCCAACTCCATAGATGATGTGTCAATCGGATTCCAGGTTTGCGAGATATATTAATTTTAGTAAAATGGGATCGGTTAGATCCGGGTCTAGTAGGGGTTCGGTCGGGCCAGCGAGTCCGGCCCGACTCATGGGTCCAAGCCAACTCACGTGTCTAGCCCTCCTGGAAAATCCATCCCACATGCATGTTAGTTCTCTCAGCTGGAGGCACCAGCGAGGCACCGCCCCTCCTTTTGAAACGGTCAATTGGAGCCGGCCGTTGTGTCCAACCAAATAGCCCGAGTGGGCCGCTTCGTTTCCCTCACACGGCGCATCAGCATCGCACCTTCCACCCATCGTGGCCCATTTGGCCATATCTCTTACCGTTGCGGTCTCTATGGGAGCCGCCGTCTCCATGCAGTTGACACTGGTCGGCTGCCACGCTGTTGGTGCTACATTATCGGCTGCTTCCGCAGGCCACCAAGGATGCTCTGGTGGTCCGTTTTCCTTCCTATCTATGCCTATGGGCTTCTTAGGTTGCATCCTTCAAAGCAAATCCCTTGTATTTGTCTTTCTACCACGTTTCCTGGTCACGCACAAAGAACTCACATAAACTAATAACGGAGGGGGTCCAGGCCTTGTTCAGATTGGCATGCACCCTTCATGTTAGTGTTTTAACATGGGGAAACCATCAAACATCATTTGAAAGAATTAAAATCCCTAAAAAAGACCCCACAATAACCACCCTCAATAAAAAATGAGTTTCGTATCAACCTATTAGTAATTTGATCCATGTTTGTTTTATTTTTCAAGAATGGGAGAGAGGAGTCCATTAAACACATAAAACTATTAAACCCCTACCTAGATTCGGTGGAATCCATTACGGACGAAGGAATGAATCCACATTTCAAGATGTTCATTTTCGTTCGTTGATTTTTGGTCTGAATCCTCCAATGGTCATTGATAAATCACTGTTCTTCGTTGGAGGGTGACGTCGCCAACGTTTCTTCATAAATTTACCCACAATTTCCAATATATTCACCAACGGGTTGATTAAATAAAAAGAAACAATCTCTATGTTGTTTCCATTATTGTAGTTCATTAATTAACCATAATTAATGAACCAATTAATCATAGAATCATTTTCGTTACATAGACAATTAAGAGGTCATTAATTGACTCTCATTTAATGACCATCGTTACACTACGATCCCGCCAACCATCGCTCAACGGTTGAAGAAAATAAAATAACTCAAAGAGTTATTTTATTATTTTTTTCGAAAATTCCAACAATTATCTTTTTCATATGACCCTTTCCGGTCGAATTTAAGCTTCTCCTAAGTGAATCCAGATGTTTTGAATTCAACAATGCCCTCGGATTTTCAATCTGAGCACCAGTTCAAAAGATAGAAATTCCCACTCGCACATTTACGGAACGTATCTTAAAAAAAGTTCAAAATTCTGTTCCAGGATCTCCAAGCCTCTAAATCATGTGCTGTTGAATTTTTTAGTTTCTTAATAATTCCATATAATTAAAAAAATGATATGGAATTTCCGAGTCTTTACAAAAACACCATTCCTCTAAATTTCTATAAAATCATAAACTTGGTTAATAATTTGTGTCTTAATTATTAGCTAATTTATATATATTCAAATGATTGAATCTTAAATTAGTATGATTATTAGTCTTTGATTCATTGTAAAATATGCATACAATTGGTGTACTGATGCATTAAAAATCAAAAATCTTGGATTATTCCTAAAAAACTATTTTATATATTTTATTATTATAATAAAATTTTAATTTGTGTTTCTGGTTCACAATACCTTAATTTCAATTTTTATTCATTCTCACAATATAAATACATCTATAATTTTTTTCAATTCTTATAACATACAGTTAGGTCTTTCTACATACATTTTTTATCCATTTTGTGCTTGCAGTTTTCATTATCAATATTATCCTACATTCAAACCTACATAAAACTTTCCTTCTTGAATATAGATAATAAAACCATATATCTATTTAAAGTTATTATTTTTAGGACATGAAAAAAACTAATATTGATATATATTTTGACCAATTATTGATGATTTAAATTAATTATGGAGTGATGGTCAACCACATATGTTATAGTCCCACAAAATAATTTTTTACTCAGTGGAACTTTAATATAGAAAATCAATAAAATTAAAGTGTTTGATATATTATATGGATAGATTACACATGGTTCTAATTTATATTCATACTTAATGGTTGATAGATAATTATTCATTCATCTTCATGGAAAGATGTTTTTAATGTCATCAAATATTTCTTCTTATTGATCATCATCTAAAAATGAATATAAATAAAGTTAATAAAATATAAATTCAAAGATATGGACCTCTAGATGTTTTCTTATGTTTTCAGGTTAATAAACTATTTATTCACTTCCTTATATTACTTTTGGAAAAATTAAAAACCAATAAAAAATAGATATCTCTCAGAGAGATAACAACTGTATAAGTAAATTTTTTTATATATGCCTTATTGTTCTAGTTTTTTTGTATTATATAAAATATATTAAATTAATATTGAAAGATCTTTTTTTATAACATATTCTACATAGTGTTGGACATAAATTACTGGATTAAGAATTTTATAATGGAATGGTTAGATAATTCCCAATTGTGAAATCATCTAGAACAATATTTCGTTAAAAATAACTTATCAAAAAATTTAATGAGTTCAAAAGTATCTTATGAATATTCAAAAATATTCATTAATTATTCGATCAGTGGTTTATACATTTGAGTTTATCAGATGAATATTTTTCTAATTTATCTTGTTTTGAGATAAATGGTCATATTTTTATTTTAAAAATCGATACCCATCATGTCATAACAAAAACACTACAACCTATTAGTTTGATATGGTTTTTCATTTTATGGATTTTGAATGTGTTGAATTAAATAGTATGTTTTTAGATATTTTTATTATAATATCAGACTATTATGCACTAATTAATTTATAAGAATATAATGATGTTTGTTTATGTATATTGGAAAACAATATCCCCACTAATATTCACAGATTCAATGGAAAATTAAATATTATAGTTTCTATATGATGAAAAATTTAGTGTGCTAGTATTGTTCTGACGGATGTACCCATTTGTGATATAGATAAAAAATTGAGGAAATATATACACAAAAAAATATCATATTAATGTTTTGTTATATAATCATACATATAGTAGAAAACTCTAAATTTTAAAATGGATCTCAATGAGGTACATGTCGATGTTGAAACATACCATTCAATATTAGTATTCAATCAAGATAGAATTGTGTTCATTGGTGAATATGAATAATGTACTGTTAATAATTAAAAACATAGATATTGTAAATATGTTCTTCCCAATTGGTAATAAATTTGATTATTTTTTTAGTAACTTTTGTTATTACATATTTTTTCTTATTTTTCTAATATTAAATTTATATTTCTAGTTTTGTAGATTATTTGATGATCATATCAAAAAAATGACATAAATGACATCGATTACTCTTAAATAATTCTGATGCAGTAATTTTTTTATTCTAGTTTCAATGATAACAATGTAATATTTGTTTACAAGTAAGCATATAAAATAAAATCACTATTTAGTATAATGTTAATTGGGTTATACTTGCCCATTTTTACAAACATGTTAATTAAATTAATAGTAGATTGTATTTCCTAAGCTCCAAACCATCCAATTTGGTAAAATATTATAATTTTTCTATGTTAAATGATATTAATTTTACACAAGCACATAGGGTATGTAAAAAATAAAAAAAATAATGTTGTAAATTTAAAAGGTCCCCATAAAAAAGAATATGAATTTTAATTTTATTTCACATTCAATAAAATATTTTGTTTATCTTATATAGGAAGGTATTTTATAAAAATCTTTCATTATCATTGGATTGATGTTGATCAAGAGTTACTTGTTCATACCTACCATAGATTCAATTAAACTAAGAATAAAATCATTATTTTAGAAAATGAATAATGTATCTTCTCACACAAATAATTAAAATTGTATTTGAAGTACTACTATAATTAACTATGATATTTAGACAATTGAAATAGTGTAATAAAATTGAAAAATAATGTTAATTAACCTTTTGAATATTAAAATGACTCCATGGGTGTGAAAAATATTTAAAATTTTAATGTTAAAGAGTTTAGTAAATCTCTTAATTAATGTGATATAGATATTAATTATGGACATTGAAATTAATGTTAAATGGTGTTTATAATGTGGATGATGTAACTATTATTTAATTTGAAATAATTAGTGAAGTTATAATTAAAGATATTATGGAAATTAATGATTTTTATGGAGAAGATAATATTTTATTAGTGATCTATAATAAGATAAGGATAAAGAATATGGTGTTTCAGTCTAATTACATTCATTTTCTATATATAATAATTTTTTTCAAAAAATATTTATTTTTTAACAATAATAATGTACTCAAAAAAAATTTAGTCAATATTATTTTTATGTTATAAATAGATGGGGATGATTTTCATGATTAGTATCATGCCCTCATTGAGGCAGAGTAACCTAGTGATGATCACCATGTTCTACCATTTGATTAATATTTTGGGGATTTCTCTAATGTATCATTGACTAAGTGGGGTTGAAGAAATTCTAGATTAATGATTTCAAACCTCATTCCTTTTTTGAATCAGACACTTGATTTTGTTCCTCATAATAGGGAGTGGGTTAAAACAAGAAATTTTTTAATTTATTTTATACTTTATTTGTTTCAAATATTTTTCTTATCTTCATGGTTTTCAACATATATTCCTTGTTCTAGTAGGGTCCATCCAAATGAATTATTTTTCTGCATCATGATTTTCATTGAATTATCTTCCCACTAATGTGAATCATAACATATTCATCTATTAGATTGTATGAAAATAAATATTTTTTACTATTTTAATTTTATTGGATTTACAATTTAATATATTTTTATATAATGACATGTTTTATGGTATCCTACTAAAGGTGTAATGAGACCTAATATTAGGATGGAATGACATACCTTCATATGTGACCAATTCTAGCAGGTTTTCCATAAACTCCATAATAGGGCTATAGAGGGATATCTTGGACATTTTTTGATGATCTGGTCAGTATTGTCAGTGATTGTGTAATTACTAGATAGATGATACTTTCTAGAGGATATTATACTATGATCAAATGAATGGGGGGGAGCAGGATGTCACACATAGATCTAAAAGCTCTACATTTATTCTACAACCTTAGTATCTTGTAAGTTACTCTATATATCAATTTGAATATATTTTTATTACTAAATTTCTATGAAAAAATTATGTTTTTAGTGATTAATATTTTTATTAGAAAGATTTGTTTTAGAATATTATATATAATGATTACACTAATATGATGATCTGTGGTGAGAGAATATGATATATCTTGGTCAATAGTTCCTTTTTGGGTTTTTAAATTCAACATAATATATATAATACCATTTAAATTTCTAATTATAATTTTTAGGGGAAAATGAGGAAAAATATTCTTTCATTTTGAGGAGTAAGGATAACACCAGGGATAGGTATGATGAGGGTTCATATAAGTGACACTTTGAAAAGGTATCCTAAATTGGAGTGACACTTAGTGGTATTGTGAAATTTCATATTATATATATATTGGTTTATGATCGATGATTATTTATTACTGTATTACGAGAGTGATTCATTAGTAAACTTGATGACAGACCCTGAGGTTCCATTATCCTTTTCTACTATGCTATATGAGGTTAGTATTAGTGCTCCATATGTGAATATACATATATTCACTAGAGTTAATGAAGATAATCATCAATAGAAAAATTAATGAAGTTAGTAGCATGTATAATGACATAATAAAATGATTTATTAAAAGTGATTTATTGCACACATTATAAAGATGGATATCACTTCACCTAACATCCATCATGATTTTAATCCCCCCTTTAGTGGTAGGATAATTCAATTCTTTTTATAAACCATATTCTATATTAATTAATAAAATATTATGAAATTTTTTCTATTTTCTATTTTTAGTTTATTTTAATTTATTTTCAATATACTTATGATGTAACCATTGATGAAATATTAATATTTTTTTCAATAATTAGTGTTTAAGTTTACTCCATTACTGTATTTTCCTTTATCGAATTTATAAAGATAAGTATAAATTTTAGAATTTCTAGAAATAATTCTAGAGTTCTATTATAGAGAAATGATTGAAGATTAAGATTTTTATATAGATATTATCTGAGTCATTAAAACTATTGTCCCTAGAGTTGTGTGATAGTTTGGTAGTTTTATTATAATAATCATGAAATTAATATATTATTTTAGGTGTGATTATCCCAGGTAGTTATAGATGGTTTGAAATGAGGGATTAATAATTTTGGAAAGTAGTTTAGTTATATTTGGGATTAGATAAGAGAACATTGTTAAACACAAATAGAATAAGTCTAAGGGTTAATTCTTTGTATAGGATAACATCTTGATGATTTTGTATTGTATATATTATGTGGTTATCTTAATTTCATTATATAGATACTATATGTTGATGTTGGATCTTGAAGAGATGTACTTAGAGGTAATTACCCTGAAAATGGCATGTTGTATATTAACTGAATCACCACCTAGTTCATGATAAAGTGACCTAACTACATACATGATTTAACAATCCATAGGGATATTATTTTATTAATATATATTCTCTTTATGAACCATTATGGATTATTTAAATACCTAATAAATTTATCTAATAAAATATGTTTTTTGATGACCATGTTTAACTATAATTGAAACCAAGAAATTCATATGTTTGAAAACAAGTGTACTTTATATGTTATTTTTTCTATTATCATGGTTTTCATCATAAGAATTTAATAATTAATGATTTTAAAAATACATTTCTAAAATTTTGTGCCTATAAATCCAAGGAATCGATTTAATAATGAGTGTAATGTAAAATGTTAAAATTATCACCATAAAAAATATAATGTGACTGAAAATGGAGTGAAAACAATCATGAAAATTATATTCTAGATTATAAATAATAATGAGAACCATCTCGAGCTCCCTAACCTATAAACGAAGGTACATCATATTATTGAGCTATACATGAGTGATGTTTCCAATTTTCAATGGTTTGAATAAATAAAGGTTAATAAAAATTCATCATGATAGAGTCAATATTATACCATATATATCATATATAGTAATTAAATCTCTCAATATTACTATAAATGTATTTATAAAATTAAAAATGTATCACATATCTTCATGGAGGTAGTAATCCACATGTATAAACAATTGACAATATAATTTTCCAAAGGATGCAAAAGAAAGTAGATAGGTAAGATATTAAAATTAAAAATTTATTATTATGATATAAATATCATATTTTTTAAAATCCATCATAATAACCAAACCAAGAATTATGGTGATAGAAAATGAATCATACTGCTCTATAAAGTTGGTAGCCCACACGTGTGCAAGAGAGATATTTTCATTTCCCACTTGAGGGAAAATATAGATAAATTTTTTGATAAATAATCATAATAACATTTAAATATATTGAAGATACTTATGTACTTATTTTATAATGGATACAATATATTTGGGGGATTTATAAAAAGAAATAATGTTGAAAGTACTCAGTTAAGAGGTATACCTATTCATTGGGAAACCTCATTTGGATTAACCCTTTACTTGGAAAGGATAGTATTACAATAAAAAAGGAAACTATAAAACATGGTTAGGTGTGTTAGTACTGGATTATGGTTCTTATTATATGATCTAGATATCACATGACATGTGAGGAAGAGATAAGAAAATGTATCCTTTTATAAAGCAGGGAGATGATGCACTTTTAAATTTTAAAAAGATTAAAATATATTAATTTATTAATCAATTATTGTGGATAAAAAATGAAAATGATTGGATTTTAATAATTTTAGGGTAAAAATAACCTCAACCAATCAAATTTTATTTGGTTTCTTATAATATTTAACACCTTATCTCCTAGGTTAAACCCTGTTAAACCTTATTTTACTTTAATTGTGTTAAGAAAATTTTAATGTTTGTATAATTAATTATGAACAATATTTAAGTATAATTTATTATAATATATTAATTATTATGATTCAAAATAAATAAACCATTTAATTATATTATAATTCTATATGTGAATGAAATTTAGTTTAAAAAAGGGCACAAAATGCAGTGCAAATTATTTTTTGAAAAAAGAATTTTTAAGCATAAAACTAGGTTTATTCGTATTTCATGACTAGAAAAAAAATATTATATGTTTATTAAAATATATTATTGATCATATTGTCCAAAATTTTAATTAATATCATTCCAAAATATTTATTAATTAAATTTATAAAGATAAAAACACATTATGTACATAAAAACTGATTTTATGAAAAACATTTCTATTTACCTTCAAATGATTTTATTTTCATTTCTAACCAATTATAAACAATGAATTAATTTTATACATGTGTAAACAATATTTTCTTCATACTTTAGTTAGTAATATTCATAATCTCCAATACATTTTCAAGGCAACAATTTTCCATTAAATAACAATACTTTAATTATATATCATTGTTTATTTAAAATCAATTTTGTGCATAAAACATGTTATCTGATAAATCAAATTTATTTAAAAATATATATATATCATAAAATCCCATAGTTAAATCATTTATCCACTTATAATAATTTCATCCTCAAAATTTCATCACTCTAATAGAAACAATATAGGTCACTTCTTCGTTATCACATCATTAGGTTCCCACATTGGTTCAATAAATTTATAGTTTTGTCATAAAACATTAATTAGGTGAGTGATATTTTTATTTAGAACTAAAACTATTCAATCTAAACTTTTCACTATTTATTCCTTATAACATAGATCATGCTCTAGTGGTATGACCTTTCAGTTCATTACATGAGAAAGACCAAGTATCTATATCCTCAATAGAGATACAAGGAACACATTGAGTACTTGAGAATGATTTAGTAGAGGAACTATGAGATACACAACTATCCTGATATGATAACAAATTTAAAATGGACTAATATATTTAGTTCTAATATTTCCCTTAATTTCATAAATCAAAATATTATTTTAATGATATATTCATTGAAATACCTTCTCACCAACTTAAAAATGTAGATCTCTCCAATGATTGTCCATATGAATTTTCTGTCGAATATATACTACCTTGGTGTATTGCTAAATAACACTAAAATTATCTATAATTTCATTATATTTCTCATGTACCAGTTTTATTTTTTCTCCAACATCATCTCAGTATGTTGGAACTCTGTGGTTCTTGTTATAGAGGTATGTATAACAATCCAACTGAATGGTCAACTAAATGTTATTATTTTAATAAAGTCCTATAAAATTAATGTTATGATTTTAAACACCATTTAGATCTATATAATAGTATATCTACATATACTATAGGGTTTAATGGTACCCTCATACTGATATATTTATGAGGATTATATAGAGTGATATCATTCAATACTATATATCAATCTTGTTGAAGACTTATCTATAACATAATGGTAAACCTTAAATATCTATTAGATACCATAGAATATGGTACAAAAAGAAACCTTAACACTTAAATACCATATATGATATAAATTTTATCAAGAGGTAAATATTATCAAATGGTACTTAAATGCATTATATTCAATTTGACATTAGATAAAACACAAATAACATTGTTCCATTTAGATGTTTTGGGGAGTTTGGAGATGAAATCCATCATAATGTTTTCCCATTTCCATTATCCTATTGGTAGTGGTTTTAACATCCCCTTATAACTGTGTATCTCTTTAAAAAAATTATTATATAAAATTAATTAAAGTACATACTCAGTAGTACCCTTTTTAATTTTATCCCTCTATAAATACTCATCCAAATCACTATAAATCTTCATTCTTTTGGGATGAATTGATAATGATAAACTTTGAGCTTCCTCCAACATCTAATTATTCATGTAAAAAATTTATGGGAAACATAATCAAATCATAAACCATATCATTCCTTCAAATCAAGGTTGAAATCAAGAATATTCCACACATTCTTTTGCAGTTTTCATCCTCCTTCTGTGCCTTTTTAATCATCACATAGATATATGGTTGAAAATTAATTTGAGAAATATATGACATATCCCTTTTCATAAAGATTCCAAGATCCATATTCTAAAAATCTAATGGTATTGTATATTTTTCAAACCTTATCTTGGAAAAATAATATGGCCCATATTCATAGGGTGGCAATGTATTAAGTAGTAATTATCTTTGATCAACTCCAACCATATTATCAAGCACATTTTCAAATAATTCTATGTGAATATATAAATTATTCTTTCATGGTTAGTATATATGTAACATAATTCACCAAAAATATAATTCCTATTTATTTTCAACGAAAAATTTACTGCTACCAACTTTGAATCATGAGATAGGTTATTTTGTTTTAAAAAATCCCAATTGGTGAAAGGCATAGGATTTCATATTATCATTCTATTTGAGGACACACCCTAGTCCATTCTTTTGATTAATCACTATATATCACAAACCCTGATCTACTTCAGGGTTGTGTGATAATAGGTGTACTCAAAAAAAATATTTTTTTCACCTTTATATTTTATTCACATTAATCTATCCATAGGAAAATGGATCCATTCCAAGTTAAAAAGTTAACTGGGTTAGATATCCATGAGAAATCCTTTAAAATGTTTTGGCAGTATCCAGACAAACCCATAAAAATATATATCTCGGTTACCATGGTTGGACCATCCCATTGTTAAATTATATCCATATTTGAATGAGACACTAATATACTCTCACTTTAAATTATGTTTCACGTGAATGAATGTTTCTTAGTCCAAAATTCACACTTGGTAAATTTAGCATACAAATTTTCCTTCCTTAGGGTCTTTAGTATAATCCTCAAATTTTCTTTAGGATCTTCCTTTGTTTTTGAATATATATGAATATCGTCAATAGATGCTACCAAAAACTAATTAAGGTATTCTTCAATGAATATATTATTTAAATCTATGTAGATAGAATTAGAATGCTTAAGTCCAAATTATATTACTATAAATTCATAATGACCATGATGTATATGGAAGGTTGTCTTGGGTATATCCTTCTTCTTTCACTTTTATTAATGATATCCATATCAAATATCAGTATTGGGAAAATATTATGTTCCTAAAAGTTGATCAAATAAATCATAGATATAGGTTAAAGGATACATGATCTTAATAGTGATCTTTTTATTTTCACAATGATCAATTAAAAGACACATCATCCCATCATTCTTTATAATAAAAATAGTGGGTTCACACTATGGTGACACGCTAGGGAGTATAAATCCAATATCAATATTCTACTATAATTTCATAATTATTTCCTCCAACTCAGTCATGGAATTTCTATATGGAGACTATTAAATAGGTGTAACACCGGTTATGGTTTTTATTGAAAATCCAACATCACAATTCAGGGAAATACTAGAAAAATATTCAAGAAGTACATCATCGAAATCATGAACAATAGGTATATGTTCGATTTTGAGTTTATCCTAAACCATTTTAGATAAATATCCCTCATGAATAGGTAGAAAGATACATATAATAGAAATAAAATACATTAAAAGTATATATTCATCCTCATAATGAAAAATGATAATAGTTTAATTTATAATATCAAACATGACCTTATTTCCAAGGAAATTGATATGGGAATTATATTGAGAGAGTAAATTCAAGCCCAAAATCTAATCAAATTTAATTATAGGTATAATCAAATGATTTCCAAGAACCATATTCCAATAAACATCAATCAGAGAGCATTTATAAACTTAAGATGTGATACTCATAACATTATGATATTTTACTTCTAACTCAATATCTAATAATTGATGTAGTGTTGTGGTACCATAATAAAATTTTAGAAATATAAAAGAGTGGGTATATCAATAATTAAATAAAACATTTGTAGTTATAGAGTGGATGGTTATTGTACCATTCATAACTTCATTCTCATGACACACTTCAGTAGTTATTATCACGTGATATTTTCCTTTGTCTCTAGGATTAAGTAGTTTTAAACACCAATTTTCTTTATTAACCATTATGTTCATGCACTCATTGGCTTAATTTTAATACTCCATAAAATTATTGAATTGGAGTGTGAGTTGAAAATTCTATTGATCTATTTCACACTTTTATTCATTGACTGACTCTTTAGATAAGATATGCATTCTTTTTTTCAATGGAATTATTTTCCTCAAATAATATATTCGAAAAATCCCAGAAGGAAATTTCAACCATTGTTCCTTACACACTTATGACATGAAATAAGATTAACTTTCATTTCATGGGTTTTATTATTTTAATTTTCTAAAAATTCTATCATTATAATTTTATCCCCAAAACCTCGAGATCGCTAAGAGACTCTAATTTATAATTTGAGCTTCATATCTCATCAAATTATTTCTTAATATTTATCAATGTATCTTATATAAAATTCCTTTTAGAGACATTTTCACAAGAATATAAAGAATCATTAAAATTAACTTTCATTTTTTATTGTAAAATGGGATTCATTTGATGAAAATTTTGTGAATTTATCCTCATATGAACTATTGGATTCATCAAAATTTTGTTATAGTTCCATGAATAACCTCTTCATTTTAATTCTATGAGTTTAAAAAAATTAGTTATTTAAAAATAAGTTTACAAACTCTTATTATTTAATTGAGTAAACTTCCTCCTATTTCCTTATATTCTTCATAAGATTACATGACTAATTTGCTTTGTCTTACTAAAAATATACTATTATGATAACTTTTCCATGTTATGGATACTATAAAACATAAAAATATTTTTAGTTTTACTTATCCATTTCTTGAAAATTATACTATTAGTGTAACCACTAATGGATGGTGATGTTTTCTATATAAAAAACCCAAAAGGAAGTTATTCCTTAATTTAGCCATTTTATGAACTGCATGATTCACATTATCATCCATTTTTTGAGATATTTGGGTGAGAATTGACAAATTATTACACATTACTTCACCCATTTAATTTTATTTCTCATGAGGATGGTCACATCATTAACCATCACATCCAACATTTACAGGATTCTTCTTGGGTATCGATATTGACTAAGTCCAAAAAAGCATATTATCAACAATAATAATCATAATGAGTAATCATGAAATCATGAAAAATCATTCATAATATGTCTAAATCATAACACATTAATTTCAAATGATGAAAACTTAAGTTTAACCTAGTTAATTCATGGTCATAAACTATTAATATTTATCATAATGTTTCATATATATAATTTCAATTTACACAAGAATATCCCCTATATGTGTTTGTATAGATGTGTTTCTTAAGCATAATCATCGTAAACTAGTAGAGATCCAGTTAATACTAAATCAATTCCTTTAATATTTTTTACCCTAAGGTGAATCTATTCCATATCCACATCCACCTTCATGTATATAAATAGAGATTTATTTTCAAATAATATCACAAAATCTATAATTTACCAAATCATTAAGATGTTATCTTATACATGTTATTATCCTAATGTTTTAAAAAAATCTAACCCTAATCTAAAAAAAATTAACTAAACCCTAATTAGATACCAATTGAGGCTACCCAAGAACATCATACATTGATATTACATTATGTTAGATAAATATTTAATAAATTTCACAATTATACATACCCCAGAACTATAAATATTTTGTTTCTTTAGAGACTAGATACATAATAATCATATTTATTGAAATATTTTCATTAACTCCCATAAAGATCTTCTCACATGGTATACTTCATATACGTACACAAATTAAAATAATTCTTCATATAATGGTGAAAGAAGTCATAAGAAAGGGTAAGATCAAATTCTAAGTATGGTTAATCATAGGAGATATCAATCAATGGTAATAAGTTAGCATAAGATTAGTATAATGGTATGAGGATGTAATAATAACTTATTATAATCATAACCAATCATTAAATGATTATTAATCATACAAATTATGGAATAATTATTTTTCATAGAAAAAAATATACTTCATAAGTGTGAAAATTTATCAATAATCAATCATGATTCATGATAAAATCTCAAAATCATAAGACACAAGTATTAATAATACACTTATTCATAGAAAATAACATCCTTAGTCAATTTTCACTACCAATACTATCATTGTGGACAATTTATGATAATTGAAATACTTACCCCATCATTTGAAATGCTCTATTTGGTATAACACACATCTGATTAACTTTATCGTCTCTTAGGAGTTTATTAACTTCATCATGTATTAATATATTTTCAAATCTTTAATCATTACCTAATGCATTATAGAGATATATAATTTTGGGTCCACCCATTAGAAAACAAAATCCAATCACATGTGTTCAAAAATATAATAAAATATTCATCATATAATTACATTCAAAAAGAAAATATGTTTCCTAAACAATTCATCACTCCTTAATAGCATAAATCATGTAAACGGATAGGGTGTCATAAAGGTTTCATCACTACATAACTAACCTCAGGGAAAGTGATAGGTTAAATAGAATAATCCTTAATTAATCCTCATCGTAATACATGAATAGAAATAAATTGGATTGTATCATAAGTAAATATCCCCTGTGAATGTAAATAATAAATTAAGGATATTGACATAGATGAAAATATCATTAAAATGTCATTTGAAAAATTATATGATGACATGAGAAATTATCATCTTTATCACACATTAAATGAAAGTTACTAGAATATTGAGAAAATCATTTTCATTGAAATTAAATGAAGAATATTTTAATAGATGCCTCAATTAAAACCATGTTCAAGATGGTAGTAAAATCTTTTCATGGTTTATATGTTAAAAGAAAACATTCCTTCAAAAAAATTGTAAAAATTCCACAATGACTTATTCAGAAAAATTTTCCAATAAAAACATTCCATTTAAAATATTTTGAAATAAATTTAAATATATTGAATATTAAATTTTTAAAAAAAAAATATAGTATATGGAGTAAATTTCATAAAACAATTTTTAAGAGTTTAAACCAGGATAAAAAATGCCATCGACCAAAAGGGAAATAAGGTTTTATTATTTTAAACATTTTCTCAACCTTATTAATTAAAAAAAGAGAATAAAATGTTACTAATATATACAGAATATATATTAAACAAAAGGATAATGAAATAGAAGTGTTTTAAAGTATAAATCCATATATTTTCCCTCAATGGATGTTTAGCATAACCAATCCCAAAAAAGAAATGAAATTTTGACATGTGCCCCTTACAACTAGTATCGTCTTGCTACGTACAGGTTGAAATATCCTATATAATTAATATTTATTTGATATAAATTATTCATGAACTATATTCATATATAACATAGTATGTATCATTCCTTTATAATTTCCCATTGACCTATTATTAATAATTTCTTCATTTAAATTATCATTCTTGTAAAAACTGGCATGTTTTCCATGTACATTTCAATTTGACAGTTCCATTAACTAAACCATGCTCAAGGTTTCATAATATAAATAATATTAATCATAAAATAAGTATAATATTTATTCTTTATAAATAATTTTTAATTATTAATATAAAGTGGTGATGAAAATTGAATTACATCTCTTTTTGTATACGGTAGTTCGTACATATGTACGAGTGATGTTTCCAATTTTTAATCATTGGAAAAAAATGTTAAATAATAATTCACCATTAAATAATTATTATTATATCATATATATCATATATATAAATTAAAAATATCCTTATTACAATCCATGTAACAAATAAAATAAAAATGAATCACATTACATCATGGTGGTTGTAGTTCACACGTATAGATGAGAGGCATTATCATTTTTCAAATGATAGAATGGTATGAAGCTAGAGGTGATTTTATATTTTTATAAATATCTTATATAATTATTAAATAAATATTAATTTATATCCTTGAATTATGATGATGGAAAATGAATCATATCGCTATGTGGAGGTGGTAATCTACACAAATGTATGATCGATAATTTTATTTCCCATTTAATAAGAAGAAATTCTGAAATGTTTGATCCATTATCAAAATAAAAATTAAATATATTTTATAAAATAAATACACTACTTAATTATTGTTAAAAAATATTTAATGAAGGTGTAAGAAGAAAAAAATTGAGCGTACTATGTTAAGATTATACCACATCGTTAAGAACACTCCTTTGTCTTACACCTTAATCTTCTAATGGATGGTATTATTATAAAAACATGAACAAAATGCATGGTTTGGGTTGTTTTTAAGGTATTTGTGTATTTATTTTCTTATCTATACGATTCATGAGGTGTGAGGAAGAGAGTATATATTTAATTCTTTAATAAGGGAGGGAGAGGGCACACTTTGAGTTTTTCAAAAGATTGAAACATGTTAATGTATTACTTAAGTAAAGTGGGTCCAAAATTACAAATAATAATAAAAAAGGTTCAATTGAAAATAAAATCAAAAAATAAAATAATCACATGATTTTGTGAAAGTTTAAACCTAATAGTTTAGTTTAATCCCCACTTGATCCCTTTTTAACCCTAAAAGTGGTAATTTTTTTACTGTTTTATCTATTCATTATGAATAAAAATTAAGTTTACCTTCTTAAGTAATATTAAATATTATGATTAAAAATATTTAATAATTTTTAAAACATACATTTTCTATATGTATTATACATTTATTTAAAATTAAGGGTTAAAAATTCTTTTAAAAACTATTTTTAGAAAAAATTATATTTAAATATAAAACTATATTTATTCATATTCCATTCCTAGTAAATACTATTAGATGAGTGTTAAAAATTATTTTATATTTTATATAAAAATTTAATTTGAATAATTAATCATTAGATTTTACATAAATTTATTAAGTTCATAACACACTATCTGTATATGAACTATTTTTCAAAAAAAACATCTCTATTTACATTTAAATGATTTTATTTTTATTTATATCTAATTGATAACCAGTTAAGTATTTTTATACATGTGTAAAAAATAAATTTTCATAATTTAGGTAGATGTATTAATACCATCCAATCCAATGGATAGTTGATAATTTTCAAATCAAATAATAATATTTTAATAACCATATGAGTTTGTTTAAACTCTGGGGGTCTCTATAAAGAAAGCTATCAATGAAATAAAATTAATTTAAAGAAAAATTTATCCTAAATTCTCAATTTGTTACAAAACACCTAAATTTATTGATATTATGATTTAAGAACATATCTTATTATTGTATCATGTGTTGAGATTTATGTAATATGTTTCAATATTGTCTTATTATCCCTCATTTAGATGATTTCGATTTGACTCTAAGAACATATTATCTATTGAAATAAAATAAATAATTATCATTGAAATGTGAAATCACATTTCATATTTCAAACCAATATACAATCATCTATCAATGAAAGGATGAAAATGAGCTCTCTAAGAAAAAAATCTATTATAAGAGTTATGACACATAATCATTGGGGATATCTATCTCGAACAACATGAGAAATACTCAATGATAGGATTGAACTATTTTAAGGTTAAATGATATCTTTCTTAATTTTTTTGATAAAATTATATAAATTATATCATGAGTAATGTCTATCTATTATATACCCTTAGTTAGCTTCACTATTAAGTGAAAATTAAAATTTTGAGGATAAAATTTAGTTAGGGGGGAGAATTTAATACAGTAAAAAAAATTAATATATTTTTTTAATATACTCTTTGATAAATAACTTGGTCCACACATAAAATTAACTAAAATGATCCACCAAATATTTATTTTTAAGAAAATTTAATAATAATAAAACCTATAGTAAATAATAATATATTAGCTGGTTAGAAATTCTTATATTAGATGATACATAATTAATATGAGTTACTATATAAAAGAATTATCCATTCCCAAATAATTACATAATTTATTAATAAATTAAAATTGAATAATTTAAAATATTATATTTATAATATATAATATTTTAATATATTAACTAATAAATTAATATAATTAAGTTCAGAATTTGTGTGTGATATTACTATTAACACATAATATTCTCAAAGATTATTTTGGAATAAAAGTATATGTCGTTATATTTTCATTAAAAAATACATTTATAATTTTATAATTTTAATTTTTAAAAAATTAATTAATTTTTTAATTCAACATATCAATATTCACCTAAAGATAAATTTTAAATTTTTTTAAAATAATATATTTTTATATCGAAATAGGTTGGGGATTAGCCCCTTTGTTAAAAAACGTAAAATAAGAACACCAACCCCTTTTGAGCTAAGATGAGGGAGAACCCATTAAATTCCCAAACACCAGTGGCATGTAGCTTTATATAATATTAGAAAAAACCCCAATGATACAGATCCCATTACAAGTGAGTCCAATAAAAATATATCCAAACTGGACTAACAGGCCCAACACACTCCAAAATCAAAAAAAAGGCTAGCCGCTACCATGGTGTCCAACTTACCAACACCACCAAGGGCCACCACGATCCACCATCATTGCCCAAGAACCTGCACACTGCCATAGCCAGATGTGCTCAAAAACCCACTGCCAAGAAAAATCTAGTCGTCGAAGCCTCATCGCAACCCTGAGGGACCAGATCCGACGACAAAACCCGTTGTCGAGCCATCCATTGAGGACCAGCGGAGAACCGCACTGGACACTAATAGTAGCTGCCATCATAGCACAGAGCTCCACTGTAGAAACTGCCAAGAAACCCCATCTGCTAAAGCAGCAATGTTGAAAACCCAGTAGCAGCGTCCATAAAAAGAACCTGCCGCTAAACTGAACAAGATCTATAAAAGAGAACCAGATCACCAACGAAGAGCATCACTCCGACTGAAAGGTGCCCATCCAAGACCAGAAAAATGTCGCACCATCACGGAATGCTTCTATTGAGGAATGTCAAAAACCATGACCACAGATCTAGCACCATTTTTGGACACTAAACTAAAACCACCTCTGTTTTGGAAGGCTTCCTGGTTGGCACACCGTGTAACACCTCCTCAATTGTAGCACCAAGTTGTTTCTCTTTTAATGAGGTGTTTTTAATGTGGTCCAATACTGCGTGAATTAATTTACGCAGTGACACGCTTTTGACACAGAGACATTATTTGATGCTAATTATTTTTTTTATATAAGGAGGCAGCGGCAAGGAATTTCAACCCACCGGCATCAACAACACCAAGAAATCCCATTTGTTGATCGCCTTTCATCGGTGATTATCCTTCTTGTTATCTGCCTTTTTTGATCTAAACTTTTATTCTTGAGTATTAATTTTGAGATCCCATCCATGTCGTGACCCGTCCTCGGGGCCCATGCCGTGACTACCCCAAGCCCGCCTTCCATAGGCTAGGGGCTGGCGACTTGCACCAAGGTATAAATCCCAACAAAAGGGAAGGAATTGCATTTGAAAAGTAAACAAGCACCACAGAGTAAGCAAGAGGAAAATTAAACACTAAGTAAAAACTATAACAAGCTGTGCTGAAAGTAAAAGGGGCCGGAAATACAAGCCCAACTGTAAAGTACAACCGAATGGAAAAACAGCAACTGAAAGGAAAATCCGCAGCGTCGAGCCGTCCTCTGGAAGTCCCACCTGAAGGCTTGGTATAGATAGCCTCCACAGCTCCTCGGTCCAACCATCTGCTCCGAGTACGCCCCGCCCATTGGTCCACCTCCAGGTACCGTCCTGCTCCGCAAGCCTCCACCACGATCAGTGTTGTCCGTCGTCTGCAACCAACACAACGAGGTGCGGGCATAGCCCGTGCAGGGGTGAGTATAAGCTACTTAGTAGGGACCCCGAGACCCCCTAAGGTCTCCCAGAATCCACAAAGGATAATCCACAAGGAAAGATACAATCACGAAGTAACAACCGACACTGCTTTGGTATATGCCCATACATATACCTAAGTCATCAATTCCCGTTCGGCTCCAACATCCGAGCCCAAGCACAACCCAGTCCACACAGGAAAGCAAAGACGTATACCCACACAGGATATCACAACACAATCGACAAAGGAGAGTAAACAGTAATCCACATAGGATAGCTCAACACAATCCACAAAGGAGAGTAAACAGTAAATCCACACAGGATAGCTCAACACAATCCACAAAGGAGAGTAACACAGAAGATTCAGCTCACGCAGGTATACTTCTTCGGATGAAGATAAAGATGATCACTGATCCATCTAAGTCGTCGGACCCACAAAGGATCGATAGGTAACTAACCCCCACAAAGACCCACACAGGATCGGGCCCACACAGGACTTGTAGGCGCTGGCTCACACAGAACCGCTGAGCGCTGACCCACACAGGATCGGACCCACATAGGATCGGGCCCACACAGGACCTGTAGCACTAATCCAGGTAGGATAGCTGAGTGTTGTAGTCGTCGCAGTCCACTGAGGATCTCTGCACAGTCGTCGTCACAGTCCACTGAGGATCTCTGCACAGTCGTCATCGCAGTCCACTGAGGATCTCTAGACAGTCGTCGCTGTCGAAGTAGCAGTCACATCCAGCTCTAGGGTTCCGCACACAGCAAGCTCGTTCGGGAGGGTCCGCTCCACGAGCTGAGAGGCCGATACATCAACTGTCACAAAGTCCAAAGTTGATGTATCCAAAAGTTTCGTATCGTCAACAGGAACTCAACGTCGCAGACGGCGCGTTAATCGGACGCCCGGTCTGAGAGTTATTGGCTTTTTCGTCCCAGGGGCCCGATTGGCTTTTAAGGAAAAACCAACCCGACCTTACTCCACCTGGTCCAAACCTCGAGCGGAGTATGCCAAAAGATCCGTCTCACTTAAAGAAATTCAACAAAGCTGACGGCACGTCAATCGGATGTCCGTAGCTCAAGATATGAGTGTTTCCACTCCGAGGGCCAGGTTGGTTTCGTGTATGAACCAACCCGGCCGAACTCAAAGTATTCTGAAACCTTGAGTGCGATATACCGAAATGACCGTCTCGATCCAAGGATCGCATTGACGCTAACGGAGCGTCATTCGGAGGCCCGTATCTCAACTTACGGGCATTTGACCGAAAATAGTCCGAAGACGGGGGGGTCCGGGCCCGGGCCGACCCGACCCGACCCCCCCCCCCCCCCCACCCCCCACCCCCTGGGTCGGCCGAACCGGTTCGACCTGACCCGGTCCGACCCGGTCCGGTCCGGCCAGGGCATGGCCCGGCCGGTCGGACCGGCCTGGCCCGGTTCGGTTGAGCGGTCGAACGGCCGCTCGCTGCGGGGCGCTTCCCCCGCGGCCTGGAGGTGTCGCGGCCCCCCGCGTGGGGCCGCGCCGGATCAAAGGACACGGCTTTGGCGCGTCCGAGTGCGCCGGACCCGCGCGGCCGTGGGTCCGCGGGCACCGCCGCCGCGGCTTCGGCCGCGGTGGTCCTGTCTGGCGGCGCGCCGGGGCGCCGCCGCTCCCGGCTGTCGGTGCCGCCGGCGGCTTCCGCGTGCCCCCGAAGTTGCTCTGGTGGTCCGATTCTGTTCCCGTCTACGCCGCTTCTCCTCCTGGGACTCGTTCTTCACTGCGGAAGCATCAAATTTCTATTGCGGCATGTTCCTTCATTGCCCGTCAATCCACACAACAACGAAGAACAGTGGAGGGTTGTCGGGCCGTGTTCGTTTGGCCCGCACCCTCCGCGTTAGAGATAAACAACGGGAGAAATAATATTCAACACATGAATCAACAATTTTAATGGATTAAAATTTTTCTTATTGTCCGGTTCTTCACTTTTAAAAGAAACGATCACGGGAAAAAGGAATTATTCACAACAACCCCTACCTCGTAGTCGTCGTCGTACGCACGTTCTTCGCAGATTTGTTCATCGCGGAAGGAGGGGATCGTCACATCATCGCGGAAGGGCGTCGCGTCGTCGCGGAATCCGGCGTTGAGTCAGCGAACTCAACGGACCAAGAAACAAAAGATTTAATTTAATTATATAAAATTAAATCCGTGTTTTGTTAAAAAAACACAAGGGAGATTTAAGAGAAACCCGAAGTCTCTTACCTCAAACAGTTGATCGAAGATTCGTTGCAGAGGAAGAGACGTCACAGAAGAACGTTGCAGGAAGGGAACGTCGGCATCGCGGAACACGGCGTCGCGTCGTCGATTTCTGCAGGTTCGTCATTCTTCGTCGGAGGTCGGCGTTCTTCGCGTTCTTCGCGTTCTTCGCGAAGGAGGATGAAGGCTCAAGGATTCTGTCAAGCCTCTCAATGTGTAATCCTCCAAATTTCGTGTTGGTCTTATTTTATTATTACGCCAACAAATGAAAAAGGTAAGTAACGAGCCATCAATTCGTTGAATTAATTCAACGGAAGAAACCGCCCGTTTAATTCACGAATAAAACCGCCCAATTAAATGGTGCGTTAAGAATTTAAGAAAACGCATCAGTTGACTTTCATAATGACGGTTTTTCACGGGTGCGTTACTTAGCGGAAAAGAAACGGCGGGGCTCGTGCGGGCCCCACCTCACAAATATCCTACCAAGAGGGTAGGATATTTTTGGATAGTACTCTATCCGTTTCAACTCAGTTTAATCCGCTTTTAAGTGGCTTTAAGTGGCTTCCAAGTGGCTTAAGTGAAATAAAATAAAGTTGTCGTAAAATTATTTTATTTCTTAACTTTAAGACCGAAAATTAAAAACCACACCCGAGAAAATGCAACTTCGGAAGAGGCGTTTCTAAGTGAATACTGGCGCTGCGATTTCATCGGTGCCCTCAGAATTTGATTCCGGGCACCGGTTCAAAAGTTAGAAAAACCTGCTCGTCCGTTCACTGAACGTACCCGAGCCAAACTTCGGAAAATGATTCCAGGCACACCGGGCCTCGGAATCAGGTTCCGTCAGAAACTGCGCCCTTGTAAAATTCCAAAGAAAATTAAGAAAAAAAATTCCTTGAAATTTATGGGTATTTACATTACTCCCACCTCAGGGCTTTACGTCCCCGTAAAGATACATCAAAAACTAGGGAAACAAATGTGGGTACTGAGCACGCATCTGAGCCTCCCGCTCCCATGTGCTCTCCTGGAGGTTCCTGTGCTGCCATCTGATGCGCACAAGAGTAATAGATTTCCCACGTAGGACCCGCTCCTGTCGGTCCTCTATCTCCACCGGGATCTCTGCAAAAGTCGCCCTATCATCCACGTCTATCTCCCCATGGTCAATGATGTGCGTCGGGTCGTGCACGTATCTCCTCAGCTGAGATATGTGGAAGACGTCGTGCACCCGGTGCAACTGAGGTGGCAGAGCCAGGCGATAAGCCACCTCGCCAATCCTGTTGAGGACCTGGAAAGGTCCGATGAAGCATGGAGACAACTTGCCACCTCGGCCAAATCTCCGTAATCCACGTCGAGGTGAGACACGCAAGAAGACGTGGTCACCATCCTCGAACTCTAGTGGTCTCTGCCTCCTGTCAGCATATGACTTCTGTCGGCTCTGAGCTGTCCTCATCCGCTCCTGGATGACCTGGACCTTCTCTGTCATGGCATGGACCATCTCTGGTCCCACAAGTGCTGACTCCCCAGGGTCTGTCCAGCACAAAGGAGATCTGCAAGGCCTGTCGTACAACGCCACGTATGGTTCCATCCCGATGGTGGAGTGGTAGCTGTTGTTGTACGCAAACTCCACCAAGGGTAGGTGGTCCTCCCAGCTACGACCAAAGTCGAGGACACATGCGCGGAGCTTGTCCTTGAGAGTCTGAATGGTCCTCTCCGTCTGACCATCCGTCTGAGGGTGAAAGGCAGTGCTCAGACGTAGCCGCGTCCCGAACACCTTCTGCAACCCCTTCCAAAGCTAGGAAGTAAAGCGAGCATCCCGATCGGAGACGATAGTCGATGGCACACCGTGAAGCCGTACAATCTCCTGAATGTAGAGACGCATCAAGCTCTCCACTGAGCCCTGCTCTCGGATGGGTAAGAAATGTGCCGACTTGGTGAGTCGGTCAACAATCACCCAAATGGAGTCGTGACCTCTGGAAGTGCGTGGAAGTCCAGTCACAAAGTCCATAGATATGTCGTCCCACTTCCACTCCGGGACCTCCAAGGGCTGTACCAAGCCTGCTGGTACCTGATGCTCTGCCTTCACCTGTTGGCAGGTGAGGCACCGTGATACGAACTCTGCCACAGCCTTCTTCATGTCCGGCCACCAGTGTTGTCGTCTGAGATCCTGGTACATCTTCACCACTCCAGGATGTACCGCCAAAGGAGAAGTTTGAAACTCTCTCAGCACCTCCTCTTGTAAAGCGACTGGTACCAAGGTACATCCTCTGAAAAGGACATCGTGCCCTGCTCCAAGGGAGAAACCATCAGGTGCCCGTCCCGAGGATATCTGTGCACGTCGTGTCTCACAGTCAGCGTCCCCATGCTGTGCCTCTCTGACCCGCTGCAGTAGTGGAGGGGTGAATGTGAGAGACTGAAGGAAGGCTGCTCCGTCTCTATCCACGAAGGATATCTGAAAAGCGGCTAGCTGGTCTGTCGCCTCCTCAAGTAGCTGGATGCCCGTCCTCCTGCTGAGGGCATCGGCTACCACGTTCCCCTTCCCAGGAGTATAGACTATCTCAAAGTCATATTCCTGGAGGAACTCGAGCCATCGCCGCTGTCTCAGGTTCAGGTCCTTCTGAGAGAAGATGTACCTGAGACTCTGGTGGTCAGAAAAGACTATAAAGCGCTCACCCATCAGATAGTGCCGCCATGTCTTCAGAGTGAAGACCACTACTGCTAACTCCAGGTCATGGGTAGCGTAGTTCTGCTCATGCGGCCTCAGCTGACATGATCCATAGGCAATCACGGCCCACTCCTGCATCAGGACACATCCAAGTCCAGTCCCTGATGCATCGCAGTAGACTACGTATCCAACTCCCTCGTCAGGCAACCTCAAGATAGGTGCGCTGTTCAATCTCTGCCTCAACTCCTGGAAGCTCTGCTGACATCTGTCTGACCACACAAAGGGTTTCCCCTTCTTCGCCAAAGCTGAGAGTGGCGCCGCAACTCTGGAAAAGTCTGGCACAAATCTCCGATAGTATCCAGCTAGTCCCAAGAAACTATGCACCTCTGTCACACTCCTGGGTGGTTCCCAAGCTAGCACTGCCTCGATCTTCGTGGGATCCACTGCAACTCCCGCCTCAGAAATGACGTGCCCCAAGAATTGGACCTCACATAACCAGAACTGGCACTTCGAGAGCTTTCCATAAATATGGTGCTCTCGGAGTGTGTCCAGTACAACCCGTAAGTGGTAGGCGTGCTCCTCCTCCGTCGTGGAGTACACCAAAATGTCTTCAATGAAGACCACAAAAAATCGATCGAGGTATGGATGGAAGATCCTGTTCATGAGGCTCATGAACACTACTGGAGCATTGGTTACGCCGAAAGGCATAACCAAGAACTCATAGTGGCCATACCGACATCTGAAGGCCGTCTTCTGCACATCCTCGTCTCGAACTCTGAGCTGATGATAGCCTGACCTGAGGTCTATCTTCGAGAACCACCGTGCTCCCTTGAGCTGATCGAAGAAGTCATCAATCCTCGGTAGCGGATACTTTTTCCTCACTGTCACCTGGTTCAGGCGACGATAATCGACACACAGTCGCAAGCTCCCGTCCACCTTCTTGGCGAACAAAATCGGGGAAGCCCAGGGTGAAACACTGGGTCGGATGAACCCTTTCCCTGCAAGTCCTCCAACTGTACCCGTAGCTCTCGAAGCTCAGTGGGGGCCATCCGATATGCTGGAGTGGATATCGGGGCTGTCCCAGGGTAAATATCAATATAAAAGTCTACCTCTCTGCGAGGAGGTATCCCTGGAACATCGTCGGGGAAGACGTCCACATACTGATCCACCACTATAGGAAAACTAGGAATCTGCACGTCAACAGCTCCAAGGATGAGGCTAGACAACTGATGAGTGATGGGCTGTCCTCTCCTCTGCGGGAGTCCATCCTATGCTGCGAAGGCTCCCTTCTTGCTGGTGAAGGTGAACATGCTCCCGTCAGTGTGCACACATCGCACCTTGCGGCTAAAACAGTCAATCTGAGCATAGACTGTAGATAACCAATCCATGCCCAAGATGACGTCGTAAGGCCTCGATGTCGCTACTAGAAGATCCCAGCCAAAGCTCTCACCTTCTAGAGTAAGCCGACACTGCCAGCACCAGTGCGTAATCGTCGAGTCTGCTCCCGTAGGAGTCTCTAGCCGTAAGGATCGAGCCAACGGCTCTGTCGGAATCTCCGAGCTCCGAAAAAGGGCAGCGGCTATGAAAGAGGGACTCACTCCTATGTCTATAAGAAGTGCAGCAAGGGTGGAATAGACACAGATCGTACCTCGAATCATCTCTGGCGTGCCGTGGTCATAGGCCTCTGCTGCCTGGAGCTGTGCCTGTCTCTGCCCGCCATCTCCCTGTGGTCGGAGCGGACCTCCTAGTGGTGGTGGTGGTAGAGCCTCAAAGCATCGCCCACCACCTGCTGCTCGTCCAGCTCCTCTGCCTCGTCCGTCTCCTCCCTACAGACCGCCATAGTCGACCCTCTGCCTCTGCCTGGGTGGCCCCTCCACCGTCTGCTGCTCCTCGGTACGGCGGGTCGGACAGTCACGAGCCATGTGGCCCTGCCCGCCGCACGAGTAGCACTGCCTGCCTCTCGGAAGACTGGCTTCGTGCTGTGTGCCCCGCACTGCTGAGCCAGTGTCCTGAGGTCGTCTACGAGAGGGTCTGGTCTGCCTGGAACCCTGAGTCATCTGTCGGCTACCAGCTGCCGAAGACTCTGCTACCTATCGCCCTGCGGTAGGTCTCGCGGTGGACTCAGCCAGAAAGCTCTCGATCAGAAGGGCTCGCTCTAGCACTCCTGTCTGGGTCGGGATGCTGAGGGAGATCAGCGATGCCCTGATCTCGTGTCTCAAACCCTACTCGAAGGTCCGGGCACGGAAGAAGGGGTCTCGTACCATGTATATCGAGTAGCGAGAAAGGTCGGTAAACCTCGCCGCGTACTGGGTGACCGTCAAGCTGCCCTGTCGCAGCTGAAAAAGCTCCTGAATGCACACCACACGGAGGGTGGCCGCGACGAACTCTGAGCGGAAGAGGCTCTCGAAGTCCATCCAGATGAGGGAGGCCTCATCGTATACCTGGATCATCAAGCTCCACCATCGTCCTGCTGCTGCGTGCAGTAGGCTCGCCACGAGGATCACCATGAGGTCTGCTGGTGTCCTCACTAGCCTGAAAACTCGAACGACCGCCTCCAGCCAGTCCTCGGCAGCCTGGGGGTCCGTCTCCCCACGAAACCTGGGTGATCGCTGGCGCTAGAACTCGTGCAGAGCTCCGAGGCGACGTTTATTGTCTGCGGTCGGTGCTGGAAGCATCGGGGGCTTTGCAGGTAAAGGTACCGTCGGTGCCTCTGCTGTCAATGGGCCCTGTACCGAGGCCTCGTCGCTCGGCAGGCTATCGTCGCGCTCTACTCTTGGAACCCTAGCTGGCTGCCTTCGTGGGGCCATCCTGAAAAGGAAACAAGTGCGCCACGGTCAGAACAGTATACCTGGTGAGCTGACACAAGTAATCACAAAGAAAACTTGAAACACACATGCAATCAATGTTTTTGTGCATTAAGTTGGAAATCAGAAGTCAGGGTCCTGGTGTACGGATACGTCGGCCGCCGCACCAACACTGGACTCCCTGGACTGATAACCACACTCAGTACGCTAAACACTATTGCTTCACATAGAAGAAAGATCAGAGTATGTGGTAGAACCGACCGCCTCTGATACCAATTTGTCATGACCCTTCCTCGGGGCCCATGTCGTGACAACCCCAAGCCCGCCTTCCATAGGCCAGGGGCTGGCGACTAGCACCAGGGCGTAAATCCCAACAAAAGGGAAGGCATTGCCTTTGAAAAGTAAACAAGCACCACAGAGTAAGCAAGCGGAAAAATAAACACTAAGTAAAAACTGTAACAAGCTGTGCTGAAAGTAAAAGGGGCCAGAAATACAAGCCCAACTGTAAAGTACAACTGAAAGGAAAAACAGAAAATGAAAGGAAAATCCACAGCGTCGAGCCATCCTCTGGAAGTCCCACATGAAGGGTGGGTACAGATAGCCTCCACAGCTCCTCGATCCATTCGTCTGCTCCGAGTACGCCCCGCCCAGTGGTCCACCTCTAGGTACCGTCCTGCTCCGCAAGCCTCCACCACGATCAGTGCTGTCCGTCATCTGCAAACAACACAACGAGGTGCGGGCATAGCCCGTGCAGGGGTGAGTATAAGCTACGCAGTAGGGACCCCGAGACCCCCGAAGGTCTCCAAGAATCCACAAAGGATAATCCACAAGGAAAGATACAATCACGAAGTAACAACCGACACTGATTAGGTATATGCCCATACATATACCTAAGTCATCAATTCCCGTTCGGCTCCAACGTCCGAGCCCAAGCATAACTCAGTCCACAGAGGAAAGAAAAGACGTATACCCACACAGGATAGCACAACACAATCCACAAAGGAGAGTAAACAGTAATCCACATAGGATAGCTCAACACAATCCACAAAGGAGATTAAACAGTAAATCCACACAGGATAGCTCAACACAATCCACAAAGGAGAGTAACACAGAAGATTCAGCTTACATAGGTATACTTCTTCGGATGACGATAAAGATGATCACTGATCCATCTAAGTCGTCGGACCCACAAAGGATCGATAGGTAAATAACCCCCGCAAAGACCCACACAGGATCGGGCCCACACAGGACCTGTAGGCGCTGGCTCACACAGAACCGCTGAGCGCTGACCCACACAGGATCGGACCCACACAGGATCGGGCCCACACAGGACCTGTAGCACTAATCCACGTAGGATAGCTGAGTGCTGTATTCGTCACAGTCCACTGAGGATCTCTTCACAGTTGTCGTCGCAGTCCACTGAGGATCTCCGCACAGTCGTCATCGCAGTCCACTGAGGATCTCTGCACAGTCGTCGCTGTCGAAGTAGCAGTCGCAGCCAGCTCTAGGGTTCCGCACACAGCAAGCTCGTTCAGGAGGGTCCGCTCCACGAGCCGAGAGGCCGATACATCAACTATCACAAATTCCGAAGTTGATGTATCCAAAAGTTCCGTATCGTCAACAGGAACTCAACGTCGCAGACGGCGCGTCAATCGGACGCCCGGTCTGAGAGTTATTGGCTTTTTCGTCCAAGGGGCCTGGTTGGTTTTAAGGAAAAACCAACCCGACCGTACTCCACCTGCATCCAAACCTCGGGCGGAGTATGCCAAAAGATCCTTCTCAATTAGAGGAATTCAACAAAGCTGACGGCACGTCAATCAGACGTCCTTAGCTCAAGATATGAGTGTTTCCGCTCCGAGGGCCTGGTTGGTTTCGTGTACGAACCAACCCGGCCGAACTCAAAGTATTCTGAAACCTTGAGTTCTATATACCGAAACGACCGTCTCGATCCAAGGATTTTTTTGCCGCTGACGGCACGTCGTTCGGAGGCCCGTAGCTCAAGTTATGGGAATTTGACCAAAAACAGTCCGAAGACGGGGGGTCCGGGCCCGGGCCGACCCGGCCCGACCCCCCCCCCCCCCCCCCCCCCGGTTCGGTCGAGCGGCCGAACGGCCGCGCACTGCGGGGCGCTGCCCCAGCGACCTGGAGGTGTCGCGGCCCCCCGTGTGGGGCCGCGCCGGATCAAAGGACGCGGCTTTGCTGCGTCCGAGTTCGTCGAACCCGCACGGCCGCGGGTCCGCGGGCGCCGCCGCGCCGGCGACCCGCGCCGCCGGCGGCTTACGCGGGCCACCGAAGTCGCTCCGGTGGTCCGATTCTGTTCCCGTCTGCGCCGATACTCCTCTCGGGACTCGTTCTTCACTGCGGAACCATCAAATTTCCATTGCGGCATGTTCCGTCGTCGTCCGTCAATCCGCACAACAACGAAGAACGGCGGAGGGTTGTCGGGCCGTGTTCGTTTGGCCCGCACCCTCCGCGTTAGAGATAAACAACGGGAGAAATAATATTCAACACATGAATCAACAATTTTAATGGATTAAAATTGTTCTTATTGTCTGTTTCTTCACTTTTAAAAGAAACGGTCACGGGAAAAAGGAATTATTCACAACAACCCCTACCTCATAGTCATCGTCGTACGCACATTCTTCGCAGATTTGTTCGTCGCGGAAGGATGGGATCGTCGCGTCGTCGCGGAAGGGCGTCGCGTCTTCACGGAATCCGGCGTTGAGTCGGTGAACTCAACGGACCAAGAAACCACAGATTTAATTTAATTATATAAAATTAAATCCGTGTTTTGTTAAAAAAAACACAAGGGGGATTTAAGAGAAACCCGAAGTCTCTTACCTCAAACAGCTGATCGAAGATTCGTTCCGGAGGAAGAGACGTCGCAGAAGAACGTTGCAGGAAGGGAACGTCGGCGTCGCGGAAAACGGCGTCGCGTCGTCGATTTCCGCAGGTTCGGCGTTCTTCTTTAGAGGTCGTCATTCTTCACGTTCTTCGTGTTCATCGCGAAAGAGGATGAAGGTTCAAGGATTTCGTCAAGCCTCTCAACGTGTAATCCTCCAAATGTCGTGTTGGTCTTATTTTATTATTACGCCAACAAACGAAAAAGGTAAGTAACGACCCATCAATTCGTTGAATTAATTCAACGAAAGAAACCGCCCATTTAATTCATGAATAAAACCGCCCAATTAAATGGTGCGTTAAGAATTTAACAAAACATGTCAGTTTACTTTCATAATGACGGGTTTTCGCGGGTGCGTTACTTAGCGGAAAAGAAATGGTGGGGCTCGTACGGGCCCCACCTCACAAATATCCTACCAAGAGGGTAGGATATTTTTGGATAGTACCCTATCCATTTCAACTCAGTTTAAGCCGCTTTTAAGTGGCTTCAAGTGGCTTCCAAGTGGCTTAAGTGAAATAAAATAAAGTTGTCGTAAAATTATTTTATTTCTTAACTTTAAGCCCAAAAATTAAAAACCACACCCGAGCAAATGCAACTCCAAAAGAGGCGTTTCTAAGCGAATACCTGCGATGCGATTTCATCGGTGCCCTCAGAATTAGATTCCGGGCACCGGTTCAAAAGTTAGAAAAACCCGCTCGTCCGTTCACTGAACGTACCCGAGCCAAACTTCGGAAAATGATTCCGGGCACACCGGGCCTCGAAATCAGGTGCCGTCAGAAACTGCGCTCTTGTAAAATTCCAAAGAAAATTAATAAAAAAATTTCCTTGAAATTTACGGGTCTTTACATTCCATTTTGAGGAGTCTCTACTGTTTACCTCTTTATTTCAGTGGATCCCTCTTTCTGAACTTGGTCCCATGGTTTTTTCATTTTTGGGTTTTCCACTTAAAAATTTTTGGTGTCAACTTTATTGTTTCTGCATTTAATTTTTTTTCTAAGCATCTGCTTTTATTTGTAGGGAAAGATTTTATTTCTACTGTGCATTCGTATTTTTCTATTGTTTGTACATTCGTTGCTTTCCCATCTTTCCCAACATTCGGTATTATAGGGTTTGGTTTTTTTATTTCATATTTATTATGGAGGCCAATTATAGTGATATGATTTTGCTGAATGGTACCAACTACCATATGTGGCAACTTAAAATGAAGGATTGTATTTTTGTCAAGGGAATGCATCATCCAATGTTTAGTACCCCGAAGCCAAAGAGAATGTCAAATGAAGAATGGGTGTTCGAGCATGAGATGGTTTGTGGCTTCATTATTCAATGGGTCGAAGACAATATGATGAACCACATTGTCTATATCTCTCATGCCATAACTTTATGGGAGAATCTTGAGACAACCTACACTTCTAAGACGAGAAACAATAAACTATTTCTTCTCAAGAAAATGATGAACTTGAGGTAAAAAAAAGGTACGTCTATTTCTTATTATTTATGTGAATATCAAGGATGCTTTGATCATTTTTCTAGAATGTGTATCAATTTTGAAGATGAGGTTTTATCTCTTTTGCTACTTAACACTTTACCCGATTCATGGGATAATTTACATGTTACTCTAACCGGTTCTACTCCTAATGGTGTTGTGATATTTAGTTTTGTAAAATCTTCTATTTTAAATGAATAGGTCAGGAGACATACTTAGGATAAATCTTCTTCAGTGCTTTTAGTCATAGAGAACAGGGGGAGAAGGCAGGATCCATGGCAGAGCAGTCGAGGTAAGAGAAGAGGTATAAGCAAATCCAGACCAAAGTAGAGAGATTTCGAATGTCATAATTATGGTAATAATGGGCATATAAAGAATTTTTTTATTAGCTGAAAAGAGAGAACAAATTAAAGGAAATTCCGAAAAAGAAAAATGGTGATGCAGATGATCTTGTCTCTTCTACTATAGGGTGTGATCTTGTTATTTTTTATGACTCCATTAACATTACTTCTGATGATTCTTGCTAGGTTGTTAACACTGGTTCCTGTTTTCACGTGACATCGAAGAAGGAGTTCTTTATATCTTACATCCCAAGTAATTTTAGGATTTTCAATATGGGCAATGATGGTCATAATGACATTGTAGGCATTGAGACTGTTTGTTTAGAGTCCAGTATAGAAAGTAAGCTGATTTTGAAGAATGTTTGACATGCACCTGAGGTTCATTTGAATCTTATTTCTACCAAATTTTTTAATTATGAAGGGTTTATCAGCACTTTTGGTGATTTCCAATGGAATCTTTCCAAGGGATCTTTTATTGTGGCTTGAGGGAAGAAGCAATCAGGTTTGTACAGGACTAGAACTTCTATTTCTTATGATACTATGTAACACCCCAGGTAAATAAAGAATATGACATTTTCATATTTATCCATATTTGTGAATAAAATATTAATATGACTTTAAAGGGGATGCTATGCTCGATGGCGTACCCAACACGCAACAACGAGTTTCTTGGGAATCTTACGTTGCACTCTAATAATAAAATAATATTATTTTAAATGGCTGTTAACATGTAGCTGTTGTATTGGCGGGAATGGATAGAAATAACTAAAATATGATTATATATTTTTTTAAATGTTTTTACATTTATCCAATAAAAGATAAAGGCTTAAAATACGGAAAGAATTCAATTTTAGGCATATATGCCCTAGTTTTCACTAAAGGTTCACTTATCGCCTTTTGATGGAGAACCGTCATTAAATATAGTTTTGTTCACTCTTATACATTATATTGGACCAAATAAAACTCTTCTTTAGAATCGGGACATCAAATTTTACTTTGTGTAAATTTTTGGTATTTTTCCGATAAAGTTCATTTTTAATGAATAGTGTAAATGTTGTATTTTAATTCAAAACCGCTTTCTAATCTAATTTATTTATATGATTAGATTATCATTTGAATTGGTTTTAAAGTGAAATTAGAAAATATTTTTACCATTACATCCAATAGTGGTCGTTGGAATTAATTTCACTTTGAAATCGGACTTAAACTAGTGTCAATCTTTTGATACTTATTGTTTCATAAAAACACGCTATTTGCTCTGACAACGGGAATTAATTATTAAATTAATTAATGTGACTTATATGTTTTTAATTTTTTAAAATAGACTTCATTTTTGAATTCGGAATATCAAATATAGCTTAGGGTGAATTTTTGGTAATTTTCTGAAAAACTTCAATTTTTTATGAATAGTGAAACCACTAAGTGGTACTTATAAAAACTGATTTTCCGTTTAAATGAAATTTTGCCACCTTTGTGTTTTGAATTTCAAAAATCCGACATACATGGTTGTCATTAAGAAATAAAATGTGGTTCAATGGTATTAAAATAATTTTTTGGTGAATAGTGACTTATTAAGTTTTTAATCGCGATTAGAGGTAATTAGTGTAGTTTAAGGTAAAAATAATGTTTTAATAATATGAAATGAACATGACACATGTCCTAACCTCATTGTATGTGTGATGGCAGACCAATACAAGCCATGGGTCAACTTGGGGACCCCATGGAGCCACTTTGGTTGGTAAATGACATAAATAACTTTTTTTTAATGTTGAAGTAAAAATGACACACACATGAGATGTTTTACTAAAACAATTTTTACATGGGGTTATACAAGTCAGATTTTTGACTATAAATATTAATTGGAAATATAACAAGATTTCATAAATCATAGTATTTTTTTATAATTTTTAGACGTTAAATAAATTAAATTATTTATGACATCATGATGATGCAGCGAAGACCTCATTATTTAACGATTTAAATAAAATGGAAAGATAATGTAATATCTAAGACCTACACATGTCCAAAACCTATTGGATAAGTGGATTTAGAACCCTTATCACCTTATCCTCAAAATACATCAATGTGGGACCTCTTAAATCCGAATACCATTTTGAAATAAAGTGACTTTTCTTCACTTTCCAAGAGTGCCCCTCCTCTCCTCTTATAAAAGGCTCCCACCTCTACCTCCTTACCCACACTCCCAAAGCCATTGGGTTGGCAAAACCCTGCCCATTTTGTCTCTCCACTTACCTCTATTACTCCTTGAAGCCTCACTTTGGGCATAAGTCTTTCCAAGTAAGCCTTTGAGCTCAAACCAAGGGGAGTTACCCGATTTTAAGGTAATGTCTTCTTTTGAGTCCTTTTGTTTTATTTTGCTTCTCCAACCCCCTAAACTCTTTTTATTATTTTCTTTTGTAACAAATCTAGTATCCTAAATATACTAGGATGTTGTTATAAGAAGGATTCGAGCTACACTTACACACACCTACATCTAATGGTTAAAAACATATTGTTTCAGTGGATGGCGAATTTCTGGCTCCCGAAATGATGATTGTTCAACATTCTTTTAACACCTTCAAAGGTGGCCATTAAGATGTTACTATATTTATATATGATATATAATATGTTTATGTTTTACTTAAGCTTCTGTATTTTTCATTTGTGGCTAACCTTTATGGTTTCCATTATGGGTGAACACGATATCTTCATTTAAGGAAGTGCGGACTACCGCCCCCTCAAAGTGATGTGATTCGTTAATGCCATATGTGGGACGTGTAAAGGATGGATTTAAAGTTATTATATATTATGTTATACTGGAATTATAATATACCTCTATATCATTATTATTTCTTTCAATTAAAGTATGATATAGAAATGAAAGTAGCGTTCATGTGTACGTACGGCTTACCGTCTCCATGAACGGTGCATTTCATTTATTATCCCCAAATTGAATGTACTATTAAAAGTACATGTATATAATAGATATATATAATTAATGATATATCTAAATTATGAATATAATTCTGGAATTAAATATACATACCTATATTTTAGTTTTAATTCCATTAATATGACAAAGAAATGAAAGTAGTGTTCATGCGTACGTACGGCTTACCGTCTCCATGAACGGTGCATTTCATTTCTTACCTCTAAATGATTATGTAATATTATAAATACATGTATAAGCTGGATATATATGATATATATGATATCCAAATCAGGAATTTCATTCTGTATATAAAGAACCTTTGACCACACGAACAACATGTAATTGTAAGAAGTCCACTTTCGACTTAAGAACCAAATATCGACAAAACAAACATTATTAACTTAAATGATTAAATAATGTTTATGAAATGGTAATAAGTGATATAAAAGGAATAATGAACTTGAAAAAGGTTATTAAGGAAGTATAAATTAACTCAAGTTTATTATTCAGGAGATTAAAGAACGATCGAGTCAAGTCGGACCCGAGGTAAGGGATCCTACTCCTCTCTTTCTTTTTAAGTGCGCTCTTTTATGTCATTCCTTTTAAAGATCATCTTTCTTGTTATTGGGATGTTATTTTATATTACTCTTACTCTAATTTTTATGTTCATATGATGAGATACCCTATTCTCTCTCATCAATCCATTTTGGAAGTTTTGAGTGGCGCCGTTAGGCTACCGAATTTTCGTAAGAGATCTAACCTCTCTCTTTCTTTTTAAGTACTCTCCTTTTTGTCACTTCTTTTAAGATCCTCTTTGTTATGTTTGGGGATGTTCTTTTATATTCCTCTTTCTGTAAACTTTATGTTAATATGATGAGAGACCCTACTTTCTCTCATCAATCCATTTTTGGAAGTTTTAAGTGGCGTCGTTAGGCTGCCGAGTTTTCGTAAGGGATTTTTCATCTCACTTTCATTCCCTTGAGATTTATGATACATTTTCCACAATTTCCTTTGAGTGGTGTATGTAATGACCATTATTATACACCTTTTTTAGTATAATTTCATTTATGGGTATTCGCATCTTCATTTTATGACCCTTCTTCCATGGGGTGTAGGTTTCGAAAGTTACCCAACTCGGTAATGGGACCTTTCACCCTCCTCTTTTTAAAAGACTTATTTTGTTATGTCTTTTAATTCACATACTATTGTGTTGGGATATGTTATTTTATATCCTTATTGATGTAAATTTGATGTCCAAGTGATGAGAATCCCTTTTTATCTCTCATCAACTCATTTTCTGAATTTGGAAGTGATGCCGTTAGGCTGTCGAATTTTACCAAGGGAACTTTTTAACCCAATTTCGATTTCTTTGGGTTCAACATATAGTTATTGAATATGTCATCTTTTGAATATGTTTGAATGACCTTTTATTTTTTTACACTTAATATCCACTTATATTGGGTGTATTTATATTTTTCACACATAATTTTGAGATTGAATTATCCTTAATTTAAGGATACCTTATTTATAAGGGAATTCATCACATTTGACATTTCTACTGAGAATTCATTGTTGTTATGCACCAATTCACTCTTATATGGTGTATATACTGTCCTTTGGAATATTATATCATGAATCCATTTATTCTCATGATATTATAAAGTTATGACTAAATGTTATTCCTCAATTATTGTATTCAAGTGTCTCTAATTTTGGTAGAACCCCTTTAACCAAAATATCGCTTTAAATGTTTTAATTATTTGTTCTTATTAATATCCATGTTTTCAAAGTGGTTTTAAGGATTTATTTATATGGATATTAATGGTTTAAAATTTTAAAAGCTTCAAGGTGGTATGCGACACTTTGATTCAAAAATCTCTTTATTAAATGTTTTAAATGGTTTTGGAAATGGTTTCTTTTTGAATGGATTAATTATTTCAATATACTAAAATGTTATATTGTGATTGAAATGTGGAAATGTTATGTTTACTTTATGCATGTTTTAGGTGATACGTTTATGTTATGGTTCTTGGGAATTGTTATGAAAACGGGTGGTTCCGTGATAAACTAAGGGCAGGTGAGCCCGATATAGCTCTCCAATGAATTGGGTAACGCGAAGGAGTGAAACATTAAGGTTTCTCTAAAGAGATTTAGGGAATATACTGTGATGGGTATTCCAAACGTAACCAAGAAGGTTACTCCCTATGTAAGAATGTTATGAATGCCTCAAGATACCTTTTATGCCTTATGATTCCTATGATTTATTCATGATTTGATATGCCTATGTTTTATGGGTAAAGTATGATTTCATTCTAATGTATATATGAACTCATGTTTCCTTTCCATATTTTTATAACTCTTACTGAGTTTTTTATGCTCATCCCAAGTTTTTGAAATGTTTTTCACAGGTCAAGGGAAAGGTACATGATGTGATGATAGTGTTAAGGATGTGTCAACAAAGAATCCGTGTTTTATTTTAAATATGTTTCCGTTGATGGGAAGAATCAATACTATCTTTTATGTAACCACTTTGTTTAAATGTGGAATGTAATGCAAGTTTCATGATCTAATTCTCTAAAACTCTAAACCTGAAAAGATCCTCAATGTGTAATCTTGTAATAACTCAAGATTAAGTAAGGTTTAAGGCTGGGGCCTTATATACTACTTGTGTTGTTGAGTGCAGTGTTTCGTCCAATTTGTGGCATAAGAGGCTCAGTAACATCTGTGAGAAAATAATTGGTTGTTTGGATAAGAGAAATATTCTTCCAGATTTTAAGAGTGTCAAATTAGACACATGTGATCATTGCATGGAGGGAAAACAGAGTAGAGTGAGTTTTAGCAGTCATCCTTCACATAGAAAGTCACAGGTACTTGAATGGGTACATTATGACATTTGTGGTCTTTTAAAATATAATACCTTTAGTGGTGGTATTTATTTTTTTACATTTATTTATGACTAGTCACGAAAACTATAGGTTTATGTTTTTAATGCCAAAATTCAGGTGCTCAGTGTTTTTAATCAATTTCATGTTTCCGCTGAGAGGAAATCAGGAAAGAAATTGAAATGTGTTCAAACTAACAATGGGGGATAGTATTATGGTTTATTTTATCAGTATTTTAGGTAGGAAGGTATTTGGCATTATAAGATGCCGCCCAAGACACCTCAGTTGAATGTTGTAGCTAAGTAGATGAACAGGACTTTATTGGAAAGAGTTTGTTGTTTTCTTTTGGAAGAAAAGTTGTCTGGAAAATTTTCTTGTGAGGATTTACTTACTGTTGCTTATATTATTAATTTATCACCTGTGGTTTCTTTACATACAAATACTCCCTAAAAAAATAGGTATGGAAAAGAGATCAGGTATGACCAATAACGTGTTTTTGGTTGCAAGGCTTTTGTTCATGTTCCTAGAGATAAGAGATCCAAGCTGGATGGTAAGACACGCCAGTGTATTTTTATTGTCTATGGACACGATGAGTTTGGGTATAGATTTTATGATTCAGTTTTGAATAAAATTTTCAGAAGCCACGATGCAGTTTTTAAGGAGGATCAGACTATTGCAGGCATTGATAAGGGAGAAAAAGTTCATTCTCCAGCTTCTGATGGTTTTGTCATTCTTGATCTAGGTTTTGATTCACATTTCCCTCATACTGTTGATTCTGATGATCATTTTGATGTATAGAATGACGCACATAGTGAATAAGTTGGATTTGATGTTTTTGATTCACCTTTTGTTTCTAATGATCTAATTCTATGGGTTATTAATGAATCCACACTTCCACTCCATAGGTCATCTCAGCATCTCACAGTTTCTACTCAATATTCACCTGATGAGTATGTGCTTCTCACTGAAGGGGGAGAACCAGGAAATTTTGATGAGGCAATGGAATGTGAACAAAAAGACAAATGGATTGCGGCAATGGATGACAAGATGGAATCATTACATGACAACCACACCTTTGAGGTGGTGAAGTTACCGACATGTAAGAGATCTTTGAAAAATCGGTGGATTTATCAGATTAAAAATGAAGAATCTAGTTTTGTTCCATGATACAAGGAAATGTTAGTTTTCAAAGGCTTATGTCATAAGAAAGGTATTGATTTTGATGATATTTTCTCACCTGTTGTCAAAATTTCTTCAATTCGGGTCATTCTTGGTTTGGCTGCTAGTTTGGATCTACATATTGAGCAGACGGATGTGAAGACAGCTTCCCTCCATGGAGATTTAGAGGAGGAGATTTATATGAAGAAACTAGAAGGTTTTGTTGAAACAGGTAAATAAAATCATATCTGCAGGTTTAAGAAGAGTTTGAATGGTTTGAAGCAAGCTCTAAGGTGGTGGTATAATAAATTTGAAGCTGTCATTTCTCATCAGGGTTTCAAGAAGACATCTTCTGATCATTGGGTTTTTGTTCAAAGTTCTACTGATGATTATTTTATTATATTGTTTCTTTATGTTGATGATATGCACATTGTTGGCCAAGATACTTCTAGAATTGATAGATTGAAGAAGGATCTTTGTCAGTCTTTTGTGATGAAAGACTTGGGGCCATCATGACAGATTCTTGGCATGACGATCTCCCATGATAGTATGGACAAAAAATTGTGGTTATCTCAGGAGAGATACATTGAGAAGTTTCTTTAGAGATTTTATATGGATAGAGGGAAAGTGGATAGTACTCCCCTTGCTTTACATTTTAAGATCATTACCAGTCAATCACCTTCTACTAATGAAGATAGAGAGGAGATGCAGTACATAACTTATTCATCTTTCATAGTTTGTTTGATGTCTGCAATGGTATGTACTAGACATGAAATATCTCATGCAGTTGGTGAGATCAGTCGTTTTCAATCAAATATAGGTAGAGAGCATTGGAGAGTAGTGAAGTAGATTTTTTATTTATCTTCGTGGTACTTATAATCTGATATTGTGTTTTGGAAAAGGGGAACCTATGCTTTGTGGCTTTACAGATTTAGATATGGCAGGAGATATCGATTTGAGGAAGTCTACTTCAGGCTATTTGATCACTTGTGTAGGGGGGACTGTATCTTAGTAGTCTAGATTGTAGAGATGTGTTGCTTTATCTACATAGAGTCGGAGTTTATTGCAGCTATAGAGGCTTGCAAAGAAAAGTTGTGAATGAAAAATTTTATTCGAGAGCTCAATTTAAATGAGGATAGGTTTGTTTTATTTTGTGATAGTCAAAGTTCTATTTGTTTGGGAAAGAATTACACTTTTTATGGAAGGTCGAAAAATATCGATGTTCGATATCATTGGATATGCAACGTCCTTGATTCAAGAAAGTTAGATCTTGAGAAGATCCAAACTGATAAGAATGGGTCAGACATGTTGACCAAGAGTTTACCTAGAAGAAAATTTGAGGCTTGTTTACTGATTTCAGGGTTGGAGGTGATCCCCGCATAAGTCGGAGGTGGAGTTTTTCGGGTGCCTTCCTGGTTGGTGCACCGCATAATGCCTTCTCAATTAGAGCACCAAGACATTTCTCTTTTAATGAGGTGTTTTTAATGCAGGCCAAGACCACATGAATTAATTCACGCGGTGACATGCTTTTGAAGTGGATACATTATTTGACACTGATTCTTTTCCTATATAAGGAGGCAGCGGCAAGCCATTTCAACACACCGGCATCAACAACACTGAGAGGAAATCTCATTTGGTGATCGCCTTTATTCGAAGATAATCTTTCTTTCTCTCCACCTTTTTTATCAACACTTTTATTCTTGAGTATTAATTTTGAGATACCTTCCATTTTGGGGAGTCTCTACCGTGTACCTCTTGATTTCAGTGGATCCTTCTTTATGGACTAGGTCTTGTGGTTTTTCCCTTTTTCAGTTTTCCACATAAAAATTTCCGGAGTCAACTTTATTTTTTCTACATTTAATTTTGTCGCTACGCATCAATTTTTATTTAGAAGGAAATATTTTATTTCTGCTGCGTGTTCTCCTTTTTCTTTTTTTTCACATTCGTCGCTTTCCCATCTTTCACAACACTCCAAATATCTGAAGCGCCATCCAAGCTAAGCCAGTCTTCCACCATGTGAAGGACCGCCAATTAACACCAGTCGATGTTGTCGAACCTGAGGTCACCAAATGCTGGAGTCTCCCATGAGCACCACTGAATAAGAGATCCATGGCCAAAACTGCAGTTCCTCCCTATATTTTTATATCAATAATGAAAATATCCTTTTTTCAAAATTGTAACATTATATATGTATGAAATAGTAGGGTATAAAAAGTTGTACTAAATAAAATTTTTATTTGATAACTAAATCTATAAATTTATTAAAATATAATTTTAAAATTATAAATCTAATTATTAACATTTTAGTAACTTTAGTAATATTTTCAAATAAAAGAGACTTTTTTTACTTTTCTTTTAATTATAGTTTTTCATAAAATTAGTTTTTTTCGAGATTTTAAATTCGAATAACATTTTTAATTTTTAATATAAAAAAAATTATATCATAAATATAAATTTCATTGATAATTTCATAGTACCTATAAATTTTAAGCTTAGAATTATCCTTTTCTAAATAAGGGTTTTTCTGCGTTAAAGGCTCTAATGTTGAAATAAATTTTTCTCAAACATATAAATTTTATATGAAAATATTTATTTTATGTATCTAATATGGTTGACCAAATTATGTTATAATTTCTATTTTATTTTAAGTAATTAACAACAATTGACTTTAGTAAAAACTAGTTACCCTGAAAAATTCTAAAATATTAAAATTAATAAATCAAGGGGAAAAGGGATTGAATGAAGTTAAAATATGTTTATAATTGTGTCATTTAGATATCTAAAACTAATATCATCCTCCAATCCATTATTTACATTATTGTATTCATTGAATATGTGAAACATGTGCTCTCATTTTATTAAGATGAAATATTTGCAAAAATACCATTCTCACCACATATAAAAAGGGCCTCTCACCACCCTTTCATGAACACTCAAAGAATTATATTTCTTATAGAAACACTATTATTTTTAATGTACCTATAATTATATTCATTTTCCTTAATCCTTTGGTAATAATATATTTTATTAATACCTACATTTCTGTGTAATCCTCCAACGAACACAAAACGATTTCAATGTGATTACTCATTATTTTTCATAACTTATCTTCCTTGGTAAATTAAATTTTCAATTATAATTTTCTAGTTCATATTTAATTACAATAATTTTATTTAAATAATGAATATTATTATGATAATTTAATAAGTAAAAACCAAATTTCCCCTTTTTTATTAAGAAAAATTAAATTATTACTCATGTGTTGTATTGACTACAACCTCTACGAAGTGACGACTACAAATTTTTCACCACTACCTCCCTTCATTAATTATAAATTTTAAATTGATGAATAAATGTAAAATATATAATTTTATTATAATTTTTAAGAAAAAAATTATAATCAACCTTATTTACCAACATTTTTTTAGAAATTAAAACATTTACCGTGTGTTATGAGGACTACCACCTCTATGGAAATTCAAATATCCTTTTTCATTTAGATTAATTATTATTCATTAAAGATTCATAAATTTTGATTAAATAAATTGAATTTATCTAAATGATCCTATTACAGTTCTTTAATAATGATATTATTTCAAAATAAACCACTTTAATAATCAAAATCATCCATCAATTGTGTTATATTCATGTTTGGATAGGTCTAACCACCGACTTGAACAATGATATAAAATTATACCATTGATTAATATGAGAAAATAATAGAAAATAATATATGATATAAATAAGTAAATAATTACCCATTTTTCTGTAATGGTAACACTAATATTAAACTCATTAATTGAGATACCATCATCCATTAGATAAAAATCACTGAAACATACACATTGTTGAATTCATATTTAATAATCATACCAAAATATCTCAAAGAATGAAACTATTAAATTATAAATAATTATAAATAATCAATTCCATTAACATGTATTATCTTTTAATGATGAAATTTTTTAGTATAATGATGAATAACACCACAATTACTAAACTATTTCAAAAATATCATGAGTACTCATAGCCGATATTGATAATAGTTAAAAAAATAACAAATATTCATGTAGGGAATAATTTTTAATGAATTTAACAAGAGACTACAATCATGAATATGGTTCTCAAATAGGTGATTAATATAGTTATATTATTTATACATGAGGTTAGGGAGTGATCTTTAAAGATTCAATTTAAGTTAAGGGTTTCATGTCTCAAATTTAATTTCTTCATATATAATTCTTATTATGAACCATTATATATTTTATATGGTGAGACTAGTTTATAAAGATTGAATTTTAATATATTATGGTAATTCATGGGTTTTGAATATCTATATAAAATTATACCTTTAAATTTATTTTGATTCAAATTAGACCAATATTTTAATGGATTTTATAACTCAACTCCCTTTATTGAGATATAATGCTTCCCCATGATCTTATTGTTTCCAAGATTAGTTATTTCCACCTTAAGATTATATTGTATTATAAATTATCTTTCACTATAGTGTAAAATTATCTTTTAATTCAGATCATTTTTTTTTCAAATAATTTCCCTCCCAAAAATTATATCATTCTTAAGAATAATTCCCATTATCTTTGATGAAAGTTCCCCCTCATTGTATATATATTCCATTCCTTCCAATGTTCTTCATTATAATTTGAAATGAAATTATGTATTATCTTATGTAACATTAATATTTCCTTTCATCTATTTGAAAAAAAAAGTAATTAGTCTTTTTAGATTGTGGGTACAAAAAAATTAATTTTAAAATATTAAATAGGATTTATATTTTTAAAAATTAAAAAGTTTTATAATAAAATACACATTTTTTTATAAACATTATATCATTTTGAGGACCTGTTATTGAAGTTTATTTTTAAAAGGTAAATTTTTTTCAATTTTTTCTATTCAACATTTTGAAATTTATATATGAAAGTGACTTATACATTATTTTTATTAAATGTATTCTAAAATTATTTTTAACATATTTCTTTGTGAACATATAATAATTCCACCTTTTTCATTTTATATGGAGTTTTTTCTCTCCATTTTCATCGATTATAATATAGTTTTATTTCTCTATGATTTATAAAATATTTGTTCTGAAATTTTTTATATAGAATAATTATATTTATTATTTCAAAAGTGATTTTTTTATACTAAAAAGTTTGATTTTTCATCTAATTCATTATTATTTGAAATATCATATACATGGTGAATGAAATTATTTGTATGATACCATCCACCCTCATTATTTGGATAGCTTATGTAATGTCCTTTTTTTACTGTAATGATCCATCAATACCATTTTCTTTCTTAATCATCCACTTCATATAAATATGATTTATCTTCTATTTTTTTCCTATGTGAACAATCTATATTTTCTTTCTTTTATTTAATATTGTTCACCCTGATTTCATATGATGATTGATTAGTGAAATTATTAACTTAACTATATAAACTTTATTAATATGGTGTAACTACCATATAATTTATTATCATGATTTAATAGTGTATACCTTGAATGTTACTAAATATCATTGGATACCATTTATTTTCAATGGGTATATTAGATTTTTATTTTTGATACAATTATGAATGTTTTCTTTATGTTACTGTATTTGAAAATTATATGAAACCAATTTTTATTCCTTGGTTTCATTATGATATATGATGAATTATATTAGTTTTTAAACATATATATGGATATGAAGGGTGGAGTTTTATATTTACCTCAAATTTATTAGTTAATATTTATATATTATGGTCAAAAAAATGTATATTGGGGGATTTATCCCAAGATAATGTAGAACATGGGAGTCCTTATCTCTATAAAATTGGTATATGTGGATACGTATCCCAATATGAAGGGGTAATTTTGAGTTCTTCCCCATCCCAAGGGTCCATGTAAGGATTATCCCAAGACCGAGAAGGAACATATGCAGTTAGCCCAGGCCTACCATGTGATGAATTTCTTGGTGGGTATCCTTGACATATGGCTTTTATTATTTTGTTAATGTAATAATATAATGTCATAATATTGTGTGTATGCTTTTTCTCCTTTCTTTATGTTTAATATCTCATTTTTACTCACACTTTTTCTATGGTATATGTTTATTAAATTGATATTTCATGTAATTCAATAATGAATATTAGACAATTATTATTCTAACATGTTTTTATAATAATACATTTCTACCCTTCTCATGTTATCTTATATGGTTATGATCCAACTATTGATGACATAATGACAGTTTTTAACTAACAAAGTGTTTGATCTTTCCCCTTTCTTATTATTTCTTTCCATAATTCATGAAGATATGTATAACTTTTTGAAAGTTAAGAAATGATACTAGAGGATTTTTATTATAAAGAAAATATAATATCTTTAGATTTTTATGTTTACTACAAGAAAATAAACCTATCGTTCCTTGGGTTATGATACTATTTGTGATATGATATATAAAATCATTAAATTAATGTATTATTTAAGTGGTATTTACCTACGTTCTCTATAATGTTATAACATGAAATAGGGTCATTTTTATGTATTTATTATATCGTAAACTATGATATATCGAGTAGCATTATTTTATATAGGATACAAGGTATTTCCATTGGTTATATTATTCAATGGGTGTGAGTTACTCATAATAAATTATCTTATGCTATGATAATGTTCTACTTATGTGATGAAATATTCGATAAAATTATTCTAGTATGGGATAGAGTCAGCATGGATATGTGTCATGGTGTCCTAGTAAGAACTTAATAACATGAATTGATTTCTATACTATATATTTTTTAAAATTAATAAAATATAAAATCATTACATATTTTCACATACATTAGAATGTCCATTTGGGATTTGTTTGGAGTTATGTGGTTTCCTCCTACTGATTTGTTGTTGTCATTCCATATATACACACAACAATGAAAATTAAGATCATATTATAATATTTCATGCATATCCATGGATAAGTATTAGTGTCTGATAGATTACGAATCTAGTGAGAGATTTCTCATAAGATAAAGATCATGTATTGAATGTTGAGACGTGAAGATATATTATTTTATGTAATAGTTGAGTGAAAATTACATATGATCATGTCATTATTACTATATATTCAATTTATCTGAGGATATTATATTCCATACAATTTTTATTTTTTTATTACAATAAACAAGTCATCTATACTACACATTTTTTTCTTTTAATAAAAAAAATTGGTTAACCCCAAGAAGTCAGTACTTTCTAAATTATAAATGTTCATTTATTCCAAAGTATTAATACATCAAGGTAGATTTTTTTAAGAATCTAAACATGAATACATTTGAATTTATAATGGGTAAAATACCCCCAAATAGATATTTAACACCCTTGACCCTATTCAATAAACTCTATTGATTTTGGGAAGGACCTATGGTTATGGGTATTCTAATTTGGTTTGTATGGTTAGTTGCAAGAAAAAATATTATACAGAGACATCCAATTTCGGACAACGAGACATGTCTTATCACATAACAGTATCATTTTATCAACTTATGTGATATACATGTTCTTCAAAAAAATAAAACATAAATTCAAAAGGTCTTATAAAATAATGAAATTATAAATGAATAATGATTACAAACAATAATTGAATACCATGATACTATTATTTCTTTAACTGGTAATTTTGATAGTGATAACTTGGTAGTAGCAAAAAAATCATCTCTCCATATGAAATCAAAAATATTTGAAATATCTGAAATAATTTCATAAGGACCGCCTATGATTTCCAAAGGTATGATGTACCACCACCTAGTTAATTATATGTAAGGAAAATATATCCTTTTCAATTTTAAATGTTACATGTGTTTCATTATTTTAAGAAATAAATATTAGAAGCCTCATATATAAAATTAGTTTATTAAATAATTAGATTAACAAGTTATAGTTTTTTATAAAATCATGGATATTAATTAGGTGAATTTTATAGTATATAACATGTAAATTTAATAATTCAATGATCATTGGACTCTTCACCTTTTTACAAATATTTTTTACCCTTTAATGAATACACCTTGAAATGATGTGTTCATCAAAAGAAATGATAGATATCAAAAAACAATAAAAAAAATGATAACATATATCATATTTTTATATCTTTATTCGAAACATATCAAAAACATTTTTTTAACTCAAATCATATGTCATTTTCTATTAAATAGTGGTTTTTACAAAAATCAATTTCTTAAATGAATAAATGATTTATAACTTTTTTATAAATTAATGGAAAGAACATAATTTAAATTATTTATATTATATTTATTAATGATTTATAAATAATATTTTTATAAATAAATTTCCATATTTTATTATTATATATTAATTATTAATTATAAAAATTATTTAATTACTAAATATTTTTGAAGTATATAACTAAATGTGAATTACCAATAATTTGTTTTATTTTTCTATAAAATAATACTAATTTTGTTTTTTAAGATTAAATCCTAGTATAAAATAGTCCTACATATTATATATATAAGTATATAATGACTTTATAAATTTATATTTTTCGAATTATAGGATGTTAAAATATTATATGAATTGAAATATCATAATGATCATATTTAACTGATATTATATATTTTACTAAGTATCATATAGTTCGAATATACAATGTAATTGTTATATATGATTTTTCCATATTTATATGACTATTAAATGTTTATATTTTATATACTATAAAATTATGTTGTTCTTTTAAATTATCTTATTCAAATTTATTATTTTTTCATATATTTATTTATTCCTTTTTTTAGATATTTTGAATATGTAAACTAGACAACTATGAATATTTTTTTCATAAATATAATTTTTTTAGTATTTTAATTTGTAAGCAGCATAATGTATTTAGGGTTTTTTATTGTAGATATAATAAATTTTTTAATTTCATTCAAAAAATTATTTCGATTTATGTTATAATTTAAATTTTATGATTTTTCTATCATTTTTACACCCCCAAGTTTTTAAAAAGTGAATTATGTTCAATATCAAAATCAACACAAAAAATCAAACTTAAATGACCTAAGAAATATATAACCATAATAACATGGATTTTAAATTAGTGGGTCTAAATAGTGTTAACTAATTTATAAAAAATATTTAAATTTCATAGTAATTATAATTTTATTAATTAAATAAGTTTTCTTATGAATTTTTCATTCCTTTATGTTTTAAAAATCACACACATTTTTTCTTCAGGAATATTATCTTTCTCTAAGAAACTTTCTCTTAAGAAAAAATTTCTTTCTCTAAGTATAGTTTTTTATTTTACCTGTGATCTTCAATACTTTATATAATATTCTCTCAATCCAAGTCTAGCCATTTTTTTCTTAAAGACAAAAATCATATTCTTATATAACTTAGAACCTTACAGTTCCTTAGACTCTGATTTTTCTATAATTTGAAATCTGATTTCTCCTGAAATCGGACTTCTATTTCTCCTGAAATTATACTCGTATTTCATCTGAAACTATACTCCAATTTCTTCTGAAATCATACTATGATTTCTCCTAAATCTAGCTATGATTTCTCCTGAAATCAAACTTAGATTTCTCCTAAAATCAGACTCAAATTTATTCTGAAATCTAACTCTGATTTATCCTAAAATATGACTCTGATTTCTTCTAAAATCATACTCTGATTTCTTTGGAAATCAGACTTCAATTTCTTTAGAAATTAGATTCTGAATTCATCAAAATTCAGACTCTAATTATCTTTTATTTCATAATCTGATTGTTAATTTTTCTAGACTCTGATTTCACTTCTGTTAAGAATCTGATTAAACTTTTTTCTTAAAGATACCTTATTTCCTTAAAGTAACGTTTCATTTTATCAGACCCTAAACTTGTTAATATTTATTAAACATGTTAATTTTTTTAAGCCTGTTAATGTTTTTCTTACATATTATTGTTTCTTACACATGATAATGTTTCCCATGATTTCTTACATGAAATTATGTCATAAAATCTATTTTTAACTAACCATTGGATGAGTGACATGTATACAGGTCCCTCTGAAATTTAAGGAAAAATATGACAGTTGGAGGAGGAAGTCAACTATTAAGATTTTAACCTATAAATACCCATTCATTTAAACACTCAAAAAATAATGATTGTGTGGAAATACTATGTGATACGAGATCTCTACTCGATATTCCATGTGTGAATGTTGTGAAAAAATTAGTCAAGATGAGAACATATTGTTCAAGCTACCTAGTGCGATTCTGATTATTGATGACCAATCGAGGGCTTCAAGGGATAGGAAGACATAGGTTTTGATCATATTATAGATCGAGTTCTTGCAAGTATAGAAAGAAAAATATTTATATTTGTATCAAGGTCTTACCCTGGTATGGGTAAGACATACTTTCTTGAAAGTATAAATCAAGGGACCTTTATCCAAGGTTATTGGATACCCTTCTCTTTGGGTTAAAATATTTCTTATACATGTCCTATTTTGTTACAAGTTTTAATACCACTGAATTTTGTTAAAGTTATTAAGTGTAACTTTCTTAAACTTTCTTATATTTGTATACTCTAATATAAATAAGATTTTATAAACTTTAAAGTAATATCCTTCCCTAAGTAAACTTGTATTAAGTTTCTTTATCCTAAGCAAGTCATTTTATTTGTTAAGAACTAAAGAGTTTTTGTGAATCCATCTTGTTTAACTTTGTTAATCATAGATTTTATTAAGGATAAAAATGAATGTTTTTAAACCTATAATTCACCCCCCCTTGTAATTGAGAAATCTACATATATATTTTGTTCTTATAATTGGTATCATAGGAGGTTTCTGAAATACTTATACTTATATATAAGTTTTCTTTCTCATATTTTCTTTCTTAACTTTACTTGTTTATGTTTTTTTAAAATATTTTTTTTATAAACTCTTTGTTTATAAACTTTTTATACTAACTCTTTTTTTGGAAAAGATATTTTGTATTTTCTTATAGAATGGATAGAATGAACGTTGGTTTTATAGACAACATAAATCCTACCAGACCCCCAATTTTTTATGGAAATGACTATGAATATTAGAGATATAGGATGAAGAACAATTAACCAATCAAGAAAAACAAGAGTATCATCTTATCTTTAAGTTACTCAATAATTTATTATGTTCTATGACTAGAAATATCTATAGCCAGATTTAATCCTATGAAGATTCTAATAACATATGGAAGAAATTAGAAGTTACTCATTTTGGAACATCTAAAGTTATTGAAACAAGAAGTGCTATGCTTAGTGTTGAATATCATGGTTTTATATTTCTTTATGGAGAACAAGAATGCAATGTTTAACAAAGGTTTATAACTATTGTCAACAGCCTTCAGTCTATGGGAGATAAAGGACTCGATAATGATATTCTTGTGGATAAGATAATTGATATAATTCCCAATGATTGGGAATCCAAAATAACAGTGATTGATGAGAATAGGAAAGTTTCAAACATCACTCTTGATGAGTTATTTAGAACTCTTCTATAGCATGAGACTAGAATGAAGAGGGATGCTAAGATAAATAAGAAAAAGAATGGTAATGGAGATGTCACTTTCACTACTACATCAAATCATATAAAACCCAAGACTCCAGAAAGAGTTACTTGATCATAATCCAAGAAATATACTATTATATCTGAATCAAGTGATAGTGATCATTATGAGAATGAACTTTCCAATCTTTCTTGAATAATTAACTAGATTTTGGGAAATAAATATTTCCAATACAGATACAAGAAGAAAGAAAGATTCAGAAGTGACTTTTTATGAATATAAGAGGGTAGGTCATATCATACCAGACTATCCTATGCTAAAAAAGAATAGAAGATAGGATAGGCATTTAGAAAGAAACAAGAAGAATAAATACAAGTCTAATTCCAATAAATTAATCAAATACAATGACACCTAGAGTGATAGTGGTGGTGATTCTTCTGAAAAATCCTCAGATATTGAATATTCTGGATAGAAGAATATTGGTTATATAGCCATAATTCCTACTAAAAAAATAATTTATCATAGATAAGGTAAATACTGATGAATCCTTAACCAATATTCCTTTAAATTATAATTTTTATAATGAATAATATTATGAATCTTCAAATAAATAATATTCCTCTTCAGAATATAATACTTTACCGTCATTTGAAGAATTATCTAGGTTTTCCAAGGTAATTGAGAATCAAAATAATAAGATTAATAAGAAACTTGATAAGGAAAATTCAAGAATTTCTATTTTAACAAAATAAGTATCATATCTTTCAAAATATATTGATAGGAAAATTATTTATTTTGAAAATGTTTCCAAAAACCTTGAGAAAGTAAATTCTGAGAAGGATAAACTTTCTATGGATCTTAAAAATATTATTTCAAAGAAAAAAAATTTAGATACTAACTCAATTTCTAATACTAAGGACTATAAGGATAAAAAATTAGTCATCAGACTAAAATCTGAAATATTTTCTTAAAATAAACTTTTATCAAATTTCAATTTAGGAAGGAAATAATTTGATAAAATGTATTAAAAAATTATTCCTCTAAGAAATAGTTATGTATTTAGTTATTCTCATTCGAAAATAGTTTTAGTCACAACAATTTTGTTCCCCAAAGTGATCCTTTTTTCACTAATTTTCAAGGTGGTGGACATTGGGAGAAAACATTTCCTTTTAATAAAACCAAATCCTTAGGTTTTCATAAAGCCCATTTTTCTGAGAAAATGTGGATTTCTAATATTTAACTTTATAATATTTATAGATCCAAGAAAGTTTGGATTCCAAAAGTTTAACTATATTATTTTCAGTTAAACAAAAAAAGTGATAACAATAATATATGGTATATAGATAGTGGATGTTCCCAGCACATGACCGGTAAGGAAAACTTCTTTGAAAATATTATCAATATGAAAGGTGAAAAAGTAACTTTTGGAGACAATTCTCAAGGAGAAATTGTTGGTATAGGTAATATTGTTCTTCTTATAAAATATTTAATTTCAAATGTATTATTTGTTAAAGGTATTAATAACAACCTTATAATAATAATCTAATTATGTGATGAAGGTTACATTATGAATTTTAGGAATCATAAATGTCTAGTACACAATTCAAAGGAAGAGTTTATTCTCTCTTCCCATATGCATGATAATGTCTATACATTTAACTTAGAAGACCTTAGGAGCCTAGAATTACATTGACTTAGTGTAATGAAAGACAAATCTTGGTAATGGCACATAATACAATGACATTGTAACCTTAGGAACTTTTGTAAACTCTCAAATAAAATACTTATTAAGGATCTACCAAATATTTTATTTGATTCTTCAAAAGTTTGTGATCCTTTTAAATATGGAAAGAAACATAAGTAAATATTTAAATCAATTAGTGAAGCCTCAACTTATGATGCATTACATATAGTGCATATGGATCTTTTTAATCCAACACAAAATAGAAGTATTGGAGGAAAATACTATGTATTTTTTTTAGTTGATGATTACATAAGATTTACATGGGTCTATTTTCTTAAAAATAGATCTGAAGCCTTTTATTATTTTAAATATATTTTATCCAAAGTTAAAAATGAGAAAAACCTTCCATTAATAACTATTCATTGTGATCATGGAGGAGAATTTAAAAATTCTTATTTTGAAACATTTTGTAGTAATAAAGGAATTACTCATAACTTCTCAGCTCCAAGAACTCCAAAAAAATGGTGTTGTTGAAAGAAGAAACTAAATTATTCAAGTGATAACTAGAACCATGTTGAGTGAATATTTTGTTGCTAAAATTTTTTGGGCTAAAGTTGTTAGTATTTCTTTTTATACTATAAATTTTGTTTTAATCAGATATTTTCTTAATAAAACACCTTATGAGTTATGTACTAGTCAAAACCAAAAGTTTCCCACTACAATGTATTTGGATGCAAAGTATTTATCTTGAATACTAAAGATAACTTACATAAATTCTCACCCAAATATGATGAATGAATTTTCTTAGGCTATTACACTACTTTTAAATCTTATAGAGTTTTTAACAAAAATTCATGTACTGTTAAAGAAATGGTAAATGTTAAATTTGATGAAACTAGTCCTTTTTTTAGACAACCCCAACATACATCCTTAGATGTGTTTTCAAAAATTGATTATCAAAATTTGTTGGAAGATTATTCTAATAAGGAAAATAATCAAGAAAATGTTTCTGAAGTATTTACCCCAGAATATTTTTTACCTTATGTTGATGAATAGGTTTTAAAAAACCCAAATTAGTTGTTTCTTAAGAATCATACCCGTGATAGTATCATTGGTTATGTAAATAAAACTATAAGGACTAGAAGTTATTTGAGAAATTAAGTAGAAAATCTAACATTTCCTTCCTAATTAGAACCTAAAATAACTGATGATTATTTAAGTGATTATGATTGTATTAAAGCTATGTAAGATGAACTAAATTATTTCAAAAGGAACAAATTTTGGACCTCGGTTTAAAGACCTAAAGAAACTTTTTTAATTGGAGTAAATTGGGTTTTTAGAAATAAATATGATGAAAATGGAATCATTGTAAGAAATAAATCAAGATTAGTTGCTAAAGGATATAATCAACAAGAAGGAATAGACTATGAAGAAACCTACGCTCTAGTATCTAGACTTAAATCTATTCATATTCTACTAGCCTTTGTAGAATTTTTCAATTTCAAACTTTTTACAATGGATGTAAAGTGTGCTTTCCATAAAAGATATGTTCAAGAGGAAGTTTATGTTGAAAACCCTCCTGATTTTTAAGAAAAAAAACATCATGAACATTTTTACAAACTTGCCAAAGCTTTATATGGACTTAAACAAGACTCTAGAGCCTGATATGAAAAAATTACAGTATTTTTGTTACAAAAAAATTGTGTTAAGGGAACTACTGATCCAACCCTTTTTATAAAGAAAGAAAATAAAAATGTTTTGATTGTTTAAATTTATATTGATGACATTATATTCGGATCAACTCATAAATTCTTGGTTTTCAAATTTCTCAAAAACCAGAAGGAACTTTTATATATCAATATAATTATATTAAATATCTTCTTAAGAATTATGGATATGACAACACTAAAAGTATAAGTACTCTAATTAGTACCTAAAACACACTATCTTGTTGAATCTAGGAAACCAGTAGATCAAACATCTTTTAGAGGTATGATAGGAAGTCTATTATACTTAATATATAGGCATCTATACTTAATGATTTCAGTATGCTTATGTGAAATATATTAATCTAATCCAAAATAATGTTTCACCATTTAAAGGGAACCATGGATTTAGGACTTCTATTCTTCTAGAAATTATTTTATTTTAAAAATATTTTATGATGCGGACTTCGGAGGATGTAGAATGTATAAGAAAAGTATATCTAGAACTTGTCATTTCTTAAGAGATTTATTATTTTCTTGGTCATGCAAGAAATAACACTCAGTAGCACTTTTCACTGTTGAAGCTGAATATGTAGTAGTTGGAATTTGTTGTGCTCGAGTGATGTGGATGAAACACACACTCACATACTATAGAATAAGTTTTACCAAAACATATATAATGTGTGATAATACTAGTTCCACTTTCCTAAGGAAAAACCATGAACATATCTCTCGGTCAAATAAAATATACATAATGCATCACTTTCTTAGGGATCACACAGTAAAAAGTGATATCATTATTCAATTTATCAGAACGCAAGATAAAATTGCTGACATTATTACAAAATCCTCACCCTTCGATAGATTTGAATGCATTAAATAAAAGTTAGGAATGTTAACCATAAGTTAGTCATCCATATTAATTTTTTATTAAAACCTATCTCCTAACATTAAGATACTCCTTTTCATAGTGGGAGTATATATGTTTATTGTTTTATATTTTATTTTCCAATTTTTTTCAGAACCTACAAAAGTTTTCTTTCCCTAATAAAACATTTTGGAACCTAAGTTTTATAATATGAACCTTATCAATATTAACAAATATTTCCGAGAAACCCAAAAAATACATTTCCTAATCTATATCATCATAATTTCATTTTTTTTCTTGTTGCTACATTTAATATTGTTTTAAAAAAAACCTTTTCAGATTCACTTTCCGTAAATATGATTTTTCCTTAAAACATCAAAATATCGGAACCTATAAATCCTTCTTCAATATTAATATCAGCCATCAAATCAGATCAAGGTAATCTCAACTATTGTATTTGTTTGGGAATATAAATTGTCTTTGTGGATCCTATATAAAGGACTTCCTATTCGTGTCCCACATCCGTTTTCTCAAAAAAAAATTGTGCCGAAGATCTACCACTCATCAAAGTTTTCATTCATTTTTTCCTTTTTCCCTTAAGCTCTGAATGTCTCTTGAAGTTTCCTCGCAGACTCTGATAGACTCAAACAAAGAACTCAAGGATTATATAATTTTCAAGGAAATGTTGGTAGATATAAATTTCCTTTCCAAGTATGATTCTTTGATTTCAAAAATCATAAAGAATAATAATTGGGAAATTCTCTATGTAGCGAAAGAAAAGAATCAGGATCCGGTGTATGTAGACTTGGTTATAGACTTTTATGATACCGTTCATTTTTATGAACAAGGTGGAAAGGATATATTTTCTTTAAAGAGTTATGGAAATACTTATTCTCTATATTTCAATAAGGCTTCAAGTATTTTAGATATTCCTTGTTATAGAGAAAAAATACTTTACTCTCACAGATTTCCAAATAACGAAGGTTAATTTGAGAAGGTTAAGTCTATTGAGGGCCTTGTACTTAAATGAGTAAATATACTGAAGATCAATCATATTTAAACCAATCATATATTTATAGCTCCCTAGATACAAGGTTTTATGATTCTGAGAAATGGAGACAAGGATTACCTTAAGATATGTGAAAAATTTATGATGGATTTTTTGATGAATATAAGGAATTTGAACCTCATCAATTATATTATTTTAACCATCAACAATATCAATAATGGCACAATTAAGTCTCAAATCATGATGTACCTTGTGATCTTGTCCAAGATCATTGTCTTGTGCTTAGAATCCATCAAAATCCTTTTCATCTCAAATGACAAAGTTTTCAAGCTTATGTTTTTAAGTTATGATTTTATGAGAAGGATGGAGATTGGTTTTAGTGTTAAGACGGGAGATTTATTTGAACTTCTTGATAAGGATGATCAATATTCCATCAAGAACGGTGAAGTTAGAGAAAGATCAAAACCAATTCCTAATAAAAGAAAAGTTAAAGATCTGGAATTGAAAGAACAAGAACCGGTACCTAAGTCAGTATATGCTCCACCAAAGATGAATAAACAAAATACTTTTTCTGATGAAGTTGTTTCCAAGTGGAGAGAGCAGAAAAAGAAGAAGAAGGAAGGAGATGCATTTTTTGGGTTAGAACCTGCTAAGTCTAATACTCAAATATAAAAGGGTTTGAAGATCTTTAGAGGAAATAAAATGAGAATAAGTTGAATAAGAAACATCAAAAAGATGAAATTATCCAATATCTGCTTAAATATACTTAGAAGGAATCTAAAAAATTCAGGTACCAGATTATTTCTTTCTAGAACCAGTTCCAATCATGACTCTAGTTATAGATAATAGGAGGAAATATATTTCTATTATAAAACACATAGTTGAAGAACAAAAATAAGAAAAATAGGATGAAGAAAGTGATGATGATGTGATAAGAATGGTGGAAGAATATCAAGTGAAGGAGAGCCATTCTAAAAAGCTATATATAAGAACATCCCATGCTGAATCCACCAAGATAATTTCAGAAGGACAACCTATTCTGAAAAAATGATAATGATAAAGATGATTTCGATAAAACTTTAGATGATGAGAGTAGTAATGATAACATTGTTCATAAAATTGACGGCAAGGATGATAAGGAAATTGGTGATAAAGGTGCTGATAAATAAGTGGATGATGATGATGATGATAGAATAATTCAAGTTTTTTATAGTGAGAATGAATCTATAAAAGTTGATAAGGAAATATTTAATGTTAATAAAGAAAAGAAAGTTATTTTCGACTCTCCAAAGAAAGTTTTAGTTGAAAAATAAAAGAATGATGTTGTCGGAACATCAAATAGAAAAGAATATGACCAAGATAAAGTTCTCTTGACAATAAAAGAATCTGCTTCAAAACATTCATCCTCCTTAGGATATGATTTCATAATTTAGTCCTTGAAGAAGCTTGTGAATACCATTCCTTTATTTCCAATCATTGATTCCAAATTTCGGTTGCTTCAAGAAACAGTCAATTAGAAGTCAGATTCAACAAATATTATTATGGAGAAGTTTATCAAACTTGAAGTTTAGTTCAAAACGTTTTAGATCAGTTATGATGCTCATATTATATCGTATAAATAAATAACTAAGTAGTCTAAATCAATGATTGATGAACTTAAAATATTTTATAATTTAACTGATTTAGTCATGGATACTTTTGATAATTCTGGTGATAGGATAAAAAATATTTCAATAATTATTTTAGAAAATCTAAAGCTAGAGAAAGAAAGTCGGGAACAAGAAGATAAAGATCTATATGGGAATCTGAATTTAGTTGCTCTCAATATAAAAAGGGAAACTTAACTCAAGGAAGAATTGTATGAAAAATTCAAAGATAAATAATAAGTGATAAAGGATCAAGGATAAGTCTCGGTAAGATAGGATCAAAGTTCTCGAAAATAAAAATCAGGATTAGGATCAGTTGATCAAGAAGTTTGAAGAAGATCAGAAATAATTGAAGAAGCTCAAAACTACCTTGAAAAGGATGATTCCAAAGGATAAAAATAAGGGTGAATGATTTTCTCTTAAACTTCAGTATTTTGTTTTATTTTTCTTTGTAATAAATTTTTTCATCTTAATGAGATTTTTTATCTTTCCATTATTTTGTTTTTTATATTCCTAAACTTTTAGGTACAATTTATTTCTTTCCCTCTATTCATTTTTGAAGAAAAACAAAGGGGTATAAAATAATTATCAAAAAGAATATTAAGAAATATATTTCTTAAGGGGGGGATTATTTAAAGAATAAATTCTTATGTAAAGAAGAAGTAATTTCTCTAAGAAAGAAATAAATATGATCCTTAGGGATTTCAAAAACTAAGGGGTTTATTCGTATTCATTATGGGACATAAATAAAAAGGAAGATAATTATTTTTGTTAATACTTAAAAATGAAAACTTTATTTTTTTATATTATTTTATGAAAAGTTTTTTTGTGATTTCTAAAAAGGGGGATATTTTTAAGTCAATAATTTTTCTTAGGACTTTTCAATTCCTTTATCTTTTAAAAATAAAAAAACGTTTTCTTAAGGAAATTTATCTTTCTCTAAGAAACTTTATCTTAAGGAAAATTTTATTTCTCTAAGTATAGTTTTTTACTTTACCTATGATCTTAAATAACTTATCTAATATTTTCTTAAACTAAGCCTAACAATTTTTTTCTTAAAGAAAAAAATTGGATCCTTATCTAACTTAGAACCTTATAGTACCTTAGACTCCAATTTCGTTTAGAATTTAAAATATGATTTCTCCTGAAATTAGACTATTATTTCTCCTAAAATCATACTCTAATTTATTATGAAATCAGACTCTGATTTCTTCTAAAATTAGACACTGATTTCTACTGAAATCGGACTCTGATTTCTTCTAAAATTAGACTCTGATTTCTCCTGAAATCAGACTCGGATTTATCCTGAAATATGACTCCAATTTTTCTTGAAATCAGACTCTGATTTATTCTGAAATTAGAATCCTATTTCTCCTAGAACCAGACTCTGATTTCTCTGGAAATCAAACTCCAATTTTTTTGAAATCAGAATCCAATTCTCTTTTATTTCATAATCTAATTGTAAATTTTTCTAATCTTTGATTTTTACTTTCCTAAGAATCTGATTAAATTCCTTTCTTAAAGTTACCTCATTTACATAAAGTAACATTTCTTTTTATTAGACCCTAAACTTTTTAATATTTCTTAAACATGTTAATGTTTCTTAAGTATGTTAATGTTGTTATTACATATTATTGTTTCTTACACATGATAATGTTTCCCATGTTTTATTACATGAAATGATTTTGTACAATCCATTTTTAACTAACCATTGTCTGAGTGACATGTGGATAGGTCCCTCCAAAATTTAAGTAAAATATGATTGTTAGAGGAGGAAGTCGACCATTGGGATTTCCTCTTATAAAAACCTAGTCATTTCAACATTCAAAAAATAAACATTGTGTGGAACTCATACATGCTATGAGATCTCTGCTTGATCGGTCTTGCGCGAATGTTGTGAACAACTTTTTCAAGATGAGAATATCTTGTTCAACCTTCCTAGTGTGATTTTGATTATTTCTGATCAATGGAGGGATTCCAGGGATAGGAAGACAGAGGTGTCTATCACCTTAGAGATCGAGGGCTTGCGGGGATAGCAATACAGATACTGATCTTCATATTGAGGTCTTACCCTGGTATGGGTAAGATAGACTTTCAGGAAAGTATAAATCCAGGGACCTTTATCCATGGTTTTTTGATACCCTTATCTTTCGGTTATAAGATTTTTTATACTTGTCCTCTTTTTTTACAAGTTTTAATTCCACTGCATTTTGTTAAAGTTAAGAAGTATAACTTTATTAAACTTTATTATCTTTGTATACTCTGATATAAATAATATTATATAATCTTTAAGGTATAATCCTTACCTAAGTAAACTTTTTTTATGTTTATTTACCCTAAGTAGTTTATTTTCTTTGTTAAGAACTAAAGAGGGTTTGGGAATTGATCTTGTTTAACTTTGTAGGACATAGATTTTTTTAAGGATAAAAATGAAAGTTTTTAAACCTACAATTCACCCCCCCCCCCTCTTGTAATTGAAAAATATATAACAAAATTTTGATCCAACAAAATCTTCGATAAATTTTTAGAAAATAATCAATCAATTTTTAGTGATGTAATTTTATTCTTCCAAAATATGTTTTCTTCAAAAAAATGTTAATTTTCATTAAAAAATATTATAATTAATTTTTGGAAAATTTAGGATATATATATTATAAAATGAAAATAATTTTTGAAATCTAAATATAAAAAACTATTTTGGGTTAAGTATATATATTTTCTTGAAAATATTGATTTTTCAGTGAATAGTAAAAAATACTGATATTTATAAAACATTCAATTCTATTCAATTAATTAAATAATTTTAAAGTACTATTATATATTAAATATGACCCCAAGTAATATAATAATTATTTAATTATATTTCTTCCACTTAATTTACTTTTAATCATTTTTATATTATATTTTATTATAGGTTTATTTTTTAGCTCAAAAAAGGATTTTTTAGAAAATTGTTTTAAAGTGGCTATTGATTATCATTTTTAGATAATTAAAATAAACCCCAATTATGAGTAATTTAAATAAAAATTATAAATTATATATCAATAAATATTAATTCAGATTCATAAAAATAATATTATTAATCATATATTAAATATAATATCATCTTTGGCTCGAAAAATACACTTCCTGAAAACCTACTTTTATGTGTCACTTTTGGGTTTTATTTTAAATTAAATTATAATACTTATATGAATTTAATTTTTTTAAATGTATTCCATATTTTTAAACTAAATAAATATTTTTATTCAATAAATCCATCATAATTTTTTACCACAACGAATAGTAAAAATAGAAAAATTAATTACCACGGATATGGTAAAAATGGGTATATTGAGGGGTTAAACTAAAATAATAAATGTCCAAATGACCTAAAATATTGTAAAAATATCTATTTTATGACCATATTTATACCATATAATGTCTAATTCTATATAATCGTCCATTTTGTGGCCTTATGGAATGTGAAAAATAGGGCTACACCTTTTTTCTATTTAATAAAATACAAGTGTTCCACCTAGCTCACTTAAAAAAAAGGTGCCCTATATCCCATCATCTTTACACCTTAAAAGACCATTGGATTACCCAAGACCTAACTTAATTGTTTAAAATCTAAATACCCACTTCCTAGAATTATTTTTTATAAATTCATCCTAAGAAGTCTTTTGATGCTAACCGAAGGAGGTTTTCCAAATAAGATGTACAATGATTTACTGAGCATTTTATTCTATTTATTCTTGAAAAAACTTCAAATAATAAAAAATTATTCATACATAATAAAAAATTATATAAAATACACTAATATTTTATTATTTTAATAGAATAACCTAAATGAATCTACCATTCCCTCAAATGGGATATGAAATCATTATTCATCTTTACAGAAGAATACTGACTAACAAACCGATGTCATTCGTTTTCTATAATCACCTATCAATACATTCAATAATGATTTATATAAAGAATATAAATGATATTTTTAAGATATTTATACTTTTGGAGTTGTGATATCATATATCTTACATTCCATTCTGTGGGGGATAATATAACATCACTTCTGTGTACGACAGACTACCTCATTACGAAGTGATGTGTTTCATTTTTTAACTAATGCTTTATATAGAAGGTAATAAGGATAAATTAAATGAATATATGTCATATACAAGAAATATTTATGATAATAATAAAATATTTATCATTATTAACTCATATTATGTCAATTTATTTCTTACATGGAAAAATGTTAATGTTGTTCGTGCTTACATGTGGGCAACCTCTTCCACGAAGCGATGTGACACTTTTTTCATCACCAAATATCATGGATAAAATATATAAGTATATATAAAGAAATAATTTGTTATTTATTATATTATTTAAATTATGTAAAGGTAAAATAATACATTCCCACATTCCAAATTGATCGTTGAAAAATGGAAGAATTACTCATGCATACGTACAGCCTATCGTCTCCCTGATTGTAATATAGTTCATTTTTCATAATCAAAATCCTATATTTATTTAAAAATTATAATTTATGTATAAATATTTTAATTATTTCATGATTATTATTACTGAAATATTCCAACTATGACCTCTTTGACCACATTTATAACATCAAATCCTTTTTGAAACATTGATCCAAACATCTTCAAAACACCAGATGTGGACATAACTAATGTAGTATTTTAATGTCATTAAAAAGAAATAAATTAAATTATTTAATTATAAGGTATCAAACATGAAATTTTTTCTTAATAAATAAAATAATTAAAGTAAACTTATTATGTATGTTTTAATGTACATACAAGGAAGTCGAGTCTGAGTTAATTTTTTCTTGTCTCACTTTTTATTTATGTGATACATATTCTGTATTCACCTATATTTTTTATTTTATGGCATATATAATACACCTTTACATATATTAAGATGAATCATTATTACATCATGGTATTTTAAATCTCCATTTTAATTATTTCATTCAAGGTGGATTTCCATGAAATTTACAAAGTGGTAATGAATTTATTAACACGATTTCATTTAATTATGTTGTATTACTTATTTATTTACATTATTATGTCATGATTATGTGTATAATGAATTTTTATTATCTAATTTTTTATTTAACTTCATTTTTTTTTTTTTTTTTTTTCCACACAATATGTTGAGTAATCAATTCTCACTTCAATTTTATTATCATTGTAAGTGTCCCTCATCTAAAATTGTCTTTTTTGGGACATATGTTGATGTTATGCACCATACATATTTTTTATGGTGAATATAATCCCATTTTTAAATGTAATATATTTGATTTAATTATATTCTTGATATTTAATGTTTTATTTTAAGTTATTAATTCTTAGGGATTAAGATTGAAGCCTACCAATGTAGAAAAGGCTCTATGCTAGAATCTCTTTCCTTTTGGGATTTTTTGTGTTCAATGTTCCTTTAGAGTAATTATATACTAGTTATGAATATGGTTACAATTTTTTTACATCCATTTTCTCCCTTATTTATTAAATAAACATCAAGATTTTTTTTATAAGTGATTCCGATATTGAATTTTTTCTTAAATGTTTTCAAAAATATTATTTTCAAAAAATATATTATTTGTTAAATAAATTTTACCTGATATTTTAGCTTCCTATAGAATTTTTTGAAAGTAATTCACTTAATGTTTTCGATATGGGTCACATTTCACACCCTTATCTAATTTTTTTTGAAAAGAATGTTTATTTTTAACATTTATGACATGAAATGATTTTCTAATCATCATGTCTATTATTTTTATTGATGTTTCCTATATATATTTCCGAGTATAATTTCAAAAAATAAATTTTCCAATATTTTGTCAATTTTTAGTGTTTAAATGTGATATTAAAAGTAAAAAATGGGGTATTTTCATCAAGAATGGGTTTAATGATCATTTAATGGGGTTTTTATTCATTAATGTCAACAAACCATATTGTTACTTATTCTCTAATTGGATGTTTTTTAATGATACCATGTTATTTCTTTCTCATGATAGATTATGATTGTTTCAAAACATTGTTATGGAACTCATTTCTTTTCCACTAGTTAATCATGATATAAAGAGATTTTCTTGAAACCAATTTCTTATCCATGGGTTAATAATGTTTCGAAGTTATTATTAGGGATCCTATATCATTTCTAAAGTTTAATGAAGTTCTAAAAATAATAATGGTTGATTGAATGATTTTATGATGAAATTAATTTTCTATTGACATTATTCATGATACAGTTTTTAGACATTATATGTGATGGGTGATCCCGTATAGCACCAGATGAGCCAGATGTAGCGACCAAACTACATTTTTCCAAAGCAGGTGTTTACTTTTTTACATTAAATAAAGATACAAGGAATCACATACCAAAGTACTGAATATTTTAATAGGCTTATTAAACTATAAACATACATGAAATTCACATTAAATTTTATAACATAAAATACACATTGTATTTTCTTTGATAATTCCATTATTCCCCTTTGCATATCCCTTTATATTAAAAATAAAATAAATCTTGGTATCCTAGGGAAAATAAAACAAAATAAAGGGGTGAGCTCAGATGCTCTATAAGGATATTAATATAACAAAAGTTATTAATAATTAATTAATAATCAATATGGTAAGTTAAATTGATAAAACAAAATCCATTTAATCAATAACTATATCATAATATGGTTAGAATAAAGGATGATCAAATAAACCAATATAAATAATCACCAAATCCTGAAACTTGACCATGAATATTCTAACTAATCAATCAGTCATATATAATATCAATAAATGAATTAATAATGATGTAATTCATAATACATGACATCTAAAACGTAACATCAAGTCTTGTGCCATGAAATCTAATATTGTTGATGTTTATTCAAAGACATCTAATACTGTCAAAGAATGTGCCAAGAAATCTATATAAAATTTTAATTAATCTTCCAAAAACCATATCTAGTGGTCTCATGATACCTATCAATGCATTGAGGTGTTATAGAGGGTCCAACCCATCACTTACAAAGTTCAATGAATTCCTCATATAAAAGGTGTAAAACATATTCAACATAAACATTCATTTTTAAACTAACATAATAAATGTAAATAATTTACCCATTTAGTAAATAGATAACCATGATTTTAATAATTTAATTAGGTATGTTCATACCTTCAAACTTAAATGATAGGTCATGATGGTATACTATGTTATGATTCATTTCAACTCAGGGTTGTGTGTTTTTCAAGCTATCAAATATATTAAATTTATTTAAAAAGTAATATTTTGTAGTCTCAAGTTTTATATTTTATTCTATTATTTATGTTTAATTTCATATATTCTATAGAAAAAAATTCTTTTAAAATATTTTGGTGTTACACCCGATATAGGTTATATGATGGGTGTACCCAGATAGCTCTCCAATTCATTAGGTAATATTCCTTTTATTAATAGAAAAGAATGAGGGAGTTATCAGTGGGTTTCTATTATGTACTTCATTGGTCTGTAGTTATCACTAACATGGGATTAAAATGGGTTATGAAGATAAAGTTTTTAAGAGACCAACAAATTTAATTTATAAATTCTATGGTTATAAATGTTTCCTATAATCAATTTTTATATCATATGGCTCCTGATTATTGATTCTGATGAACCTTTCTATGGTTAATGATTTATGTCATGAAACAAGTTTATTTGATCTAAATTTATTGGTATAAGTTCTATTATGTTTTTATTATATACATTTATTATGTTATCATACCCTTAAAATCATCTTATTTTCACAGATTTAATTCAATTATTAATGTTTATGTTTACGCTTACAGAGTATTTGAGCTCACCCTTGTGTTTTATTTTACCCAGGTTATAAAGAATTATGTTAAATAAATACTTTCAAGAATTTTTTTACATGAATGATCATAATACAATAACATGAAATATGAAAATATAGATATCTTGGGAGATTATATTCATCTTTAAGAAACATTTTTTAAGAATCCATGATGTTAAGAGTTTGTCTTAATTATATAGAACTCTAAACCTAAAAGGTCACTAAGAATGTAAGTGGTCCAATATTTTATTTTGATATTTAATGTTTTGAATGGAAAAAATTGGGTCACCTTCATATACATTGAAGCTATAAATTTAATTATAATGATTTTAGAACTGGGTACAAGAGTGTGGGTCTGGGGATGTTAAAGTTTGAATCATAGGAGAGTTTGGTTAACTTTGGATATTATGATGTTTCATGTGAGGTTATATTAAGAGTTATAGATTCCATTATATGTCAATAATATCATGTTTGATCATACATTCATATTCTTATACACCCTATTTTAGTTTTTAATTATTTATATCATAAATTGATTGATGACACATAAGTAGAAGACTTATTTTTTTAAGTATTTGTAATGGTTTAGTTTAATGTGAAGTATTATATTCAATTTTCTAAAAGTATGTTTTATTATATTAACATACTTTAGGGTTAATATTATCCTGTATATTTAGGTAATTATGCGAACATAAGTTTTATCTTATAGGTAACCATAGAAATGTAATATGATTTGGTGCCTAATTAATAAATTTTATTTTAGAAGAAGATCGCTCTATTTTTTGGGATTTTAAGCTAAAAGTTATAATATAATATTTGAGGTTAAATTACCCTTTAGTGTTGAGGTTATTAAGATTATTTGGGATATAGGGTCATTTATATATGGAGTGATTTAGTTCTAAATTTTTTATAACTATTAAACATTGGAGATTATTATATAATATCATCATATGAAGGTTTATTCATATTTGGAATTATCATTCCATATTCTAAATTTATTATTATTTTTGGATAGAATATAAATATATATATATATAATAGATTTATTATCCATTTTATGATTATGTTGTACTTTAGAAGTTTATTTTAGTGCTTTAATAGTGGAAAAATCATCTTGAATACTCTAAGTTTGGAGAAAAAGAAGATATTTTGGTTGAAATTTATTAATGGATGAAATTAGAATTATCAAGTAATTATGTTTCTTTATACTCTGTGTCTTTATGGAATTAGAATTACTGAACTCTAGTAAAAGGATATTAAAACAAAATTCTATCATATATCCATCATTTATAATTATATCAACTACCTTTTTCACGCTTTTTGGTGTATGGTTTTGAAGTTGTTAACTTTCACGTGATCAAACAATGTCTGGTGAACAATGATATTTGAAAATCAATATAATTTCATGGTAATTAATATTCTATTACACGTTCCAATATTAACTTCCAACCTATGTTATCCTATTTTCAAAACTATTTTGTATCTTTCCATATGATCCTCAAATATCATTTTCTCATTTATCAAGAGGATGTTTTATTATTCTTTTTATGATGTGGGTTTGCAACAAATGATTTTTCAAATGTGACCATTTATTACTAAGATAAAGTTAAAATTTCAAGGATTCAATTTTTTAATGGGGTTAGTAAGTAATAAATCGATATTTTTTAAATGAAAACTATGTTTGATGTCATATTCGACATGCAACACTGAGGTTAAACAACCCACCAAGTACATAACCTTTATAACTTAGACGTAAAATTAGATATGTGCATAGTATTAACTAATTTATGAAATATATATATATATAAATTTCCTACTCAATATAAGTTATTTTTAAATTCATAATAAATAAAATATAAATTTTTATTAATGTAATGTTATTCTTAAAAAATATTTTTTCTTCTTATAAATATTTTTGTTGCTTTTAGTGAGAAATTATTATAATTTTTTGTTGAAAACTTCAAAAAATTATTTTATGAAATGAAATTAATTTTATAAATTAGAATATAAATATTTTCTTTGGGTAAATTTTATTCTTTTTTATAAAATATTTATTTTTCAATAACTAGTGAAAAATGCTGATTTTTGTAAAACTATCATTTATTTTCAATAAATTGAGTAATTTAAAAGTCACATTAAGTGTTGAATATTATTTTACATAACAAAATTATTATTTTCTAATCCTTAATCTAGTTAATTAAATTTTAATTATATTTCTATTGATTTTTATTATATAATTATTATGGGATAAAAATTGATATTTTTTTGAAATATTTTTTTGAAATATGTTTTTGAAATATTTTTTTACGTGAATAATATTTCTCATTTTTTATTAATTAAAAAACTACTAATGAGGTGTGATTTAAAATTTTATATAAATTATATATAATTAAATATTAATTTGGATTTACTAAATGAATGTTATTATTCATAGATTAAATATAAAATCATTTTTTTCTTGAAAATACACTTCCTGAAAACCTTTTTTTCATTACGTCTGTGGGTTTATTTTTAAATTAAAATTCTACACTTATATAAATTTAATTTTATAAAATGGATTTCAAATTTTGAATAAAAATAATATATATTATCTAATAAGTTTAAATTAATTTTTGACCATAATAAATAGTTAAAACAAAAAAAATACCATGTTTAATGTTAAGATGGGTTTACCGAGGGGTTAAACTAAATTAATAAGTGTTAAAATGACCATAAAACATTTTTATAATATATTTTATGGACATATTTAGAGTTTAAAATAAATAATTATTGAATAATTTAAAATTCAAATCCTTTTGGAATCTGAAAAATGTGGGTACACATTTTTCATTTTAAAAATTACAAGTATGTCACTCACCTAACATATAAAAGGCCGCCCACTCTCCTAACCACATCACACCTTAAAATAAATTTTAATCATAAAATACTTATGAAAATGCATTTATAACTTCTATAAAAACATAATATAATCCTTTATGTGATTATAAATCCATCACATTAATGTTTTTGGTGACAACCTAAAGAGGTTTTCCAAATAAGTGGTACTGTGCATAATCAAGAGTTTTTATTTTATTTGTTCTTTCACCTCCTTAAAATCTTCTTTAAATATTCATATTTAATAAAAAAAAAAGGTATCTCCAATATACTAATATTTTATTATGTTAATGTAATAACCTAAATCCATATCTCATTCTATCAAATAGGATATGAAATAATTATTCATGTGTACGGTGAAATACTACTTCATGAACTGATGTCATTCATTTTCTATTATCACCTATAAATTCTTGTTATAATGGTTGATTTAAAGTTTATATATATGATATTTGTACCATATTTATAATTATTGAGTTATTATATCAATATAACTTCATAATTTCCATTTTTTGGTGGATACGATAACGTTGCTCTTGTATATGGGGGACTACCGCCTCATGAAGCGATGTGATTCGGTTTTCACTATAGATTTACATGGAATGTAATAAGGACAAATAAAATGAATATATTTGATATAAATTACATAATTATGATATTAATGACATATTTATCATTCTTAAAATATAATATTTTTTTATTTCTCACACTAAAAAATTATAACATTATTCGAGCGTACGTGTGGACTACCACATCCACGAAGTGATGTGACTCTTTTTCTCATCAATAAGTCACATTCATGATTTATATAAGTATATTTAAAAAAATATGTTATATATGATATTATTATTATTATTATTATTATATAAAAATAAAATAATACATACATACTTTCAATATTTATCATTTAAAATGGAAATATTACTCATGCATACGTACAGTCTATAGTCTCCATGATTGAATCGTACTTCATTTTTCATAAGCATCATCCATGTTTGGTTTTAAAATTATAGTTTTTTTATAAATATGTTAAATAATTCATGATTTTTATTATGGATATGTCAAAACTATGACCACTTTGACCACATTTAACACACCGAAGGCATTTTAAAACAATTAACCAAACGGCATCAAGACACTTGATGTGGACTTAACTGATTAAGAATTTTAATATGTCATTAAAAAGAAATAAAATAAATTATTTATGTATAAGTGATTAATCCTGAAAATTGTTCTTAAGGAATCAATTAATTTATTTAATCTTATTATATAGGAATTAATTTACATACAAGGAAGTCAGACCAGAGGTAAGGGTTTCTCATCTAAAATTTTAATTCTGTGATACAAATTTTATATTGGTCACTTATTTTTATTTTTCGGTGAATGTAAAACTAGTTTTCATGTAATAACATGAATCCACTATTCATCATGTTATTTTAATTTTCTATTTCAATTATTTTATTCAAGGGTAATTCAATTGAAATTTATAGAGTGGTAATCAGTTTCTCAACAAAATTTCAATTAATTAGATAAAATTTATTTCTTAGCTAATATTATTATGTCATGATTATGAATGTAATAAATTTTTATCATATTTTTCATATTCAATCCCTTAAATTGGTTTTAATTTTTATGCACATAGTATATATATTGATTATTTATCACTTAAATGTTATGTTCATTGTAAGGGTTTCTTGTCTTATGTTATATTCTTTGGGACATATGCTGATGTTATAAATATAACATATTTAATAATGTGTATAAACTACCCATTTGATATATAATATCATGAATATATTTATGTTATAGATATTTAATGTTTAATATGAATTTATTCTTTCATAGAGATTACGATTGAAGTGTAGAAAAGTGGTAAAGGATCTAAGTTAGAATCACCATCCTTTCGGGATTGTTGACGTTCAAGGTTACTTTGGAGTAAATCACGTGATATTATTTTATTGAACCTTGTTTATTTATTATCAAATGGTATTGAATTTTTTTAATATTTTTTATTCCCATTTTCACCCTTATTGATTTAAGAAACATCATGAAAGTCGTTTATAAGAGATACTGATCTTGTATTTTACTTTAGATCAGGAATATTTCTCTTTCATATCCTTGTTTTCTAAAAAAATCAAAAATGTTATCTTATAATAATAATATATTTCCTAAATTCATTTTTCATGATCTCTTACCTTCATTTAAAAGATTTTAAAAGTAATATTTTTAATTTTTTCTAAATGGGTCGGTTTTGACTCAATTTATCAAAATGTTTCGAAAAGAATATTTAATTTTTACATTTATCACATTATTACATGAATAGATATTCCTATAATCATGTAAATTAATTTATATGAATTATTATTTTTATTTTTCCATGTTTTTTTCAATGGAATTTATTTTTACAATATTTTATGAATTTTTTGTTTTTAAAAGTTATTTTCAAAGATAAAATGGGTTATTTTTCTCCAGAATTTTTTTAATGATATTTTCATGTTATTTTCATTAATCATCATAAAAAACCTTAGTATTACATTTTCTACCTTATAATATTTTTTAATGATACCATCTTCATTCCTTCACTGGATGGATTGATATTGTTTTCATAGATTGTTATAGAGCCTATTTATTTTCCAACCGTTAATCATGTTTAAAATAGATTGTTATGAAACCCATTTCATTTAGAAGGGTTACAAATTTTTCAAAGATATTTTTATGGGATGAATTTATTTTACTTGATAAAATTAATTTTTGAAAATAATAAATATGGTTTCTATGAGTTTATGATGAAATGAATGCTCTATGTACATTATTCATGATATAGATCTTAGACATTATATATGATGGGTGATTCTTGATAGCATTGGTTGTGCCTAATATATATTAAATTATGGGTGAACCTAGATATAATTTCAATTCATTGGGTAATGTTTATTATCTTAATAGAAAATAAGGAGGGAGTTACCAGTGGGTTTCTCCTATGGATTTAACTAAAAACTGGTTATCTCTACCATGGATTTAAAATGCGTTATAAAGATAATGTTTAAAAGATACCAAAAAGTTTTATATATTCTTTATATGTTTATAAATGACTCTTATTATAATTATTGATATCATATGGCTCATGATTATTTTTTCTGATTATTTTTTCCTTTTTTAAATATTTATGGAAGGCCACATGTTTATTCTATCTAGCGTTATGGGTATGATTTCTATTATATTATGATTATGCAATTTGATTATGTCAGCATAACCTTATCATAATATTATTTTCACTAATGAAATTAAATTTTTAATTCTTATATTTACCCTTACTGACCATTTTAGGTTATCAAGAATGATGTTAAATGATTTATTTCTATAAGGGTTACTTATAGATGATGATGATGACCTAATGTTGAATATGTAAAGTTGGGTATAGTGGGAGATGATTTTCATCTTTATAAACTAGTTCTTTATGAATATATGATGTTAATAGTTTTTTCAAATTCTCTAAAACTATAAACACAAAATTTCCTTGATATTTTAAGTTATCCAATATTTCCTTTTTATGTTTTATGTTTTGGATGGTGAAAATTGGGTCACCATCATTGGTATCAAATCCAGAAATTTAATGTTTATGATTTTATCATCATTCAGGAGTGAGGTTTTGGGGATATTATAATAATTATTTTTATATATTTTTAGTCACAATTATCAGGTAAATTAAATCAAATTTGAATAATTATGTAAGGATATAACTTTAATCATTACATTTTCTAGTGTCTTTGAAATACAATTCAGATTCCTAAAATTTCAAGGATCTTTTTTATTTAGAGTTTTATATAATTAGGAAAAACTATTTCAAATTAAACCCATAAATTACAAGTAGAAACTAATTATAAATATCTATTTCCCCAAAAAAAGTTCATTAAAATAAAACATAATTTCTCTTTATAAAAAATCATCACAGTTTCCTCCTAGGTGTCATCCATGTTTCTTCTCTCCCTTAAACCTTATGAAAAGAATTTTAAAACATGAGAGGAGCACAAAAATATCAGTAAGGGATAAAAAATAAATAATTTAATTGTTAGTCCATCAATACTTATAAAACCATGAAAACGATTTCACAAAGTTATACTTTTGAACCATAAAACATAAGGTCTTTATCTTACCTTGTGAAATCATAATTTTCTTATAAAACTCCATAGAAAACATAAATCATAAAGGTAACATGTGGATTAATTTCCATATCACTGTTACATTTACTATATATCTCATGTATACATAGGTGGTAACATTCATGGTTACATTTGTAATAACCACAAAATTATATTCCCATAATATCATAGTTGAAACCCTACCGGTTAACTTCGTCCAATAACATAATGTACTGGAGAGTTTTAATGGTATCACTCACCCTTAGTTTATCATAGAACCACCTATAATCATATAAAATTACCATTAACCAAAACACAATCATAACACATGAAACTTTCATAAAAGAACATTCTTGAGGATAATAACTTTTCTATTTTGAAATCACTTTTCATTTTTACAAAGTCACACACTCATAAATGAAAACGCTTTTTTTAAATATAAAATTGTAAAGTTGTAAAGGAATAATATAAAATTACATGAAAGTGGGTAATTTTTTATATTTTTTATATGTTAAAAAACATTCCTTTGGGCTTTTGTAAGAATATTTGAAGAGTAACCAAAAATAGGTTTTTAATATAAAATCCTTTACCTTGAGTCTGACTCGTCATGAAAAATATTTATAATCATAAATATTTAAAAAAGTTTAATTATTTAATTTCTTGAGAAACTTATTAAAATTTATTATTCCTTTAATTTCACTTATTATCATGTTATAAAAATTACTTACTTATTTAAGTTCATGTCGTACATTTTGTCGATATTCGGTACTTGAGTCCAAAATGAATTTGGTATAATGTCAACAGTCAAATTGGAAATAATTCCATAATATCTAGAATAATATTCATGACATAATAATTACTTTTATATATAAATTTAAATTTTAAATCTATACATTATTTATGGATATTTAAAATAAACTATGTTACAATCATGGAGACGGTAAGTTGTACGTACACATGAGAAATGATTCAATTTTCAATGATCATTATGGAAAGATGGCATGTATCATTTTATAATTACATAATGATAATAATATAATTAATATATTATTTATCATTTAAATATAATTATATATATCATCCATGTGATGTGGTGATGAAAAATTATTCGCATTTCTTCATGGAGGTGATAGTTCACACGTACGCACGAAAAATATTATCATTTTTAGGTGCATGAAATGGTAAGAATTTAAATGATATACTGTTCCTTCATTATGATAAATATATAAATACCAGGAAATCTCAGTCATAGGAATGATAAATATATAAATAATATCATATATAAATACAAATTCCATCATTTTAACCAGTCTTGAGAGATAGTTGTGAAAAATGAATTACATCAGTTCGTGAGGTGGTAATCCGTTGTACACACGAATGATTGATTTTTTCCCATTTAATGGAAGTGGAGATGAATTTAGGTGATGATATTAACATGATAAAATCTAATTTTATTGAGTATAATTTATTTATTATTTTATCATTTTAAAAATAAGATTTTATGGAAGTCTAATAAGAAATAAAACATAAACACATAATTAAAAATGACACATTTTCTTCAGATAATCTTTATTTATTTACACCTTAAGATCAATACAGGTGGTGTTATGCCTAAAATAAGAGATCTATAATGTGGGGAGTAATTATAGGAAGATATTTTTTTAGTTATATTCCTATAAAAATATATTTTTAGTTTTTAATAAAATTGGAGAGTTTCCCTTTTATAAAAGAGGGGAGGGAACTCTTGGAATTCTTCAATATATTAAATTAATATAAATTAATTTTTTGTTACAAATGGATACAAAGATATTTATTTCAAATATAGGATGATTATGGGTAAAAAATTCATATAATGAAAATTATAAAAGTTTTTATTATTTTATTAATGCTTATCGTTTTGTTTTACCCTTATTCAATCCTTTTAACTCTTACTGCGATATCATGTAATTTACACTTTGAGGGTTAATATAATTATTATAAATTACAAAAGACCACTAAATTAGTCATTGATGAAATTTTAATCCTTATCCAAATAATTTTTCTAAAAATTATATTTTTAGAAATTTAAGATCATTTAAAAAATATATTATATTTTAAAATATCATTAATTTAAATTTTGACCCTATTCATTACTTAACTTTAAAAAAAATAAAAAATGATAAATTAAAAATAATTCTTATAAAACATAAATAACATTTAAAATTAATATAAAAAGTTCATGTGTGATATCAATTATCTCATATTCTATTTATTTTAATATTTTTAACAGCATTTATATTATATTTCCATTAATTAAACAATAAATGCAACATCAAAGTACAAGAAATTAATTTAATTAATTCACTTCTTAAAACTATAAATAAATTACTATGAATAAGATAAACATTTTATCTTTCAAAATACTATTTATATTCTAATATATTCTCTATATAACCTCATATTAATAATATTTAACTTGTAAAAAACAAAAGTATGACAAAATTGACTTTCCTTTGAATAAAATACTATAAATTGAGTAAAGTCATCCAAGTGGAACCAAAAGCTCTCCAAATCAGCCCAAGTATTATTTTGGTCAATAATATATCATCCAATAAAATTATGATAAGTGTTAGGGCAGTTTTATAATATTATTTTTACACTTAATTTATCGATTTACACTTAACAATGGTAATAAAAATTCTCAAAGTTACTATTCATATTGTGCAAAAATAAAAGGGTCCTATTTACTAATTTTTTACATTATATCCATTATTAAAAATTCAAAATATTTAATTGGATAAAATTAATTTGAAATTAATCTCATTGATGGAATGAGAAAATGAGTTTTTAAAGTGAAAACATTCAAAAGATTAAAATGTGTTTATATCTAAACTCAATGTAAAATTGGTTCATATAAACTAAATTTTATTAAAGGATACAAAATTTTTCTAATTATACTTTAAAACCAATCAAAAATATAGTTTTTTACACTATATTATTTATACAAAAAAGATATTTTGAAATAAAATTCAGTATTTTTCAGTATTCATCAAAACAAGAAAATTATCAGGAAAATTTACAAAAATTCAACCAAAATAAATTTTTATATTAAACATTAAAATAATTAGTTTATTTTTTAAAATATAATTTTTAAAATTATTAAATTCTATATTTAAAATAAGTGTTCCTTCAAAAGGTGGAAAACTGTTTTTTTAGAAAAATATTTTTTTATCCGTAAAATTGGATTTGTTATTATATCATGTCTAAAAAATAAAAAATATGAATTTTAAAAATAATATTGAATATATTATATATAATTTTCATTAATAAAATTAAAATTTTTATTTTTTTATTTATTTTTATAAAACATATTAATGCACATTTAAATATTTTTTCATAAAAAAATTTCATTTTATTTAAATATGTTTTACATTAATTTATAATTAATTTTTCACCAATGAATTAATTAAATATATATATGTAAACCATATTTTTATAATTCAGTTAATCATATTTATACCTTTCATTCTAACAGCTATTTTATAACTATAAAATTTAAGTAATAACATTTAGTTGTTCATTTAAGCACAATATGGCGTATCATGTACACTATCGAACATAGTATTTCATTTTTTAAAAACATAGGATATTACATTTTCCACACCCCCCCCCCTTTGGAAATTGCATCCTCTAAATTTTGAATTCAGCTCGGTAACTAATGATTAACTTTTCAAAATACCTCTATTGAAATCCCATATCAGAACAAGGGTCAATAAAACTGCCACTTGAAAATAAAGAAAGGGAAGTACAATGGTCACATGAGATAACATGTACATGGGTTACATATTGGAAAAAATAGTCATGGAATCTAAAACTAACTATAAATTTCTGATGGAGAGTGATAGAGAACATGGTTATGATAAATTTAATAATCACAAAACTATAAATCTATGATCGGTTAAGAGGTCACTGATTTCATAGTAAGAAAAGTAAATGGATAATGATTTTGTTTTAAGATTATTTTCATAGAGTTGAGTAATTTTTTACTACGTAGACTAAGAACATAAGGAAACATTGTTTCCTCGCGGATTTCGGGGATGACCTCCTGGACGGGAGATTAAAACATTCTGATCGGTTTCTAGCGGGTTTGTTCGTAGAACCGGAAACATCCAATGATTCCACATCCGTTTGGACCTACTTTCCAAAGGCAGGCGCTCATTAGCTTGTGGACTGATGAGGCTTAGGAATTTCCATTGGTCGAGAGGATGGGAGTTCGGACTCATCACACCTTTTTGAGGGGAATTATTGTCTACTCCGGGACTCTCTTTATAGATTTAAGTTATGTTCGTGAATCCTTATTACATTACCAAGTATAAAATGCGCTTTCCTTTAGTTTTAACAATCAATGATTAAATATGCAAGAAATTTAGAGAATCTTTTATATGTATTCGAGGTTCTTCATCAATAGAGAATCATCTATATCTGTTTAGAGATTCTTGGTCAATGGTAACCTTCAAAACATTTATATAAAAGTCTCTTGGTCATTATGATGACCAGACTGGTTTTAAAGCCACTCAGTGGGGCACTTGAAGTTTATCGTCATTCAGAAGGACAGGGATTATTTCAAAGTTGGGATCGAACCCAAAAAATGGGCTACCTACGTATCCTTTGTTTTGGAAAAGGAATCAGAACCCACGTAGTTCGAGTAATGGAGTATGATGTTTATGATTGATGGCTCAAAGATGAATGTCATAATTACTTTTACACTCTAAGCTCACATGAGTCATGCTCAGTGTGAGAAACAATAGGTATTGGTAAAAAATAGACAATTGTGCCATGAAAGATGCAATCATAAGAATTTTGTTTGGGGCTTATGTATGTATGACTGCCCAGATAGATGAAGGTTTAGGATTTACTTTTAGGGAGAAAATCCATGAACAGGGTCCATAAAGTTATATGTGCTTCATGGAGATTTGAATACTCTAATATTGGGGCTTACTCCTAAGAAGGATGCCCAAGTTAGGAGGGGATTTATGATTGGGTTTTACTCCTGAAAAGGAAACCCAAATCAAGGGTAAATTAGGACTGGTTAAGAGAAATTTAAGGGGGCTTTGGATTTACTCTTGAAAAGGAAACCCAAGATTATGACTGGGAATTACTCCTAAAAAGGAGGCCCGGGTTAGGGGACTTGGGGCTTACTTCTGAAAAGGAAGCCCAAGATTATGACTGAGTCTTATTCCTAAAAAGGAGACCCAGGTTAGGGATTAAGGTTTGGGGCTTACTCCTGAGGAGGATGCCCAAGTTTGAGAACTTTAAGAATTTGGGGCTTACTCCTGAGGAGGATGCCCAGATTAAAGGATTTATAACTGGGGATTATTCCTAAAAAAGGAGACCCAGGTTAAGGATTCTCTCATCTTAAAGGATGAGGTTAAATTAACGAACTCTCAATCTTTTGTGACATAAGGATATTTAAATCACTAGGTTTTGAGAGATATTCCACAGAATTCCTTTCATATAAGGAAGTCAAATCAAGAAATCAGGCCATAAATGGCTTTGAAGAGTGTCTTGAAGACTGAATCTTGAAAAGGAAAGGTGAAATGGCTTAAGAGGGGTAAAATGGACAAGATGGGCACCCAAAAAGATAGGGGTGCGCAAGTCTTGAAAGGCGCGCAAGTCTTCCGTGGGCGCGCAAGTATTGGTCGCACAGGTAAACCTGCGCGGCACATGGTGTACTTGCGCGATTTTCAACCAGCATTGAAATACTTGAGCGACTCTTTTTTAAACCCTTTATAATTTTCTTGAGGTTCTTCCAGAAAAGGGACGCGCAAGTTATATTGAAGGAAATAAGTCGGCGCACAAGTGTTTGATAAGTTTCAACACTTAGGCCTTCCTTCTTCTCTTTAGATCTTCCGTTCTAGGTAAGAAATTACCTTAGAAGTGTTCCGGAAGCTTTGAGAAGAGACTTGGGAGTCGGGAGTTTCAATCTGAGTTTATGGAAAAAGATCCTCCCGAATGGGAGGCCCACAGGGTCTATTTATAGGCAAAAGAAGACCCCGGGCGGTTATCGGGCGGTTACCACTTAGGTCGCGCAAGTCACTTGGGCGGTGTAGTTACTGTTGATCCTTTGTTCATGCCTTTGTCGATTTTTTGATGTTTTCTTCAAAGGTTGAATCACTTTGAGCTCAGATATTCCCTTTTCCGATCTTTAGATTCTGTGACGAAAGGAGCGTCAACAAAAGTCCCCCCTCAGAGTTGGATCCGGAGAGAAATGAGGATTTGACTCTGAGGAAATCGAATCCATCCAAAGGAAAAGGGGGGCGCGCAAGTCTTCAGTGCACAGAGGGCGGCACGCAAGTTTGCGTCGCGCAAGCCTTAAGCGCTCTGGGTACGACGCGCAGATAGGCTTTCTGGCCTATAAATACATGGCCTCACCTCCATACAAGCATCCGGATTTCCGGACTTCATACCTTCTCAAGCTCTCGTCGCGCAGGTCGCCTTAGCCGCGCAGGTTGCTCTTTTTTCTAGTGTTTTCCTTGATGTCGCGCTACTGTAAAGGTATTTGTACTTGCGAGGTTTATACTTGCGCGTTAAAAACTAGCGCGGCACATGTAACACTTGAGAGACATCTCCATACTTGCACTCCTTAATGCCTTAGCCATTTTTTCCGAATTCTTTCGAAAAATTTATGAAAAATAAACCCATTTAAGAGTTTAATTTATTCAACTTCTGTGCAGATTCAATGGTTCTCAAGGGAATTGGAACGGCTGATGAACTGGATAGCAAGCGGATTGATGACATGATGAACATTATTGGCCATGATTACTATGATATCTTCAACAGCACTCTCCCATATTTGGATAAGTACTTGAAGAAATATCATCCTAATTTTCCACAGAGCATCCATCTGCCTTTGTGTGGTCATGGTCATCTGCAAGGAGTCAATGTTCCAAATGCAAACAATTATACACCTGAGATGCAGTTGCACTGCTACTCCTCTATTTTGGTTATGATGTGCATTAAGAGCAACAACAATGGTGTGAACTTTTAAATTCTTCCTCCATGTCATTTCCTTGCAGATATGAAAATGGCAAACCCATGGGCTGAAATGTTTTCCACTAATGGTTGGTGGAGAGAAGACAAACATGGTATTAGAGCAATATCTGAAAAGAGTACTCTTTCCAAATGGCTCTTTACTTCCAATGCTCCATTCTCAAATCCATGTATCCATCTTCCAAGTCTCTTGGACAGAAACAGAGTCACTGTTTGATCAGCAGAAAATTTTCTCAAACCGCACTCAAGAACATCCTTTTACAATTGTTCCAAGAAGAGCTGGTATCACTGCATCTCTTATTGTATCCAGTTGAATGAATGAAATTCCAGGTGGTTGCTAATGAAGCTCGGGGTGCCGTAAATCAAATGAAGTGTTATGTTGAAAGCCTCTTGTAATTCTCGAAAAAGAGAAGAGACTCCAGTCTTTGGATGTCCTTTTAACTCTTGTGTATCAATGAAAAACACTTTTGTCTTCAAACATTTGTACCTGCATTATTTTCACTACCTGCTTCAAATTTACTTAAGGCAATGGGCCCAGTAAGTATAGTTTGATTTTTACTAGGATTATTACAAATAATCCTACAAACTTTGAACATTTTAATTGCTCAATATTACCTAAATCATACAAAAAATGTATATTTAGTGAGCTGGAACTTGAATTTTTATTCAGAGTTCCTTTGTCTTTTGTGTGGGCAGTTTAAAGTCATGCACGCCGGACATAAAGGGGCTAATGTTTAAGGTCGAAATATCTTTGACCAAAATGGATTAAAATGGATTCAATTCCTTGACAATTTATCTGAAAACATATTACCATACTCAAGTATGAGAGAAAATATGTAAACTATGGCTTAAGAATATTTGAATCTGGGGAATGATATGAAAAAGAGCTAAAAGGAATTAGAAGAAGTAGTTTCCAAGAATGAAGTTACTATTATTTAACAAAACCCGTTAGGGGGTTGAAATATGCAGGGCCACCTATGGGCATTGGCTGCATGGTCAAATAAATAGCATCTTCCGGCTGACAAGTCTGTTATGTGGACTGTTTATGCAAGGCCACCTATGGGCACATGTTTCATAGTCAGGCGAAAGAATTCTTAGAAATTTACTTTCCTAGTGCTAGAAGCCAGTGAAAGTTTATGGAGATTCAAATTTTCTAAAGTATAGAGTTTGTTGTATGGAAAGAGGTACTTGAATATGGAGAAGATATTTCCGAACAAGAATATCGAAGAACTGGATGAATATCACTCCTACGAAGGTCTGACCCAAACGTAGGGAAGAAGAATAATCCATAGACTTGAATACTTTCAGATCATGAAAAAGGATTTGGGACAAATATGTTAAGGATGGCTATTTTTTCCGGATCCCTACATACTGTCGTTTAAGACAAATAAGGACAAAAGAGGCATCCTTCCCAAGAATGAAGTTACTATTATTTAACAAAACCCGTTAGGGGGTTGAAATATGCAGGGCCACCTAAGGGCATTGGCTGCATGGTCAAATAAATAGCATCTTTCGGCTGACAAGTCTGTTATGTGGACTGTTTATGCAAGGCCACCTATGGGCACGTGCTGCATAGTCAGGCAAAAGATTTCTCAGAAGTTTGACATTTTTGTGACTAGAAGTCATGAAAAGGGTTATGAAGATCTGAAAATATTTAAGGTTAGGATTATAACACATAAATATGGGTATTGTCCAATGTATATAGAGATACATAGGTCAATGATAACCATAATCATGTTGTGGTTGGGTCCTAAATTGAAATTTTGGACTTCACTACGTATCTCATAAGAATGAGAATCAAGCCATACGTAGTTCTTGAAATGCAGTTTAACGTCATGCAGGACGAAAGTATGAGAAATCTTAGTTTAGGGTCATAGAATTTGGACCATAATAATGAATACACAGTGTGTGTTTTCATAAGGACTTTTCAGCCAAGGGACTGAAAGTGAAATTTGGGGTTAGGCCCAAAAGACTTGGGACTGGATTCGAGGGATACTCGAATGTTCCTACATATCCCATAAGGATGGGAATCAAGCCCACGTAGTTCTAGAACTACCCTTTGTACAAATTTGGTTCGTACATGTGAAGGGTGAAAGGGGACTTTAGTGTAATGATGGTTTAACCTAAGATAAAAAGTTTAGGCATTACCATGTATGCATGTAGTCTTTTGAAAATGAAAACCATGATTGAAAAATCAATGTCAATAGTAGTTCTCTCTCAAGTGAGGAAATCAAAGAATATTGTAGTTTATTGTTGTACCGGACAAAAGTGTTGTATAGTTTAACGTCATATAACAAGGACGAAAGTGAATCAATGTAAAGATATTGATTCCAGGGGCGGTTTCACGAATCAACATCATATGAGATGGTGGTGAACCGATGTGAAGAGATTGTTTTTGGGCTTGAACCTTGGGAGTTTGCCTACATACCCAGCCTGGAGGGCAAGGATCAAAGTCCGTGTAGTTCAATTAAAGAATGAATTAATGATCAAATTGTTCTTGGGGATAATGATCTAATAAAAAATGTTGTTGGGACTTACACATTGTTAGTGGCCCAAAGAGAGTGTTATGGTTGATGTTCGCTCTAAGCTCACGTGAGTCATACTCGGTGTGAGAATCAAGAGGTAATAAAAACCTTAACGATGCACAATTTAATGTCATGTAGGACATAAAAAAGGGACCATGTAGTTTAAAGTCTTGTAGTTAGGACTATTGGTGTTGCACAGTTTAGTGTCATGTAGTAGGGACAAAATACAGTTTAATGTCATGTAGTACCTATCAAGGATTTTCTGTACAGTTTAACGTCATGTAGTTAGGACGATGGGGATAAAATAGTTTAACTTCATATTGGACGAAAGTGCGAATAGTTTAAGGTCATATGCATGGACCGTGGATGGTGTAGTTTAATGTCATGCTGGACCTTTGATGATTATATAGTTTAACGTCTTTCCGGACGTGAGGGACTTTTATACAGTTTAGCGTCATGTAGTTAGGATGTCACAGTTTTAACGTCTTGCTGGACATAAGGGATTTGCAAATAGTTTATGGTCATATACATAGACCAGGGATGATGTAGTTTAAGGTCATGTTGGACGGTTTAGGGAACTTTTTCACAGTTTAATGTCGTGTGGGACAAAGTTGCAGTTTAAAGTCATACTGGACCATTGCTGTATAGTTTAACGTCATATAGCAAGGACGAACTGGTGTTGTACAGTTTAAAGTCATGTAGCTAGGACTAAGGTGAACCAATATGAGGATATCAGTTCTGGGGACTTTTTACAGTTTAACGTCATGCTGGATGATGAAAGTGCCACACAGTTTAATGTCATGTTGCTAGGACACAATATAGTTTAATTTCATCTCGGACAAATAAGGAACTTCTCTACAGTTTAATGTCATTTAGATAGGACATAATACAGTTTAGTGTCTTGTAGGACAAAAAGGAACTTCTGTACAGTTTAATGTCATGTAGATAGGACATAATACATTTTAGTGTCATGTAGGACAAAAAGGAACTTATGTACAGTTTAATGTCATGTAGATAGGAAATAATACAGTTTAGTGTCATGTAGGACAAAAAGGAACTTCTGTACAGTTTAATGTCATGTAGATAGGACATAATACAGTTTAGTGTCATGTAGGACAAAATCATGAACCAATGTGATTGTTTTGGATCTAGGAACAATATTTTGTGTTTATAAAAAATACTTCTTCAGAAATCTGGCATTAGTTGGAGTCGTGATGTGTTCTCCATCCATTGAGATTAGAGAATACGCTCCATTGGAGTAGACCTTATGTATTGAATAAGGTCCTTCCCATTTTGGTTCAAGCTTGGGAGGCTTCTTTCCTGGTATCATTGGTGCTCTGAGAACCAATACCAATTCTCCCTGAATGAATGAACGAAGACGAACTTTTTTGTTAAAAGCTCATGCTATTCGATTCTGATAGATTTCCAAGTGGTGCAAAGTGCACAATCTTTTCTCATCTAACTGTTCCAATTCATTCAATCGCTTTTGGGATTTCTCATCTGTAGATAACTGATCACAAATGGCTATTCTGAGTGAGGGAAATTGAACTTCAATTGGCAAGACTGCTTCTGTTCCATATACCAATGAATATGGAGTTGACCGCGTTGCATTGCGAGTGGTAGTCCGATAAGCCCATAAAGCATGAAAGAGTTTATCAGGCCATGACCTCTTATCTTTATCCACCATATTTTGCAGTATATTTGAAAGAGTCTTGTTGAAGGCCTCTATCTAGCCATTAGCCGCTGCATGATATCGAGATGAATGGTTGGACTTAATTTTGTATTCTTGATACAATTTCTTTACCTCAGAAGAACAGAAGTTGGTGCCGTTGTCCGTCAATATGGTATGAGGGACACAAAATCTAGTAATGATGTTAGACTTGATGAAGCTAACAATGCATTTAGAACTGACTTCTTTGAGAGGTATTGCCTCTGCCCATTTGGAAAAGAAATCAGTAGCAGTAAGAATGTACTTAAACTACTTGGCCGTAGCTGAAGGGTAAGGTCCCACCACATTCATTCCCCATGTGGAAAATGGCCATGAGTATTTAGCTGTATGAAGCAACTCTGGAGGATGATGAATGAAGTTGGCATATACTTGGCATGAATGACACTTCTTTGTGAAATTAACACAATCTTGTATCATTGAAGGCCAAAAGTATCCAAGCCTTCGAATTTGATCAGACAGTCTATGTCCAGACTGGTGGGCACCACAGACTCCTACATGCACTTATTTTATGACATTCATTGTCTCTTCACCATCAATACATCTGAAGAGAACTCCATCAAAACCACGTTTGTAGGGAATTTTCTCGAGGTGGTTTGGGCTATCATAAAGAGTAAAATTGACCACATGTCGCCGGATTTGTTCTTTCTCGGCTCTATCAGGTGGAAGTGTTCCATTTTGAAGGTATTCCCTGATAGGTGACATCCATCCTATAGTATGACCATATGGTTCAGGAATGGGACTAATTTCATTAATTTCCTCTGTTCTGACTTGAACATAAGGTGAAATTGCACGACGGTGGGCAATACAGATGGTTGTCTCGTCCCGATTTGGATCTACTAAAGCTGTGGCTATATTAGCCAGTGCATCAGCATGAGCATTTTGTGATCTTGAGACATAAGAAAATGTCAGTTCTGAAGGGAATTCCGACATTAACTCTCTGACGTAATCATACAGAGGGATTAATTCTTCTTTTCTGATGGCATAATCCCCATTGACTTGTTTGATTACCAGGTCTGAATCACCTTTCACCTTTAATTGATTCACTTGTGCTTGAAGCACTAATTCCAAGCCTGTAATGAGAGCTTGGTATTCAGCTTCATTATTGGTACCACCTTCCCACAACAAAAAGGAATAAGGTAACACTGCCTTATCTGGAGAAATGAGCACAATTCCTAAACCAACTTTGTTGAATTTAGGATTTTCCATTTTCTTCCCTGTTGGACTTCTAGAAGCACCATCAAAATACATTTCCCATGTTTGAGGACTCTCTTGAATAGAGAAAACTTCCTCATCAGGGAGTTCGATATCTGAATACGTGTCTTCCACTGAAGGATGTTCAGCTAGGAAATCAGCCAGAGCTTGGCCCTTAATTGCCTTTTGAGACACATACTTAATGTCAAACTGTTGTAGAATAACCGCCCACCTTGCCAGACGTCCTGTAAGCATTGGACGACTAAGGATGAATTTGAGCGGATTATTACAAGATACCAATTGGACCTCGTGATGTTGCAGGTAGTGTCTCAGTTTCTGAACTGCAAAGATTAATGCTAGGCAGCACTTTTCAATACTTGAATACCGGGTTTCTGCTTCAAGCATAGTTCTACTGAGATAGTAGAGACTATTTTCATTCCCAGCATCATTCTTTTGAGCGAGAAAGGAACCCAATGATCGCTCTAAAGCTGTCACATAGAGGATAAGCGGTCTACCCTCAATAGGTGGCATGAGTACTGGTGGACTCAAAAGGTATTTCTTGAGAACATCAAATGCTTCTTGACATTCTTCAGTCCACTGGTAAGTGACTCCTTTCTTCAATAATTTGGTAAAGGGTAAACTTTTGCCTGCCAAATTAGCGATGAAACGCCGAATGTAGGCTAAGTTTCCTTGAAGTCCTATTAATTCTTTAAAATTATGAGGAGGTGACATACCAAGGATTGATTTGGTCTTCTCAGGATCGACTTCAATACCACGATGGCGTACAACAAAGCCGAGGAATTTTCCTGAGGCTACCCCAAAAGCACATTTTAAGGGGTTCATCTTTAAATTATGTTGTCGAAGCTTGTGGAATATGACTTATAAATCAGCCAAGTGATTAGAACGTTGTTTAGATTTAACCACCAAATCATCTACATAGCATTCAACAAACTTCCCTAAAAGAGGTTTGAAGATACGATGCATGGCGCGTTGATATGTTGCACCTGCATTCTTTAAACCAAAGGGCATCACCCGGTAACAAAACACACCTTGAGGAGCTCTGAAGGCTGTATATTCCTCATCTTCTGGGGCCATTCAGATCTGATTATATCCAGAATATCCATCCATGAAAGAAAGTACTTCATAGCCATCCGTCGCATCAATTAAGAGTTCTGTAATCGGAACTGGGAAATCATCTTTAGGACAATACCGATTAAGATCTCTGAAATCGATGCAAACCCTAATTTTTCCATTCTTCTTCTTTACAGGGAAAATATTAGCCAACCACTTGGGATATTGAACTTCTCTGACGAAGTTAGTTTTGATAAGCTTATCCACTTCAGCCTCAATTTTGGAAGCATGGGTTGGGTGTGTTCTTCTCGCGGCTTGCTTGAATCCTCGATGTTCTTTTGGCAAACCCAAATTATGGGTGGCAACATCAGGATCAAGGCCAGGCATCTCTGTATAATTCCAAGCAAAAATATCTTTATTTTGCTTTAGAAAAGAAATATACATCTCTTGCTCTTCAAGGGTCATGGCCGCACTAATTAAAGTGGGGCGTGGATCTTTCTCTGTACCCAGATTTACTTCTCTGAGTTCATCCACAGTGGTAGAGATACCCTCTTCAAATGCTGGAGGAGCATCTCTAAGATCTTCCTCTTCCTCTTCATCATGTGTTATTTCTTCCGTTTCTACTTGCAAAGTAGATGAAAAAACGAAATTCTCATGATCATAAGAGATGTCAAAATTTTCACATTTTGAAGAAGAAGCTTCCATTTCCGACCCTATTGATGATAAAGGGTATTCTTTGGGAAATAAAGAGGAGATGATGGATTGAGAATCGACATCATTATTCACCTCTGGTGTTGCTATAACTTCTTCTGTCCTGATTAGCGAAGTATAGACTTGTTGGACTTCAGCAGACGAAATTAAAACGTCACCACTTATGGTTTCATCACTGCTTGGTAAGTTACCAATTTCTCCCATGTTGTCTGGCTCGATTGCAGTAATTGACATTATGGATCTTTCCATAAGATTATTTTGATTTGGGCCTATTTTGTCAATTTGACTGATAGGTAACACATAATCTGTACTCACATGTGAAAATGGATTTATTGGAATTTTCTCCAAACCATATGGAGCATTAACTTTGGTAATTTCCTTCATTGTAGATTTTTATCTTCCCTTCATGTGATAAAATTCCGCCTCAATGTATTGAGACTCACATGTCTTGAACGGGGCCTTATCACCATACAATGTTCCAACTTGACCGTCGAAATAGTATTTGAGACATTGATGGTATGATGAAGGAATAGCTGCATGCTGATGTAGCCAGGGTCTTCCAAGAAAGATATTGAAAGCTGAGTCTTGATCAACAATCATGAAATCCGAATTGGATACAAGATCTCCGAACTGAGTTCTGAGTGTAACTTCTCCCAGTGTTTCTTGTTCATTTTTATCATATCCTTGTAACATCATGGTAGAAGGAGATAAATCAGATTCCGTGAGGCCCAATCGATGAAGTGTACGAATGGGCATGAGGTTGACTCCTGAACCATTGTCAATGAAAGCTCTTCGAACATCTGCACCATTGACTTTTCCAGATAAGTACAAAGGTTTTATGTTCCCATGCACAACATCATCATCATCTTTATCAGTAAAATATATCACTGCATGACATTCTGCAGGATTATTCTCTATGTGATAGATTTCAGCTACAGCAATTTCAGCTTCAAACTCCTGAGGACTTGACAAAGCTTCGATGAGTGCTTCCTGAAGATCTTTTTACAGATTAAAAGCATCTAAAATTGATAACTTGGCTGGTACTTGGGCCAAGTGTTTCAATATATCATACTTTTGATCTAGAGGTCTGCGTTTACCAATAGGAATATGCGGTTTAGCAGGTACCTTGGAAGCAGATGCTTTGGAAGCTGATGTATCTTATATTGAAGCTGGAAACATCCTTGGTTTTGGCAGATTAGACTGATTAGATCCATTTACTTGCTGAGATAAAGAAGATGGAACCTTTAATCGGTCTTCCAAAATAACTGTGCCAAAACTGAGTTGGCCATTGGCAGAAGAACTTGCTTGTTCTTTTTGAGCTCGCTGAAGGGCTCTACCACGAGTTTCTGCTGCATATACAGTGCTAGCAGGGGTACAATTAGAGTAGTGGATTTGGAAAGATCCACGTCTTCCCCTGTATCCTGAACCTCTAGAACCTCCTCGGATTCCCTTATTTGATACAGGGAATTCAGGATCATCAAGACTGGAATATGGATCTGTTAATTGAATCATATTAACAGAACCAAAGATTAACTCTTCGTCTGATAAAGACTCTGCCTGGTTAGCCTATTTAGGCTGTTCCGTTTGGTGGGACGGTGCCCGTTGCTTTGAAGTAGATGGCATGAAATCTGCCAGAGTCAAAGACAATTTAGGCTTTGATACATACTCATCTTCTCCTGATTCCTCTTTCTTCTTTGAATTGCACTGCCCTTTTGAGGATTTATCTTTTGATGGAGGCTTTACTGCAGCTTTTGTAGGAGACACAATTGGATTCTTCAATTGTGTTCGCAAAATGGAATGGGTCCGATTGATTGTCTTTCTGACCATCCAATCATCATATTTTTTCGCAGTTTTGCTTTTGACTTCCTGCCACTCGCCTCCTTCCTCTGGATCTGTAGCAGTAATACACGCTACATGAGCTGAAGAACCCTTCAATTTGACTTGTCCCAAGTCAACCATCTTTTGTAGGAGGTCTTTAAAGACAAAACACTCCTGGATGGGATTCCCCAACATTTGATGAAAGGGACAATAATTGGGACGGTCTTCATCTCCTTCCTTGTTTGGCCTCTTGGGCACTGGTAATTGAACCAAATTATTTTCCAGAGCTGAAATGAAGTAACCAGAAACTTGCTCACTTCGGAAAGAGTATGTTTTACTATTCATATCCTCAAATTGTTTTCGTCGTTGATCTTTTTGATCATTTGGACGAAACAGCCTTTGTTGTTGGCGTTCAGGAGGTGGATCCCTTCGAGAAGATGAAGGTTTTGAAGTAGAAATAGGTACAGGTGCTTGTTTAAGCATAACTGTAGCAGTTTCCGCTTTACCCATTCTCCTTCCTGGAGCTGATGGAATTATATGAGATTTAACCTTAGCCTGTATAAGGGAATCTTCAATCTGTTGAGCAATTGAAGTAAGGTCTCGAAACCCTCCTGTGTATTTCACAGGGATCAATGGCGTGCATAATTCGTCACGCAAATTTGCCACACAGATTGGCAACAATTCCTCCTGAGGGAGTGCTAAACTCAAGGAATATGTTAATCCCTTCCAACGAGCAATGAAATCAGAGACTCTTTCATTCTCCCTTTGCATGCAGTTTGTAAGATCGAAAACTGTCGTTTTTTCAAAGTTGAGCTAAACTGAAGAAGGAATTTTTGACGAAGATCCTCCCATCCGATGACTGACCGGGATTGCAAGCTTGTATACCAGACAAAAGCTGGTCCTTGCAAGGTTCGCACGAAGCATCTGAGTTTCACTGCTTCTTGCTGCTCTAGAGTTCCAATCATAGGATCACAACAAGACACGTAATGCGTCAAATGTTGTTCGGGGTCACCTGATCCATTAAAAGTAGGGAAAACAGGGTTTCCAAAACTGGATGGAGGAGAAATTGAATCTACCCATTCAGGGTAAACTTTCTTTTCAGGTTGAACTTGCGCCCGTTTCCCTTCCATATTTTCTAACCGAGATGTTAATGACTCAATAGTAGTTATTAACTTTTGAGAAACATCAGGTTGAACTTGGTTTTGGGTAGGTGCGATGAATGGAGCTTGGACAGACGTGGTGGTTGGTGCTGCAACTGATGGTAGTGCTGCCAACCGTTGTTGCATTTGACCCGTAGGATTAGACCTCTGAGGGTGTACTGATAAAGGATGATATTCTTGATCCATCTCAGTAGTTACAAAAAATTCCTTCGGTTGTCGGACTTCAGCATCCTTAAGAAGAATACTACTCTGAAGTAGTTCTGCATTCAACCTTCTTAATTCTTTCATTTCTTCCTCCTGTTGTGCAAACCTTTGCTCTAATGAGAGCGATTGACCTCCTTCAGAGGAAGGGTGAGAAGTAACCTGATTCTTTCCTTTCCCCTTATTGGATCCTTTTCGGAGAGGGGGAAGTGAGTTACTTGAAGGAATACTCAGATTTTGGGTAAGCCTTTGATTACGTGTGCGCACACCTTCTTCATTTAGGTCTGTGTGCACAACTTATTGAGCGGGAACCTCTTCGTCTAATCCCTCTGGTTGAGCCTCATCTGGTGAATCAGTAGCAACGGTATTGATGACATTAATGGATGCATATTTTATGGAATCCTTTCTATCAGCATTTCTGTGATATTGTCTTCTTCCATGTCCATGGTGAGACATGGCATTCCTTTGACTTGATCCCTCAGGATCTTCTTGGAGAACCGTCACTTGGAGAGAATCTCCTGATAGCTTGGCTCTTCGTTCCTCTTGAGGCTTATTCCATAATCGAGAGAATACTGACTTTCTCTGAGGGAGGGATTGAGGATTTGAAAAAGTCCCTAGTCCGGTGGACTGGGGATGTTCCTGCTGCTTCCGCTCAACTCCTCGAATCCCATTTTTTGACTATGAGGGTTGGGTTAGAGAAGTCCCCAGTCTGACAAGCTGGGGTGTCTCTTGACATGCTATGTCTGAGATCTTCTTAAAATATCTCTTGATCTTGCGAATCTTAGTTCGGAAATTAGCTGGATGCATTAACCTGTATCCACTTTTATCACCTGGTTCAACAGACCGTTGGATGATTTCCGAAACTTCTGTCATTTGATGACGTGTTTGATCCAGATGAGAGGCTTATGCAATATTCTCGCCTGCTCGATGTAGGAGCAATTCAACAACTTGTTCTCTATATACTTGATTTTGAGAGGAACTAGTTGAAGCCTGTTCTTGAGCAAGCTTTTGATTATAAACAAAGCCCATTGACTGTGGCCGGCCGTGGGCAATAACATTGCATGAGACCATTTTCGGCGGGCTTTGCTGACTGGAAAGCACTGTGGAATGTAGTGCTCCGTGAACACCCCATCCTCTGATATGAACATCAAATGGAGCATTGCCATTAACTGACGCAATTTTCTTAGTGCGCCAAGGCATGAACGTTGAAGGGTTCTTTGTTGCTTTTCAGCTTTCGGATACCGAGAGACTGATAAAGATGCCAAATCAATCTGGCGTTGTAACCCTTCTATTATCTTAATATGATTTTCATAATCACCGTAAGATAATACTTTCTTCTTCAATTGACAAAGAGTATTCCATATGTTGAGACGAATATCATGGATTCCATCATCCGTCAACATCTTTGGAATGTCATACTGGGAGTCAGCCAAAGGCCAAAACATGACTGGTACTTCACCTTTTGCCAGTTTTTTTCTCATGTTCAGCATTTCCTCTTTATCATTAAATGAATATTCTTCTACCTGTTTAGACCAGAGTTGGTGTTTCCTTGTTACTTCATTGGATTCAACAAGATTGGTAGAGAAATCACTATTCATGCTGAAAGATGAATGACCCAGGGATGGTTCAGAGAATAACCTGAACCCCAGGCTATCTTCTGATAGAGAAAGAGTTTCACCTGCCAATAGTAAAGCATCAGACATGACTGGTTTTATGTTTGCAAGTTCCTCGATATAGGAGGGCTTTATCGTCACTACATTGCCTTCTGAAGAATTTTCGAGACAACGTGAATCACTACTGCAGAGAGGACTTTCGCAGCGAAGTTCATCACCATGAGGAGGACCGTCATGATGGGTTACAGCAAAAGATGAAATCTCTTGCTCCTTGGTCTTCTGACCACACATAGGGTTCCTGTGGCTCTCATCTGAAGAAGAAACTTCAAGATTGACCGAACTTTCATGAAGCAAGCCTTCATGAGGAAGTGTCTGTTGAAGACCTTCAAAATTAATGTTCCCTTTATTGAGAACTGAGGGAGTAGAATCTTGAATTCTGACAGATAAATGTCTGAGGGCTTCAAGAACTCCAGCATCGAGCAAGGCCTTGTTGCAGATTGGCCTTTGATCTCCTGACTGTGTTGGGTGGATCTTTTTCTTAGATGTCTTCTTACTCACTTTAGAAACCACTTGTTGACGAAAGTGGTTACTCTGAGCAGGTGTATGTGCCTGATCAGGAAAGATAGTCAGGTTAGGCTGACGATCTCCACTCAAATCAGGTGTATGTACCTGACTTGGTTGTCCGTTTGATATGGGAGAGTATGCCCCATAACCCTCTTGGACTAGAACAGATGTGTGTGTCTGTTCCGGAGTGAATCGTTGATGTGTAACTCCACTGCTAGGGATAGATTTATGTGTCTGTCCCTGAGATGATGTTGAAGCTGTTATGATATCCTGGCAAGCATCCAGAATATGAGCAGGAATTTGCTTCTGCTCTTTAACCATTGAAAAAATATGTTTGGTGACTTCAGCCGCCGGAACGGGGATATACGTCCATTCCGGGCTTGGAGTAGGTGTATGTGTCTGCTCATGTCCTCCTTTTCCTATCATTAAATCCTGACAGTACTCAAGTGTGGAGGCAGAGAGTTGAGTCTGCCACCTGTTTGTCGTCGGGGCTTTCCGACTGACTTCTCCTTGCGCTACCAAGTGAGACTGTTGGTAGGATTGATTATTATTAGTAGGTGTATGTACCTGCTGATTACACTTTGCCAAACGCGGTTGACGAGATCCATCATATGTAGTCAGACGTGCATGCTGACTAACTGGTGATGTATAAGCAGGTGTATGTTCCTGCCTATGGTACTCCGCTGGAATTGCCTGGTGGGATTGGCGTGATGCTGCCAGACGAGTCTGCTGGACAGCGGAATTAAAACGGACAGGTGTGTATGCCTGCTCGTTGTTCGCCACCAATTTAGGTTGGTGGACTTCTCCAGAGATGGAAGGGATGACAACCTGCCTATTGTTAACCGGATTCCGTCTCTGGCGGTTCATCTTGCCTGCTCGGGTTCAAGGAACCTAAGCTGAATGCCTGGAGTCGGTACCCTCATCATGTTGAGGGCGCACTACCGCACGAGTCTGGCGGCGATTGTTGATGGGAGCCCTTGGGAAGGACTCCTGTCTTTTTGAATTAAGGTCCTGCGGGACCTACTCATTCACTTCCTCAGAGTAAGGGAGTGAATGGAAATTGCGTTCCGGGGATAACGACCCGAAACGGTTGGAGACGGTAGTCAGCACCGCCTGTTTCTTGATCGCTGGTCGTCGTTGTCCGAACGACCAGGTAGAGTTGTTAACTTGGAGGGCTTGATGAGTGGCCTCCAGAGTTGGGATAGTATCATTGCGACGGTACTCCTTAACCAGTGAATTAGAAACCCAGTGTTGAAGACACTGAGTTGGTGATGTCATCCTCAGAGCGGACGATGTTCCAGCAGGAGTAGCAGCATTGGTTTTCACAGCAGCAGACCTCACAGTAGAGGTGTTCACAGCAGCAGCATTCACAGGGGTGAATTTAAGGAAAGCCATTTTACAGAAGATCTTGAGAAAAGAGTGAATGTTCCATATAACAGACATAATCAAGATGAATCTAGCCACTGCATCTTTTGGATGAGCATATGTCAATGATTGCTTTGTTGGCCCAAGGGACCTAACAAATAAGAAGAACATCACTTTAACTTGGTTAAGGATTCACGTCGGGTTCACCATTTTTGTTTCCTCGCGGATTTTGGGGATGACCTCCTGGACGGGAGATTCAAACATTCCGATCGGTTTCTAGCGGGTTTGTTCGTAGAACCGGAAACATCCAATGATTCCACATCTGTTTGGACCTACTTTCCAAAGGCAGGCGCTCATTAGCTTGTGGACTGATGAGGCTTAGGAATTTTCATTGGTCGAGAGGATGGGAGGTCGGACTCATCACACCTTTTTTAGGGGAATTATTGTCTACTCCGGGACTCTCTTTATAGATTTAAGTTATGTTCGTGAATCCTTATTACATTACCAAGTATAAAATGCGCTTTCCTTTAGTTTTAACAATCAATGATTAAATATGCAAGAAATTTAGAGAATCTTTTATATGTATTCGAGGTTATTCATCAATAGAGAATCATCTATATCTGTTTAGAGATTCTTGGTCAATGGTAACCTTCAAAACATTTATATAAAAGTCTCTTGGTCATTATGATGACCAGACTGGTTTTAAAGCCACTCAGTGGGGCACTTGAAGTTTATCGTCATTCAGAAGGACAGGGATTATTTCAAAGTTGGGATCGAACCCAAAAAATGGGCTACCTACGTATCCTTTGTTTTGGAAAAGGAATCAGAACCCACGTAGTTCGAGTAATGGAGTATGATGTTTATGATTGATGGCTCAAAGATGAATTTCATAATTACTTTTACACTCTAAGCTCACGTGAGTCATGCTCGGTGTGAGAAACAAGAGGTATTGGTAAAAATTAGACAATTGTGCCATGAAAGATGCAATCATAAGAATTTTGTTTGGGGCTTATGTATGTATGACTGCCCAGATAGATGAAGGTTTAGGATTTACTTTTAGGGAAAAAATCCATGAACAGGGTCCATAAAGTTATATGTGCTTCATGGAGATTTGAATACTCTAATCTTGGGGATTACTCCTAAGGAGGATGCCCAAGTTAGGAGGGGATTTATGATTGGGTTTTACTCCTGAAAAGGAAACCCAAATCAAGGGTAAATTAGGACTGGTTAAGAGAAATTTAAGGGGGCTTGGGATTTACTCCTGAAAAGGAAACCCAAGATTATGACTGGGACTTACTCCTAAAAAGGAGGCCCAGGTTAGGGGACTTGGGGCTTACTCCTGAAAAGGAAGCCCAAGATTATGACTGAGTCTTATTCCTAAAAAGGAGACCCAGGTTAGGGATTAAGGTTTGGGGCTTACTCCTGAGGAGGATGCCCAAGTTTGGGAACTTTAAGAATTTGGGGCTTACTCCTGAGGAGGATGCCCAGATTAAAGGATTTATAACTGAAAAAGGAGACCCAGGTTAAGGATTCTCTCATCTTAAAGGATGAGATTAAATGAACGAACTCTCAATCTTTGGTGACATAAGGATATTTAAATCACTAGGTTTTGAGAGATATTCCACAGAATTCCTTTCAGATAAGGAAGTCAAATCAAGAAATCAGGCCATAAATGGCTTTGAAGAGTGTCTTGAAGACTGAATCTTGAAAAGGAAAGGTGAAATGGCTTAAGAGGGGTAAAATGGACAAGATGGGCACCCAAAATGATAGGGGCGCGCATGTCTTGAAAGGCGCGCAAGTCTTCCGTGGGCGCGCAAGTATTGGTCGCGCAGGTATACCTGCGCGGCACATGGTGTACTTGCGTGATTTTCAACCAGCATTGAAATACTTGAGCGACTCTTTTTTAAACCCTTTAGAATTTTCTTGAGGTTCTTCCAGAAAAGGGACGCGCAAGTTATATTGAAGGAAATAAGTCGGCGCGCAAGTGTTTGATAAGTTTCAACACTTAGGCCTTCCTTCTTCTCTTTAGATCTTCCGTTCTAGGTAATAAATTACCTTAGAAGTGTTCCGGAAGCTTTGAGAAGAGAATTGGGCATCAGGAGCTTCAATCCGAGTTTCTGGAAAAAGATCCTCCCGAATGGGGAGCCCACAGGGTCTATTTATAGGCAAAAGAAGACCCCAGGCGGTTATCGGGCGGTTACCACTTAGGTCGCGCAAGTCACTTGCGCGACCAAGAGCGTCGCGCAAGTGTACTTGCGCGATAGTGAGATAGCTTGCGTGGTGTAGTTATTGTTGATCCTTTGTTCATGCCTTTGTCGATTTTTTGATGTTTTCTTCAAAGGTTGAATCACTTTGAGCTCAGATATTCCCTTTTCCGATCTTTAGATTCTGTGACTAAAGGAGCATCAACAAACATACTTACTTGAAAAGTAGAGTTTTATCCTTTAATAAATTTCCATAAAAATCTCATATTTTTTTCCAAATGATGAGTATTCATGATGAATTTTTCACGCATTAAGAAATATAATCAACTTCTAGAGAATCACATAATCCAAAAAAATATTTTTTATATATTTCTTATGTATTGAAACATTAAAAAACAATTTTTAGTAAAGGATAAGACAATTATCAAAAATAATTTACCTTTATATGACAAAAAAACTATTTTAATATCCAAAATTCTACAGTGACAACTAAAGTTTAATATAAACCATTCCACAAACAACTATCCTTACAATTCATAAAAAATATTCTATACTATGACTAAAAACCAAAATTTAAAATAATTTGATCACAAAGACTTCCATGATAAATTTTAATAATTATCTCTAAATAACATCAATTACTCATGATTTCTTATACCAAAAAGTAATTGTCCTTAAAATCCTTAAGATATGCTAAAAATTTCCATAAATTAACTCAATCACCACAAATTCATAATAAAATCATATATCTCAAAAATATAATTCAACCTTTATTGATCAAATAATATCCCATATTACTCTATTTTCCTCAATCATAAAAGGGTTCTCAAAATAGTAATCATCTTCCAATATAACATTAATCACTTAATCTCCAAATCATTTTCCAATCCCATGGTTATCTATTTGATAAAACCTATGTTCCCAAAATCAACTTATTCTTCATATATAAAATAAATTAACTAAAAAACCATACTATCTAGGACTTCCTATAGACTAGTAGTAGGCGATAAACCTTTGTCACCCTTCAATTGTGGGATTAATTACCATGAACTTTCCAAACACGACGAGTTGTCACTCATACTATGGGTTGTACTTTTTATAAAATTATTCAACTCTTATAAAAGTCCCAAAATATTATAAAATCCACAAAAATAACCATAACATTTTTTAACCTCAAATGTTATCTTATAACTCTCATTTTGCATCAAAAAATGTAATATATCATAATTACCTCAAAATCAATGATCATATAAAACCTAAAGGTTATCCATACCTTTATAATTACATCCACAATATAAAATATAATTATTCCTAAAATAATATTTTCACATAACAAATATAAGGGTTATATATAACACAAACTATAAAATTCTTCCAAACTACTCTCATAATCAAAATAATATTAATACTTTTAATCATTTCATCATCCTTAGATATAACATGACTCTTTAATTCCTTGTATGTAGATATTTTTATCATTAAGAATTATTCATAATCCATTAACCATGCTTTTCCACCATGTCCATTAATACTTTTTTCCTACAAAAATAATGAAAATTATTCTAAGATTTAATAATATTATCACATGAACCAAGAAATAATTCATACCTTTCATATGTTATTTATATTTTCCTCATCTACAATTTTAACGGATTTAGGTATTCCAAAAAAGATATATATACAGTCCTACAGATTCCATTCATGATCCTTCTTCCTAAGACATCTATTCGCATAATGACCATACTCCTCACATTAAAAACATTCAATTGATAACTCAGGAATAACTTCTTTACCTTTCATGGATTCAATTGAATACTCTTTTCCTTGGAATATGGTTTACTTATGACCTCCTTTTCCACATTTAAAACATATTCCCATCCCTTTAAGACATTTTTAAAGGTGTTTATTTTTACATCCTTGACACATATTTCATTTAATATATTTACCTTTATGATCATTGTTGCCTAAAATTCCTCAGGGATTCATTTCTCGCATATATGATGCATTATAAAACTCAAAAAATTTCAATTGGTTAATCATTAATCCTAATAGTTGGTTTAGAATAATCACAAGAGTTATCATTACATCTCTAATTTCTTATGGTTCCTCATTCATTGAACCCCAATATTTTCTTTCCCATACATTGTTACTTTGGTGCCTTCTAGATCCATCCATTTACTAAAACCCAAAAGTGTTACCTTGAGTATATTAATAAAATCATCATATACTATATTATGGGGATGATAAACAATATGATATCCTTATTCATGTTATCTCAAAATTAGAAAATTTATCTAAAATAACTATTACTCTCCAATCCATACTAACAATTTTGGTTATGTTTAACTTAAAAAAATTCTTAAATAACATCTAAACCTCTAAATTTATATAAACCATTATATTATAGAAACTATAAGGACCAAGCTGTCATGACCCGTCCTCGGGACCCATTCCATGACTACCCAAAGCCCGCCTTCCATAGGCCAGGGGCTGGCGACTAGCACCAAAGGTGTAATCCCGATAGTAAGGGAAGGCATTTCCTTTAAAAAGTAAACAAAAACAACATAGTACACAACTGGAAGTAAACAATAATTAATGGTATATAAAAAAGAAAGTGTTGAAAGGAAAGGGGCCAGAAATATAAGCCCAACAATAAAGTGCAAGGAAAGGACAACTGGTACAGCTAAAAAGACAAACAGCTGGAAGATTCCTAATAGCTCTTGGATCGTCCACCACAGATCCTACCTGAAGGGTAGGTACAGATAGCATCCTCAGTGCTCCACGTCCTTTTGTCACTTCCGGGTTCTGACTCGTCGTGAGGTCCACCTCTAGGTACTGTCCAGTCCTCATACACTCTGCCTCGGTCAGAGTTGTCCATCGTATGCATCCAATACAATGAGGTGCGGTCATAGAACATGCAGGGGTGAGTATAATGATACTCAGTAGGGACCCCGAGACCCTCAAGGTCTCACAAAATCCACAAAGGATAAACCATAGTAGAAAGATACAAACAAGAAGTATCAACCAATCCTACATAGGTATTTTCCCATATATATACCTAAGTTATCAATCACAGTCTGGCTCCAACTCTCGTGCCCAAGCACTAACCAAATCCGCCAAGGAAGTAAATTCAATCTCCATGATGATAATGGTTGAAAGAAATGAATTAGCTCACACATGTATACATCTCTTGTATAGTGATAGATATGATCAGATGTAGTAATTGATTCATCTAAGTTGTCAGACCCACACAGGATACTAGACCAGCTAAGTTGTCAGACCCACACAGGATACAAGACCAGCTACTCTCTCGGACCCACACAAGATAAAAGAACAAAAGTCAAAACTGTCGGACCCACAAAGAATACAAGAACAGTAGTCATTGCTATCGAAACCATAGAGGATTATGGTACAATATCCATCGTCGTCGAACCCATGGAGTATCTCAGTACATTATTCATCGCTGCCGAACCCACGTAGGATTCCGGTACAGTAGTCGTCGCAGTCGCAGCCAGCTCTAGGGTTCCCGCACACAGCACGCTCGATTCCGGGAGGGTCTGCTCCTCGATCCAAGTGTCGATACATAAACTATCATGAAGTACTGAGTTGATGTGTCTCATAGTTTTGTCTCATCATAAGAACCCCAACGCGAAAGACGGCGCGTCAATCGGATGCCCGGTCTGAGAGTTATTAGCATTTCTGTTCCAGGGGCCCGGTTGGAATTATGCTCGTTCAAAACCCGTCTGTTTTCCCAAGTTGTCCAAAACTCACTTAGAGTATCACAAAAGGACCTCCTCATCACAAGGATCCCAGTTCCGCAGACAACGCGTCAATCGGACACGCGGTCTAGAAGATATTTGCGTTTAAGCGAAACGGGCCCAGCCCGTCAAGCCCAGTGGGCTGGCGGGTCGGCCCGACCCGGTTTGGCGGGTCCGACCCGACTGGGGGTCGGCCCGGCCCAGTGGAGTGAGGCCCACCCAGGGACCCGGCCCGGCGGTTCCGACCCGTTTGGGGGGTCAGCCCGGCCCGGTGGGGCACGGCCCACCCGCAGACCCAGCCCGCGGTTGTGGGCCGGTTCGGTTCGCCCGGCGACGCCGAGCAGCGCTGCTCCTCCTTGATGCCCGGTCGGCTAAAGTCGGCCACTTTTTTCCGGTGCGATCCACACACGGTTGCGGGCCGCGGTTCCTCCACACACGGCGCCCGTAGGCGTTGCGGTTTCCTTCAACCCAGGTGGCAGGCGGCTGGTCGGTTCGCTCGCTGAGAGGCCCGTGGTTGCGGGCCGCGGTTCCCCCGCAGCGCCATGCAAAAAAGGAGTTGTGGTCTTCTCCAGCCCGGATGGCCGTAGATGGCTGGTTATTCCAACCCGGCCGGCATGAAGCCGGCCGGTTCTTTCTAGGCTGAGCGGCCCGCGTTTTCGGGCCGCGGTTTCCTTCCACGCGGCCGGCGCGACGGTGTCGGTCCTCCACCGCCGCGGCCCGGCCTGGTCGCGACCTTCGGTTGCCGCCTCCTTCGGTCACCGCCACCTCATGGTCGTGGCCTCTTTCCTTCAGCGCGGTGTGGCGGCACCGTGCCCTTCCGGCTTTGCCTCCATCACCAAAATAAACAAGGTTCAACGGAGGGACATTGGGCTGTGTTTGTTCGGCCTGCGCCCTCCGTGTTAGATGATAACAACTTGATCACCATCAACCAAAATCAATTACCAAGGTACGAGGGTATAATACACACATATAAATAAATAATCCATATTTCCCCCTTAAGCGAATACCGACTCTACGAGTTAATCGGTGTCCTCGGATTTCAATTCCGAGCATCGGTTCAAAAGATAGAAAAATTTGCACGTATGTTTACTAAAACTTACCCGAAATAATCTTCAGAAAATGATTCCGGGCACACCGAACCTCAGAATCAGGTGCCATCAGAAACTACGGACTTGTAAAATTACAAAGAATTTAAGAAAATAATTCCTTGAAATTTTTGGGTCTTTACATTACCCACACCTCATTTCTTTACATCCCTGTAAAGCTACAACACACACTAGGGAAAAAAAAGGTTACTGAGCATACATTTGAGCCTCCCGCTCCCATTTTCTCTCCTAGAGGTTCACGTGCTGCCAGAAAATGCGCACTGAAGGAATCGACCATCCACGTAGGACACGCTCTTGTCGATCCTCGATCTCTACTGGGACCTACGTGAAAGTTGTCCTATCTTCTACGTCTTGCTCCTCGTGGTCGATGATGTGGGACGATTCGTGCACGTGTCTCCTCAGTTGAGATACATGGAAGACGTCGTGCACCCGGTGCAATTGAGGTGGAAGTTCCATGCGGTAAGCCACCTCACCTACCCAGTTGAGGACCTAAAAAGGCCCAATGAAATACAGAGATAACTTGCTGCTTCAACCAAATCTCTGTAGACCTCGTCGAGGTGAGACTCGTAAGAAGACATGGTCGCTATCCTCGAACTCTAGTGGTCTCCATCTCCTATCAGCATAGGAATTTTGTCTACTCTGTGCAATATTCATCCAGTCCTGGATGATCTGCACCTTCTCCATCGTAGCCTGAACCATCTCTGGTCCTACAAGTGCTGACTCCCCTGGGTCAGTCCAGCACAGAGGTGATCTGCAAGGTCGGCCATACAGTGCCTCGTAAGGTGTCATCCTGATGGTGGAGTGGTATCTGTTGTTGTATTCAAACTCCACCAAGGGTAAGTGATCCACCCATCTGTGACCAAAGTCAAGGACACATGCACGGAGCATGTCCTCAAGAGTCTAAATGGTCCTATCAGTCTGGATGTCTGTCTGAGGATGGAAGGCGGTGCTCAAGCGAAGCTGCATCCCAAAAGCCTCCTGCAACCCCTTCCATAGCCGGGAAGTGAAACGAGCATCTCGATCAGAGACGATCGTCGATGGCACACCATGAATTTGTACGATCTCCTGTACATAGAGGCGTCCCAAGATCTCTACTAAGCCATGGTCCTTGATCGGTAGGAAGTGGACTGACTCGGTGAGTAGGTAGACAATCACCCAGATAGAGTCGTGTCCTCTGGATGTACGTGGAATCCCTGTAATGAAATCCATGTATATCCCATACCACTTCCACTCTGGGACCTCTAAGGGCTGAACTAATCTCGCTGTAACCTGGTGCTCCGCCTTCACTTGTTGACAAGTGAGGCATCGAGAAACAAACTCTGCTACTGCTTTCTTCATACCCGGCCACCAATGTTATTGTCTGGGTCCTGATACATCTTTGTCACTCTTGGATGTACCGCTATAGGGGAAGTGTGAAACTCCCTCAAAACCTCCTCCTATAGTGCAACTAGTACCATGGTACGTCCTCTTAAGAGGATGACATGCTCCCCACCTTTAGAAAACCCATCAGGTGACTTCCCTGAAGATATATGAGCACTTCGCATCTCACAGTCAACTTCCCCATGTTGTGCCTCTCTGACTCACTGTAGAAGTGGAGGAGTGACTATGGGAGACTGAATAAAGGCTTCTCCATCTCTATCCATGAAGGATATCTACAATGCGGATAGCTACTCTGATGCCTCTCCTAGTAGTTGAATGCCTGATCTCCTTCTGAGAGCATCTTCTACAACATTCCCCTTCCCAGGAGTATAAGCTATCTCAAAGTCATAGTCCTGGAGGAACTTGAACCATCGTCGTTGTCTCAGGTTCAGGTCCTTCTGAGAGAAGATGTACCTAAGACTCTGGTGGTTAGATTAGATTGTAAAACGCTCACCCATAAGATAGTGTCACCACATCTTCAGGGCGAAGACCACCGCTGCTAACTCCAAGACATGGGTTGCATAATTCTGCTCGTGTTGTCTCAACTGCCATGAAACATACACGATCACTGCTCGATCCTGCATCATGACACACTTGAGTCTGGTCTCTGATGCGTCGCAGTAAACTACGTACCCTACGACCTCCTCCACTAGCCTCAAGATGGGTGCACTGGTCAACCTCTACCTTATCTTCTGAAATCTATACTAGCATCTCTCTGACCACACAAATGATTACCCCTTCTTCGTTAATGCTGAAAGCAGTGCTGCACTCTGGAGAAGTGTGGAACAAATCTCCGATGGTATCCATCCAAACCCATGAAACTTCGTACCTCCATCACACTCCTGTGTGGCTCCCAAGCAAGTACTACCTCGATCTTCACTGGGTCCACTACAAATCTATCCTCCAAGATGACGTGTCCCAAGAAGTGAACCTCTCAAATCCAGAATTGTCACTTCGAGAGATTACCATAAAGTCGGAGCTCTCAGAGTGTGTCTAGTACTACCCACAAATGGTAGGCGTTCTCTTCCTCAGTAGTTGAGTAAATTAGTGTTTCGTCGATGAAGACTACGACAAAGCGATCGAGGTAAGGCTGGAAGATTCTGTTCATGAGACTCATGAACACTACTAGAGCATTTGTTACACCGAAGGGCATAACCAAGAACTCATAGTGGCCATACCGACACCTGAAGGCCGTCTTCTGCACATCCTTGTCTCGAACTCTAAGTTGGTGATAGCCTGACCTGAGTTCTATCTTCGAGAACCATCGTGCTCTCTTGAGATGATCAAAGAGGTCGTCAATCCTTGGGAGTGGGTACTTGTTCTTCATGGTCACCTGATTCAGGAAACGGTAGTCAACACATAGTCGTAACCTCCCATCTGCCTTCTTGGCGAACAAAATTGGAGATGCCCAGGGTGAAACACTGGGTCGGATAAATCCCTTTCCCTGAAAGTCCTCTAGCTTTACTCACAACTCACGAAGCTCGGTGGGAGCCATCCGATATGCTGGAGTAGATATCGGTGATGTCCTGGGGTACAGGTCAATGTAGAAGTCTACCACTCTAGGAGGAGGTAATCCTGGAACATCGTTAGGGAAAAAATCCACGTACTGATTCACCACAACAGGAAAACTCGGACTCCGCACATCAACCACTCCGAGTATGAGACTAGCCAACTGATGTGTGATCGGCTGACCCCTCCTCCGCGTAAGTCCATCCTGCACTGCAAAGGCTCCCTTCTTGCTGGTGAAGGTGAACCGGGTCCCATCCGTGCAGATACACCACACTTTGTGCCTAATATAGTCAATCTGATCATGAACCATGGATAACCAATCCATACCTAAGATGACGTCGTAAAGCCTTGATGCCACTACAAGAATATCTCATCCAAAGCTCTCGCCTCCTAGAGTAAGCTCACACTACCGGAACCAGTGCGTAATCGTCGATTCTTCTCCCGTAGAAGTCTCTATCCGTAAGGATCGAGCCAATGGCTCTGTCGGAATCTTCGAGCTCCGAACGAGGGTAGTGGAAATAAAATAATGACTTTCACCTGTGTCTATATGTACTGCAACAAGGGTGGAGTAGACACAGATAGTACCTCGAATCATCTCAGGTGTGTTGTGGTCGTAGGCCTCGACTACCTGGAGCTGGGCGCGCCTCTATCTGCCAGCTCCCTGTGGTTGGGGTGGACCTCCTGGTGGTGGTGGTGGTGGTGCCTCGAAACGTCTTCCACCACCCGCTGCTCGGCCAGCTCCTTTGCCACGTCCGCCTGCTCCCGATGGATCATCATGGTCAAACCTCTTCCTCTTCCTGGGAAGTCCCTCTACTTTATGCTACTCATCTGTATGGCAGGTCGGGAAGTCACGAGCCATGTGGACCTACCCACTACATGCATAGCATTTCCTGCTCCTCATAGGGTTGGCTCGGTTTCGTGTGCCCCGCACAACCGAACTTGTATCCTGAGGTAGCCCACCTGATGGTCTGGTCCGCTTGGACCTCTACATCAACTGTCTACTACCGGCTGCAGAAGAATCCACTACGTGTTGTCCTGTAGTGGGTCTCTCCACTAGTGACTGCTCAGTGAGAAAACTCTCCACTATAAGGGCTCTCTCCAACACCCCCACCTACGTCGGGATGCTGAGGGGAATCATCGAAGCCCTGATATCGTGCTTGAGTCCCTGCTCGAAGGTCTGGGCCCTGAAAAATGGGTCATGTACCATATCCGTGGAGTAGCACGAGAGGTCGGTGGACCTCACTGAGTACTGAGCTACTTTCATTCTGCCCTTCTGCAGATGAATTAACTCTGGAATCCACACCGCACAAAGGGTATCTGGAACAATCTTCTAGGGGAATAGACTCTTGAAGTCTGTCTAGAGTAATGATGCCTCATCTTGCACTTGGAGCATTAGGCTCCACCATCTACTTTCTACTGCATGCAGGAGACTCACGGCAAGGATCACCATAAGGTCAGATGGTGTCCCTACCAATCTGAAAACTCTCACGACAGCCTCCCGCCAATCCTTGGCTGCCTGTGGGTCCATCTCTCCACGAAACCAGGGCAGCCTATGGTGCTAGAACTCATGAAAATCACTCAGGAGGCATGTACTCTCTGCTGTTGGGGCTAGTGGTATCGGTAGTCCAGTGAGTAGAGGTGTCACTGGTACCTCCACTATGATGGGGCCCTACACCGAGCCCTCATCGCTCGGTGGACTACCATCTCGTACGAAACTCGGAACCCTAGCTGGCTGCCTTCGTGGGGTAATCCTAAAAATAAATAGGTGCGTCACGGTTAAAACAATATACCTGGTGAGATGACACAAATTAATCATGATGAAAACTTTTAAAACACACACACAATCAGTGTTTTCATGCACTGAGTCAGAAATCAGAGGTCAGGGTCCTGGTGTATGGATACATTGGCCACCGCACCAACACCGGTTTCTCTAAACTGATAACCACACCCAAACCACTAAACACTATTTCCATTTAAGGAATCTGAGTCTAAGTTCTGTGGTAGAACCGACTCCTCTAATACCAATTTGTCACGACCTGTCCTCAGGGCTCATGTTGTGACTACCCCAAAACCGCCTTCCATAGTCCAGGGGCTGGCGACTAGCACCAAAGGTGTAATCCCGTTAGTAAGGGAAGACATTGCCTTTAAAAATTAAACAAAAACAACATAGTACGCAACTGGTAGTAAACACTAAGTAAATCTATATACAAAATAAAGTGTTGAAAGGAAAGGGGTCG